>JAQOWZ010000012.1:10318766-11518766 GCA_035578165.1 Stenolophus ochropezus | reverse complement strand
AAAAAAAGTACTTTTTGCAAGTGAAATTTATATCTCATTTCATTTCACACCATTCCAGTGGCGGATATTTAAATAAAAGTCAAAATATACTCGTCCAGCGAAAACAAGTTGTATTTATAAATTGAAAGCCAGATTTAATGGTCACTGACATTGTTATACTATTTTACGTTTAATAAATCATTTAAAACTTACTAATAAAATTTGTTTTCGAATGTCGATCTTGTCCATCTTATATCATTTTACACCATTCTATGAGTGTCTCATTTCACACCATTCCATGATTGCCTTATTTCACACCAATCCAGGGGGAAGAGAAAAAGTGGCGGAAATTTAAATCGACAGCATTGGCTCAACTCAACAACAATAACAAAATCAACAACAACAAATACTGACACGAAAAACACTAAAAGAGCACAATGGATAAACCACACATAGAGATCGCAGAATAGAATGAATACAAAACCCGCCAATGACGTCAATTTAAATTTCCGCCACTTTTTTTCTTCCGCCTGGAATTGTGTGAAATGAGATGAGATGAGTGGGTACAGGTCGACGGTGCTGCTCTCGTGCCCTGTTTGACTGTCACGCCTGATATTAACCCAAATGCAACCAGCCAAACAGTTATGTAGGTGAAACAAATTTTCTCATAACCTTGTCTATCTAATTAATCGTCAATCGCCAAATTGAAAATTTTATCGTCGAATGCTATAAAATATCGCCCAAAAGGCGACAAGTCGCCAAATCTGCCAACACTGGAGGCGGCGGTCGCAGACGTTGAAGATGAAATGTTAGACTTGGTGCAGCTGACCCGACAATTAGCAGAGGAACATCTCATGTTGGAGGAGAAATATCTCATACGGGAGTTTTGAACATTTTACACAGCAATGATTATCATCCATTCCATTTGCAACGTATTCAAGGGTTAATGCCTGCTGATCACCAGCTACAACGATATTTTGTCAGTGGATTCTGCAACAACCTGCTGCTAATTTTAATTTTACTTATAATATTTAGTGACGAAGCAATTTTCACACGTGACAGTGTCCATAATTTCCACAACATGTATTATTGGGCTCAAGAAAATCCACATGTTGTCGTAAGAAAGTAGTTTACAAAATAGTTTTTCATTAAATGTTTGGGCTGGTATCTTCAATGGGAATTTGCTTGAACCATACATACTGCCTAATAGATAAGGGCCAGTTTTTCCATCTCTGGTTAAAGTGCCAGTTACCTTAACCATCGCATTGAAAATCTAATGTAAGTTGTCAAAAATATACGTAATTTACTATTTTGATGCGATATTTTTCTATTAAGCGATGGTTAAGGTAACCGATACTTTAACCGGAGGTGGAAAAACCCCCTGAAACTGTTGAAGAATTGAGGGTGCGGATTGAAAACTGTGCTGAAATTATTAAGCACAATCCTGACCATACTATACGGAACCTATATTTTGCATAATGGTCGGGTGTTAGGGAAATGAGCAGTAAGCGGAGTTTATTAATGACATTGAACCCTGTGTACAGTCCGAACGACAATTCATTCCAATATTTTATAAATTTAGTGAGAGAACTTATTTGTCAGTATTCATATTTTTATAATTTTATAATATATTTATTTTCCGTTTACACCTATAATCTACTATTTTGCAATTTATGTGAAAATGAATTATTTTTTCTTGCATATTGTCATCCAAAAAGTGTCTTCTTGTTATTTTCATCTTCTCTCGTTATTGGAATACAGTATCCCATAGAGCTAATACGCACAAAGTAACTGTTTTGTTTTGCCGAATCACTTAACTTTGAGGATTATAAAGGCGCTTACATTCTATTAACATTTGATCTATCTGAAAATTTTTAATATTACCTGTCAGATAAGCACGGGCCTATGGTACAAACTACAAATCTCAATTCATTTGGGGTGGTTTACCTTTGCGATAGTTTACCATTTGAAACAAACACTCTTTGATTTTACAAATATTTTGTACAAAATTAACAAATTTTCTAATAAAAAACAATGTATTGAATCTTATGTTCATAATTATTTTAAACATAGCTCCTATTACCAATTAAAAACAATATGTATGTTGGACCCGGTATATTGATTAAGAAGTCAACAATTTAATTTTCTTTTCATAAAATTAATTCTAATTATTGTTACTTAATTTCTTTTATAAACTATATTTCTAATATTATTTTCTTTGTTAATCTTCCGGTAGAGAAACTAAGAAGACCGACAAGAACAAAAGAAGAATTTGACATCTAGGAAATAATAAACGTACAACTGAAAAATTGACGTCCGGAGGCGCGAAAAATCATGTCAGAAAAACAATAGGAGTTACAGGAAGAAAGAAATAGATCAAACAGTATAGGAGAAAGCAATAGTTTCTGTAAAAGCAGAAAAACTACGAGTTCGCCAGTAAGAAAGAGGAAAGAACTAGAATCATCTAAAGAAGTAATATTAGATATGCTAAGAAAGCTGAGTCAAGATTTTCTAGATATGAAAGATAATGTAAATAAAAAAATGGAAAAGGTAGTAGACGTATTTAAATCGAAAATAAAGGAACCAAAGGAAAAAGAAGCAAAAATGGAGCAACAATTCAAAGAATTAAACCAGAAAATACAAACACTTGAGAACCTGGAAGAAAAAAGAGAGAAAATAGCTAAAAGACACAATATCGTAATCAAAGGTATACAAGCAGAGATATCTGGAGAAGTAGAAAAATTCTTAGCAGAAAAACTAGAAGTAAAAACAAAAATTTCAAATATGAAAAAGATAGCAAAAACTAAAGAAAAACAAATGATATTAATGACTGTAGACTCATGGGAGGATAAAGTAAAAATATTGAAGAATAAAAATAAACTAAAAGGAACACAGATATATATATTGAACATGATGACTTATAATGAAAGGGTCATACAAAACGAAATAATACAAAGAGCAAAAGACGAAAAGTCTCGTAATAACAGTCGAAATTGGATACAAGAAAATAAGAATGGAGGTTTCCAATACAACGCCTTTTTAAAATATATATTCTGCATATCAATTTTGTCGTGAGTATATTGTAATAAAACTATAATAATATGTAATTGTTGAATACTTTATTTAAAAATTGAAATTAAAATTTTATTTAAATGACCTTGTGACGTCATTCCCCTGATCAGTGTTGCCAACTATAAGTATATAAATTTTAATTTCACCGGTTCGCAACACTGCCCCCGATAGCTAGCTTCATGTGATAAAATGACAGTGCAACAGGTATAAAACAATACTTAACAATAATAGCCACAAGGAAAATTGCAAGTATAAAAGCAGCGATAGCAAGAAAATCTAAATGATATTCATTCATAACTAAAATAAAATACTTTATGTATAAGTACATTCTTTTTCCGTTAAATATTATTATAAATTCAGTACCTGATATTTATATCCTGCCTGGATTTCAAAATATATGAGAACACACACACGTGGTAACTGGTAAATGCATCTATCGAAAGCATGAATCACGAAAGCAGGTTATGTTTATATTCAATATTTCAACTTAAGCGGTACTCGTAGCCTAACTTCACTTCAGTTTTTTAGCTACTTGTAGTTCTCTCTCATAACGCACATGGACTATCTTTTTCTAGTCAGGGTAATGACGTCACACCCATTGTCCGTAAACTTTATTAATTTTTTTCTCGGATACTATCAACTTTTTAGAAAAATAAAAAAATATGGGTCCAATATTTTGTTTTAAAGTTTATCATATAAAAAATCAAAAAATCTTGGAAACCCCTATTGGTATGAATGGAACGAGGAAAAAAGATGCCTTGTTAAAAGTTCAAAAAAGTATCAATAAAAACAAAAAAAATGAAAACATTAAAATTAGTACTTGGAATATTAGAACAATGTTAGGTGTAGAAAAAACGAGGGAAATAAATTTAGAATTAGGCAAATACGGAAAAGATATCGCAGCACTGCAAGAAACAAGATGGAAAGATCACTGACAGGTAAATAAAAATAGTTTTACTCTACTATATTCAGGCGACGAAAAACAAGGTCAATACGGAGTAGCATTTACGAGTATGGTAATGAATAGAATGAGAAACAAAATAATGCAATTTAAACCAATAAACGAACGTTTTGCTTACTTAAGAATCGCAGAAAAACTATTCAACATATCGGTTTTAAATATTTACGCTCCAACAGAGAAATCAAAGAATGAAGAAAAAGAAACAATCTACGAAAAAATGCAAAATGAATTAGACAAAATACCAAAGGAAGATATAATATATTGCTACTAGGCTACTTGAATGCTCAAATAGGAAAAGAAGACTACATCAAAGATGTCGCAGGAAAACACACAGCGCACAATATAACAAATGATAATGGACAGAGACTCTGTAATTTTGCAATGAGAATGAATATGGTAATAAGCAGCACAAAATATAAAAAGCCGTGGCAATATAAAATAACATGGGTGTCACCGGATCAAAAAACCTTCTCACAGATAGACCATGTACTAATCAACAAGAGAATGCAAACCTCGATAAGGGATGTGAGAACATATAGAGGTGCTTGTGCAGACTCAGACCACTACATGGTATCAACAACAATTAAACAGAAAATAAGGAAAATAATTAAGTGCAAAAGTAACAGAAACCAATGGAACATGGAAGAATTTAGTAATATTCAAAAAAGGAAAGAATATGCAAGACTAATAGAATCAGAACTTATAAGCAAAGTCAGAGAAGGAAGTAATATAGAAGAGGAATGGATAAAAATAAAAACTTGTATAATAAAAGCAGCAGAAGAACAAATAGGAATACAACAATACGAAAATAGAAAAGGATGGTTTAACGAAGAATGTAAAATAATAACAGAAAAGAAAACAAAAGCGAGAATCAAGTAGCTACAAACACATAAAAATGAAGATAAAACCGAATATGAAACAATAAGAAAAAAGTGCAATAAAATAATGAAAGAAAATAAAAGAAAATGGATTAAAGGTAAAACTAAAGGGATAGAAGAAGATAGGAAAAATAGAAACACTAAACGATTTTATCAAGAAATTAATCAAAACAAATATAAAAATAAGAAAAGTTGTATAAATAACATGAGAGATAATACGGGAAAAATAACCGAAACTGAACAAGAATACAGACAAGTTTGGTTAAATTACTTCAAAGAATTATTAACAGATACAAATACAGACCTAGATGAAAAAACAGAACAACAAAGAGAAGAAAACGTAATGCTAGAACCAACTCTAGAAGAAATCAAAAAAATAATCAACAATAGTAAGAACGGAAAAACTCCAGGAAAAGACGGGATTAATATAGAACTTATTAAATATGGGGGAGACATGTTGCATGAACAGATACATAAATTAATAATTAACATCTGGAGAGAAGAAACGATGCCAAAAGAATGGGAAATCGGTAAAGTCATAACAATACACAAAAAAGGGGATCAGCAAGAATGTAGAAATTATATAGGAATCACACTACTCAACACGACATACAAAATATTATCATAAATAATTCAAAAAAGGTTAGCAAAATCGTCGAAAAACAAAATAGGACAGTACCAATGTGGTTTTATGCAGGGAAAATCTACAATAGACGCTATACATACCTTAAAGCAGATTATTGAAAAAGCACATAATTCCAAAATGAACATAGAAATGCTCTTCTTAGATTTTCGACAAGCTTTTGATTCGATAAAACGAGATAAACTAATACTAGCGCTAAAAGAGCTACAAATTGAAACTAAACTAATAAGACTAATAAAAATGAAGATGACTAACTCAAAAATATGTATAAAGACAAAAAAGGAGATACAGAAGAATTTGTAATAAACAAAGGTGTTAAGCAAGAAGATGCTTTATCCTCTACCTTATTCAATCTAACTTTAGAGTAGGTAAGCAGAAGAATAAATAAAAAATCAATTAGAACAGGTGGCGGACAAATAATTGCATATGCAGATGATGTTGTAATCATAACTAAAAGAAAAGAAATCATGAAAAACATGTTAGAAGAAATAGTAAAAGAAGGAAAAGATATTGGTTTGAGAATAAATGAAAACAAAACCAAAATAATGAGATACGGTAAACAAGCAGATTTGGTTTTGAAAAAGTAGAAAAATTTAAATATTTAGGAGTAATGATATCAAACAAGGGTGAAAGAGAAACAGAAATAAAAGAAAAAATATTTGCAGCAAACAAAACACTCAATTTGTATAAAAAGATGCTGAAAAATAAAATTCTGTCCAAAACATCAAAAATTAAAATATACAAAACAATTATAAGACCTATAATAATGTACGATGCCGAGACACTAACAATGACAAGAAAAGATGGGGAAAACCTGCGAATAATGGAAAGAAAAATTCTAAGAACAATACTAGGACAAATAAAAATATCAGATACAGAATACAGAATACGCATGAACTTCGAACTACTACAAGAAATAAAAGAAGACATAGTACGAAAATTAAGCAACAACGGGTAAAGTGACTAGGACACGTATAGAGAGCAGGAGATACGTCCACAATATACCAAGTATTAGAATGGGAATCTGGAATAAAAGGAAGAGGAAGGCCTCGATCAACATGGTTAAAAGAAGTTACAGAAGATCTATCCACCGCAGGAATCCATAACTGGAAAAGTAAAACAACCGACAGGAAAACTTAAGACATAAGTATGAAAATCTAAAACAAAGAAGAATAAGGACTGATTCACCTTATAAATTGGATCTAGAGAGTTTCGAAAAAACGGCGCTACCCCTCATGGGGGTTAAGCCATGTTATATAATCTTATCGGGGAACATAATATTATTCATAAATTGGTTAGGTACATGTTTCTTCTTGAAACTAAAGTTTTTATTAACGCAATTGTTCAATTGTTAGATCTAGATAATTTATGTTTTTCATTTAATTTTTTTTAAAAACTAATTTGTTACTATTTCATTACTTGAATAATAATTGTTTGATTACATATTTGATGCCTTTGTGGAATGTTTTCCATACGAGATTTGGAAAGTCCACATAATACAGACACAAACGATGAACGGGATTTTATTGTAGTCCTGAATGTGTCCCTTTCTGTTACATTGTTTAATTTTGTCACAAAATGTACTAAGAGAGTTTCATCCTCTTTGCTATTTGGCGGCGCTAGCTACTTACAGCATTTTATACCAAAAAAGTTTTGGTTAGGGCCACGAAATTGACGTTATTTACGAATATTTTCAAACATTTTTTTCTGTATCTTTAGGTAAAGGTCCATGCCAGGTTCGTCCGGTATTAGTTTTTTGAATATCATACATGTTTATTTTTTATTTAAAACTAAATGTACCTTAACTTTGGAGTCCTATAAAAATTATTAAAAGAAAAAAATCAAAAAAGTGACACAGACCTAGACTTATCCTTTAGCTACAAATAAAAAAAAAGTTTATGCAAATCGGGTCAAAAATAGAGCCAATTTTGTGGCCCCAACGAAAACATGTTAAATTTGTTAATTTTGTACAAAATGTTTGCAAAATCAAAGAGTCTTTGTTTCAAACAGTAAACTATCGCAAAGGTAAACCACCCCAAGTGAACTGAGATTTGTAATTTGTACCGTAGGCCCGTGCTTATCTTCCAGGTAATATTAAAAATTTCCAGATAGATCAAATGTTGATACAGTAATAGAATGTAAGTGCCTTTATAATCCTCAAAGTTCGGCAAAACAGAACAGTTACTTCGTGCGTATTAGCTCTATAGGCTATGGGATTCTGTATTCTAATGAACAGAAGATAAAAATAACAAGAGGACGCTGTTTGGGTGACAATATGCAAGAAAAAATAATTAATTTTCACATAAATTGCAAAATAGTAGATTATAGTTGTAAACGGAAAATGAATATATTATAAAATTAGAAAAATATGAATATGGAAAAATAAGTTATCTTTTAAAATTTTAAAAAAATATACAACCTGGAACAAAATTAGTATCAACTTCATGGCTACAGCAAATATAATATGTCATATGAAAGAATTAGATTTATTATATTCTACCCTTGCTATATGAAACTCAATGTTTTATTATAAAATTATCTTATACATTGGTATAAACAATAAATATTGTGCAATTTATTACTACGCTAAATACAATAGTATTGAATTAAGTTTATGCAAATCGGGTCAAAAATGAAACCAATTTTGTGGCCCCAACGAAAACATGTATTTGCCAAATTGAATAAGGCGTATGGATTCCTCTTAATCTTTGATATGGTTCATTGAACTTTCAAAATAAATTACGTTAAAAATAATTTAGATTTGATTATACAGAAATATTATGTAAATTAATTTCAAGTAATAAAGGTATGTTTTTATTTATAGAAGAATGCAAATGCGTTGTCAGTGGTCCAGTGGTACCAAAAATATTAGTTTAATGAAAACTACCCTTAAATATGCGATTTTTAAAAAAAATTCTTTTACTTTCCTAATCTACACATGTCATACTACTTACCCTTAAATTTATGAAATTAAGTTCATTTCCACCCTGTATATAATTGACGGCTACTTTCATTTCTGCAAGCCAGCTCTTGTCGAATGATTTCATTTGATACCAAACACGACTTACTTCTGACAACTTTTAGCAAAAAACAAAAGCCGACGCCTTGTTGAGTGTTTCATTTCATATTAAACAGGGCATATGTTTGATAGCATTTTACCAAAAACCAAAGTCATTCATCCCTCTCAATAATAATAAAATTAAATTGGTTGTTGTGATTCATTTCTATGTAATTATATTTTAATTTACAAATAATAAGAGTATTTATTAAATTTTAAAAAATATTTAATTTTATCTAGTTATTTATTAAACATTTGAAAATACTGTTTCTAGGTACATTTTAAATTTTAAAATTATAATAGGCAACCTGCAAATTATTGCATGTACTTCATATTACTTTATTTAGGAATATTTGTTTTTATTTAGTTACTTTACGACACATTTGGCAACACTGATTGTATTGATATAGAAAACATCTAAAATGAAAATTTTAAATCGCCATGAAAAATACTACAATCCTTATTGATTAATTTGCTCACTTTTAATGTGTATTACAATGATTTTAGATATCGGATTTATGATTAAAGTTTATACACTGACTTTTCAAACATGACAGATGTCAGCGTGATTCTTCTTAATGTAGAAATGTGCATTTCGATCCTTTATTTTAAGGTACCCATTTTATACGGTTTATATTTTTTTTCGTACTCACTACCTAGAATCTAATCTTTCCCGCAGCCAACTCACAATCAAAAAGGCCATATTCCCGCTATAGTTTTACTTTCACGCACTAGTAGTGATGTAAAATGACAGTCATTTTAAAATAAAGTGACGTGACAGTCATTTTATAGGTCATTTTCAGTCATATTGAATCATTTTGGTCATTTTTATTTTTTAATATTTTAATGAAAAAATATAATAAATTCATTATTAAGTATATACAGGGTGTTTCAGGACTAGTGTAACAAACTTTAACAGCTTATTCCTGAGGTCATTTTAAGCCAAATATGTCATATGAACATAGGTCCTATTCTTTCTAGTTACCAAAATACAAGAGGTTGAAGTTCTATAAATAACACGAAATTTACTAATTTTTGTAATCAAGGTACTTTCGGAAAACAAGAATTATATTGAAATATCATACGTATCATACGGAGCAGTTCGTTTTTGTTCGTATATATCCGTGACCGTCATTTTCACAACGAAAAACGCGTCATTTTAAAAATGACACTTGTGTCATTTTCAAAATGACGGAAAAGTGACGGTCGCGTCATGGAACTAAAATGACCTGACGATCATTCTCAAAATGATCGTGACTGACCACTGTCATTTAATCCACTCGCATCACTACGCACTAGTATCTCAACGGAAACTACTTTTATCGAGTAACTTAAAAGTGTTATTATGTTTTTTTTTTTGCACATTACAACAAATTTAATATAAGAAAAAGATAATTGAGGACAATTAGTAGAATAAAAATTATCTAAATTAAATTAGAAATTTCATTGCTAATTTTGACATTTTAATACTACCAGCGCTATCTACTAGCAACACAAACAAACAATAACATCGGTGAACAATGGCATACAGTCCATAGCAACGAATGTTTATTCGCTTTATTGACGATTAAATGACAGTTTTATATTTTTATTAATTACGTGTTATAATTAATTCGTTCGTTACAAAAAATCTTGTACAATACTTATGCGGAAATATCTTCCGTGTACTCGCCTAAATAAAATACTTGCTCGCGTTGCTCGCTCGTACTTCACACAAAAGCTCATGCACGGAAGTTCTTGTTTCCGCATTTGTATTGTAAATAAATATTTTACATAAAATTCACGAATGATAAAAATGAAACTCATCTAGAAAATTAAGTTGAATCAAACAAGATGTGCTTGGCAGAAATATCGGCGATCGTCATTGATTAAGGAAACTATAGAAGATTTAACCTTTTAGTACATAAGACATTAAGAGTTGTTACGATGCATATAACGCATAAAGAGGAAAAGTTACACAAGAGTTTGTTATTCCACAAGTGCGTAATTGCATTACAACGCGAATTATATATTATACTCTTTCTACGATCACCATTTGAATGTTTTTCGGTGACATGACAATCACACAATACACTGAAAAAATAGACACATCACTAGTAAATAGTGCCAACTACAGAACATAAAAACAGTACGTCAACTGTCAATTTCTAAACAATGAATTTATACTATTTACAACCCAATAAAATAGTACGATGTAGAATATTTCTTGTTTATTTCTTCATTAGTCGTAATGTTTTAAATTAATTATAATTAATGTGACACTTATATAATCTATAAAATGTACTTACATTAATAGTAGTAAAAAATGACATAATAATAAAAATAAAACTTACTTATGTAAAGCTCCTAGAGCTTATGTATCATAAAAACCAAAAAAAGAACTAATAATAGGTGCAGATCATACAATAAAAATTAAAATTAGTCAAAGAAATAACATTTTTTAAATACATTTCATAATTAAAATAGGTAATTATATAATATTCACTTCTGGACCAGACTGTACGACATGAAAGGCTTTGGCGATAATACGCATGCGCAGAAGTGTTAGACATCTATCTCTCTCAGGCTCGTTTCTCACTTGCATAAAAGCCTACAAGATAGCGTTCCAGTATTACTATATTCCAGTGACATGTTGACGAGTAGTTCACTTTATTCGCCTATTCTAATAGTTCTGTGTTGACACATCAGAATATATTTTCTTGCTGGTGATATTACATCGCGCAATTAATTTTATTCCAAAGTTTTAAATATATAGTTCGCACAAATAGTAAATATAAATGGTGATTTGTGTTTTATGTGCACGAAGGACTGCCACTGCATCCCTGTGGACGACAGAATAGTGTCTGAAGTGGAGTTTCTTATTCCTGAAATTGTAAGTCTAATTATACAAATCTAACATAAAATTTGTATATGTCTTATTAAATGCAACGACAAAATATAACTAGACAAAACTTCACGTGGTTTGTTGTTTGAGACAAGTCACACAGAGAAAATAGAAATAGACACATTATGTCTACTAGTATAGTTTGAATACTGCTCACTAGAGGCGCCCGTGTTAAAATTGACATTAGAATTGGAAGTTTTAAATTTATATGTTTCAAATATAATCAAATGTAACGCGTCACTGGCAAAACAAAAACGTAAATAATCTCGACTACAATGATGCCTCTAGCGAGCGATGCTCGAACAATGATTTCATTATATATCTATCTTTATTTTCTCTTTCTGGTTTACCGAAAACAAAACATTCATTATGGAAACATAGGTAATGCTTTGTCTATTTACATTTTGTCGTTGATTAAATGGTACAAAAGTGAGGTTAGGTTATGGGAGAATATGACGATGTTCTTCAATCGACAAGTCGTTTGATCGACTATATGTTTACCATGCAGAGGATTTGAATCTTTGACACATATAGGGAAAACACTGAAAAAAATTGATGTCGAATTGGACTTTCCCTATTAGCGAATAATATTTATTGAACTATTATAAAAAATTTAATATCTATATATCGATTTATACAAGTGACCAATGACACTGTTTAAGCATAGGGACCACGACTACTTAAACATTAAGTTACATTTAAATATGAAAATTAATTTGCACCATAATATTAAGAAGCACTTTGTGTAAATGAATCCCATACACCTGCAAACAAATTGCGCAATTTAACGTTGCACACAAAATTTCTGTGCAAACAAGGTTACCCATACACTATGCAATGTTTATGCAAACTTCTGTTGATTTGTTATGTACTTGCGGATACATGTCATACGATGAAAGAGTGGTTAAAGAAAATCTTTTCAGAGAACTTCAGTTGAGTTGACCACTAGAATATAAAAATAATAAATATAAATAAATTCAATTAGAAATTCTTTATTGTTTATGAGGTTGGCCATTTTAATATTAAACGAACTGCCAAATTTTAACTACTACTCAACGCGTTCTGCAGTTATTCCACAATGTGTCGCATAAAGCACCGACACGATACAACAGTTGCGCGAAGCCATTCGTTGTACAATTAAATTCAAACAATTTAGAATTTCTGCAACTAGTTACGCAACACGTCAAACAACACCATACACTACAGTTTTTGTACAATAGCCCATGTTGCGCAATTTGTTTGCAGGTGTATGGGGGGGCTTTACTGTAAGTCCTAGTACATCTACCTCTTAAGGTACATAAGTTCACTTATTAAAAAATTTAAGTTGTAAAAATGAATGTTTTTAATAATATTACTATTGATGTTTTAGAGAATGTTGATTTGGAAGAAATAGAATTAATAAATAAAGAATTCCTAGATAAATTTATAACAGATATTTTATTTTTTTGAAACTATATTAAATTTTTTCAACGTTTTCAGTTGAAGTAAAATACAACTTCACAATTATTAATTTTAATTGATGACAAATTATAGTATTTCAGTGATAGGTATTAATTTGTGGCGCACAAATAAAAAAAACAAATTTTAAATTAGTATATATTTCGGAAACAATTGTGTCATCAATAATTGACTTACTTAATATTTTACGCTACTTATAGACATTTATTCATTTCAGACAATCATCAAGTTGGGTATTCCACTGCGCATCTGTGTAGCTTGTGAAGAGACCCTCTACGCCTTCAGCAAATTCAAACATTCCAGTGTGGAGAGCAGCCGGCGCCTAGAGACCAGCATCAGGGCCCGCAGGGCCCCGGGGCCCCCGCTACACACAGGCAGGGCCCCCGTTGTGGGCCACAATGACACATCTGATACCCGACCTGACAAGATAGAAGATATGTCTATTATGGAAGAACCTATAGAGGAAACATGGCCGGAGTGTCACCCGCACATAAACAGCGCGTCCCTAAACCCTGCCTTGCGGGTAGACAGGACATCCCCACAAGTGCAGCTGCGTGCATTGTACACAGATATCTCCATTAAGGAAGAACAACTGGAAGAAACGCCACAAGACCGGGAATTATATAATAATATAAAGGAAAATATATGCAAGGAAGAATATCCTGAAAGTAATAAAATGAGTGATGATGAAGTTAAAAGAGGACAAAAGACAGAGGAGGTGAATTCAAGGGCGAACACACGGGAGGAAGTATGGGAGAAGAGTTCCGCTGAGCCCGAAGAAATATTTATAAAAGGAAACGACAAAAATTGTAGCAAAAATAATCAAATTGAACCAAAGAGAAGTACCCTCAGTAATAAAAACTTTAAGAAGATACATAAAAGAGAACATCGGAATAATATTAGTAACAAATTAATGATACGTAAAACTAATTTATTGCGTTATAAGAAAAAAGTACATAGGCAAATAAAACAGTTACCCTGTGTTCTATGCAAACAAATATTTATCCATAAATACGATTTGAATAGACATGTAGTGTTGCATAATGGAATTAAAAATTTTCAATGTTTTATTTGTAAAAAAAGATTTTTAAAAAAGCATAATTTGAGACAACATTTATGTACTCATAATAGACAAAAAGATTTCCGTGGTAATAGAAGCACTAAAACATTTACGTCAGAAACTGAATTAAAAAGCCGCAGTAGAGAACAAGAGAGTATTCGAGTAAGCAAAGCGTGGCCGTGCTCTGTGTGCCTTAAGATATTTAGATTTAGAAGTCATTTGGATCAGCATACAAAAATACATTCCGGAAAGAAAGACAATCAGTGCAACGTCTGTAGTAAATCATTTACGCTGAAGTCGAATTTAAATGCTCACATGAAAATCCATTTGGGAATAAAAGAACATAAATGCAATGTCTGTTTTAAAGCATTTTTGTTCAAGTGTGCTTTAATTAATCACATGAAAACTCATTCCGCTATAAAAGAACATCAATGTGATGTCTGCAGTAAATCGATCAGACAGAAATTTAATTTACAACGTCACATGAAAATTCATTCTGACATAAAAGACCATCATTGTGATGTCTGTAGTAAATCTTTCAGACGCAAAGATGTTTTACGGCAACACATGAAAGTTCATTCGAATATAAAAGACCAACATTGTAATGTCTGTAATAAATCATTCAGAAAAAAAAATTATTTACGGCGTCACATGAAAATTCATTTGGATATAAAAGACCAACATTGTAATATCTGTAATAAATCGTTCAGACACAAACATAATTTACGGGATCACATAAAAATTCATTCCGATATAAAAGACCACTATTGTAATGTCTGTAATAAATCGTTCATACTGAAAATTTATTTACAACGTCACATGAAAATTCATTCTAAAAAAAAGTAAATCGTACAAATATAAGTCTCGATTAATTGCTCACATGAAAACTCATTCTAAAACTGAATATGTTACAAATTTTGATGTTTAACAGAAAAATCTTGTGTATTAATGTTAAATATTAGTATTTTACATGTAATTAATATTAGGAATTATCAAACCATATTTTAATAATTTTATGTGGCATTAAATATTTATTCTGATGAGAATCCTGTTGAGAATTTGTTGGCCATAATAAGAAAGACTAAAGCTGGTATCAGACAGATGCATATGTCACATTTATAACTGGTTTGACAGCCGCTTCTCTAACATGCAACTTATGTTATTAGACGTCCGTAAGTTTAGTAAATTTTTAATTTAAATTTGACGTAATTTACTTTACAGTCATAAATTGTAATGGTATTTGTATTTTGCATGTAACAAAGATGTATATTATTTTAAATTATTAACAAGATAAGAGGAGTTGACTAGTGAGCCTGTCACTTGTAAATGAAAATATATTTGTCAAATTTTATAAACTTATGAATAATTTTTTTTTAATTACATTACCTGGTAGTTTTTTTGTATCTGTTGCTACTTTCCTTGTGTTTTCCTAGTTTTCTTCTCAACTTCTTGCTTCCAGGTTTACTGGGTCGTTCTTGAAAACGGTACGCGATAAAAAAAATTTAAAGACTTCCGTAAATTTATAATAGGCAGCGAGTGAGCTCACTAGATCTCTCACCGAACTATTCAAAATGGAGGTTAGAATGGTGATAGATTATACATTGTATATTATGTTGTTACGCCATGCTACACTTAATTTTGTTATATTTACTTGTTTTCATATATTTTTGCAGTATTTTATTATTTTTATTTTTGTTAAATTTTAGTTCAATATGTTGGAAATTGGAAATAGGTTAAGACGGGTAGGGGAAATAGAAGCTACATGTTTGGTTGAGCACGTCCTTCGGTGCGGGCTAGTACACACTAACATACTATTCAGGATTACATCATACAGACACCGGGTATCAATAATAAGCTCCCTACATTCATACTATCAAAATTACTTTTGTTCCAAGGATACCCAGCAGTGGGAGTTTCTCATTAGACACCAATTGGAATCATTGTTTTTGTATATTTTTGTCATTTAACAGTAATTTACGATATAAGTAATACTAAGTACAGATATACACATGTCTGTATTATTGGCGACGCCAACGTAGATGTCAGCGCCGTAAGTGGCAAATATTGAAAGTTTAATACCCTGTATAGTGTACATTATTTGACATATGCACTGTAGATTAAAGATTAAGATTTTATTATTAGTTACTGGTTCATATAAATAATACTAATTTTAGTGAAAACTGATATTATATAGTTTATGTAAGCCATAGTTATTTTGCTTATTAATTACAGGTAAGTGTTTTATTTACAACCTAGTGAATTTGTACAATGAATGTAATTTAGATATTGTTTTAGAAAATATGGAGCTTGGACTTACCGAGTACTTTAAGTATTTGTGTGCTGGAGAGAACTCCAGATGTGTCGGAAGGAAGCAGTACTTGATGCTGGTCATGTCATTTTATGCGGTAGAATGACAACCGACACCTACACAGTTAATATATTTGCACATAATATCAATGTTGTCTACCTGGAAACCCGGGAAAAGTGGAAAATGTAAACACATTTCGTCAGTATTGTATTTTTGCATCAGCTGTATTTTAATGTCTAGGTTTTAAAAGCAGGATGCTATTTTGGTTTGCATGACCATGGATCTTTTTCTTATTCAGTTGTTTTTCGTTTTCTGCTTTTTTTGGTTATTTTGGAAATATTTGTTACGATTTAGAACTTATGTCAAAAACTGACATTAAGTGTATGTGGAGCGCCAAGAGAAATACAACACGGGGAAATTGTAAAGCAGTACCTATAAAAATATACCTTGCTTAATTAAAAAACCTGTACCAACATCAGTATTGCTATTAACAGATACTAATATATTAAATAAATTTGCAAATGCTCTTCCACATTCTGCTCATAAAATACATTGTGTTTATTACAAAATCTATATGTATTGTACATATAATTTTTTTTTTAAAAAGGAAGAAGAAATTTTGCAAGAACTAATGCCATTGTTGTAGAATCCGATGAATCTATAGAAAACATTATTCTAAACAGTGCATGTCAGTCCATAATAATGTTGAAATTGGCAGTCTTTAATGTTAATTTCAATAATTCTTGTTGTAAAATTAATATTAAAAATTTTTTCATGAATATGACATTCAATCAATAATTTTTACCAACGTTCATCAGAATGGTTTAAAAAACAATACAGAATTAAGGGGTCTAGGGTATATGAAATATACAGCAGTACATGTTACTCATATCTATATAGATGTTATAAAATAATATTGAGTTCAAAATAAGCAATCAATGCTTTAATAAACTTATAACTCACTTCAACTATTCTATTTCAACAAAGAAATAACTAACCTAACAAAACAAATACCGAGTAATAAGTTTCCAATTTTTTCGCTAGATAGCGAGCGCTAGGATGGCATCGCCTATAATATATTAATTTATACATACATTATGATAGTAGAAAAACAAAAATATTTTAGTAGCTAGCTAATATCAAACACTTAATAATATATACTGCTTCTATAATCTATGACAATATACATGAGAAAAAATTAATTTAGTTAGTGATTTTGCTATGTTATGTTCATTTTATAACTACATGATATCACCACAGTATAAAGAATTTAGAGTAGCGAATACGTAAGTTATAATTCTCCTGTTACATGAACTATTATGATTACTAAGTAGTTTAATATCATTTAAAGATATCTTCTAAACAATATATAGTCAGGTTTATAATATGTTGTCAGTTGTAATAACATCTTTATTATTATTTAGGAAATGAGATACATTATACGAATGTCATTTATTTCTAATAATGTAAAGGATATTAAAAATAATAAAATGAACAACAACAAATACTGACACGAGAAACACTAAAAGAGCGCAATGGATAAACCACACAGAGAGATCGCAGAATGGAATGTATACAAAACCCGCCAATGACGTCGGTTTAAATTTCCGCCACTTTTTCTCTTCCGCCTGGAATAGTGTGAACTGAGACACTCACACAATAGTGTGAAATGAGATGAGATGAGTGGGTACAGGTCGACGGTGCTGCTCTTGTGCCCTATTTGACTGTCTAATATTTAGTGACGAAGCAATTTTCACACGGGACAGTGTCCATAATATCCACAACATATTTTATTGGGAAAATCCATATGTTGTATTAAGAAAGTAGTTTACAACATAATTTTTCATTAAATGTTTGGGCTAGTATCTTCAATGGGAATTTGCTTGGACCATACATACTGCTCAATAGACTAAGGGCCGGTTTTTCCATCTCTGGTTAAAGTGCCCGTTACTTTATATATTTTTTTACAAAAATAAAGTCAGTATCACCCGCACATAAACAGCGCATCCCTAAACCCTGCCTTGCGGGTAGACAGGACATCCCCACACGTGCAGCTGCGTGCATTGTACACAGACATCTCTATTAAGAAAGATCAACTGGAACAAACATTACAAGACCGTGAATTTTATAATATTATAAAGGAAAATATCTGCAAGGAAGAATATGCTGAAAGTAATACAATGAGTGATGATAGAGATAAAAGAGAACACAAGACAGAGGAGCAGAATTCAAGGGCGGACACACGGGAGGAAGTGTGGGAGAAGAGTTCCGGTGAGCCCGAAGAAATAATTGTAAAAGAAAATGATAAAGATTATAGCAAAAATAATCTAATTGAAACAAAGAAAAGTACCCTATGTAATAAAAGTTTCAACAAAATACATAAAAAAGAACATGGAAGTAATATTACTAAAAATTATTCATACGTAAAACTAATTTATCGCGTCATAAAAAAGAAGTACATAGGCGAATAAAACAGTTACCCTGTGTTCTATGCAAACAAATATTTATCCATAAATACGATTTGAATAGACATATAGTTTTGCATAATGGAATTAAAAATGTTCAATGTTTTATTTGTAATAAAAGTTTTTCTAAAAAGCATAATTTGAGACAACATGTATATACTCATAATGGACAAAAAAACTTCCGCAGTTATAGAAGCACTAAAACATTTACGTCGGAAACTGAATTAAAAAGCCGCAGTACAGAACAAGAGAGCATCCGAGTAAACAAAGAGTGGCCGTGCTCTGTGTGCTTTAAGATATTTAGATTTAGAAGTCACTTGAATCAGCATACAAAAATACATTCCGGAAAGAAAGACTATCAGTGCAACGTCTGTAGTAAATCATTTACGCTTAAGTGGAATTTAAATACTCACATGAAAATCCATTTGGGAATAAGAGAACATAAATGCAATGTCTGTTTTAAATCATTTACACAAAAGGGGGATTTAAATGTTCACATGAAAATTCATTCCGATATAAAAGACCACCATTGTAATGTGTAATAAATCGTTCACACAGAAAACTAATTTACAACGTCACGTGAAAGTTCATTCTAAAAAAAAGTAAATCTTACAAATATAAGTCTCGATTAATTGCTCACATGAAAACTCATTTTAAAACTGAATATGTACATAATTTAATGTTTCACAGAAAAATCTTGTGGGTAATGTTAAAGCAGAGAAACACCCAGAAAGGAACCAGGTTGCCCGCCTGCTGGTTACAGCACCGGGAATCTACCTCTTGTGCATATCAATGTGAGTAACGGGTACATTTATTATTTAACAATATTCATATTAATTATTAATTTTATTGCCCTTTCCTTGCTGAATTCATTTCGACCTTCTTTGGCATTAAATATATTAGTATTTTACATGTAATTAATATTAGGAATTATCGAACCATACTTGTATCAATTAATGTGGCTTTTTATTTATTCTGATAAGAGTTCTCTTGAGAATTTGTGGGCCATAATAAGAAAGAATAAAGCTGGTATCAGACAGCTTCACATGTCTTTACAGACATAAATTATTAAATGAAAATGATGTTTATATTTTATCAAAAATGCACAAAAAAAGTTATAGCTGCTATTACGTTTATCAAAGGCATACGGGGATACTTTATTTGTATTTTTTTTTTATTTGCATGTAACAAAGATGTATATTATTTTACACTATTAGCAAGATAAGAGGAATTGACTAGAAAGCCTGTCACTTTCTTAAATGCAAATATTTTTGTCAAATTTGATATATTTATGAATAAACATATTATTTTTTTATTTACACAACCTGTTGGTTTTTAAAACTACTTACTTAGATTTTCTTGTGTGTTTCTAGTTTTCTCCTTGACCTCTGACGCTTGTTGTACTTCTAGCTGTCAGGTTTACTGGGACGTCCTCTTTTTATTTTCGTGTTTCTCTTGCTTCAAACACTTGTACTCTATGGGAGACATCTCAATTGGGCTTGTTGTATTTTTGTGTTACGGCCTTTAATTTTAGTTGCTCTCTAATTGTGATATTTCTTATATTGTCTAGGCTTGTATTCGCTTCTATATTTCCTTAAAAAAAAAAACATTTGTGTGTTTTGTATCAGTATGTGTACAGACAGGGTGAATACTAGAAATCCTTACATAAGGAATTAACATGAGAAAACATATTTTTGCGATTATCCAAATTTCTTAATACATAAATATAAATGACAAATGTCAAAATTCAATTTTATTTATTAAATATTTCCATAAGAAAATCCCATAAAACAGAATATTTAATATCGTAGATGCAAAATTAAATAATTTAACCAACGGTACAACAAACACTCTATTAGGGAACGTTTAGTATATGGTTGTGTGTTGTTTTAATGCAAATAAATTGCGATTACTGTTGTGTAAAATATAGTTTTATTAATGTAAAATGATATAGTAACGAGAACATATTTTTTTCCGCAGCATAGTATAAGAGCTACGTAGTCAAGAAATTAGTTTACACTATTTTTCAGAAAAACTTCTCTTATGAAGCAATGACAAATAGCTCTTGAAATTTGGTAACAAAGTAAATAAATATATGGCTGTCTGCTTATATTTTAAAGAAAGTGATACCATGATAACAAAGCAAAATCATTAACTAAATTAATTTTTTCTCATGTATCTACATATTAGTATAGACTATAGAAGCAATATATATTGCTACATGTTTGATATTCGCTAGCTACTAAAATATTTGTTTTTCTACTCTCGTAATATATGCATAAATTTTATACATTTTCTTCTAAGTCCCAGAAATGCATTCCTACATTTTGTATAGTTTTTTGACAAAGTGGCTTTCTTAAAACCCATAATTAAGTATATAATTTTTTTCTGAAACCCTAAATATGTAAGTTTATATTTTGTATAATTTCGTGAAGAAAGCGCTTTAAGCACCACATATTGACAGTTATGTTTGGAGACCCGATTTTAACTAAAATTGAAATACATCAGATAGTAGTTTGCATAGAAACCTTAGTGAACTATGTACATTTTTCCCAAGTCCCAGAAACGCATGTCTTAATTATGTTTAGTTTTGTAGCGAAGGCGCTTAAAGCGCCATACATACACAGTAATTCACTGGGAACTTGACTATAGCCTCAAATTGAATACTTCACATAGTGATGATACTTAACTATATACTTATATTTTCTTAAGTGCTAGAAAAGCATACCTTAATGTTGTGACGAGGGGGCTTAAAGCGCCGTACTTAGACAGGGGTTCGCTAGAAACCGAATTTCATCTGTAAATGAAATTTTTCAGGCAGTGGCTCACTTACGAACATTAGTTAATTAAAAACATTCTAAATATATTTTTCAAAATTTTCCCACATTTCTAACAATTGAATGTGAGATATTTTTATAATCTTCGACAGTGCTTCATAATATTCTATTGTAAAATGAAATTAGCATTTAATAGTAGTAAATAAGAAACATGTTTTTTTAAATATGATATAAAATAAAAATTGTTATTCGAATTGGATTGAAACAACTGTACTCTACAGCATGGTTTAAAGAAAAATGAATGAAATTTATATTTCATATTTTGCCCCTATTTCTAGAGGTGAAAAGTAAGTTATTTTTATGGTGTTGGATTGTGCTTTATAAAATTCATAGTTTCAGCATATAATATTTGTATATAAGAAACTTATGATTTTTTGAGAAAATTCTAATTGAAATCTGACAACATTATTTCATTTATCACCGAATCTATAAGTTATTTGTGGTTTACTGTTATATTTATTGTTATTTATTGCTATGTCTAGCAAAAGAAATGATCGATGTTTTGTTGTATTTGGCTCAGAAATTTCGAAATAAATATATTATTATATAGTTCTTGCCACAATGACAATACAATATTAATTGCAAGACGAATTTAAGAAAAATAAACTAATTGGAATTCTATTGGCCCGATTGTAAAACTGTTTAAGTATGTTTTATTCTCCATACAAAGCTTTACAACACGGTCAGTGAAAGTATAGATTAAATTTATATTCTTAATTTTGCCTATATTTGTTACAATTGATAAAAGATATTTTTTTGTTGGTCGGTAGACCTGATATTTTATTTCCATTTATCGCCGAAATTATAAGCCTGTTGTGATTTTTCGTTATGTTCATTGTTGTTTGTTGTCACAACCTGCATAATATATATTTGAAGATTTTTTCAATATCTCTTCCTGGTAAGACTCTACATACGTGATCAACATAGACTAAATTTATTTTCCATATTTTGCTGCTATTTCTAACAATTGAAAGTGAGATATTTTTATGGTGTTGGATTGTCCTTCATAATATACTACTGCATTACGAATATCAGCATTTAATAATTATAAATAAGAAATATATGATTTTCTAAAGTTTGAAACTGTTTTATAAATTTAAAAAACATATTCTTACTGGAATCCTATTGGTTCGATTAAAAAATTGTATAAGGGTGTTTTCTTCTTCCTACATTGCTTTAAAGGTTTGAATGAAAAAATTATATTATACCCCTATTTTTAATATTTGAAAGTACTTTTTTTTATGTTGTTCAATAGTCCTTGATAATATTCTGCTTTAATGTAAATATTAATATTTAATATTTTCTTTCTATAAAATCCATGTAAGTTCTAGAGACACAAATGTGAAAAAGTGATATTATGTCAAATTTTCAATTGTTTTTTTTCACACATTCTCAAAATAAGTTTATGTAAGTTAATTATATGACAAAACAAAATTTATCATGTATAATATATATATATATATATATACATATATATATATATATATATATATATATATATATATATATATATATATATATATACAGTTCATTGAAATTCAGAACATAGGGATTTAATATGGGGAAACAGTTTTTTACTCGCGTTGCTTCCCATTTTACTTTATAGCAATGTTTTTTATACACCAAAATTTAAAGCAGACATGTGCAACTTAGTCAAGATCGCGGTCCGGAAAGTGGATAACTTATGTTCTTGCGGGCCGGACCTAAATTTTGGTTTACAAAGGACAAAATAAAAAAAACCTTTTTATTAAAAAAAATGGTAATATAAACAATTGTGAGACAGGATTGTTGTAATAAAAAATAACTCCATATATGTAGGTATAATTATTAGAATTTTAGGCCCGTATTACAAACGCACTTTTATAATAATATTAATATTACATATTATTAATTTAAATTATTAAATAATTCCTGTCTTACATAGAATGAATACAATACAAATCTTATATATGTATTTTTTGAACAAGAACTATGCTGATAATATTTTTATATATAATTAGCAGCAAAATATAGAACGGTATTGAATGCCAGATAAATAAATATTTTCGGGGGCCGGATTTAATAAGATTTGAAAAATGTTCCGCGGGCCGGATAAAATCAAGTCATGGGGCGGATCCGGCCCGCGGGCCGTACGTTGCATATAGCTGATTTAAAGAATAAAACCCTGCTGTTTTTGGTACGAAAATTTATTGTTTTGTGTCCTCCGAAGTAGAATAAACTTAATTTCAATATTACTTAAACAAGAACTCAGTAAGTGTAAATGAGAAAATTATAATATCAGATAAGCTGTCATTATGACACTTTAGCGCATATGTCAGTTTGATTTATTTTTGAATTGTGTTCAAAACCTAAGTTTCTATAAAATATGATACGTTTATAATCATCATGAATAATTTTAATCATGAACTCACTTCAAAAATAAGTTAAACTGACACATGGGCTAAAGTGTCATAATGACTGCTCATCTGATATTCTTATTTTGAAATTTACACTTACTGGATTCTTGTTTAATACATACTAAAATTAAGTTTTTTCGACTACCAAGGGTATAAAATAATAAATTTTTATACCGAAAAATGCTGGATTTAATTCTTAAAATTTGGGTGTATAAAAGCAACGAGCATAAAGAACTGTTTTCCCATGTTGATGAACACACTATATATATATATATATATATATATATATATATATATATATATATATATATATATATTGCCTTTTTCAAATGGAACATCCTATATATTTTTGAGATTTCTTATTTGTATCTTAGTCTCATACGAAAATATGAATTTTGTTTAGTTTTCCGTGACATTGCTAAATTATTCCGTTTATTCTCTAAAGACGTACTGAAGTTATTTTAATAGTAAAAATTAAATTTTGTTTTCCTGTACACCTGTAAACTATACTCTATGTTCCCACACATTTTATTTTAAATGTAATTATAATGGGTATTCAATAAAATGAATCCAATTTATTCTATTTCAAATGACTATATCTCGTCATTTTTAAACGGAACAATCTATATGTTATTGTTCATTTGGGTGTCTTTTTGTATTATCTTCATATGTTATTAAGGGTATCCTATGTCTAAATCCAATAATTTCGGAGATTTTCACCATTATTTTCTAAAATTATTTATTCAGTTAAATATTAAATCTAGTATACCATGGATATTATCCGGAGATTGTGGTTCCAACAACTAGCTTACAACAGTCTTCGGGTTAGGAATTATTTAAATGATGGTCCAAGAAAGTGGCCCGCTAGATCTCCGGACCTTACAAAATTAGAATTCGTAACTATTTTGGAACTGTCGACGCAAATATCTGCGAAGAGTAAATTATTCATTTATAAACTGTCTGCAAACATGTTTCCGTGACAATGGCGTTTACATTAAATATATTTTGTTTTTTATTTAACTTTTAGAAAAATAAAATTTAACTGGTGAAAAACTCCGAAATGATTGTTTTTAGGAATACGATACCCTTAATAACAAATAAAGTTAATAAAAAGACACCCAACTGAATTATTAAATATAGGATGTTCCATATGAAAATGACGAACTATAGTAATTTGAAATTGAGTAAATTTGTTTCACTTTAGTGAACACCCTGTATAATTAACAGAAAAAATAAATCTTAATTTTTACTATTATAAAAAATAATAATAAAAATAACTTCAGTACATCTTTATGAACTAATGCGTGTATTTGGACTTTTTGGAGAATAAGCGGAATAACCTGGCAACGCCGCGGAAAACTAAAATATGTCGGTATAGGGGAATAAAATATAATTTAAAAAATGTAAAAACAACACCCTGAATATATAAAAATAATTTTACATTATGCTCCTTGATTGGACAAATAAATTCTGATAATAAATTTATGCTGTATATATACAGTGTTCATTCTAAGTGGTACACTATTAGAAATTATAAGAGCTACAATTTCTTTTTTATGGAACAAATTTTTTTTCGACCAGTGGTTCTCAAAATGCGGGGTACAACTTTCTTAAATTAAATGGGAACCTTCTTTTTGATTTGCTTATTCGATTCAGTATTTATTTTCTGAATTCAACAATATCCATATGTAGTACCCTTACATAACAAAATTTTTGAGAAAAATGCAAAATGATGTATGTATCATTTTTATTTAAATATGACTATTTAAAGAGTGCTACAGAAGAAAACAAATGAAATGCAGAAATAATAGCAAAATTTTTAATAATTTTCTTTAAGTTGTGAATAATTATCATTTAAACAAAGACAAAACACAAAGAAACAAAGAAAAAATACACATAGAGACAAATAATTTATAAAATTGTTCAAAATTGCCACCATTGTCATGACTACAAAGTTCTAATCTTCTTAATAAACTACTTCTCACTAATCGAAGTCTTCTTCCGTTAATATTATTAAGAACAAATTGAATATTATTTTTTAATTCCTGCAAATTATTGTGAACGCTGTCATAAATTTTATCCTTTAAATATCCCCATAAGTAAAAATGTAAAGGGCTCAACTCGGGAGATTTAGCAAGCCACGGAATAGGGCCGTTAGTACCTCTCCATTTGTCATAAAACATTTCGGTAAGATGTTCTGTAATCTGGCAAATTGTATGCAGGTGCTCCGTCCTGTTGAACGTGAATATCTCTTATAGTAGAAGTAGATGTATATGAAACCGACTTATGAAGGGGTGGGAAGCTTTGTGGTCAAGAGTTATAAATTATCTCAACTCAAAGGTATCACTTGAAAAGTAAGAACAGGGCCGTATCATATTCTTCTCGTCATAGGAAAGATATTTGCGACTGCGTTTTTTCGATGTCGACGGCTGATCTGCTAGATGTTGAACTATTTCTTTCGAATGTTGTTTTCAGCATAACTTACGTCCATAAAACTATTATCCCAGGATCTCCACATATTCATATTTATAATTTTATGCACACACTACTAAAAACTGCAAGCACAGAAATAACTTTTTGATGACATGTTCAAAACTGACCGTGTATCTCTAAAAAAAATTTTAATAACTAATAATGGAGTTCTTAGAATAATTGGAAATCCAAATGAAAAGATAAATCTTAAGAATGAACAATCTGACTTAGTCAAATCTCTGTTGATCACTCCGCTTTAATCCCTTTCAGATTTTCCTACCATTGTAAAGTTAGTTAATACTTACTTTTTGCCTTTGTTCTTCTTTGTATATATACTAAAAATCTTTTGTAAAGCATATTCATTAGTATATCCTGATAATGGCCTTATAAGACGAAATATAAATAAAATCTTTTTTTAACAACCAAATATTTCTTATAATTATGTCAATAACTGTTTGTATTTAAAATTTACTCTAAACTCTTCTCAGTTTTCAAATTGAAATTAGAAGACGTGAGTTTAAAATGCATTATTATTTGAATATTTTAATATGATTTAAAAGTACTGGTATGGCCCTTAACAGCCTAAATGAAGGATTACTGCAAGTCCCATAAAATTTTTAAAAGGGCCAGTCGGCTTATCCGAAAGTGAATTTCGCGTTGCTCGTTCGTACTTCAAACAAAAGCCCATGCACGGAAGTTCAAGTTTCCGTATTTGTATAGTAGATAACTATTACATAAATTTCAGGAATGATAAAAATGAAACCCATCTAGGAAATTAAGTTGAATCAAGCTAGATGTGCTTGGCAAAATTTTTGGCTATCGTCGTTGATTAAAGAAACTATAGAATATTTAAACTTTTATTACATAAGATATTAACAGTTGTTAAGATGTATATAACGCATGAAGTGGAAAAGTTACACAAGAGTTTGTTATTCCACAAGTGTGAAATTGCATTACAACGCGAATTATATATTATACTTTTTCTACGATCACCATTTGACTGTTTTTCGGTCACATGACGATCACACAATACACTGATAGAATGGACACATGACTAGTAAATAGTGCCAACAGAACATAAAAACAACTACGTCAACTGCCAACTTCTAAACAGTGAACTTATATTATTTACAACCCAATAAAATACTACTATGTAGAACATTTAGAATTTAATAAATATAATTATGAAATACATATAGTAACATGTAAAATATGTATACATAGAAAATAAAGTAAATACAAAAATTGAAGATTTTATTGTCTTTTAAACAATATAATTATAATTGTTGAAATAAGTATAATACATAATAAGTACGTATGACAGTTTCCATTGACTTTTATTTAAGTAAAATAAGGTTTATGAACAGTAGAAATGTATATTCTTACCCATTATTTAAAATTACTATAATACGGCAATGAAATTATTTCTTGACATTTAAGTTACACGACGGAGTTCATTCTCATTTGGCAATATGCAATATGATTCCTAATATGTATATCAATGTGTAGTTTCATTTTTCATTATAATATTTGTACGATGCAAAATACTAAATTACTTTTGGTCTTCATGGTTTGGGAACAACCACATGCAACACAACTAACCATAATTATTACTATACAGGAATATTGAATTAATTGCGATAGAGTTAAATTTTACTTTTATAGAGTGAAGAATGCGCTGCTAAATTAGAATGTAGTGCAAGCACATGCAACTTATTTAAATGCTCAACAAGACATAAGTCTAACTTGGGTTATCAAAATGGCGACTTCCGTCGCAGTTTTTCATCTAGCCACTAGATTGCAACCCTCCTTCTTGAAATTTTATATTCAAAGTTTATTTCTTCATTAGTCGTAATGTTTTAAACCAATTGTAATTAGTTTTGACTTATTTACACGTCTAACATAATTTCGATAAATCAAAAATTCCCTAACTGTGCGATGGCGTAGTTAACACACGGCCTTCCGTAATGTGATGCTTACACAACCTTTAAGTTGTACAATAATGGCTATTTATATTAGTGGTCGCAGGAAAAGACAACAAAATAAAAATTACTTATGTTAAGATACTGGAGCATTTGTTTCATGCAAAAAATAAGGCGCAGATCATGCAGTAATAATTAAAAAGACAAAGAAATAACAATTTTTAAATACATTTGATAATTATAAAATATGCACTTCTGGGCCAGACTGTACGACATGAGGCTTTGGGTATAATACGCATGCGCAGAAGTGTTAGACATCTATCTCTCTCAGGCTCGTTTCTCACTTGCATAAAAGCCTACAAGTTAGCGTTCCAGTATTACTATATTCCAGTGACATGTTGACGAGTAGTTCACTTTATTCGCCTATTCTAGTAGTTCTGTGTTGACACATCAGACTATATTTTCTTGTTAGTGGTATTGCATGACGCTACTAATTTCATTACAAAGTTTTAAATATATAGTTCAGACAAATAGTAAATATAAATAGTGTAATGGATTTGTGTTTTATGTGCACGAAGGACTACCACTGCGTCCCTGTGGACGACAGAATAGTGTCCGAAGTGGAGTATCTTATTCCTGAAATTGTAAGTCTAATTATATATATCTAACATAAATTTTGTATATTTCTTATTAAATGCAACGACAAAATATAACTAGCCAAAACTTCACGTGGTTTGTTGTTTTAGACAAGTCACGCAGAGAAAATATAGATAAACATATTATGACTACTAGTATTGTTTGAATATTGCTCACTAGAGGCGACCGTAATCTTAAAATTGTCATTAGAATTGGAAGTTTTAAATTTATATGTTTCAAATATAATCAAATGTAACGCGTCACTGGAAAAAGAAACAGGTAAGTAATGATAAATAACAGAAAATAATGATAACTACACTGATGCTTCTAGCGAGCGATGCTCGAACAATACTTTCATTATATATCTATCTGTATTTTCTCTTTCTGGCTTACCGAAAACAAAACATTCAGTACGAAAGGATAGGGAATGTTTTTTGATTAAATGGTGCAAAAGTGAGGTTGGGTTAAGGGAGAACATGACGATGTTTTACAATCGACAAGTCGTTTGATCGACTATATTTTTACCATACAGGATACAGGGGATTTGACTTACCCTATTAGCAAATAATATTTATTGATATATTGTAAAAAAAATAATATTTATATATTGATTTATACAAGTGACCAATGACACTGTTAAGCATGGGGATTTCAAGAACTAAAAAAGATCCAAAGTCGGTTAAATTAGACAGAAGTTGCCTCATTTGAATGTCATTTTCTTCTTGCTTTTGATTTTCCCAAAAAATGCATAGGTGACTAGATATAAACAAAAAATATAAAAATTTCTATTTTCATTTTTTGCTTATAACTTTTTTATTTCAATACAAAAAATATTTGAACATTATTGAGACACGTTTTAACCAAGAATTCACTGCAGTACTCTAAATATTTATTTCTCATACCGTTTTCGAAAAATTGATATAAGCTTTCAATTTTTATATGCACCTTCAAAGTAAGCTGTGTAACCGTTAAAGAAGTAAAAAAAAATTGGCATTTTACTCTATATTCATTTGGCTATCACTATCCTATTACGAGAATAAAATTAGCTTCTTGCAACATTTTATGAGTTTATTATGAGAATAGATTTTACATTTCAGACAATTATCAAGTTGGGTATTCCACTGCGCATCTGTTCCATGTGTGAGGGGGCCCTCGACGCCTTCAGCAAATTCAAACATTCCAGTTTGGAGAGCAGCCGGCGCCTAGAGAGCAGCATCAGGGCCCACGGGGACCCGAGGCCCCCGCTACACACAGGCAGGGCCCCCGTTGTGGGCCACAATGACACATCTGATACCCAACCCAAGAAGATAGAAGAGATGTCTATTAAAGAGGAACCTGTAGCGGAAACATGGCCGGAGTGTCACCCGCACATAAACAGCGCATCCCTAAACCCTGCCTTGCGGGTAGACAGGACATCCCCACACGTGCAGCTGCGTTCATTGCACACAGATATCTCCATTAAGGAAGAACAACTGGAAGAAACGCCAGAAGACCGACGACTTTATAATTATATAAAGGAAAACATATGCAAGGAAGAATATGCAGAAAGTAATAAAATTAATGATGATAAAAATAATGAAGGAGAACACAAGACAGAGGAGGAGAATTCAAGGGCGGACACACGGGAGGAAGTGTGGGAAACGAGTTCCGCTGAGCCCGAAGAAATAATTGTAAAAGAAAATGACAAAAATTGCAGCAAGAATAATCAAATTGACACAAAGAAAAGTACCCTCTCTAATAAAAACTTTAAGAAAATACATAAAAGAGACCATCGAAGTAATATTAGTAACAAATTATTCATACGTGAAAATAATTTATCGCGTCGTAAGAAACAAGTACATAGGCGAATAAAATATTTACCGTGTATTCTATGTACAAAAACATTTATTTACAAATACGATTTGAATAGACATATAGAGTTGCATAATGGAATTAAAAATATTCAGTGTTTTATTTGTAAAAAAAGATTTTCTAAAAAACATAATTTGAGACAACATTTAAAAACTCATAATGGACAAAAAAACTTCCGCGGTAATACAAGCACTAAAAAATTTACGTCGGAAACTGAGTTAAAAAGCCGCAGTACAGAACAAGAGAGCATCCAAGTAAACAAAGCGTGGCCGTGCTCTGTGTGTCATACGATATTTAGATTTAAAAGACAATTGGATCAGCATACACAAATACATTCCGGAAAGAAAGACTATCAGTGCAACGTCTGTAGTAAATCATTTACGCTGAAGACGAATTTAAATAAGCACATGAAAATCCATTTAGGAATAAGAGAACATAAATGCAATGTCTGTAGTAAATCATTTACGCAGAAGTCGCATTTAAATTCTCATATGAAAATCCATTTGGGAATAAAAGAACATAAATGCAATGTCTGTAGTAAATCATTTACACACAAGTCGCAATTAAATTTTCACATAAAAATCCATTTGGGAATAAAAGAACATAAATGCAACGTCTGTTTTAAAACATTTACGAGGAAGTCGGATTTAAATATTCACATGAAAATCCATTTGAGAATAAAAGAACATAAATGCAATGTCTGTAGTAAATTATTTAAGACGAAGTCGCATTTAAATGCTCACATGAAAACTCATTTGGGAATAAAAGACTATCAGTGCAATGTCTGTAGTAAATCATTTACGCAGAAGTCGGATTTAAATGCTCACATGAAAATCCATTTGGGAATAAAAGAACATAAATGCAATGTCTGCTTTAAATCATTTACTAGGAAGTCGCATTTAAATAATCACATGAAAATCCATTTGGGAATAAAAGAACATAAATGCAATGTCTGTTTTAAATCATTTATAAGGAAGTGGTATTTAAATAGTCACATGAAAATTCATTCCGCTGTAAAAGACCAACATTGTGATGTTTGTAATAAATCGTTCAGACACAAAACTACTTTACAACGTCACATGAAAGTTCATTCTGAAATACAGGTAAATCATACAAATATAAACCTCAATTAATTACTCACTCAAAAACTCATTTTAAAACTGAATATGTTACATAATTTAATACTTAACAGAAAAGTCTGTGGTTAATGTTAAAGCAGAGAAACACCCAGAAAGGAACCAGGTTGCCATCTTATTGGTTACAGCACCGGGAATCTACCTCTTGTGCAAATTATTGTGAGTAACGGGTACATTTATTATTTAACAATATTCATATTATTAATTATTATTTGTACTGCCCTCTCCTCGCTTAATAATTATTTTGAACTCCTTTGGCATTAAATATATTAGTAGATTAATATAAGTTATGATAGGAATTATCAATGTATACTTTTATCACTTTATGTGGCATTTATTTTTTATTCTGATAAGAATCCTGTTGACAATTTGTAGGATATAATAAGAAAGACTAAAGCTGGTATCAGACAGATGCACATGTGTAACTGTTAATGAAAATGATGTTTGTTTTTTTTTTGAAAATGTACTGTATTTGTATTTTTTTTTTGTAACTTTTGAAACAATCAATGTATATTATTTTACACTTTACAAAATAAAACAGTTTTTAATGCTGATAAGAAAAATTGACTGGCGAAGCTATCACCGTGAAAATGAAAATATTTTTATCAAATTGTATATAATTAATAAATAACTCATATTTTTTAATTGCACAATCTGATGTTTTTTACTTACTTAATCCTGGCGTTCTTATCTAGAATTTTCTCCGACCTTTTCTATTTGTTGCAACTTTTCTTGTGTGTTCCTAGTTTTCTCCTCGACCTCTGACGCTTGTTGTACTTCTAGCTGTCAGGTTTACTGGGTCGTCCTCTTTTTCTTTCTCCTGTGTCTCTTACTTCAAATATTTGTACTGTATAGATGTTGAAGCCATCTTATTTTGTCTAGTCTTCCATGCCCTTCTATACAAGGGTTCTACCGAAAATTACTGCAAACTACTAATAAAAAATCTGATGTGTCCAACACAATACCTCCCGCCACTGTAGTAATATATTCTATATAAGTTTTTCAATACATTTAATTTGTAGTTTCAAATTAGTTTGTAATTGTAATTCAGAATATTTTTAATTCATTTCATACCTAAAATTCCCTTCATAAAATTTATATGACCAATAAGACAGCTATTTTTGACGTTACTAAAACAGACACTGAACTTACCTTGATTCACGCATGCTATATATTCTTTATATATTTCTTACATCTTTATTAATTTTACTATAAAACTACTTCTTTTTTACTTATTTTATCTTTTAAACTTACTTACATTAAATTTGACATCATATGTCAAATTTTGTAAACATATGAATAACTCATCTGTTTTACCGAAATTCCTCAGCCTAAACGATATGTAAAATTATTATAATTTTTTGTTCTATCTAGCTAGAAGTTATATATAAACGTAATTATGCAGATCGGCAGAAAATTAAAAAATCTTTATATTTAATAATAACGTAATTTGCCAAAAAATGGTATTAGAGGTATTTTTTTGGAAAAACTGTTTAAAGCTTCAAGTAAAGTACTACTTCCTGTTAACCAATTGTAGTCAAAATCTAATTAGTTCATCATATTTGAATATTAATCTTAAGTACCAAATATTATATTTTTTACATGTATCATATTGGAGTTATCGTGGACGAAAAATTGTCACAGACACACATACACACACACACGGACATACAGACATCACAGTAAAAATAGCGAAATTGTATTGTAAGGACCCTAATTCGTGCTTATATGTTGAAAACTCACACTCGAGAAATCTGACCAAATACAATACCTCCCTTATCTATATATTGATAGGCGGGAGGTAAAAACAAAAATTTTCAAAACAATTTTTTTTTCTTGTTTTTTTATATACTCTTCTTTTAACTCAACACATTTACGCATTTGATAAAACTAATCGTTGAAGCAATAAATCCATTCTTTTGGAGACACCTGAGAGACCAAGTTTCCGTACGATGCAACCGCATCATTTGCACTTGTATATCGGAAACCACGTATGTTATCCTTTAATTTAGGAAATAGAAAGGAATGACAAGGTGCAAGGTCAGGACTGTACGGCGGGTGCTCCAGTAATTCCAGCTTGGACTCTGGTAAATACGCTTTAGTTTGCGCAGCAGTATGTGGGGATGCATTGTCCTGGTGCAAGACTAGCATACTTCCAGGCCCTTGTCAAACACCTGTGGCAAACAAATTGTTGTATACCAATTAGCAGTTACTGTTTTCCTATCTTCTAATGTAATATTGACAGTAGGACCGAATTAATTATAATGATTTCGTGTCGTTTCGAACTAGTATCTCGTAGAGCAGCTGAGATGGGTTTGGAACTGCGGCGGAAGTGTTAAAAGCTCTCGGCTACGTTGATGCTCTGTGAGTCCACGGCTGAATCGAATATACGAGTCTATTTCTCCAGCAGGAACTAATTTCCTAGCAGGACACAAGCCAGCACCAAGCAAAACAAAACCCAAGCAATAGTAGAAGGAAGCACATACAAAATTGTTAAACTGGAAAAGTCAATTACTCAACAAACTAAATTTCAATAAACTATAAAATACAAAAATCTTTACAAAGATTGAATTGACGCAAGCAGTGACAAGAAAGATAAGAAAAGGTAAGAAGAAATTAATGGATGATATTGCAAGTTGTCACAACGCGACAAGTCAAAAACCGACACTCGTTTCGGGTTCGGTGTAAAAATTCACTGAATTCAGTCTCTGAATACTCTCAACAAAACCAACATAACCCCAATATCAAAGACTGACTAAACTTAAACTCTAAACCCAACTTAAACACAAACGGAAGCTAAAATAATGAACCGACGACAGACAAATTACTCTTTCCTACGCTCATTCACTCAGGATAGAGAAAGGGAATGATAATGAATGATTTGTGAAGTGATAACAAGAATTTTTAAAACAGAAATTTCTTTAAACTAATCGACCAAAATCCAAAATTTGAGTTTCCATCTGGACACTAAAAATACGGCTAACTTGAATTAAGGAGATTGCTCTAATTATACAGAAATTACAAAAGAATAAGTTAAACAACGTTTGAAGTAGTGATGGCACGGAAATTCGGCCGTGATACTAAATCCGGTTCCTGCCGAATCTTAATTAAATTTTATAATAAAATATAAAAAGGTAATAAAAGTAAGTAACAATATAAACAAACGAATATAAACACTAATTTAGAAGTAATTATTATTAATAAAGACTTAAACACTACGCACATTTATTTAAACACTTAAAACAACGCACCATTTATTTATACGATATTTATATCACTAACTATTTATTTATTTCTAACATGCACTGACCGACACTGACTTCTTTCAGTGACTCTGCACACTCTGACGGAGACTAACTTCTTGAGCCGCCCGATGCGACCCTTTAATACCTGCTGACGGTTAATCTTGAACATTCCTGAACCTTGTGGACTGTATAAAATTTCCGAACAGACAGGTCAGCCGTGTTGACTCATCTGCGGTGAGTCTCGCTCGTTACAGATGTTTAATTTGGTATTATAGATTGTCGTATAGATTTATTTATTTCTTCAAAATTATAAAATAACATATTACTCTAGTTAGACAAAAAAACGTATTTAACGGAATATTGAAAATAAAATTTTCGCAGATCGTAATGTATAAACAATATTTTGTATGCGGTAACTAGAGTCAATTTTGAGCCCCATTCTTTAAAAATTACTTCTATTTCTGAAAATGTGTGTTTACTGTAAAATAAACTTTTAACAGTGTCCAGGCCGTCCTAAAACTATATGGAACTGTTTTAAATATCCGTCTTAGAATAGCTTCATACTCATTTAATATCACCCAGGCAGTCTTAAAACTATTTAGAATTACTTAAAACTGTTTTAAATATCTCGCTACGTCTTAGAACAGCTTAAAACTCTTTTAACAGTACCCGGACAGTCTTAAAACTGTTTGGAATTGTTTGAAATAGTTTTAAATAGCCCCCAACATCTTAAAGCAGATTTAAACTCTTTTAGCAGTGCCCAGGCCGTCTTAAAACTATTTGGAACTACTTGAAACTGTTTTAAATACCCCACAATGTCTTCAAACAGCTTCAAACAAAACAAAATATTAATTACATTCACTTCACTTTAAATAGAAGGGAACTGAGGAGTATGTCCAAAAATACATCAATTTACGTGAAATTATAGTTCGGATTTTGGTTGGTAGCGTGCGATTTTCAACTTACTAAATAATTCAACTTTTGTTTAGAATGTATATTAGAAATTCACTCTTTATATTAAAATTCTGATTGCCATCTATAGAAAACTTTAAGTATTAAGTGATTGAACCAGGCAAGGCTATTTAGAATGGATTTATTTGTTGCACGTGATTATTTTTTGTTGGTGATTTGAAAATCACACTGTTAATATTATTACAAAGCTCTACATATATTTTGTGTACAAATTATAAAATACATAGTACAATGGATTTGTGTTTTATGTGCACGAAGGACTACCACTGCGTCCCTGTGGACGACAGAATAGTGACCGAAGTGGAGTATCTTATACCAGAAATAGTAAGTGAAATTAAACATTACTTATTGTGAATAAGAAATAATTGTACATATCTCCGTTGTGTATTGTTTTTATGTTATAGGCGAAAAAACCTGACTGTAGGTGGCAGAATAAAATGGCGGAGAGTCGAGGAAAACAAAGCTAATGTTATATGTGTGTAGTGGAAAAAAGGTATGAGTTGAAGACTATTTGTGAGTTGCTGAGGACCATAATATTTTAAATTTAAATTAAATAGTGTATATATGTCGTATAAACATGGATAAAGTGAGCGTTAGTTTAGTGGACTTATTTGAATATGTAAATACGAGCAGAATGTTAAAAGAAGGTGAAGCAGTATTTAATGCTGGACATGTCACGCTTTGTGGAATTAAAGATGATGTGGAAAATAATATTGTTGCATTTTTTTTGCAAACAAGTAACGTCAATGGCCCTCCACATAAAATTGAAGTAACAATTGAAGAAGATGTAAAAAACTGGAAAGCAACATGTACTTGCAAAGCAGGGTTAGGGAGCAAATGCAAACATATTGCAGCAGTTTTAATACATATAAATAGGTTTGTATAATATAGTTATATTTCTGATACACAACTTAAGAATTATGTTTTAAAAAAATTAGAATTGGAAACGTGGAAAAATTGAGCTGCACGGACTTGGAGCAAATGTGGGGCAAAGTTGGAACACATCAGTCTACAAGTGGAGAATCATTCGATTACAGTGCTGCAGTGAAAATGGTAGATTATTGTCATCCAGTTTCGAAAAAGTTGAAACTTAGTCCGGATGCTGAAGGAAACATGGACGAGATTGATAGTACAAATTTTGAAATTTTGAAAAGCTGTAAGCTTCTTTCTACTTAGATGTTAAGTTAATTATTATTATTTTTTGTTGTCATTAATCAATTTTAAATTTTGAACATTAGGTGATCCCAATGCTTCTATAAGCAAAATTTTCCAAGGCAGAAAATGTGATATTCAAGAAATTGACAATATTAATAAAATAAGCAATTTAAAAAAAAAAATAGTTTTTTGGAAAATACAAATTGTATATTAGAATCAATTTCTATGTCTGTGAAAGACAACGAAAAAATCAAATTTTATATGGAAAAAATAGGAAATCCAAATATTGAGTATATTTATAATCATACAATTAAACAAGAAAATACAATTTGGCTGGAAGAAGGAAAATATAGAATAAGTGGCTCCAACTGTTACAGTTGGAACACATATTTAAAAAACAAAAATCCGGATTGGAATAAAAAAGTTAATGCTCATATTAACCCAACTTTCAGGGGAAACGAAGCAACAATCCATGGCAAAAAAAGTGAAGTAATGGCCCGAACAACCTATAAAGAAATATCAAACCAGACAGTCGAAGAATGCGGATTAATTATAAATCCTGTAGTTCCTTGGCTTGCATACAGTCCTGATGGTATAACTGACGAAAAATACTTAATTGAGATTAAATGTCCTGTAGCAAGGCAAACTCGAAAAATAATTAATATTTTGAATAAATTGCCTTACTTATATGAAGTAGACAATGAGTATTTTTTAAAAATGAACCACACTTACTACGGTCAAGTTCAATTAGGTTTATGTTTATTAAATTTAGAATATGCTGATTTTATTATTTTTTGTACGTTTGACAAATCTTTACACATAATAAAAATTAAATATGACAAAATGTTTTGCTTCGAAATGTTACAAAATTTAAAGACTGTGTATTTCGAACATTTTTTACCGATTGCAGAGAAAATGTATTTCAATAAATAATACCTATTTACAACAAATGTTTTTATTTTTTCTTTAAATAAAATACATGTATGTCAAAATATTGTTTTATTTTAAGACTTATCATCTGATAAAATGGGTTTGCTCAGATTTACAATGGCACAAACAATTGTCATCATTTCATCCAAATACGGAATTAAGGTTTTTAACCTATTGGTAAAAATTTTTAAAAATTTTATCCATTGAATTGTTCGCTTCACGTGAACTCTCGCTCTGGCAATTGATGCTGTTTCCAAAGCTTTTTATTTACTCAGTTGTTTTTTTTTTTTTCTTAGAAACGGTGGTCTTACTAGCTTAATTCCATGATCAATACACTCCTTCTCTATCAAAATGCCTTTGTCCACCATAATCGCATCATGAAATGAATCTAGCTTAATTATAATTTTTTCCTTATTAAATATTGCCTTGTCCGATACCCGACCACCATAAGCGCTACTTACATGGCAAATTAGACCTGCAGGGTTAACGCAGATAAGAAACTTTGCTGTATGACATTTTTTATAATGTGAGTACGTCCTTATTCTGCACTGCAAACAATTTGTTTTTTGAACTGGTACTTCTGTGGCATCAATTATTATTCGTACATTTTGATATTTTCTAAAACATTGGGGCAGATTTCTCATGTTGTCTTCTTTTGAAGTAAAATATATCATACTTCTCACAGCATAATACATTATTTGAACAAATTCTGTGAAATATTTCTGAGCCGTAGTACTTGACACTTCGTAAAGGACGCCTATTGCCCGAAAACTAATATCTAATTTTAATTTTGTAAGAACGATACACATTTTTTCCGTATATTTTTTTTGTTTATATTGAAGAATTTAATGGTTTTTTCAATAACTTCCTCCAAAATAAAAAACAGTAGATTTGTGACTCCAAAAAAAAATGCTTATTTTTGTGGAAGAATAACAAATATTCAGCAAAATTATAAAATTTATTTATGTCTTCTAGTGTGATGACTTGAATACCCGCATCTTTAAAAGTTTTAATGTCGGATTCTTCCATTAAATTTGATGTTTCCTGAACTTCTTCTTCTAACAGAGATTCATGCTCAGGAAGAATTACATTGGAAGTAATACTGAAAAAGGGACATATGTATGTATTTGTATTCTATGTGTGCATATTATATGTATTACCTTTTTTCACTCCTTATCTTCGCTCGAGCTGCTCTTGCTGTTGATGAGCTTAGTGCTTGCTTGTCATGCTGTCGAACTGGAATGTTTTGGGATGGCACTACTCCCCTTTTTAAAAATTTCTTCTGTGTATATTCACTAGCTATAATATGCCCTTTATTACTATTTTATAAAATATAGTTAAAATAAAATTTAGCTGGATAATAATCTGTAGGGAGAAAATGTTGAGAGCAAACCATCATGTAATATTTTTTCCTATTCTTAACGCCACACGCCATTTCTCTTTAAATATTGTGTCCGATGGGAACATGTGCATTGTCACATTTTCACTTCTATAGTTTTTGCATTGGGGCACAGAACAATAATGCTTACATTTATTTGTCATCACGCACACGTTTGAAATCACAATCACAACAATCTTTAAATAAGTCTCAGTTTCATTCACACAACTATTTTATATATTTTATATTATTAAATTGTTCCTTATACTATAATCTTTTTAAAATGTTGCACTATATAAAATTAAATAGTCTTAACAAAAATTAACACATAAAATTGCACATCTGTTGCTATATTAGCAGTATAAAAATACCAATATTTTCCTCGACTCCCAGTTTTTTTTTCTCGCCACCAGATGTCAGCTACTTTGAATTTTTTCGCCTATATAAGTTTTTTAGTACACTTAACTTGTAGTTTTAAAATTAGTTTGTTATTGCAGTTGAGAATACTTTTAATTCATTTCATACCTAAAATTTCCTTTATAAAATTTTATGAGCAATATAACAGCTATTTTTGACGCTACTAAAACCGGAACCGAACTTACCTTGATTCATGCATACAAATACATTTCTTATATATTTCTTTCACCATTTTTAATTTTAGAACAAAACTGCTTCATATATACTAATTTTTTCTTTTAAACTTATTTACATTATATTTGACATCTTATGTCAAATTTTGGGAACATATGAATCTCATTTATTTTATAAAAATTCCTCAGCCTAAATGATACATAAAATTATTATAATTTAAACATTTTTTTCTATCTAGCTAGAAGTTATATATAAACGTAATTATGCAGATCGGTAGAAAATTATAAAATCTTTATATTTAATAATAACGTAATTTGCGAAAAAAATGGTATTTAGATGTATTTTTTAGGAAAAACGGTTTAAAGCTTTAAATTAGGTATCTAAAATTTCATGTCAGGGCAAATAATGGAAAAATTATGGCAACCCTATTGCTATAATTTGATTGTTATTGCTACAGTTGCCATTTCCTTTCAAAAGCAAATCAAGTCACTAGTTCAACGTTAAATCAATTGTTTTATTACTAGCATCATCATTTAAATTGTCTATCAATACAAGGCTCTGAACATCAGTACTGTACTGACAAAATAATTCATTTAAGGTACATTGAATATTTTGGAAATTACTTTATATGAATTGTTTGTTTTCTATTTAAATTTAAAAAAAATGCCTTATTGAAGTTTTTGGTATAGCCAATATATTAGATTCTTTTTGTAGACACATTTTTAAATGTGATACGTTTTTCGAATGTTCGTCTTTGGATGCAGCGATATTTCAGATATTAAATAACTATTGTATCTATGTTGAAAATATATATTATAATTCAGAATGAAGTATATTGGAATTGGAGAACACTCAAAATTAAGTATTTCATATTACTTTAATTGGGATACACAGACTATTTTTTTTAATAAATATGTAAATTATAAATAATAGATATTTAAATAAAAACTTTAATATTTTCACCTGAGAAATAAGATGGGAGACATATGTACTTTACGATTTACTAATCTCTGTATTTGACAACTCATTATCCTAATCCTTATTCTAGAAAATATTATAAGCTATTTAGCAAATCATATCATTGTTCTCTTTCGAAGAAGGACAAATCAATGTTTTCCAAATCCCTGCCTTCTTGTTACACAAAAAGTTTTGAAATTTTACCGTTGTTCTGTTTTCGTTGTCCCGTTTATAGTTTTACATATTTTGTTATAGTTTGACAAGAGATCTCGAGTTGACGTTTAAATTGTTTTATGGTTGTGGTATATATTGAAAGTTTTTCCCTGAGTGAAAGAATTGAAAGAAATGTGACCTTTATACATTCTGCTACAGGGTATAGAATTGTATGAAATCTATTAGCATACACTGTTTGTTCCAGGTACCCAGCTAAGCACTGGATTTGGAAATCCCAAAGTAACATTAACATGCCTTACTTAATATAGATGGATTACTGTACAGTCAGCCAGTACGGTTGTGTGGTCGTGGCGTGTCTTGTCTGATCGTGTAGATAAGCAACATAGCCCGCTCTGTCCAATTGGATGGGTTACCGCACAACGGCTCGGTGTGTGCTGACCTTGCAGAGACTGTAGGCTGACAACCTGCATCACTAAAATGCAAGTAAAACTGTCATGAAACAAGTACCTCAGGTACTTGAGGCCCTATTCCTCAGAGGAATGTTGTGCCATAGAGAGAGAGAGGGATTACTGTACAACATGGAAATAACTAGACAGGGATGTATTTAAAATTTTAATACCGTGTTTTATGAAAAATACACTAATAATTGTCACAAATTGTGGTAACGTTGATGTATACTTGGTAATAAGAACATTATATTAAACCAGTTTCGCTTTTTTGCAAAAAAAATTGGCAATTCCACGAAGATAATGATTATTGCTAAGAAATTAACGGTATTAAAATTTTAAATACATCCCTGTCTAGTTATTTTCATGTCGTACAGTAATCCATCTATATTAAGTTAGGCATGCTAATGTTACTTTGTGATTTCCAAATCCAGTGCTTAGCTGGGTACCTAGAGCAAAATTTTGAATAGATACCACAACCATAAAACAATTTAAACGTCAACTCGAGATCACTTGTCAAACTATACATGTAATTTAAAAATTCTGCGCTAAATTCAAAATTTTACTTAGAAAGTCACACTCATATGTACGAGTACCCGTGTGCTCAGACAATTGTTCTTAGACATTAACAGTTTTTGGTAAATAAAAACTATCTGTCTATCTACATATATTCTTACATCTTATGTAATAGATATTAGTTTGAAAATACATATGTAGTGGGTGCAATGAAACGCAGAACATAGGAATTTAACATGAGAATTCAAAACATTGTGGGTACTCTCTCTCCTGATAGATTTAGAGTAAAACTACAACAATACAAAGTTGTTCAACATTAAATTCTACATCAGATAAGATTTAATAGCACGCATGCAGTATGAGATTTATTAAATATAAAATGTAACACTTTCGTTAAAAATCTGACAGCCATGGAAATAAAATGAAATATGTACTCGTATGTGACAGTTTAGTGAAGTATCACAAATGTCTCGCCAAACTATTCAATGTGATTGTTAGATAGTGATAGATTATACATTATATATTATGTTGTTAAGCCATACTACACTTCATTTTGTTTTAATTACTTATATTTGATATGTTTTTACACTATTTCATTATTTTTATTTTTGTTAAATTTTAGCTCAATATGTTTTAATTTTATTTTTTGGAAATGAATTTGAGACATATTTTGAAGTAGATTGGAACTAGGTAGAGACGGGGAAAGAACGGCTACATGTTTGGTTGAGCACGTCCTTCGGTGCGGGCTAGTACACACTTCAATACTAACCAGGATTACACCATACAAACATCGGCTTTAAATAATATAGTAGAGTGCTAGAAGGCCTGAAATTTTTCGTATGTCTTTCTAGATTTTTGTGGTAATAAATTATTAGTCACTGTTGTTGCTTTTTCCACAATATCATATGGTGTTGCCGATATTTCCATTTCCATATCACTGTCACTATTATTAAACTTTATTACTTGTAGTTTATAAACCGAATTTTTTCTTAAAATTAGTTTTTGAGGTTAAATATTCAAAGCTGTCAAACAATCAACAAAACAAAAACTCACAAACGTATGCAGTTTTGTCAACTATCTACATCAATTCTAACCAACAATGTAGTATCTAAAATATATATTCACATCAATTGACACAAAATAATCCCACTATTTGTTGTCTATGTACTATATTTTTATATTTAGTATTTTTACTGTCTGTTAAAACACATTTCTCTGCTAGAAAAGTTTGAAAACTATTAGATTACCACCAGGTTGGCAATACTGGTGAGAATCTGTATCTTAATGATAATCTCTATCGAAATGAAAATCTGTAACATAATGACTGCCATTCGAGTACAAATGGCACATACATAATATATATAAGGAGTAAAAAAAAATTTTTTAGTAGCTAGCTAATATCATACATTTAGCAATATATATGCTAATATGTAGATACATGAGAAGATTTGATTATGAATTGGTATGTTATGTTCATTTTATAACTACATGGTATCACTTCCTTTAACATGTAAACAGACAGCCATTTATTTATTTTGTACCCAGATTTCAAGAGCTATTTGTCGTTGCTTCCGTAAGTGAGGTTTTCCTGAAAAATAATGTAAACTAATTTTTTGGCTGCGTAGCTCTTACACTGTGCTAAGGAAAAATATCTCCACGTTACCATTACCATTTTACATTAAGAAAATTATATTTGAAACAATAGTATTCGCAATGTATTTGCATTAAAACAACACATAAGTATATACTAAAAATAAACTTATCCTCATTTTATTAGTTTGTACATTTTCCGCCAGAGACCAACTCTTTCGCCGCACATTCCCTTTTCAAAAATTTAATCGTAATAATGGCTTTATTTATTTGGGAAATTTGAAACAACCCTAAACTGATCCTAAACGTACCCGTGTTCGTACCAAATAAACATCCAAATTTTATAGTTGGTGAAAATTTTAAACGGTAAATTGGAGTGATTTATTAAAATTATTTACTTAAGTTTTCCATTTTAACCTATAAAATATATAACTTCTGGCAGATATAGAAAAAGAAGCAATGTATAAACAAAGATAGAAAACAGGTACAACTCACCAACCCAGCAAAATAGCTGGCTGAGTTGGATCAGTTCGAGATCAGTTCTGGGTTACTTCAAATGTGCCAAGTAAACAGAATTAACCTACCAGGTTACTTAAAATGACCCAAATAAATACGACCAATATCTTTTTTATATTTTGCGTTAACAATTGCGCTATTGTTATATCGAAAATAGTTAATAATATAAAATATTGTTAAACTGTTTTTGGTATTTTTGTTGTTGTAAAATTGATACTTTTCTAACAAGTTTACCCCACTTTAAACGTCAAATTGATAACCTCAAATATTTTTAAATGTTTTTTAATACAATTTATATTATTTCTGCATAGAAAAAACCGAATAAACAAAACTAATTTAAAAGAATATTAAAATTTCATAACTCATAATGTATAGATTTATAAATATTTTCATAATATTTTAAATGCATATTGATAGGTAAATGTACCCAACTTCAATCAACAGAGTTACCATCACGGACCATCCTACTATATACTATATTGTAACATTTGAAAGGCAACAACCGTGTCAATTATTATTTTAAAACAGTTTTTTTTTGTGAAATTAATAAAATATAGATTTGATGTTTGACATAACATATTTGGATTTCAAGTAAAACCGTTGACCTGTTGAGTAATTTCCCGAATACACATTATTTATAATTATGTCAAATAAACAATTATAAATGTACTGTCTAAAAATATACTGTATAAACAGTAATATATGTCAAAATCAATTTGTTTAGCAGTTTAAGAGCAATATGAGGTTGAATAAGCATGTAAGAAAGAAGCTGTATAAAATGCTGATGATTTGGAATATGTATTTAAGTAAGAAGTCACCGTGTAACATAGCTTTGTGTTTATACATATTAAAGAGGAATGTTTAGGCTTTAATGTAATGTATGAATTTTAAAAATCGACCGTCTGCTGTAAAAGTTATTGATGTTTATTTCCACTGCCTATAATTCCGAATTTAAGACACTTTTATAATGAACAAGTTAATATATTTTAAACATTTTAATCCTTGTACAAAGTAGAAACATTCGTATATTTTAGGACACAACAAATAACGTAGAAATTTGCAAAAGTTGTGAAGGCCGTGTTTATCCCCCAGAAAAAATGTCTTGCCACAATTGTATCTAGCACAAGAACTGCTTCCGATGTAAAGAGTGCAACTGTGTTTTAAGGTAAGATTCAAATATCTCAAAAGCCCTTGATGTGTAAAAATATATCAAATAAACTTCATTCTCATATCAGTGTTATTAGTTTTGACTTTGGAGACTTGTAACTCCTACACGGTTAAAGATAAAGAGTCGGGACCTCAAAATTATTAATCCCCTAGTTTCTTCTAACACGAAGAAAACTAAATTGTACATTTTGGAATGCTGTACCTCCTACACGGTTAAAGATACAGAGTCGAGACTATGAAATTCGTGATTCTCAGTGTTTCTGTACCCCGGAGTAAACTAATATAATGTGTGACAATGTTGGTCTGGTTCTGGTTACAGGATGGATACCTATACGTACAACCAGGGCTTGTTGTATTGTGTGACGCATTTTAAGCGTCTGTTTAGTTCTAAAGGGAACTACGAAGCTGGATTTGGCCTCGACCAACACAAAGAAAAGTGGAACGCTCTAGTTTAAGTTTCAAATATCTTGCCTTGTTACCCAAAAATTTAATTTTAAAATTTGATGCAATATTGTAATCTTAGAGATATTTATTTTTAAGAGGGATATACAGGGTGAATACTGAAAACCTTGACATCGGGAAATAACATGGAAAAATAGTTTTTTGCTGTTTCCATCTGTCCCGCTAAATAAAATCGGATGTATATGGTCTCGTTAGTTAGATTACTTAATTTTGTATCTAATAAAACCAAATGTTGTGTAATATGGCCTTTTCTAACTAATAAATTGTATTTTGAAGGTTATCTTTCATATTTTCGAATAAGAAACGTCTAAAACAAAATGCTCCATAGCCGAGTGGATAAGAGGACGGATTCTATTTGAAGTTCCCGCTCTTATCTGGACCACGGCCACTGATGTGCTTGGGCCCAAGCGACTGCAGCGCGCTCGTGCCCTATTGTAACCCATACATGTATGAACATAACTCGGAGGAAAGAATATATGGAGGGAGCGTTGCGCTAGTTTGTAGGCACGAGAGTTGAAGCCATGAAACGGAAGGGGGGTTCGGCTGGCAGCCATCTTGATTGGGGCATTGATATGACAGAAGTATATGGTGAAATAAGTTATTTTGATGTAAATAAGCTTATTACGCGAAAGTAATATTTAATTTGTAATAATAATTAAAATACAGTTTATAAACAATAAAAAATGAATGGTTTAGAGCATGCTATGCTACAGCAAATAAATCATATTTATATTTAGAAAGTAGATTCATAAAAATAAATTCAAAATTTATTTATTAGTACACATACAAAATAACAGTTATAAAAATAAAATAAAAAATGACTGATCGAACTACACAAGTGTAAAAATAATGTAGAATATTAATGTCCAGAGAAAAGTACCAGTTTGTTAAACTGTTGTCTGTAACTTGTTGTTTCATCATTATATTTTTTATATATAAAATGAAGTCTAACTTTTAAATACTTTTCTGAAATTGCTCTTATTAACTGAATTATATGGTTTTCTCCAAAACTATGGTCATTCGTATGGGATTCTAAATTTTTAAAAATGTTGTTATTATTCATGTAACATTTTAAAACCGATGAAGTTAAAAATAGTACTGAAAATTTTTTCTTTAGATATTTTCCTCCACTTTCTAATAAAGCTAATTTAAGAACTTTTTCAGTGGTTCTGCATACATTCGTTACATCTTTTGAAGGATATATTAGATTTCCCTTGTCTTTAATACTTATAAGATTATAATATTTATCCTTATTTAAATCTTCTTCTAGTGAATTTATGCATTCATCGCAAAAAATTGTTTTTTGTAAATATCGAACTACAAACCCACTTATGTAGGTAATCACAGTATTTGAAAATTCTGTTAAGTTTTGAGGATCTGCACAATAAATATGATCTGTTTCTGGAGGAATTGTAATGTATGTTTCTTCTTGGTTTTCTTGTTCTAATGTTCGGAAAGCACTGCTTGACCTGTTTATTATATTTACTGCATTGGTGTTATTTTGTGAACTTGAGCAATGTAAGATGCTTATATTTTCCAAAGGAATGCAGTTTCCAGTACGTGTCGTCTGAAGTTCTGTATGAACTAATATTTTTTTATACGCTGCTTTAAACTGTCGTGATGTAGGGTTATTATTACAACCACCTTTGGCTCTAATTACAGAAAATAAAATTTCTAAGTGGTCTTGGTTCAGTCTGTATGTAGGTATATATTTCAATAAACAATTTCGCACAATGGCATCTGAATATAATTCTTTCAAACTATTTATGCAGATCAGAAATCCAACAAATCCTGTTTTTCTATTTGATGATATTAATGAAGAACCATCTTGACATTTTAAACATTGAATGTAATTATAACTGTAATCTAAGACTTTTAATACTTCAGGATAATTTTGATCAGAAAGAGGACGTTTTAAACCATATTGTTTTATATTTCTACTATTAAGTATGTCGAATAAATTATTAAACACTCTAATAAATTCTATAGTACCTGCACTGTTTTGAAATTCGGGTAATTTTAAATAATCCTGGCAATATTCTAATGCACACGCAATAGATTCACTCAAAAGCTGAGTTGCCAAGCGCACTTTCATTATTTGTTTCCTATAATGAATATGGATATTTCTTAATTTATTTGCCAAATGAAATCCTTCTTTTTCTTGAAGTTCCTGAAGTTTGAATATGAAATTCCAATCAATTTTTCTATCCAATTGATCATAGAAAACTTTTTTGTCTCCTATTGCATTTCTGACATTTTTAATCATATGGCATGGATCAGGAAAGAAATATACATTTTCTTGTGTGTCTGGATGAGAAAACCAAGTAAGATTTCTGGTTACGTTGCATCCAAGCCTGTACATCGTTGACATATTTGAAGCGGCCCCATCAAAAGTAACAGAAATTATACGTGCACCTGCTTCATGGCATTTACTTAAACACATACGAATTAAGCTACACCTCTGTTCAGCATTTACCCCATCAACAAGAAAATAACCGACAGGCAATTTCCAAGCATCGTTAATACAGACAACCATAAAAACAAGGGCATCTTTCGCTTCAGATAAACTATCGTCGGAATTTTCAATACCATATTCCACATATCCATGGTATTTTTGTCCGTCAAATTCGATACGACGACGTATTGCCATCTCATCTATACATAAGCTACATACCAATGGATAGTCTGAATATTCACATCTATTTTTTATAGCAAGAAAAGATTCAGCTGTAAAGCCTGGTTCTCCATTAATAGATCTGTACCACTTCGAAATTGTCTTTGGATGTGGTAAAGATGACTCGAACATTTTCCGAACATAATTATATGCTGTTGGAGAATAATAATGGAGAGTTACGGAAAATTTTCGTAGTTCAGGACTATACATTCGAGTTTTTTTACCAATTTGTCGCTTCAAAATTTCTGAATTTGTACCAGAAATATTACTTAAAACTTGAATCTGTTCCTCTTGCAAATATTGTTTATTTCTTAATGTCTTCAACACATTGGTTAATGTAGCTATTCGTTTCTTTTGTCGTCGTCTAGTTTGCCGGAGCAATTTTATTTGTTGTTGGTATTTTAGTTTCATCATTTGCATTTTTTGTTGAAGAGCAGCTTTCATGGGTGATAATTGACGATGTGATCTGCGTAAGGGCGAAAATGATGTTGTTCTTGACATCATACTTCTCACACTTTTATTAATGGTAAGTTTTTCGCCGCTACTTGAATCTGGCACCTCATCAATTGTTGTTGAAGTACTTGGAATATTTATTTCTTCTGAAATATTTGAAGGTTCTTCTTGTAATGAAATTGGAGTTATTCCGGAAAATACTCTTTCACTCGGTGGTTTTCGAGGTCGTTTCTGTTTCTATAAATAATGTATAATTATTAGAAATATATTATTTTACAGAATGGGTAAATTCATATTTTATATATTAAATACCTGTTGTAAATAAGACGGAAATGATGAAAAAATTGTTGGAATAGCAGTTTCTCTTAATCGAATAACTGCTAATGATGTTCTATCGAAACAATCACTAGCGAAGTGCACAGAACATAATACACTTGTGTTTGTAGGTTCCCAGCCAACTCTTCGAACAGCTTTTACCCATGCTGCCCGCCTATCTGGGTCTCTAGGAAATCTGAAAATTAAAATAACTTAAATCCATTCAATATATTTCAAATATGTAGTATGTTGCTGTTGCATACCTATGAAAAGTAATTTTCATTTCATGTTCCTTTGACTTCTGCAATGCCGATTTTGCAGAACTCCGATTATTGCACCCAAATGCAACGCAAGTAGGCATTTTGATCTAAAATAATAATCAAATTATAATAATAATGCAATTCATTTAGAAAAATATCTTTCTAACCTTGATTAACAACGTTCTGCTGTAGATAAGTTGAAGGCACTTGATTTTTATGAGATGAAAATGTAGTTTATTTATACACTGTAGTGTATATTTTAATAAAAACAGATTATAAATTTGTCACACCAAAATACAATTTAAATAACTCTCACAAAAAACAATTTTCACATAAGCTACAATGTTACTGATGCCCCAAGCAATATGGCTGCCACAGCTGTCACACAAACCCCGCTTGGCTTCACAGTTTCACGCGTGCGCTCCCTCCATATATTATTTCCTCCGAGGAACATAAAAATGATATTCCTTTGAAATATTGCCATACTAATGAAAACAAACAATTATAAAGTACTTACTTGTATTGCACACTGCGATTTTTATATTAAATGTAATGTAAGACTTATAAAAAATATTTTAATATTTTCTAAAATTACCTCTCCATCCCTATTATATCGCTGAATCCACCATATTATTGTGCTAGTTAACATTTTCCGTCTTAAATCATTTGTATGGAAATTAAGTAGGCTTTTTACGCTCAGAAGTTAACAATAATTATTTGTGTATCAAGAGCGTAAACTGAATCTTTATTGCTCGTGCTCGTAAATTGAACAATCGAGCTAGAGCAATAAAGATACTTTACGCTAGAGATGCACACATATTTTTTTCTACGACTTTACTAACGAAATAAAAATTCAATTCAATCTTAACCAATTTCCTGTTTTGTGTTGCTGTAACCATGACGACATGAGTAAATAAATAATCTAAGCGAGCAAATTAAGTACTTTACCGCTCGTTTCTTATGGAGATGCGCGGTAAAGTATTTATTTGCTCGTTCCTCAGTAGTCATTGACATTACAATGACAAAAGAGAGTATAAATATCAACTTTTCATGGTGGTCGTAGAAAAGAAAATAAACGTGAAATTTGTCTATGATTTAGTTCGACTTTAAATTGGAGAATGTACATTGATAATTTAAAAACTATATGAGCGCAGAAGAAATTTGTTATAGCGCATAAAAGCGCATACAAATATATGACCATTATTGTATCCAATTAAAAAAATAAAATAATATAAAAATGTATTAAATGCCCCCCCCCCCTCGATTTTATAGTGTTATTTTATAGAAAACTAAATCAGCGCATAAAAACATTTGATTGGTGCATAATAGCGCATAATATTAATAATAAAATTTCATTTAGAAAATTAATAATTTTCAATTTTTAATTTATCATTATCTTGACCCCCCGTCATTCTATTTCTTCAACGGAAAAAGCGCAATGAAAATTTGTGGTAGCGCATAAGAGCGCATACGTATTCAAAAACAATAGCTTTTTCAAAATTTTAAAAATTAAAAAAAAACAGCAATAATGTAGCCCCCCCGAGTTTCAAATATATATATATATATATATATATATATATATATATATATATATATATATAGTTTAAAGATTTTATAAATGTTTTATTTTCAAAAATCGAACGTCTGGTTTTAAAAATATCTTGTAATGAAATTTTTGATCTGATTATAATAAATACAAATGTTTTAGGGAACCGAAAACAAATACTGAAAGTTTTTGTATTTTTTAAATATTCCTTAAAATAAGGGAAATTGTACTGTAGATGGCTGTCGCATCTCTTAAAGTGAATAACGAATCAGAGCAATGTACATTCGTAAGAAAAATATCTTAGTAATATAATTACATTACTCAAACGGTGAGTTATATGATTGAAAGATATAAAGGAATATGGAATAAGTCACTATATATTTTAATAAAATTGATGATCTCCAAAAAACTAATAGTTTAAGTTGTAGAATAAATCCAACCATAGGCCGCACAGCAACATTTAAATAAATTGATATATATATATATATATATATATATATATATATATATATATATATATAAAGAGAGAGAGAGAAGGTTGGTAGTACGGCTGCAGAGTGAATACGTGTTTTTAATATGTGCTAAATCTTTTTCAAATTTCTTAAATATTTTTCATTAACATTTAAAAACCAAATAACTACTAAAAAACATCGTGTTACATATCATTTATACATCTTAAAACAATATTGTACAGTGAAGTGTCAGTATGATTTGTGAATAAACTTTTCTATTCAAGGTCTTTTACGCGTTCAGACTTAAGTTATATACAGCAAAGTAGGCTTGGCGCGCAAGTGTTTCATATAATTTTATAATAAACCAGTGCTCCCAACTATATTGGAAATAAATAAACAACAAACAAACAATAAATAAAACAAAAAAAATATATGTCGCTACCATAAAGGATATTTAAAAATTGCTGAATAAGGAACTCGAACCAACCAAACAACAAAATATTGATATTGTTAAAAAATGTGAAAACTTGCAAGAGTCAATTAGTACATTTCAATTACAAAATGTCAAATATGAGCTAAGAATTCAAGAACTTGAAAAATATCTTGGTGCAAAAGAAGCGGATATAGCAAAATTAGAAATGAAATCACGCGAAAGAAATATAATAATATTCGGAATTCAAGAAAAACTTGAAGAGGACATTGAACAAGTAGTAATAAAAGACTTTAAAAGATGATCAAAAGTAGATTACATTTCAATAAATAACAAGAGGCCCTTCAGACAGACATAGCGTAACAAGAGCAAAGCACAAACTACACCAAAAAACTATTAAACTATCAACACTCAAACATTAAGACACACATTATCTTCTGAAATATACTAATTCATGCTTTTCGCTTAACAACTATTTCCGTTTTATCGGATTTATTGCACAAGCGGACCTTCCTTTCATATTTTTTTCGGAAACAAAATTGAAACGAATATCAGCTTTTTGTTGTCTTTAGAGTGGCAGCCATAAACAGCAATTTCTGTTTTGATACTTTATTTTTACTTTGCTCGTCATAATGACGGATAATAATTCTGAAATGGGATTCCATAACTTCGGTTGCTATCATTTGGACTTGTTATAGGCGATGTGCAGACTAGTAGTCAGCGCCGCCAACGGACGAAACTTGCGTAACTGTTATTAAAACAAAGGATCAGTTCTTATGAGTACTTGCGTTACAGAAGATAATTTTCTGCTTTTTTCAACATTGTTGTTTAAATTCATATAAAAACATGCAGGCTGGTGTAAGAAGATCCAATATTATATGTTCTGTTGTGGGTGCCACAATACGTACAGTAACAGTGATCCATCGATTAAATTTTATAGTTTCCCAGGAAGATGGTACAAGATAGAAAGGAGGAAAGTGTGGATTCAGAAAATACGACGAATTACGTAAGTATAAGTTTAATAATTGTCATTTTAATACTTGTATAATAATAACTCTACTTAAATATTAAATATTGTTGCTAGGTATGATAAAAAGCCCTGGGAACCGAAGAAATACAACAAAGTGTGCAGTACGCATTTCGTAGGAAATGAAAAATCGGACGATTCTAGGAGTCCTTCGTACTATCCTACTATTTTTCCAAAAGTAAGTTTGTCTAAAAACAATAACAAAATATTCTACTAATGTACTTTTTGTTATTTTAGCGATATCGTACAGTAGATTTAAGCAATCTTAGGTTAAAATCACAGAGATTCGTACGGAATGCGAACAGATCCATCAAAAAAGCTGCTGCATCTTTATCAACTTTAAATAAGGAATCTTCAAAAAGAGAAGAGGCAACTTTACTCAATTTAGAACAGGAACTGCCGGAAATGTTATTTGCTGATTTTAGTCAGCAGCTAAACTTTGATTATAATTGCGAAGATTTTATTTTTGAGTCTGTTTTTAACAAAGATAGTAATGAAATATCAACACAAGCCAATATTTCTATATTTTCGACATTGAAATCTACTAATGATAAATGTGTTGTGAATAGTGATGAAATAAATTGTGAAGGATTTCATGGATATGAATCATTAAAAGGCGACCAGATTAATAGCATTTGTGGTGTAACAATGGCAATTTTTGCTTTATTTTTATCTAGCATAGAGTTCCCACACAGAAACTGCAAAGTTTCGTTACATAATCAACTTCTTTTATTTTAAATGAAATTAAAATTAGGTCTATCATATAGTGCCATAGGTATATCATTTAGTATACATAGATCATCAGCGTCCAGAATTTTTTTGAATTTATTAAATCAGTTAACAGAAAAAATTAAAACTGCGGTGTTTTGGCCAGAAAGTAAAGCTATTGATGTACTTTTGCCTTCTTCTTTTAAAATTCATTACCCCAAATGCAGAGTCATTATAGACTGCACCGAAATTAGAATTCAGTGTCCTGATAAAATAAACGATAGAATTTTTACTTACTCAAATTATAAAGGAACTTTTACAGCTAAATTTCTAATTGGAATTGCACCCCACGGATTTATTTCATTTATTTCAAAATCATATGGAGGCAGAACAACTGATTCGTTTATAACAAATGATTGTGGAATTTTAGACTTGTTACAGCCGGAAGACATAGTTCTTGCGGACAAGGGATTTCCAGGAATTAAATGTAAAGAAAATACAGTTGTTGTTATGCCTCCATTTGTTCACAAGGGTATTCTTACGGTTGAAGAAGTCGAAGATACTTACAATGTGGCTAGTGTCCGGATTCATGTAGAAAGATCGATACAAAGAATAAAAATTTGCAAGATTCTTGATAAAATACCAAAAGTATTATTTCCTTATCTTGACGAAGTAATTTTAATATGTTGTATATTAACAAATTTTCAACCAAAAATAATAAATGAATGTGAAGATGATTGAATAAATATTTGTGTTAAAAAATGTATATATTGTATGTATGTATTGTATTAAAGTTGTGTTTGCAAATTTACAATGTATAATTAATGATTTAAAATTTCCTTGTTTGCATTGTTTTTTCTTTATTTCTAAAATAATATACATAAGTACATATATATTTATATATATAAAAAAATAAATATAAATTCTTTGCAACATTAACAAAAAAAGACAAGTTATTTATAAATATAAATTCCTTGCATCAGTAACAATAAAAAAAAAGTTATTCCTAAATATAAATTTCTTTATAACAGTAACAATAAAAAAGTTATTCTTAAATATATGTACATTTCTTTTAACAAGTAGTAAACATATTTGTCAAATTAATTTCTTTTACATAGGAAATGTAACATGTTTTCCAAATAAATCTTTTTTAATTTAAATAATAATTCCTTGATCCATTCAAAATTATAAGGGACTTTTACTGTAACAAATGTATTATCTTTTGACGAAAATATTAACGAGTCACAAGTATTCAGATTTAACACAGCCATGCCAACTTGGACTTGAGCATAATAAATATGCTTCTTTTTCAATTTCATTTCTCCATCTTCCTCGTAGAGATAGTGGCAATGCGGAATGATATCTTTAGCTGTTTTCATTTTGCTTGAAAGTATATTGTTTGGTAATATCAAAATAAGTAAATTTAAAATTTAGATCGAACATACCTACAAATGGACATTTAATTTCCATTAATTTAAAAGGTTTGCCTTCTTTTGAAATTACACCATCAGGGGATACAGCTAGCCAAGTATCTCCTTGGCAAACTACTAGTCCAACATCCTGAACTGTGCATTTATTTTTTCTAAAATTATTATTAGAAAGTACATTAAAAATTTTTTTTTTTGTTTTTTAATATTTGTAAATACCTTGAATAGGTTAATCTCGCCTGTTTCTCCCACTTTATCCCATGTTCTGTATATATGCTGGTGAATTCTCTCGCAAAAAAATATTTTTCACATTTCTTCTCCCAATCGCCTTTAAATGTGAAAAGAGAATAACACCGAGATGCTGTTATTCGGTATTTCCTCTCTTTCTTCCACACTTCTCTGCTGTTGTAAGTTTTCACACATATTTCAAAAGAATTACAAAAAAACATTTTATTGTAAGTTTCGGCACAACTTTTTTCCAAAAGCAATGGTTTTGCATGTAATTCTTTTAATGCTGTTGAATATTCTTGTTGAGAAATAATATTCCGAAAAAAGTCTTCATTCAATTTTTGTTCGTTTTCTGATCTGCAAATAATAAAAAAGGCAGAAAAACTGAAAATTCCAAAATAACATAGATACAACAAATATTTTGGCCTTAAGTAAAGACTCAGGACCCCTTTTTTCAAACACTTTCAAGCAAGTAATTTTGTGCTCACTCATTTTATGTAGGTACTTATAAAATGAAAGAACACACTCGTGTATTTAATATGCTTCTATTACATCACCTCACACTCTTCGAAGGACCAATTCCAGCATTTATTATATCCCTAAGCATACAATTAATGCCAGCAAGATTCTCTGTTGAAAATTGGAATAATTCATATGTTTTCTTTCGTTTAGAAGGAAACATCTCTTCAACTTTTTTCCCTTTGGAATATTTTCCTTTTACTGCTTCCTTTATTACCGGTTGTTTCCACTGGCAAGTATCATTCGTCTTTGATGATGAATCTTCTTCATTCACTGCAAAAACAAAGGCCGATATGTGCTTACAACGTCCCGAAATACCGGCGATGCAGCTACATAATGCTTGCACGACACGTCTCGATTCATCTAGCTAAAATTACAACAAATAATTTAAAAGTAATTTAAGAAAAGTGTCTAAGAAATGCTTACCGATAATGTGACATCATACGGCTTTTTATTTACTGACGTCTGTCTCATCACTTTTGATAGAACTTTGCCGGCTTTTTCAACTACATCAGTTACATGTCTCGCTTTTTGCAATCTTTTCCTTTTTCTATATTACCAGTTGAATAATGTTCATAATGAATTGGTAAAAAACCAAAATAATTTCTTTTATCATTTTAAAACAATAAAAATACACCACTTTGCCCTTCACTACCATTGAAATCACCATTCATTTTAAGTTTGTTTTAATAACACTTACGCCAATTTTGCCGCTAGAGGCGCTGATGCTAGAAATGTACACGTCGCCTATATCAATTGCAAATATCAACTACAAATTTTACTTGCTATTCTATAAAAATAATTGTTATTTATGGTTGATACGTAACTGCACATATAAAGAACACTCTATCTATTCTTCAACACTGATGTGTGAATGTTTTATAGTTATTTACATGACCAGCGGTGTAAGTTAATCTTTACAGGGCGAGCTGGAAATTTGTGAGGCGAGCGACGAAGGAGGAAGCTCCCATAATCCAATGAGCCCAGTATAGATTACTTGCACGCGTGTCGCCTACAAAATTTTATTTCTACCTTCATAGCGTTTTTATTATTAAGTTACTTTATTGTTTCAAAAAAAGTTTAATTCTATTTTAGAATTAAATGTAGTTGACGGTGGTAGAACAATTTATAGCTAGACGTTGTCAAATGAGTTTCGCCAGTGAATCAAAATGTACTATAAATGTGTGTAATTACTCACATAAACCTAATTAAATTAAGTTTATAATATTTATAATAAAATGCATAAAAAACTTTCATTATTTTCTATTATTTTTTATGAGCATTGTAAAATTTTACAAGCCTAGCCCTTGTAAATTTTTACAGGTTAGTTACAGTAATTGTTTATTTATTTCGCTACCAGGAAGCCTGTAAAGTGACAATTATATAGAAGGTAGAAATAAAATTAATTGTAAATTTGAATTTCTGCTATAGTGACATTTGACGTTTGTAATGGATATTTTAACAAGGGTAGTTGTTACGGGTTATAGAATACCACCCCAGGAAGATAAAATTGTAGAAAAATTCTATAAGTAATCTTCATAAAGATTGATTTTTAGATAAGGTTTTAGGTTAGAATTTTTGTAAAAATGTGGATAAAATACAGAAAGAAACGGAATAATGAAAAATGACGATAGTAGACGTATATAAATTGATTTTTTAACGGTAGAGGTATAAAAAGATAGTAACTAGGACAATAATTATGAGGAGTCCGTTATACAAAGCAGTAAAAACACTATGCGGCTATCAGATGACAGAGTACTACTTTACCGGTTTCCAGATTTTGTCGCTAGGTGGCTACGAGTTAATGTTCCTCGCGAATAGGCGAAATCTCGAGTTTATATTTTAAATTTATTTATTTTTGTAAAGTGATTAAATGAAAAGAAATTTTCGTCTCTATAGGCGATATCTGCACTTATTTAAACGGTGCTATAAGACCAGTAGTTACAAAAGAAGCTGTACAGATTTTTAGAGATTATTCTAAAGTTGACAACAATTATCGTTCCTTTCACTACTAAAAAATATTAATTCCGTTCACTTACTTTAAGTAGAAGTGAACTGAAAAGAATCTCTAAAAAATACGTTTAATTTACGTGAAAATTTCGTTCGGGTTTTGGTTTTGTGGCGTTCGATTTTTAACTTACCAATTAATTCTAACTTTTCGTTTGAATGTACACTAGAAATTCTTTAAAATAAAATTCTGATTGCCATCTATAGTAAACTTTGAGTATTAAGTAATTGAACCAGGCAAAGCTATTCAGAATAGTTTTACTTGTTGCACGTGAATATTATTTGTTGGTTATTTAAAAATCACACTGTTACTTATTATTATGAATTTCTACATACGAGTATATCTTGCGTACAAGTTATAAAATACACATAGTACAATGGATTTGTGTTTTATGTGCACGAAGAACTACCACTGCGTCCCTGTGGACGACAGAATAGTGTCCGAAGTGGAGTATCTTATACCAGAAATAGTAAGTGAAATTAAACTTTACTTATTGTGAATAAGAAATAATTGTACATATCTCCGTTGTGTATTTTCTGTTTTTATGTTATTAAACAGTTGCATAAGTGAGGTTAGTTTAAGAGCCGATATGCCCATGTCATACAATCGACAAGTCGCTTGATCGATAATATTATACAGTAGTTTTTGTCGAATTCTCGTGTTTAATTTTATTAATATTATTTACCTCTATATTTACGTACGTATTCTTAATGAACAATTGAAATTCTAAATTATTTTATCATACAATATTCTTAAAATCAATATGTATTTAATTTTGTTAAGTTCTTTCTAAATACAGTTTTCTCTCCATTTATATATTTTTTGAGTTCTGCTTTCACTGGGATTACATTATTTTCTTTCGTTTTGAGATATTATTTTTGTCTTTCGTATAAAATATTATCAACCAGTCTTAAAATACTATTTTCTTTATTATATATACCGAACATCGTTATATCCAGTGCTCGTACATTACTAATATTATCACTGTTACAGCAATTATTCTTCAGAACCAAAGATATAATTTTTATTTTTCTATTTTCCATATTAATAACAAAAGGTTGATTTACTGTCTGAAATTTGGTGAAAATCCAATTATGAAATTTAGGCCTCTGAACTTGAAATTTGTGTGCTAGTTGTGTCTATGTTTCAAGGCATGAAACTTTCATCAGCTGTTAATTGTTTATATATGTTTGATAGGTTAAATTTGTATATGTTTGGTTTATTGTATTTCCCGCTCGATTTTGAGGTCATACTTTCTGAGTCTAAACGGGAGAGCCACTTCCTAGAGATGGCAGCACTACTGACTGACTTATAGGGAAAACATTGTATTTTAAATAAGTGCTAGTGTTATTTTGATTCTTTGTTTTAAAGATATTTTGTTATTTTTAATTCGAATTAAATTTGTTTATCGCAATTTCAGATATATACGTTTATTTAGATGATGCTTTGCGGTCTATGGTCGAAGTAGAAGCAGATTATAAAAGGAAAATAAGATTCACAATTGCGGTTATCTGTTTGTTAACTACTTATTTAATTCTTTTTAGCTGTACATATTATTTTATGCGATCACAAGGCAGATAAATGGAATAATATAAAAATAATTGATCTGTGTCTTCAAATATCTAATTTGAATTAATCGTAATAACATTAAATACAATTGACACTTTGGAGAAATGTGTATGCATCTGTAAAGCAGATGGAGAGTAGTGCAAGCAATCGTTGTTTTGTTATTATATTTATTTATTTTTTATATAATTCACTATAAAAAAAATAAAAAAATATATATTTCATAATACATGTAAATTCCTTATTTTTTAATGTTACAAATTTTATTCGATAGGTTCATAAATATAAACATGTACATAATGTTCTTTGATTTGCACGTCTTTCTCCTGATATAGCTTAATGTCTGCTATTTTTATCGTTTCTTCTTCTCTAACTTTCCTACAAACAATTCACAATAAATATATAATGTTAAAGAATACTAATTATTACTTACATGTAACGTCTCTCTATTTTTTTTCTCTGTACAGAGGTTCCGTCTGAATTTTCTTTGCGGTAATATATGTGCTTTCCGATATTTAATGCGATATTCCACTTATTTTTTAATGTTTCTCTTTTTGGGAAATAATGAACAATATCTCTTAGACTTGCTGGTCATTTTTGGTTGTTGTTTACTTATAACCCTATGTAATAGTACTTTGTTGGCTCTTGCGAATATAAAAAATTGATTTTAAAGCGATAGTAAATAATCAAACACAAAGTAAAAACTGAAAAAGGCTTATCTGGAGTTTGTGGAATCCGAAGAAACAGAACGGCTGAACAGATTGGCGCTCCCGTAATTCGTCGGAGGCTCTTGGCCAGACAGCGGCCAGATCAGAAGCGTCACACGTGCTGCTTGACTTGGGATCGGAATTTCCGTTATCTCCGGTTCCTTTGGAGAATAATTGTCCCCACAATTATATTCCCGTATTTTGTAGTTACTATAAAGGGCATACAACCCAAATTAACAAGCCTACAAAAGGTTGTGGTTGAGTATTGGTGGTAAGGGTATGCACGCCACTGATTAATATGAAGATGGAAAATTACAAAGTATTTCTTTAAACTGATATGAAAACAACAACAATGAAACAGAAAATTGTATACACAATTACCAAGATAACTCACTGTATACATCTTTCAATATAAAATCTCAGGAAGGAGGATTTAAGAAATGCGACCGAGATGGGTTTTGCATATGGCGGATAGTGTTTCGTGATATTCATCTTAAAAAAATATGGGATACAACAAACTTAAAAATGCTCTAAATTGTGTAGTCATAATTTACAATATGATAAATATAATTGTGAAATACAAAAAGTAAGAGGTAAAATATTTACATAACAGAAAATAAAGTAAATACAAAATTGAAATAAGGATAATACATAATAAGGACGTATAAGTTTCCATTGATTTTTATTTAAATAAAATAAGGTTTATGAACATTAGAAATGTATATTCTGACCCTTTATTTAAAATTACTATGATACGGCAATGAAATTATTTCTTGACATTTACGTTACACGACGGGGTTCATTCTCATTTGACTATGCAATATAATTCATATGTATGTATATCAATGTGTAGTTTCATTTTTCATAAGTAATATAATAAGAGCCAAGAATTTACTGGAAAAAAATACGAATAATTGGTGCGTAGTAACTGACAAACGAGTGTCAAAAATGACATTTAGACCACAACAATGAAGCTGGAATGATTTAGAGTCATTTTTGACCCGAATTGTCGTTACTTCGCAAAAATTACAAGTAAATTGTACCTATTAAATTCTTAGCTCGAATTATCTTTGCTTGATTATTTCACGAATGACAAAAAAATGATTCCAAATAGACATTCTTGTTCTTTTTGTATTCTCTGGAACACTTTGATCAATATTTTCATATCAATAAAATGTAACCCTGACGACGCTAGTGTGATCAAATCACTTCACTGAAATACGGCCTACCCCCCCCCCCCCCATCAAATGAAGCATTCTGATTGGGTGAAAATGACATGTGTGAAATAATCTTTATAATAGTTGTACGATGCAAAATACTTACTAATGACATTAAATTCCTAAACTTTTGTTGTTCATGGTTTGGCAACAACCACATGCGACACAACTTACCTTAATTATTACTATACTGGAATGCTGAATATGCAAAGAAAGTTAAATTATTGCGATACAGTTATTTCTATAGACTGAAGAACAAAACAACAAATTAATAATAAGGTGCAGATCATGCAATAATAATTAATATTTGTCAAATATTGCATGCGCAGAAGTGTTAGACATCTATCTCTCTCAGGCTCGTTTCTCGCTTGCATAAAAGCCTACAAGTTAGTGTTCCAGTATTACTATATTCCAGTGACATGTTGACGAGTAGTTCACGGAATGTCCGCTACTGGCGCAGCGATGCAACTTTATTCGCCTATTCAGAATAATTCTTTGTTGACATCAGACTATAATTTCCTGTTGGTGGCATTACACCACGCTATTAATTTTATTACAAAGTTTTAAATATATAGTTCGCACAAATAGTAAAATATAAACAGTACAATGGATTTGTGTTTTATGTGCACGAAGGACTACCACTGCGTGCCTGTGGACGACAGAATAGTGTTCGAAGTGGAGTATCTTATTCCTGAAATTGTAAGTCTAGTTATACATATGTTACGCGATAGACTAGTTCAAGTACCCGTCGAAATAACTATTAAAGGTTCTTTAATACTGGTTGATTCACACAGTTAAATAACAATTCAGAAACACAAAGTATATTAAACGAAAAATCATTACATTTTTGATTATATTATCTTATATTGTTTTTTTCCTTGACAACTGCCCACTACTGACAAGTAATTTAATTTTTAATATTTAATAACTTCCATTAGATATTAGCATTGGTCGCAACATACTCCCACCTAGGGAAACGAAGTAAACTTACTGAGAGACTCAAACTAATTTAAGACATATGCGGATATCTAATGGGTTTTTTTACTCTACGCCCACTTCGCGTGATTTGAACATTTTCGCGCAGATCACTTTCACAAACACTAATTTCAGAGTGTTTTTCATGAACAGTGATGTGCTGGTTATCATTAGAAGTTCTGGCGATCGATTTCTTGCTTAAGTTGACATCACTAGTACTCTCTAAAGGGTAGATTCGTTTTATGGGACGCAACAGTTGCCCACTGGATGTCTTCAGCAAGATGAAACGAACTTCTTCATTTTACCTGGAATCAGTTCTTCAATTCGACGTAGCGGCCAATCGATTCGCTTGTGATTGTCGCTTCCAATCAATACAACTTCACCAATAGTTAGTGAATGTTTAGTTTTCTTTCGCGAACCAGTTTGAGGTATTTAACATTAACAACTGCTTCACAGTCACACAAGGTAGTTGTGAGTTCTTCGTAGTTGAGGCAGAGAGCTGCTTTTTGCAATTCTTGTTTGGACTTTTCTTCTATAGAATCTTTTATCCCAAGTACATCTAACTGCCATAATTCAGCAATGGTAGTATCTTTTGAGAACAAGGAAACAACATTCATCGTTGTGCTATATCTAGAGGATTCTGGAACTTTCCCTTGCAGTGTCCAGCCTAACAATGTTTGTGTGGCTACAAGACTACATTCCAAATCTCTTTTTGCACGTGTTAACAACTTTCCAGAAACATCTGCACCTAATAACAGTTCTATTCGTTCTGGCTTCTTTATATCAGTTATTTCAATGTTCATATCTTGAAGTGCAGTAGACCAACTGCCTCTGTGTACAGGAGGAACGTTGTTACAGATATATATCTGGTGTAGTACCTCCATCTGACACGTAAATTTTCTGTCGAGAGTGTCTAATTGAATCTCATAACAACCGTGCAGTTGTTCTGCTGTATTTACGCCGCCAAAAAGGGAATGGTCGATTTTCTCTTTTCTCTTTTCCGGTAGTTGCAATACCTCGGCGGTTGACTTGAGAATATAGGATCCACTATCAATAAGAGCACGAACCTGTTTCGTTCGTTTCTCGCCGATCACCAAGACTCTCAGCGTCTGCAAAAAAAACTTGTGTGTCTGAGCGGTTTGCTAAAGAATGTTCTGCTTTACTTGATACTGCTTGTTTCTCTTCAGTAGTCTGTTTTCCTACCGTATTCTTTTCAACCTTTGGGTCTGTATCTTTTTTATTAATTGCTATTTTAGGACACATAAGTACCATATTTTAATTCTTTCACGACATTTCCTGCTTATATGACTGTATCTAAAACACAAAAAACATACCTTTTTGTTTGTTAATATTTCACGTTTCTCATATAATGATAATTTCTGTGCTTTAAAACAATCACGGCTATTGTGCGATCTTTTGCAAAATACGCAATGTGTAGAACTATTATTGATCAATGTAGCAGCAGTAGGAACATTATTTTCCATCTGTTTCTTGTTTCCTTTTAGTTTGTCTGCCCTTTTTAGCAAACCAAAACTTTCTGTAGCAAGAGAAATTCTTTCTTCGTTTTCTACTTTCAACTTCAGAAACTCCATCAAGCCACTTAATCGATTGTTTACTATACTAATATCAGACCCTTCAGAAAATCTCATCGATCGCTGTCAGACTCGTAGTAATTTTTCTGGAAGGCAGGATTTAACTAGCGGGTATAACATTGACGCACATTTATCGGTTGTCACCTCTAAAGTATCCAATGCATTTAACTGTGTCTCTATTTGTTTGCACAGCGTAGAAATTTCCATCTTCTTAGAGTTATTTAATACTAGTTTCAGCAGTTCACGAACATTGACTTCCCCCAATAAGTCTTCACGCCCAAACCTAGCGTGTAAACTGTCGATGACTTTCAGATAATTTTCCTTACTTGGTGGGAAACTGTCTACTATTTGTCGTGCTCGTGTACCAGGTATGATAGTATTGAAATTTATCTTCTTCATCTAAATCCTTATCTTCGTGGATCTTTTTAAATTGTGCCCAAAATAACAGCCACTCCCATATATCTCCTCCAAACTTCTTGAATTCTATGTTTGGTAACTTGTATCTACGTTTTATGTTGGCATTTTGGAAATTAGTACTACGAACGCTGACACTGGAATTTGCGTCATTTGTTAACAAGGTTTCACATTGAAGTTTTAATTTTAGAACACGACTAGTATACTTATCTGCCTCTTGTATTTCTTTGGTAAGATCTTCCGGGGCCTCACTGTTCAACATCAGAATATATAACTCTTTGTCAGCTTCTAACAGAGAATCTTGTTTTAACATAAGATCATTTAGCTTGTCTGCTGCCATTGTAAACACTGCTCTCAAAGCCGATCTCGACCGTTTTGCTGTATCCATTATAATTGCACAAAATACAAATCGGATTTAAGTTTACGCACTTATTATACCACAGAACTAGGAACCAACCAGTCCTGTCACGGTCCCCACAATGTTACGCGATAGACTAATTCAACTACCCGTCAAAATAACACAGTTAAATAACAATTCGGAAACACAAAGTATATTAAACGAAAAATCACTACATTTCTGATTATATTATATTGTTTTTTTTCTTGACAACTGCACACTACTGACAAGTAATTTAATTTTTAAAATTTAATAACTTCCATTAGATATTAGCATTGGTCGCAACAACATATCTAACATTTACTTTGTATATTTGTTATTAAATATAGCAAAAGTGAGGATAGGCTAAGAGAGAATATAACCATGCATACAGGCGATTTGAAAAAAATAATATACAATTAAACTCATCTATAAAAGATCCAAAGTCGGTTAAATTAGACAAAAGTTGCCTCATTTAGGGGTCATTTTATATGTTTTTGCTTTTCCCAAAAATGCATAGCTGACTATGATCAAAAATGTAAATTTATCAATTTTTTTTTTTTTGCTTATAACTTCTTTATTTCAATACAAAAAAAAATACTTTGGACATTATTTTAACACTTTTTTACTACGAATTCACTGCAGTATTCCAAATTTTTATTTCCCATAGCGATTTCGAGAAATTGATACCAACTTTCAATTTTCATACGGACCTCAAAGTAGGCTGTGAGACCGTAAGAGAAGTCAAGAAGATTGATATTTTACTCTATATTTCTATATCCACTTAGCTATCTCTATCCGAAATACTAGAATAAAATTATCTTCTTGCTTGCTACATGTTATGAGTATATTATGAGAATTGATTTTACATTTCAGACAATTATCAAGTTAGGTATTCCACTGCGCATCTGTTCCGTGTGTGAGGGGGCCCTCGACGCCTTCAGCAAATTCAAACATTCCAGTGTGGAGAGCAGCCGGCGCCTAGAGAGCAGCATCAGGGCCCGCGGGGCCCCGGGGCCCCCGCTACACACAGGCAGGGCCCCCGTTGTGGGCCACAATGACACATCTGGTACCCAACCCGAGAAAATAGAAGAAATGTCTATTAAAGAAGAACCTGTAGAGGAAACATGGCCGGAGTGTCACCCGCACATAAACAGCGCATCCCTAAACCCTGCCTTGCGGGTAGACAGGACATCTCCAGACACATACAGGGCTCTTCCCGAACCATTCGTTCTGTTAGAAAGTGTATTGCCACAGAATAAATTGCATAACAGCAGAATGTCTCTAAACACTGCATTGCACACAGATATCTCCATTAAGGAAGAACAACTGGAAGAAACGCCACAAGACCGACGACTTTATAATTATATAAAAGAAAACATATGCAAGGAAGAATATGCAGAAAGTAATAAAATGAATGATGATAAAGATAATGAAAGAGAACATAAGACAGAGGAGGAGAATTCAAGGGCGGACACACGGGAGAAAGTGTGGGAGAAGAGTTCCGCTGAGCCCGAAGAAATAGTTGTAAAAGATAATGCCAAATATTGCAGCAAAAATAATCAAATTGACACAAAGAAAACTTTCCTCTGTAATAAAAACTTTAAGAAAATACATAAAAGAGAACATCGAAGTAATATTAGTAACAAATTATTCATACGTAAAAATAATTTATCGCGTCGTAAGAAACAAGTACATAGGCGAATAATATATTTACCGTGTATTCTATGTAGAAAAACATTTATTTATAAATACGATTTGAATAGACATATAATGTTGCATAACGGAATTAAAAATATTCAGTGTTTTATTTGTAAAAAAAGATTTTCTAAAAAGCATAATTTGAGACAACATTTAAATACTCATAATGGACAAAAAGACTTCCGGGGTAATACAAGCACTAAAACATTTACGTCGGAAACTGAGTTAAAATGCCGCAGTACAGAACAAGAGAGCATCCGAGTAAACAAAGCGTGGCCGTGCTCTGTGTGTCATAAGATACTTAGATTTAAAAGTCAATTGGGTCAGCATATGAAAAATCATTCTAAAAAGCATCGGTGTGAAATCTGCAGTAAATCGTTTACGCGGAAACGTGTTTTATTGAAGCACGTGAAAATACATTCTGGAGTAAGACCCTTTTATTGTAATGTCTGTTGTAAGTCATTTAAATATAAATGGTATTTACGCGTCCATATCAGACTTCATTCCGGAATAAAAGACTATCAGTGCAATGTCTGTTATAAATCATTTACATATAAGTATAATTTAAATAGTCACATGAAAATTCATTCTGCTATAAAAGACCAACATTGTGATGTCTGTAATAAACCGTTCAGATATAAATCTAATTTAAAACGTCACATGAAAGTTCATTCTCAAATAAAAATAAATCATACAAATATAAGTCTCGATTAATTACTGACATGAAAACTCATTTTAAAACTAAATATCTTACATAATTTAATGTTTAACAGAAAAGTCTTGTGGATAATGTTAAAGCAGAGAAACACCCATAAAGGAACCAGGTTGCCCGCTTACTGGTTACAGCATCGGGAATCTACCTCTTATGTTAATTAATGTGAGTAACGGGTACATTTATTATTTAACATTATTTATTTTTATTATTATTTCTATAGCCCTTTCCTCGCTTAATAATCAGTTCGATCTCCTTTGGCAATAAATATATTAGTAGATTAAATGTAAGTTATGTTATTACGTATATTGTTTTACATTTTACATGATAAAACAGTTTTTAATGCTGATAATAGGAATTGACTTGCGAGTCTATCACCGTAAAGATGAAAATATTTTTATCAAATTTTATAAACTTATAAATAAATCATATTTTTTTAATTGCACAACCTGGTGGTTTTTACTTACTTAATCCTTATCTAGAATTTTCTCCGGCTTTTTCTATCTGTTGCTACTTTTCTTGGGTGTTCCTAGTTTTCTCCTCGACCTCTGACGCTTGTTGTACTTCTAGCTGTCAGGTTTACTGGGTCATCCTCTTTTTCTTTTTCCTGTGTCTCTTGCTTCAAACACTTGTACTGTATAAGTGTTCAAGCTATCTTATTTTTTCTAGTCTTCCATGCCCTTCTATAAGAGGGTACTACCGAAAATTGCTGCAAACTACTAATAAAAAACAAAATTTTTCAAAACATTTTTTTATCATTTTTCTAAATACTCTCCTATTAACTCAACATATTTACGCATTCGATAAAACCAATCGTTGAAGCAATAAATCCATTCTTTTGGAGACATTTGAGAGACCAAGTTTCCGTAGGATGCAACCGCATCATTTGCACTTGTATATCGGAAACCAAGTATGTTGTACTTTAATTTAGGAAATAGGAAGGAATGACAAGGTGCAAGGTCAGGACTGTACGGCGGGTGCTCCAGTAATTCCAGCTTGGACTCTGTTAAATAGGCTTTAGTTTGCGCAGCAGTATGTGGGGATGCATTGTCCTGGTGCAAGACTAGCTTACTTCCAGGCCCTTGTCAAATACCTGTGGTAAACAAATTGTTGTATACCAATTAGCAGTTACTGTTTTTCTATCCTCTAATGCAATATTGACAATAGGACCGTATTTTGAGAAAAAGGAGGCAATCATTTTTTTACCAATATTTCGAACTCGTTTTACTTTGACAGGATTGGATTATTATAGAAAATATTCACGTTGAAAGTGATCTGAGTATAATGATTTCTCCGACAGTAGGCGGGCTGGTATCTCGTAGAGCAGCTGAGATGGGTGTCGAACTGCGGCGGAAGTGTTAAAAGCTCTCGGGTACGTTGATGCTCTGTGAGGCCACGGCTGAAGCAAAAGTAAAAGGAAGCATACACAAAAGTGTTAAACTGAAAAAGTCAATTACTCAACAAACTAAATCTCAGTAAACTATAAAAAACAAAAATCTTTACAAAGATTGAATTGAAGCAAGAAGTAACAAGAAAGATAAGAAAACGTAAGAAGAAATTAAAAGATGATATCGCAGATTGTCACAACGCGACAAGTCGAAAACCGACACTCGTTTTGGGTTCGATGTAAAAATTCACTCAGTTCAGTCTCTGAATACTCTCAACAAAACCAACATAACCCCAATATCAAAGGCTGACTAAACTTAAACTCTAAATTACTTCTATTTCTGAATATGTGTTTACTTTAAAATGAACTTTTAACAGTGTCCAAGTCGTCCTAAAACTATTTGGAACTATTTTAAATACCCTGCAACGTCTTAAAACAGCTTCAAACTCTTTTAACAGTGCATAGATAGTCTTAAAACAATTTGGGACTTCTTGAAACTGTTTTAAATACCCCACAACGTTTGGAAAACAGCTTTAAACTCTTTTAACAGTGCCCAGATAGTCTTAAAACTATTTGGGACTTTTTGAAACTCTTTTAAATACCCCACAACGTTTTGAAAACAGCTTTAAACGCTTTTAACAGTGCCCAGACTGTCTTAAAACTATTTGGAACTGCTTGAAACAGTTTTAAATAGCCCGCGACGTCTTACAACAGCTTCAACCACTTTTAAAAGTGACCAAACAGTTTTAAAATTGTTAATCGTTTGTTGTTTATAAATTTACAATCTCGGAATTCTTCAAATTATGGTTTTTATAAAGTATAAATATGTTCTTGTCTAATTCGAAATTTTGTTGAAAATACGTCTCACAAACTTCACATTTGTGTATTTTTAATAGTGATGTGACGAATAGCAGTTCAGCCAAATAGCCGAATAACGAATATTCGGTGAAATTTTAACCGAATATTCGGCGTTGCGGAATAATATGTTTTCTACAATCTGAAAGCGTGATTGGTGGTTCTCGTTGGGGATTGGAGTGTGTTTATTCTCGCTCTACGTGTTCAATCTCGTTTATTCGTTATAGTAAACTTATATATAAGCAAAAATATTTGTCGCGTGTTTCATAAAATGAACAAATTAAAAAAATCAAAGGTGTAGATGATTTTCAAGACACCGAGGATAACAAAAAAGCTCATTGTGTATTGTGCAACGCATTAATTTCGAGAGGCGGTGCAGGAAAAGCCGCAACGACAACTTCGCTTACAAATCATATTAAAGGTAATTTGAATTAATTTTGTTTACATATATCATAAAATAAAATTTTATGTGAGAATGTGATTATTAAATTTGTACTAACTTTTTTTTAGGAAAGAACCCTGAATCGTACAAAGAATTGAGTGGTCCAATACATAACCTCAAAAGTGAACTAATTGAACGCTCCGAAAGTCCACCTATGGTCCAACAAAATATTAAAGATTTTATATATATATATATATATATATATATATATATATATATATATATATATATATACAGGGTGTAAATGAAACTAGGGAACGCGATTTTTCTCGAAAGTTATAAGAGATACAAAAAAATATTTCAAATAAAATTGTTAGTGTTTTTTGTAAGCTACAAAAATTAATGTAAATCAGAAAAAATATATTTTAATTTTCGGAGATAGACCTATTTTTGACTTTTTTTAAATGGTACTCCCTGTATATTTTTATATTATTTAGTACGAAATAATTTTTGCTTTAAAAATAGTTCCATAAGTTATACCTTCTAAACTTAATAGTATTCGAGATATTGAAGAAAATATTAAAATAATTTTACTGGAAAATAAAGCTGGCTATGGAACAAAATTTGACATTTGTATTAGTTTATTGTTAAAGGTTTGTGAAAAAGATTGATAACTTAGACTATTATTTGTTGTAAAAATGGAAGAATACTCAATGAACGAGTATGTGAAGAAATGATGCACATTTGTAAATTAAAATGTGTCGTAATTCAATAATTTTGTATTCATAGCCAACTTTAATTTCGAGTAAAACTATTTTAATATTTTCTTCAATATCTCGAATTCTATGAAGTTTAGAAGGTACAACTTATGAAACTTTTTTAAAGCAAAAATTATTTCCTACTAAATAGTATAAAAATATACAGGCCGTACCATTTAAAAAAAGTCAAAAATAGGTATATCTCCGAAAATGAAAATATTTTTTTTCTGATTTACATTAATTTATGTAGCTTACTAAAAACACTAACAATTTTATTTGAAAGATTTCTTTGTAACTCTTATAACTTCCAAGAAAAATCGCGTTCCCTAGTTTCATTTACACCCTGTATATATATAGAAGGTTGGTAATACTGCTGCAAGTGTGAATGTGCTAAATCTTTTTCAAATTTCTTAAATATTTTTCATTAACATTTAAAAACTAAATAACTACTAAACACTTGAAAAAGTCGCGCTCCAAAATTTTTACACCTTAAAACAATATTGTGCAGTGAGGTGTCAGTGTGATTTGTGAATAAACAACTCTATTCAAGGTCTTGTACACGTTCAGACTTAAGTCATATCCAACAAAGTTGGCTTGGCGCGCAAGTGTTTGATTTAAATTTTATAATAAACTAGTGCTCCCAACTATATTGGAAAAAATAAACAACAAACAAACAATAAATAAAACAAAAAAAATATGGCTACCAAAAGGATATTAAAAAATTGCTGAATGAGGAACTCGAACCAATCAAACAACAAAATTAATGGTTACATTAGTGATCGTAGGAACAGACAAAAATAAATAAAAAATACTTATGTAAAGATACTGGAGCTTTTGCTTCACGCAAAAACAACAAATTAATAATAAGGTGCAGATCATGCAATAATAATTAATATTTGTCAATACATTTGATAATTAAAATATATAATTATAAAATATTCACTTCTGGACCAGACTGTACGACATAAGGCTTTGGGGATAATACGCATGTGCAGAAGTGTTAGACATCTATCTCTCTCAGGCTCGTTTCTCGCTTGCATAAAAGCCTACAAGTTAGCGTTCCAGTATTACTATATTCCAGTGACATGTTCACGAGTAGTTCGCGGAACTTTATTCGCCTATTCTAGTAGTTCTGTGGTGACACCAGAGTATATTTTCCTGTTGGTTACTCTATTAATTTAAGTTTTAAATATATAGTTCGCACAAAGAGTTAAATATAAACAGTATAATGGATGTGTGTTTTATGTGCACGAAGGGCTACCACTGCGTCCCTGTGGACGACAGAATAGTGTCCGAAGTGGAGTATCTTATTCCTGAAATAGTAAGTCCATTTATACATATCTACCATATACTTTGTATATTTGTTATTAAATGGTGCAAAAGTGAGGTTAGGCTAAGAGAGAATATGAACATATCGTCCAATCGACAAGTCGTTTGATCGACTATATTTTTTTCATACAGGCGATTTGAAACTCCGAAATATACAGGAAAAAGAGAAAAACAATTGATGTACAATGGGGAAGTTTAGCGTATTTTTTTATTTTATCAAGATTGCCTTCAAAAGTGATATACTATATTTTATTTCACCCAAAGATGCCTAGATTTCTTAAAAAATGAAATTTTATACAAAAATGACGTCAGAGTGGCTCGCGGAGAACGTATCGTCTATCTTAACCAGCGCACGCTGGGTTCCCATGGCAACAGAGAGGCGTGTAGTGTAATGCCGCAAGATACAACCTACGTTCAAAAAGACAGGTCTCACCATCCCATCTGCGCAAGCGTATAATTCACCTGTGACGTCAGAGTGGCTTGAAGATAAATCATTAATTATAAATAATTGGCAACGTAATTTTAATTTTCAATTACAGTTTAAGTTATAATTATTCATATACTTACGACTAAAAGATATTTCACATCTAATTTTAACCACGCTAAACTTCCCCATTGGACTCATCTATTAGCGAATAATATTTGTAGAAATATTATAAAATATGATATTATTTCCAATTTTCTTATATTTATATCTCGCTATATATAGGCTGACCAATGTTTTAAGCATGGAGATTTGGAGAACTATAAGAGATACAAAGTCGGTTAAATTAGACAAAAATTGCCTTATTTAGGGGTCATTTTATATGTTTTTGCTTTACCCAAATTGCATAGGTGGCTAGATATGATCAAAAAATGTAAATTTATCAATTTTCTGTTTTTGCTTATAACTTTTTTATTTTACTACGAATTGACTGCAGTCCTCCAAAGTTTTATTTCTCATACCGATTTCGATTAATTGATACCAACTTTAAATTTTTATATGGACCTCAAAGCAGGCTGTGAGACCGTAAGAGAAGTCAAGAAGATTGATATTTTAATCTATATTTCTATATCCATTTAGCTATCACTATCCGAAATACTAGAATAAAATTATTTTCTTGCTTGCTACATTTCATGAGTATATTATGAGAATAAATTTTACATTTCAGACAATCATCAAGTTGGGTATTCCACTGCGCATCTGTTCCGTGTGTGAGGGGGCCCTCGACGCCTTCAGCAAATTCAAACATTCCAGTGTGGAGAGCAGCCGGCGCCTAGAGAGCAGCATCAGGGCCCGCGGGGCCCCGGAGCCCCCGCTTCACACAGGCAGGGCCCCCGTTGTGGGCCAATATGATACATCTGGTACCCAACCCGAGAAGATAGAAGAGAAGTCTATTAAAGAAGAACCTGCAGAGGAAACATGGCCGGAGTGTCACTTGCACATAAACAGCGCATCCCCAAACCCTGCTTTGCGGGTAGACAGGACATCTCCAGACACATACAGAGTTCTTCCCAATCCATTCGTTCTGTTAGAAAGTGTATTGCCAAAGAAGAAATTGCATAAAAGCAGAATGTCTCTAAACACTGCATTGCACACAGATATCTCCATTAAGGAAGAACAACTGGAAGAAACGCCACAAGACCGACGACTTTATAATTATATAAAGGAAAACATATGCAAGGAAGAATATGCAGAAAATAATAAAATGAATGATGATAAAGATAAGGAAAGAGAACACAAGACAGATGAGAAGAATCCAAGGGCGGACACACGGGAGGAAGTGTGGGAGAAGAGTTCCGCTGAGTCCGAAGAAATAATTGTAAAGGAAAATGACAAGAATTGTAGCAAAAATAATGAAATTGACACAAAGGAAAGTCCCCTCTGTAATAAAAACTTAAAGATAATGCATAAAAAAGAAAGTCAAAATAATATTAGTAACAAATTATTTATACGTAAAAATAATTTATCGCGTTGTAAGAAACAAGTACAGAGGCGAATAAAATATTTACCATGTAATCTATGTACAAAAACATTTATTTATAAATACGATTTGAATAGACATATAAAGTTGCATAATGGAATTAAAAATATTCAGTGTTTTATTTGTAAAAAAAGATTTTCTAAAAAGCATAATTTGAGACAACATTTAAATACTCATAATGGACAAAAAGACTTCCGCGGTAACACAAGCACTAAAATATTTACGTCAGAAACTGATTTAAAAAGCCTCAGTACAGAACAAGAGAGCATCCGAGTGAACAAAGCGTGGCCGTGCTCTGTGTGTCATAAGATATTTAGATTTAAAAGTCAATTGGATCAGCATATGAAAGTTCATTATAAAAAGTATCTGTGTGAAATCTGCAGTAAATCGTTCAGGCGGAAACGTGGTTTATTGAAGCACGTGAAAGTACATTCTGGAATAAAGAACTTTCATTGTAATGTCTGTAGTAAGTCATTCAAACGTAAATGTTATTTACGCGCCCATATTAGACTTCATTCCGGAATGAAAGACTATCAGTGCAATGTCTGTAGTAAATCATTTACGCAGAAGTCGGATTTAAATATTCACATGAAAATCCATTTGGGAATAAAAGAACATAAATGCAATGTCTGTTTTAAATCATTTACAAGGAAGTCGCATTTAAAAAATCACATGATAATTCATTTGGGAATAAAAGAACATAAATGCAATGTCTGTTTTAAAACATTTATGTTGAAGTCGAATTTAAATATTCACATGAAAATCCATTTGGGAATAAAAGAACATAAATGCAATGTCTGTTTTAAAACATTTATGTTGAAGTCGACTTTAAATATTCACATGAAAATCCATTTGGGAATAAAAGAACATAAATGCAATGTCTGTAGTAAATCATTTATGCAGAAGTCGCATTTAAATTCTCATATGAAAATCCATTTGGGAATAAAAGAACATAAATGCAATGTCTGTTTTAAAACATTTATGTTGAAGTCGCATTTAAATAGTCACATGAAAATTCATTCCGCTGTAAAAGACCAACATTGTGATGTCTGTAATAAATCGTTCAGACACAAAACTAGTTTACAACGTCACATGAAAGTTCATTCTGAAATACAGGTAAATCATACAAATATAAATCTCGATTAATTACTCACACGAAAACTCATTTTAAAACTGAATATGTTACATAATTTAATACTTAACAGAAAAGTCTGTGGTTAATGTTAAAGTAGAGAAACACCCAGAAAGGAACCAGGTTGTTCTCTTACTAGCTACAGCACCGGGAATCTACCTCTTGTGCGAATCATTGTGAGTAACGGGTACATTTATTATTTAACAATATTCATATTATTAATTATTATTTGTATTGCCCTTTCCTCGCGTAATAATTATTTTGAACTCCTTTGGCATTAAATATACTAGTTGATTAAATATAAGTTATGTTAGGAATTATCAATCTATACTTTTATCACTTTATGTGGCATTTATTTTTTATTCTGATAAGAATCCTGTTGAGCATTTGTAGACCATAATAAGAAAGACTAAAGCTGGTATCAGACAGATGCACATGTCTAAATGTTAATAAAAATGATATTTGTTTTTTTTTTTTTTTGAAAATGTACTTTACTTGTATTTTTTTGTAACTTGTATGAAACAATCAATGTATATTATTTTACATTTTACAAGATAAAACTGTTTTTAATGCTGATAAGAGGAATTGACTGGCGAATCTATCACCGTGAAAATAAAAATAAGTTTATCAAATTTTATAAACTTAATAAATAACTCATATTTTTTAATTGCACAATCTGGTGTTTTTTACTTACTTAATCCTGGCGTTCTTATCTAGAATTTTCTCCGGTCTTTTCTATCTGTTGATACTTTTCTTGTGTGTTCCTAATTTTATCCTCGACCTCTGACGCTTGTTGTACTTCAAGCTGTCAGGTTTACTGGGTCGTCCTCTTTTTCTTTTTTCCTGTGTCTCTTACTTTAAACATTTGTACTGTATAGATGTTCAAGCCATCTTATTTTGTCTAGTCTTCCATGCCCTTCTATACAAGAGTTCTACCGAAAATTACTGCAAACTACTAATAAAAAATCTGATGTGTCCAACACAATACCTCCCGCTACTGTAGTAATATAATCTATATAAGTTTTTCAATACATTTAATTTGTGGTTTTAAAATTAGTTTGTAATTGTAATTCAGAATATTTTTAATTCATTTCATACCTAAAATTTCCTTCATAAAATCTGTATGACAATATGATAGCTGTTTTTGACGTTACTAAAACCGGAACTGAGCTTACCTTGATTCACACATGCAATATATCCTTATATATGTCAAATTTTGTGAACATATGAATAACTCATCTGTTTTATCGGAATTCCTCAGCCTAAACGATATGTAAAATTATTATAATTTATTTTTTTTTCTATCTAGCTAGAAGTTATATATAAACGTAATTATGCATATCGGTAGAAAATTAAAAAATCTTTATATTTAATAATAAAATAATTTGCGAAAAAATGGTATTAGAGGTATTTTTTTGCAAAAACTGTTTAAAGCTTCAAGTAAAGTACTACTTCCGGTTAACCAATGGGGGTTTCCAATACAACGCCTTTTTAAAATATATATTCTGCATATCAATTTTGGTCGTGAGAATATTGTAATAAAACTAAAATAATATGTAATTGTTGAATACTTTATTTAAAAATTGAAATTAAAATTTTATTTAAATGACCTTGTGACGTCATTCCCCTGATCAGTATTGCCAACTATAAGTATATAAGTTTTAATTTCACCGGTTCGCAACACTGCCCCCGATAGCTAGCTTCATGTTATAAAATGACAGTGCAAGCTCGATTTCATTTCATTTCAAAATATATGAGAACACACACACGTGGTAACTGGTAAATGCATCTATCGAAAGCATGAATCACGAAAGCAGGTTATGTTTATATTCAATGTTTCAATTGACGCGGTACTCGTAGCCTAACTTCACTTCAGTTTTTTAGCTACTTATAGTTCTATCTCATAGCGCACATGGACTATCTTTTTCTAGTTAGGGGACTGACGTCACACCCATTGTCCGTAAACTTTATTAATTTTTTTCTCGGATACTATCAACTTTTTGGAAAAATTAAAAAATATGGGTCCAATATTTTGTTTTAAAGTTTATCATATAAAAAAATCAAAAAATCTTGGAAAACCCTATTGTAGTCAAAATCTAATCAGTTCATCATATTTGAATATAAGTCTTAAGTACCAAATATTATATTTTTTACATGTATCTTATTGGAGTTATCGTGGACGAAAAATCGTCACAGACACACAGAGACAGACACACACACACGACGGACATACAGACATTACGGTAAAAATAGCGAAATCGTATTGTAAGGACCCTAATTCGTGCTCATATGTTGAAAACTCACACTCAAGAAATCTGACAAAAAACAACACCTCCCTTATCTATATATTGATACGCGGGAGGTAAAAATAAAAATTTTTAAAACAATTTTTTTTATTGTTTTTTTATATACTCTCCTTTTAACTCAACACATTTAAGCATTTGATAAAACCAATCGTTGAAGCAATAAATCCATTCTTTTGGAGACACCTGAGAGACCAAGTTTCCGTAGGATGCAACCGCATCATTTGCACTTGTATATCGGAAACCACGTATGTTATCCTTTAATTTAGGATATAGGAAGGAATGACAAGGTGCAAGGTCAGGACTGTACGGCGGGTGCTCCAGTAATTCCAGCTTGGACTCTGTTAAATAGACTTTATTTAGCGCAGCAGTATGTGGGGATGCATTGTCCTGGTGCAAGACTAGCTTACTTCCAGACCCTTGACAAATACCTGTGGCAAACAAATTGTTGTATACCAATTAGCAGTTACTGTTTTCCTATCTTTTAATGTAATATTGATAATAGGACCGTACTAATTATAATGATTTCGTGTCGTCTTGAACTAGTATCTCGTAGACCAGCTGAGATGGGTGTCGAACTGCGGCGGAAGTGTTAAAAGTTCTCGGCTACGTTGATGCTCTGTGAGTCCACGGCTGAATCGGATATACGAGTCTATTTCTACAGCAGGAACTAATTCCCTAGCAGGACACAAGCCAGCACCAAGCAAAACAAAATCTAAGCAAAACTAAAGAAATCACACACAAAATTGTTAAACTGGAAAAGTCAATTACTCAACAAACTAAATCTCATTAAACTATAAAATACCAAAATCTTTTCAAAGATTGAACTCAAATAAAAAGTTATACAATGATGAATTGACGCAAGCAGTGGCAAGAAAGATATGAAAAGGTAAGAAAAAATTAAAGGATAATATCGCAAGTTGTCACAACGCGACAAGTCGAAAACCGACACTCGTTCCGGGTTAGATTTAAAAATTCACTCGATTCAACCTCTGAATACTCTCAACAAAACCAACACAACCCCAATATCAAAGGCTGACTAAACTTAAACTCTAAACCCAACTTAAACACAAACGAAAGCTAAAATAATGAACCGACGACAGACAATTTACTCTTTCCTACGCTCATTCACTCAGGATAGGGAAAGGGAATAATAATGAATGATTTGTGAAGTGATAACAAGAATTTTTAAAACAGAAATTACTTTAAACTAATCGATCAAAATCCACAATTTGAGTGTCCATCTGGACACTCAAAATACGGCCAACTTGAATTGATTTCTCTAATTATATAGAAATTACAAAAAAATGAGTTAAACAAAATTTAAACACTTAAAACTACGCAATATTTATTTGTACGATATTTATATTACCAACTATTTATTTATTTCTAGTTTGCATGTCGCTGACATGCACTGACCGACACTGACTTCTTTCAGTGACTCTCTGCACACTCTGACCGAGACTAACTTCTTTACTTGTGATTGCTGTTTCTGTAACTGATTCAATATCGGTAGCTTGTTTGGCTGCGATGGCAGCTGTTTCATTACCAGCTGTTCCGACATGGAAAGGGATTCAGAGGAAGACTCTGTTGTTGTTGTGTTGAGTTGCTAGGATGTGGAGTTCTGTTTATCGGGTTATTTAGGGATATGTTTGGGATACTGTGTATAGAATTTTGGGAGTCAGTACAGTGGCGTTGACATTTTATATTTCTGTCGCGTGCTCAAAAACCTAAAGGATATATTTTATATATATACCCCAAAAAATCAGAAATGTAATTAAATGTAAATGGAGCAATAAAACAAATGGAAAAATTAAATATATTTATTAAATTTTAGTTAAATAATAAAATCCCTGTATTATCAATAAGTTTGTATACTGTTACGTGAAAATAGCAGTTGCTATGAAAAAATAAATATCAAACGTCAAAATCTGCGTTAGAGTGAAAAAAACGTAGCTTTTGAAGTTTGATTTTTATTTCTTCCTGGCAATTGTTATTTTCAGGTAAAATTTTTTCAAACTAATGTTAATATAGAGTGTGTATTTTTAGTTTAATAATTAACTTCAACATATTGGATTTGTATTTTTATGTAGATTCCAAATTTATCAAAATGTGTAGGATGTTTCCTTTAAAATTTAAAAAATTGGAACCATTGGTTGAAATAAAATTTTGTAATATAGAAATTGTTTGCTTTAAACGATTCCAAAGAAAGAAACAAAACTTATAATTTCTTGAGGTAAATTTAAAATATTTTAGAACAGAAAATAACTGCATTGTGTAAATCCTGTCGCTGCAAAACGTTGAAAGCGGTAATTGAATAGTTTTTGTTTCGTCAAATGGCTTTTCTTTACATATTTTATTCTCATTTATGTTTATTAATCTATAACATATTAAAGTTACAACAATAATAGTTAGTAATACATACAATATAGTGAAATGTGTTTCATGTTTAGTATCTAATTCTTTCAGTGGTCTTGTAGTAGGAATAGTTTTTGTAAATTCTTCTATATTTTGCAAAATCTTATATTTATTTGATTTTATTTCCAACATCATTGATAATGAAAACTGAAATTTTATTTCTTTTTATTTCTATCTTATTCCTTGTGTGCTTTTTGTTTTTTTAATATTTTTGCAAACTATTTCAACATTCTGTTTATCAGGGCTAAATATAATTAATTCATTAGAATTTGGTATACGAATTATATTATTATGGGATGTTATTTGTTAATTTCACATTTATTATTATTGCTGTACAACAATTGGTTAGTACTTATTATTGGAACAAGTATAAATCAGCACATTATAGTTTGTGTTTAGATGTTAGCTATGGCACGGTTTGCACATAATGAAGGTCGATTATTTATTCAACTAACCTACTACTTTTTAGAGCGATATGCCATCTGGTGGCGAATTTTAGAAACCCTCCGAGAGACATTCGTAGTTTATAACCTATGTTTACAACGTACGTTTGACGACATTTTATTTATAACTTTTGTTTAATTTTAAGTTTTTGTGCTGCATTTTCGTATTTTTCATGAAAGTGTGCTCCTTACATTTTGACGAAGGAAGCGCCTTATATAAATTGATAACATAATACACCTGGGTGCCTATTCTGTAACTTATAACACTAGAGTAAACGCAAAATCTCGTGGCACAACTCCGCGCATGGGCGGGGTTATTTTAGATAGAAAAAGTGGTGGGAGGCATATTTTATTAACTAACTTAAAAACGTTGGTCAATTTATTTTATTTATCTATTAAGTTGAATAACTTGTCAGATACAAAATTTAAAAAAAAATACATCAATAACAACTCTAGAGACCTGCACCGTACGAACGCTACAAGATAAATGAGAAATTTTACAAGTCAATGTTTTTGTGTTGTTTAATAGTCAGTGGCCGGCCTACAATGATGAATTTCGCTTTACGCGCAGGGCCACGAGATTTTGCGTCTACTCTAGTGATACGCGTTCAAAAGTGTTATAATCTGACTGCCATCTAGCGGTTTTTGAGTGCAACAGGGCAATATGACGTCACTCATTTTGTAAACGATTCACTAGAGGGAAGGGTAATGTTATATTCATTTCACTAGTGTTATACTGACGTTTGGTTTGTGCGCTTGGCGGTATTGAAAGAACAAATTAGGAAATAACAAACAAATTACTATACAGGGTGTTGCATTACAGCTCGGCGAGAATTGTTTGCCTTTTTTAAATGGAACACATATATTTTGATATTTTTTCAATTATGTTTTATTCTCCTATACGGACATAGAATGTTGAAATTTTATTTATGTAGTTACTATAACATCTAGTTATGCACCTCCATATTTTGTTCCAATTGGCCTTTTCAAAGGGCAGTTTACTTGTTGCAGAAACTTAATAAAAATAATAATTTTTGTAGGCACCATTGGATATTAAATTGACATTGACAACTGTCAGAATATACTACGTGAGAAATATGTACGAAATAAATGAAAACCATGTTTCTTTCTTTACAAGTTTTTGAGCGTGATCCATTTTGAAGGGAAGTTGAAGAATGAATAGCCGCAGAATGATCTCACATTCAAATGAAATAAGTGTAAATGAAGTGCTGCAAAATATGTAAATAATTTGCGCAATTTTTTTTCTTAAAATGATTTTGTGAGTCATTGTAGCTGCTGTCCTCTACAGTGTACTAGCAATATCTAACTCAGATTCCTGTAATAATTTTAATTCTATACTTCGTTTTTTAACTATAGACAGCACTAGACGAAGTCACATTTACACCACAGCGTTAATGAAATACTAGTAGTTCTGAAAACAACTGGTTTTAATCGTGAAATATCACAAAAAGAGAAATGAAACAAGAAACACGTGCAAATTCAGCAAGTGATTTGACAACTACTGAGAGTTGGACGTTTCAACTACGTTTGAGAAGGTTAACTTGAAATTTTGTCTGGTTAAATGTGGCTTCATGAAAGTCGCAGCAGTCAATCATAGAGTATAGGAGTCTTTAACTTGTATGTAAAAACTGATAAGACGATAGTTTGGCCACACAACACCGCAGCGCTAGTGTCATTATAGCGGCAACATGCACTACATTTCAAGTTTGTGACAACCCGCATTACAAATTCGCAGGTTGCAGTCCTTAATTAATCAATTTTTTGAATATTGACAAATTGTCACTGTCAATCTTATCAATCTCTTGAATTTGAATGTCATTTACTTATAATACATTTACAAATTACTGATTTTATTACAATTAATTTTAAAGTATTATTTTATAGCGAAATTTATGTATGTACCACTATATCCTATTATATTTATTGTTTTTCTTTTAGTTTTTGCTTTGAAATATTTTTCAGTTGTGGAATATTTCTGTTAGTGTTATTCAAATAAATGTGGATAGAAAAGTAAAATATTCATGCAAAGCACCTTCATGTCCGAATAAATATTATAATATACAAAATAAACCTGACCCAAGTAATAAACAATTTTTTCTTTTTCCTGTGAAAGATTTGGCCTGATGTTTGCTTTGGATCCTTTCTATTTATTAAAGAATACTAGAAATAATTTAAAACAAATACAACATCATATTCCAAAACAATAAAATTGCCAAGTGGGAACATATTAAATTATTACATGAAATAGATTCACAGAAGAATGACAGATTTAAACTTGTGTCACGTTTGGACAATGACTGCTTCGATTTAGAAAACAGCACCATTAAAATGAAAGTCAAAATAGCCGCAAGAACTTTAAGCAGAACAGTTGCAATGGTAATACACTGCAGCGCTGTAGTCGCATTTGTTGCATTTAATTTCCACGGTACTTAGATCTCTATTCTACCTTTTTACTTTATGTTGCAAGTTTTGAGCGATAACAAAAAGTGTAGTGCAATAAGGAATAGTGATAAACAATATAATAACATTTTCAAAAGATGACCTATTTCGGGGGGAAGTTGGAAGATTTGAAACGAATAGAGATTGAAGGATGATTAGTTGAGGAATGATCTAATTTTAAAGCGAAATAATTTTAAATGAAGTGCAGCAAAAAATGTGTATATTTTTGCGTACAAGGAAGTCAGGAGGAATTTGCGAATAGCCGATCATGGACTTACTTTACGAACGATTCAATTTTCGAATTGCTTTTTGGGTCTACGAGGGGTGAACCACTGGTGGGAATCCATGTACATTTTTTAAGCAATATCATAAGAAATACTATCAGTACTTGGCAATAGTAAGGAATACTTTGGAGTACATAGCAGTACTTGGGAATAATATAGCAATACTCGGGAATACGCGGAAATACTCGGCAATAAGTGGCAATACGTACGGCAATACATCACCATTTCTCTACGGCAACACTATTAATATCAAGCTTTAACTTGTTGGAGTAGGTTGACTTTACAGTGTCTTAAATAAATTCAACGAGAGTATTACAGTAGGTAAGATATTTATGTGTTTTATTTATTTACGGAGAAAATATGATTAATATCTACATGAAAGTAGAATAGAGTAATCTTAATTGATAAAATTTAAAACAATAGTGTTTTCTTAATTACCTAAGTGATATAATTTTTTTGTAGTTTTATCTTTCACCTGAATTGCGTTTATAAATTATCAGATTATATGAAATCTCAACTAGAGAATACTCAATAAGAATTCTTTATTTCAAACTTTAACATTAATATTTGTAAAAATATCAGTTAATTTAAAAAACTTATTACTGACAAATTAATACAGGGTTCATATTTTAAAAAAAGTATATTATTTCCGGTAATCAGAAAGAAATATAATTTTAGTTTATATATTATTTAACTGCACTTTTAATGTTTCTAAATTACTCTATTTGTGATATTTATGTAATTGCCAGTCTGTTTGTTTAAGGCATTAAGTACCTGTATACTCTACATACGTATATTAAATTACCAAATAAATTTATCTACTACTTTATAAAATTATATTTAATTATTATATGAATAGAGTTTAGAGTCGTTGTAACAATGAAATAAATTGTGAAAAGAATATTTCAAACGTCGGGATTTGGATCGGAGATCTACATCTTGCCGGCAATATATTCACAAATTATTTAATTGTTATATTAAACTAATATATTCTATTTTTTTTAAACTATTAAACACTGATTTTAGAAATGGATTTTCTGCAAAAAATACTAGACGATTTTGATGTGAAAGTCCCAGATTATTTAATAAAATTATTAAGTATCAATGGATATGATAATATAATATCAAAATCTATGTTTCAAGATTCCGATTTTGAGAAAATGGAACTATTCGCAAAAAATGATTTATCAAAATTATTAGAGGGGAATGAATTTCAAGATTTTTTTGGTATATTTGCTAAAAATATAAATTTATTTAAAATTAGTGCAGGCTACAAAAAATTAGTTTATTTTTTAAAAGATAAATGTTTAAAAAAGATTTCAAATATAGAAAACAAAAGAAAATCCGGAGTTTCAACCGATGAATCACTATTGATGAGAGAAAAGAGAAAGAAAATTCTAAAAATGCAAGTAAGTATATGTTTATGTAATCTAAATATTAATATTTACCTAATTCATTTTACAATTCGTTATAGATGGTACATTGAGTTTTGATAAAGAAGTAAAAGACATTAAACCACATATAGAAATAAAAACTGAACACTACAATTCCATTTACTACGATGTTGGATGGTATTTGGGTCGAGTAATAAAAATAAATTCAAAGACTTGTACGGTAAAGTTTCTAAAAACTAATTTAGACAAATTTGATTGGCCTCATATAGATGATATCCAAAATATAAGCAAGGAGTTTATATTTCACGGGCCTGTTGAAATAAAAGTAACAAATCCGGTTGAAATAAAACGTAGTGAACGGCTGACGATAATAAAAAAAATTAAAATATTTAAAAATACCTAATTTTTTGTAAGATCTGTATAAACGTATATGTATATATTTTCATTATAAATAAAAATTAATGTAAATATTATCTCTTTATTACATTTTTACGTACACATTGCTGGCTGGGAGTGCATTAACAATACAGTCTCAGTACAATAGCAATACTGACAATATTGACATTATTCTGGCAATATCGGCAGTATTTTTTAAATACAGGCAATACTGACAATAAATAGCTTAGTACTGCCAAAAATGGCAATCCTGTATATTTTTCGCTAGGTGGTGTACCCCTCGGGTCTAATATAATAAATAAAAATATTTGTAAACTAATTAATGAGCTTAATACTCCCTAGTGAACTTTTTCCATAATGTATTTGTTATTAAATTAAAATTATTTCGATAAAAATCATGCTTTCAATGACTTGAAAACAATTTCAGGTTATATTTACTTTAATTTAAAGAAATGTCATCGTCAGCCGTCAGCCTTGTCAATACTTGTTAAAAGTTATACATATTTAAAAATATTTTGCGAGTTTAAGTACGGATATAAAGAAATATACTGAATATAGTAAGAATTAGTAAAAGAAAGTATAGAAATATTACTGTATGCATTCAAATGGTAAGATGAATTGCGAACATTCTATTCTAATGAAATATAGTATGTGTAGACTTATAGGTACTTTTTTGGATACTCTGTGAGATTCCATAAATATTTTTTAGTAAATGAGCCTAGGATAGTTGTACGAGTACATTTGTCTGTCTTTACATCGCAACTGTCTAATGCTGGTGACATCTTGGTATTTTAGCTAAGTTCTGAGAAAACAAGTATATAAAATATCCTTTGGCAATATTGAAAATAAATTTGTCAATCATTATTTTTATCTGTCATTTTTCATCAATGTCATAAAGTATGATCATTTGAATGATTTTATTACAAGTCGTTCTCGCAGGTTACATTCTACGTTCAACAACGTTACATAAAATGGAAACGAAGACCTTCAACACATCGGAAGAGCATAAGATTGACAACATGTCAATAAAAAACAAGAGATATATAGTTAAGGATTGTGTTAACCAAGAAATATGTGTATATATATACTCAGTCACTATGGAACTAGAATATTTGTATAGCAAATAATTTAAAATAAAAAATAATTTGCATGTATATTATATTAAAATAAAATATTTGACAACATTGGAAAACATTTTTTTATTTACAACAATAACTTCTTTGTTGCAATTGGGCAATAATGAACTACAATAGAACTTGTTACTAAGGAAAAAATCAGTCTTGTAAAGAATTTGAAAGAGAGCAGATGTGTTTTGTGTTGTGCTCTATTTTGGTAGAATTTTCATCAGGAGTTTGTTAGTTGTATTTATTTGTATGTCGGTGGATGGTTCTTCAGGCTTCTAGTTGTCCTTTGGTTACAGCTTCCCGGTATCTATTTGAGACGGAGAGGCTAGAATGCTTCTGACACGGTAGGAATTTTTGTATTTATTTGCTTATATTTGTGTAATATAGAACCTAATTTGTATAATATCTACTTCTTGAATTAACGTGTATGTAGATTGAGAATAATATTCAGAAGACTTGTATTATTTTTTCATTACAATTATTTCGGGCCATATTTTTTTCAATCATTTCTCCAAAGATACCTACAACAATATATTAACAATAAAGAGTAGACATAATGACGATTTGAAATTTAAATTTAAGTGTAATGAAAATAAGTTCTATCAAGTGTGGGTACTTACCAATGTTGTATAAAATATTAAAAAAAATGTTTCAGATACAAAATAAAAAATACCAAACAAAAGTATTGCAAGTCTGTAATAAAATACTTTATATTTTTCGTATTTGAAATATTCAGTATTTGAAATATTTTAAGTATTTCAAAATCTTTTCAGCATTTTAAATACTTTAATTATTACCATAAGATTTATCATATTTCAAACAATACAAGGAATCAAAAATTGGTATAATAGACATTTTCACCGAGTTTATTATAGATTTAATTACAATGAAGTCTTTGTACACTAAAAAAAGATCTAGCTAAGTTATAATACAAAGAAACTAAATTCTTTAGTGCACAACTTACGCAATATAAACAAATATTAATATTTCGAATACTATATACATTTTAAATATTAACATGTATTTCAAATACTTGTATAAAGGTATTTCAAATACAAAAATTTATTTCAAATACTAAAAAAATTTATTTTGAATTAATAAAACCATTTTAATGTATTAAAATATAAAATACATTTGAAATGTATTTGAAATTAAACCACAAAAACCTTTTTTACAAAATTTCAAAAAGTTTATCAAAATACTTATTTGAAATAGTTAAATTTCCATTTTATTTGAAATAAGTATTTAAAATAGACTAAGTATTTTCATAAAATTCTTGAAATTTGTGCTTTTATTTCAAATACATTTCAAAAATATTTTATATTTTAATACATTAAAATAGTTTTATTAATTCAAAATACAAATTTTAACTATTTGAAATAAATTTTGTATTTGAATAACCTTTATACAATATTAAACATGTTAACTTGCTTTGTAATGACACACAACAATATATTATGCGAAGAGTGATTAGCAAGCGATTTTACATTGATTTTCCCTTATTTCATTCTTAATTCTATAAAGCCTGACTAAAGTATTCGTACTACTGGCCAAAGACTTTACAATGATAAAAAAATGACGTTGTGTCTAGCCTCCCAACGCCGCTATCCGTATTAATCCAATCACGTCACGTGACGTCATTAAAAGCGAGATCCTCAACAATTCAGGCTCAGTCCTGCTACTTTTAATTGCACAAAACATGAACACGTAGCTACATGTCGCTTAACTATAAATAGATTACGTTTATATATATATAATCCCCGTGACGTCATTAACATCCGAGATCCTTCACAATCCAGGCTCAGTCCTGACATTTTTAATTGCACAAATCATAAACATATAGCTATATGTCGCTAAAATACAATTAGATAATGTTTATTTGAAATAAACATAAGTAGGATAGCTGTACGTCTTTCGACTCATTTAAGGATATGTTTCGTTCTCGATGACCGCCTAACCACTCTTCGGTTGATTATCTTCTTTGCATTAGGTGTGTTAGTTCTTCAGGCACTTCTTATAAAACCTTCTCAAATCTGTACCTTTTAGTAAACCTATCTTCTGATAATAATCCTATTTTCGCATTTGGTGTGTTCGTTCTTTACGCACTTATAAAACCTTCTCGAATCTGTCCCTCTTAGTAAACCTATCGTCTGATAACCATCCTAATTTTGCATTCGGTATGTTCGTTCTTCACTCGCTTTTTATAAAACCTTCTCGAATATGTACCTCTTAGTAACCCTATCTCCTGATAACCATCCTGTTTTCGCATTCGGTGTGTTCGTTTTTCACGCACTTCTTAGAAAACCTTCTCGAATCTGTACCTCTTAGTAAACCTATCTTCTGATAAACATCTTGTTTTTGCATTCGGTGTGTTTGTTCTTCATGCACTTACAAAACCTTATCGAATCTGTACCTCTTAGTAAACCTATCTTCTGATAAACATCCTGTTTTTGCATTCGGTGTGTTTGTTCTTCATGCACTTATAAAACCTTCTCGAATCTGTACCTCTTAGTAAACCTATCTTCTGATAACCATCCTGTTTTCGCATTCGGTGTGTTCGTTCTTCACGCACTTGTTATAAAGCCTTCTCGAATCTGTACCTCTTAGTAAACCTATCTACTGATAACCATCCTGTTTTCGCGTTCGGTGTGTTTGTTCTTCACGCACATTTTATAAAACCTTCTCGAATCTGTACGTCTTAGTAAACCAATATTCTGATAACCATCCTGTTTTCGCATTCGGTGTGTTCGTTCTTCACGCACTTCTTATAAAACCTTCTCGCATTTGTACCTCTTAGTAAACCTATCTTCTAATAACTATCGTAATTTTGCATCCGGTGTGTTAGTTCTTCGCGCACTTCTTATAAAACCTTCTAGAATCTATACCTCTTAGTGAACCTATCTTCTGATAACCATCCTAATTCTGCATCCGGTTTGTCCGTTCTTCACGTACTTTTTATATATCCTTCTCGAATCTGTACGTCTTAGTAAACCTATCTTCTGATAACCATCTAGTTTTCGTATTCGGTGTGTTCGTTCTTTACGCATTTATAAAACCTCCTTGAATCTGTACCTCTTAGTAAACATATCTTCTGATAACCATCCTTATATTGCATTCGGTGGGTTCGTTCTTCACGCTCTTCTTATAAAACCTTCTCGAATCTGTACGTCTTAGTAAACCTATCTTCTGATAACCGTCCTGTTTTCGCATTCGTTGTGTTCGTTCTTCACTCACTTCTTATAAAACCTTCTCGAATCTGTACCTCTTAGTAAACCTATCTTCTGATAACCATCCTAATTTTGCATCCGGTGTGTTAGTTCTTCACGCACTTCTTATAAAACCTTCTAGAATCTATACCTCTTAAAAAACCTATCTTCTGATAAACATCCTGTTTTTGCATTTGGTGTGTTTGTTCTTCATGCACTTATAAAACCTTCTCGAATCTGTACCTCTTAGTAAACCTATCTTCTGATAACCGTCCTAATATTGCATTCGGTGGGTTCGTTCTTCACGCTCTTCTTATAAATCCTTCTCGAATCTGTACCTCTTAGTAAACCTATCTTCTGATAAACATCCTGTTTTTGCATTCCGTGTGTTTGTTCTTCATGCACTTATAAAACCTTCTCGAATCTGTACCTCTTAGTAAACCTATCTTCTGATAACCATCCTAATTTTGCATCCGGTGTGTTAGTTCTTCGCGAACTTCTTATAAAACCTTCTCGAATCTGTACCTCTTGGTAAACCTATCTTCTGATAACCATCCTATTTTCGCATTCTATGTGTTCGGTTTTCACGCTCTTCTTATAAAACCTTCTCGAATCTGTACCTCTTAGTAAACCTATCTTCTGATAACCGTGCTAATATTGCATTCGGTGGGTTCGTTCTTCACGCTCTTCTTATAAAACCTTCTCGAATCTGTACCTCTTAGTAAACCTATCTTCTGATAAACATCCTGTTTTTGCATTCGTTGTGTTTGTTCTTCATGCACTTATAAAACCTTCTCGAATCTGTATCTCTTAGTAAACCTATCTTCTGATAACCATCCTGTTTTCACATTTGGTGTGTTTGTTCTTCATGCACTTATAAAACCTTCTCGAATCTGTACCTCTTAGTAAACCTTTCTTCTGATAACCGTCCTAATATTGCATTCGGTGGGTTCGTTCTTCACGCTCTTCTTATAATACCTTCTAGAATCTGTACCTCTTAGTAAACCTATCTTCTGATAAACATCCTGTTTTTGCATTCGGTGTGTTTGTTCTTCATGCACTTATAATACCTTCTAGAATCTGTACCTCTTAGTAAACCTATCTTCTGATAAACATCCTGTTTTTGCATTCGGTGTGTTTGTTCTTCATGCACTTATAAAACCTTCTCGAATCTGTACCTCTTAGTAAACCTGTCTTCTGATAACCGTCCTAATATTGCATTCGGTGGGTTCGTTCTTCACGCTCTTCTTATAAAACCTTTTTGAATCTGTACCTCTTAGTAAACCTATCTTCTGATAAACATCCTGTTTTTGCATTCGGTGTGTTTGTTCTTCATGCACTTATAAAACCTTCTCGAATCTGTACCTCTTAGTAAACCTGTCTTCTGATAACCGTCCTAATATTGCATTCGGTGGGTTCGTTCTTCACGCTCTTCTTATAAAACCTTTTTGAATCTGTACCTCTTAGTAAACCTATCTTCTGATAAACATCCTATTTTTGCATTCGGTTTGTTTGTTCTTCATGCACTTATAAAACCTTCTCGAATCTGTACGTCTTAGTAAAACTATCTTCCGATGAACATCCTGTTTTTTGCATTCGGTGTGTTTGTTCTTCATGCACTTATAAAACCTTCTCGAATCTGTACCTCTTAGTAAACCTGTCTTCTGATAACCGTCCTAATATTGCATTCGGTGGGTTCGTTCTTCACGCTCTTCTTATAAAACCTTTTTGAATCTGTACCTCTTAGTAAACCTATCTTCTGATAAACATCCTATTTTTGCATTCGGTTTCTTTGTTCTTCATGCACTTATAAAACCTTCTCGAATCTGTACGTCTTAGTAAAACTATCTTCCGATAAACATCCTGTTTTTGCATTCGGTGTGTTTGTTCTTCATGCACTTATAAAACCTTCTCGAATCTGTACCTCTTAGTAAACCTGTCTTCTGATAACCGTCCTAATATTGCATTCGGTGGGTTCGTTCTTCACGCTCTTCTTATAAAACCTTTTTGAATCTGTACCTCTTAGTAAACCTTTCTTCTGATAACCATCCTAATTTTGCATCCGGTGTGTTAGTTCTTCACGCACTTCTTATAAAACCTTCTAGAATCTATACCTCTTAGTAAACCTATCTACTGATAAACATCCTGTTTTTACATTCGGTGTGTTTGTTCTTCATGCACTTATAAAACCTTCTCGAATCTGTACCTCTTAGTAAACCTATCTTCTGATAAACATCCTGTTTTCGCATTCGGTGTGTTTGTTCTTCATGCACTTATAAAACCTTCTCGAATCTGTACCTCTTAGTAAACCTATCTTCTGATAACCATCCTGTTTTCGCATTCGATGTGTTCGTTCTTTACGCATATATAAAACCTCCTCGAATCTGTACCTCTTAGTAAATTTATCTTCTGATAACCATCCTAATATTGCATTCAATGGGTTCGTTCTTCACGCTCTTCTTATAAAACCTTCTCGAATCTGTACGTCTTAGTAAACCTATCTTCTGATAACCATCCTGTTTTCTCATTCGGTGTGTTCGTTCTTCACGCACTTCTTAAAAAACCTTCTCGAATATGTACATCTTAGTAAACCTATCTTCTAATAACCATCCTGTTTTCGCATTCGGTGTGTTCGTTCTTCACGCACTTCTTATAAAACCTTCTCGAATCTATACCTCATTGTAAACCTATCTTCTGATAATCATCCTGTTTTCGCATTCGGAGGGTTCGTTCTTCACGCTCTTCTTATAAAACCTTCTCGAATCTGTACCTCTTAGTAAACCTATCTTCTGATAACCGTCCTAATATTGCATTCGGTGGGTTCGTTCTTCCCGCTCTTCTTATAAAACCTTTTTGAATCTGTACCTCTTAGTAAACCTATCTTCTGATAAACATCCTGTTTTCGCATTCGGTGTGTTTGTTCTTCATGCACTTATAAAACCTTCTCGAATCTGTACCTCTTGGTAAACCTATCTTTTGATAACCATGTTAATTTTGCATTCGGTGAGTTCGTTCTTCACATACTTCTTATAAAACCTTCTCGAATCTGTACCTCTTAGTAAACCTATCTTCTGATAACCGTCCTAATATTGCATTCGGTGGGTTCGTTCTTCACGCTCTTCTTATAAAACCTTTTTAAATCTGTACCTCTTAGTAAACCTATCTTCTGACAACCGTCCTAATATTGCATTCGGTGGGTTCGTTCTTCACGCTCTTCTTATAAAACCTTCTCGAATCTGTACCTCTTAGTAAACCTATCTTGTGATAAACATCCTGTTTTTGCATTCGGTGTGTTTGTTCTTCATGCACTTCTTATAAAACCTTCTCGAATCTGTACCTCTTAGTAAACTTATCTTCTGATAACCATCCTGTTTTCGCATTCGGTGTGTTCCTTCTTCCCGCACTTCTTATAAAACCTTCTCGAATCTGTACCTCTTAGTAAACTTATCTTCTGATAACCATCCTGTTTTCGCATTCGGTGTGTTCCTTCTTCCCGCACTTCTTATAAAACCTTCTCGAATCTGTACCTCTTAGTAAACCTTTCTTCTGATTACCATCCTAATTTTGCATCCGGTGTGTTAGTTCTTCACGCACTTCTTATAAAATCTTCTAGAATCTATACCTCTTAGTAAACCTATCTTCTGATAACCGTCCTAATATTGCATTCGGTGGGTTCGTTCTTCCCGCTCTTCTTATAAAACCTTTTTGAATCTGTACCTCTTTGTAAACCTATCTTCTGATAAACATCCTGTTTTCGCATTCGGTGTGTTTGTTCTTCATGCACTTATAAAACCTTCTCGAATCTGTACCTCTTGGTAAACCTATCTTTTGATAACCATGTTAATTTTGCATTCGGTGAGTTCGTTGTTCACATACTTCTTATAAAACCTTCTCGAATCTGTACCTCTTAGTAAACCTATCTTCTGATAACCGTCCTAATATTGCATTCGGTGGGTTCGTTCTTCCCGCTCTTCTTATAAAACCTTTTTGAATCTGTACCTCTTGGTAAACCTATCTTTTGATAACCATGTTAATTTTGCATTCGGTGAGTTCGTTCTTCACATACTTCTTATAAAACCTTCTCCAATCTGTACCTCTTAGTAAACCTATCTTCTGATAATCGTCCTAATATTGCATTCGGTGGGTTCGTTCTTCACGCTCTTCTTATAAAACCTTTTTAAATCTGTACCTCTTAGTAAACCTATCTTCTGACAACCGTCCTAATATTGCATTCGGTGGGTTCGTTCTTCACGCTCTTCTTATAAAACCTTCTCGAATCTGTACCTCTTAGTAAACCTATCTTGTGATAAACATCCTGTTTTTGCATTCGGTGTGTTTGTTCTTCATGCACTTCTTATAAAACCTTCTCGAATCTGTACCTCTTAGTAAACTTATCTTCTGATAACCATCCTGTTTTCGCATTCGGTGTGTTCCTTCTTCCCGCACTTCTTATAAAACCTTCTCGAATCTGTACCTCTTAGTAAACTTATCTTCTGATAACCATCCTGTTTTCGCATTCGGTGTGTTCCTTCTTCCCGCACTTCTTATAAAACCTTCTCGAATCTGTACCTCTTAGTAAACCTTTCTTCTGATTACCATCCTAATTTTGCATCCGGTGTGTTAGTTCTTCACGCACTTCTTATAAAACCTTCTAGAATCTATACCTCTTAGTAAACCTATCTTCTGATAACCGTCCTAATATTGCATTCGGTGGGTTCGTTCTTCCCGCTCTTCTTATAAAACCTTTTTGAATCTGTACCTCTTAGTAAACCTATCTTCTGATATACATCCTGTTTTCGCATTCGGTGTGTTTGTTCTTCATGCACTTATAAAACCTTCTCGAATCTGTACCTCTTGGTAAACCTATCTTTTGATAACCATGTTAATTTTGCATTCGGTGAGTTCGTTCTTCACATACTTCTTATAAAACCATCTCGAATCTGTACCTCTTAGTAAACCTATCTTCTGATAACCGTCCTAATATTGCATTCGGTGGGTTCGTTCTTCCCGCTCTTCTTATAAAACCTTTTTGAATCTGTACCTCTTAGTAAACCTATCTTCTGATAAACATCCTGTTTTCGCATTCGGTGTGTTTGTTCTTCATGCACTTATAAAACCTTCTCGAATCTGTACCTCTTGGTAAACCTATCTTTTGATAACCATGTTAATTTTGCATTCGGTGAGTTCGTTCTTCACATACTTCTTATAAAACCTTCTCGAATCTGTACCTCTTAGTAAACCTATCTTCTGATAACCGTCCTAATATTGCATTCGGTGGGTTCGTTCTTCACGCTCTTCTTATAAAACCTTTGTAAATCTGTACCTCTTAGTAAACCTATCTTCTGACAACCGTCCTAATATTGCATTCGGTGGGTTCGTTCTTCACGCTCTTCTTATAAAACCTTCTCGAATCTGTACCTCTTAGTAAACCTATCTTGTGATAAACATCCTGTTTTTGCATTCGGTGTGTTTGTTCTTCATGCACTTCTTATAAAACCTTCTCGAATCTGTACCTCTTAGTAAACTTATCTTCTGATAACCATCCTGTTTTCGCATTCGGTGTGTTCCTTCTTCCCGCACTTCTTATAAAACCTTCTCGAATCTGTACCTCTTAGTAAACTTATCTTCTGATAACCATCCTGTTTTCGCATTCGGTGTGTTCCTTCTTCCCGCACTTCTTATAAAACCTTCTCGAATCTGTACCTCTTAGTAAACCTTTCTTCTGATTACCATCCTAATTTTGCATCCGGTGTGTTAGTTCTTCACGCACTTCTTATAAAATCTTCTAGAATCTATACCTCTTAGTAAACCTATCTTCTGATAACCGTCCTAATATTGCATTCGGTGGGTTCGTTCTTCCCGCTCTTCTTATAAAACCTTTTTGAATCTGTACCTCTTAGTAAACCTATCTTCTGATAAACATCCTGTTTTTGCATTCGGTGTGTTTGTTCTTCATGCACGTATAAAACCTTCTCGAATCTGTACCTCTTAGTAAACCTATCTTCTGATAAACATCCTGTTTTCGCATTCGGTGTGTTTGTTCTTCATGCACTTATAAAACCTTCTCGAATCTGTACCTCTTGGTAAACCTATCTTCTGATAACCGTCCTAATATTGCATTCGGTGGGTTCGTTCTTGACGATCTTCTTATAAAACCTTCTCGAATCTGTACCTCGTAGTAAACCTATCTTCTAATAAACATCCTGTTTTTGCAGTCGGTGTGTTTGCTCTTCATGCACTTATAAAACCTTCTCGAATCTGTACCTCTTAGTAAACCTATCTTCTGATAACCATCCTAATTTCACATCCGGTGTATTAGTTCTTCACGCACTTCTTATAAAACCTTCTAGAATCTATACCTCTTAGTAAACCTGTCTTCTGATAACCAACCTAATTCTGCATCCGGTTTGTCCGTTCTTCACGTGCTTTTTATAAAACCTTCTCGAATCTGTACGTCTTAGTAAACCTATCTTCTGATAACCATCTATTTTTCGCATTCGGTATGTTCGTTCTTTACGCATTTATAAAACCTTCTCGAATCAGTACCTCTTAGTAAACCTATCTTCTGACAACCGTCCTAATATTGCATTCGGTGGGTTCGTTCTTCACGCTCTTCTTATAAAACCTTCTCGAATCTGTACCTCTTAGTAATCCTATCTTCTGATAAACATCTTGTTTTTGCATTCGTTGTGTTTGTTCTTCATGCACTTATAAAACCTTCTCGAATCTGTACCTCTTAGTAAACCTATCTTCAGATAACCATCCTGTTTTCGCATTCGGTGTGTTCGTTCTTCACGCACTTCTTATAAAATTTTCTCGAATCTGTACCTCTTAGTAAACCTATCTTCTGATAAACATCCTGTTTTTGCATTCGGTGTGTTTGTTCTTCATGCACTTATAAAACCTTCTAGAATGTGTACCTCTTAGTAAACCTATCTTCTAAAAACCATCTTGTTTTTGCATTCGGTGTGTTTGTTCTTCATGCACTTATAAAACCTTCTCGAATCTGTACCTCTTAGTAAACCTATCTTCTGATAATCGTCCTAATATTGCATTCGGTGGGTTCGTTCTTCACGCTCTTCTTATAAAACCTTTTTAAATCTGTACCTCTTAGTAAACCTATCTTCTGACAACCGTCCTAATATTGCATTCGGTGGGTTCGTTCTTCACGCTCTTCTTATAAAACCTTCTTGAATCTGTACCTCTTAGTAAACCTATCTTCTGATAACCGTCCTAATATTGCATTCGGTGGGTTCGTTCTTCACGCTCTTCTTATAAAACCTTCTCGAATCTGTACCTCTTAGTAAACCTATCTTCTGATAACCATCCTGTTTTCGCATTCAGTGTGTTCGTTCTTCACGCACTTCTTATAAAACCTTCTCGAATCTGTACCTCTTAGTAAACTTATCTTCTGATAACCATCCTGTTTTCGCATTCGGTGTGTTCCTTCTTCCCGCACTTCTTATAAAACCTTCTCGAATCTGTACCTCTTAGTAAACCTACCTTCTGATAAACATCCTGTTTTCGCATTCGGTGTGTTTGTTCTTCATGCACTTATGAAACCTTCTCGAATCTGTACCTCTTAGTAAACCTTTCTTCTGATTACCATCCTAATTTTGCATCCGGTGTGTTAGTTCTTCACGCACTTCTTATAAAACCTTCTAGAATCTATACCTCTTAGTAAACCTATCTTCTGATAAACATCCTGTTTTTGCATTCGGTGTGTTTGTTCTTCATACACTTATAAATCCTTCTCGAATCTGTACCTCTTGGTAAACCTATCTTCTGATAACCGTCCTAACATTGCATTCGGTGGGTTCGTTCTTCACGCTCTTCTTATAAATCCTTCTCGAATATGTACCTCTTAGTAAACCTATCTTCTGATAAACATCTTGTTTTTGCATTCGGTGTGTTTGTTCTTCATGCACTTATAAAACCTTCTCGAATCTGTACCTCTTAGTAAACCTATCTTCTGATAAACATCCTGTTTTCGCATTCGGTGTGTTTGTTCTTCATGCACTTATAAAACCTTCTCGAATCTGTACCTCTTAGTAAACCTTTCTTCTGATTACCATACTAATTTTGCATCCGGTGTGTTAGTTCTTCACGCACTTCTTATAAAACCTTCTAGAATCTATACCTCTTAGTAAACCTATCTTCTGATAAACATCCTGTTTTTGCATTCGTTGTGTTTGTTCTTCATGCACTTATAAAACCTTCTCAAATCTGTACCTCTTAGTAAACCTATCTTCTGATAACCATCCTGTTTTCGCATTCGGTGTGTTCGTTCTTCACGCACTTCTTATAAAACCTTCTCGAATCTGTACCTCTTAGTAAACCTATCTTCTGATAAACATCCTGTTTTTGCATTCGGTGTGTTTGTTCTTCATGCACTTATAAAACTTTCTAGAATCTGTACCTCTTAGTAAACTTATCTTCTGATAACCATCCTGTTTTCGCATTCGGTGTGTTCCTTCTTCCCGCACTTCTTATAAAACCTTCTCGAATCTGTACCTCTTAGTAAACCTACCTTCTGATAAACATCCTGTTTTCGCATTCGGTGTGTTTGTTCTTCATGCACTTATGAAACCTTCTCGAATCTGTACCTCTTAGTAAACCTTTCTTCTGATTACCATCCTAATTTTGCATCCGGTGTGTTAGTTCTTCACGCACTTCTTATAAAACCTTCTAGAATCTATACCTCTTAGTAAACCTATCTTCTGATAAACATCCTGTTTTTGCATTCGGTGTGTTTGTTCTTCATGCACGTATAAAACCTTCTCGAATCTGTACCTCTTAGTAAACCTATCTTCTGATAAACATCCTGTTTTCGCATTCGGTGTGTTTGTTCTTCATGCACTTATAAAACCTTCTCGAATCTGTACCTCTTGGTAAACCTATCTTCTGATAACCATGTTAATTTTGCATTCGGTGATTTCGTTCTTCACGTACTTCTTATAAAACCTTCTCGAATCTGTACCTCTTAGTAAACCTATCTTCTGATAACCGTCCTAATATTGCATTCGGTGGGTTCGTTCTTGACGATCTTCTTATAAAACCTTCTCGAATCTGTACCTCGTAGTAAACCTATCTTCTAATAAACATCCTGTTTTTGCAGTCGGTGTGTTTGCTCTTCATGCACTTATAAAACCTTCTCGAATCTGTACCTCTTAGTAAACCTATCTTCTGATAACCATCCTAATTTCACATCCGGTGTATTAGTTCTTCACGCACTTCTTATAAAACCTTCTAGAATCTATACCTCTTAGTAAACCTGTCTTCTGATAACCAACCTAATTCTGCATCCGGTTTGTCCGTTCTTCACGTGCTTTTTATAAAACCTTCTCGAATCTGTACGTCTTAGTAAACCTATCTTCTGATAACCATCTATTTTTCGCATTCGGTATGTTCGTTCTTTACGCATTTATAAAACCTTCTCGAATCAGTACCTCTTAGTAAACCTATCTTCTGACAACCGTCCTAATATTGCATTCGGTGGGTTCGTTCTTCACGCTCTTCTTATAAAACCTTCTCGAATCTGTACCTCTTAGTAATCCTATCTTCTGATAAACATCTTGTTTTTGCATTCGTTGTGTTTGTTCTTCATGCACTTATAAAACCTTCTCGAATCTGTACCTCTTAGTAAACCTATCTTCAGATAACCATCCTGTTTTCGCATTCGGTGTGTTCGTTCTTCACGCACTTCTTATAAAATTTTCTCGAATCTGTACCTCTTAGTAAACCTATCTTCTGATAAACATCCTGTTTTTGCATTCGGTGTGTTTGTTCTTCATGCACTTATAAAACCTTCTAGAATGTGTACCTCTTAGTAAACCTATCTTCTAAAAACCATCTTGTTTTCGCATTCGGTGTGTTCGTTCTTCACGCACTTCTTATAAAACCTTCTCGAATCTGTACCTCTTAGTATACCTATCTTCTGATAACCGTCCTAATATTGCATTCGGTGGGTTCGTTCTTCACGATCTTCTTATAAAACCTTCTCGAATCTGTACCTCTTAGTAAACCTATCTTCTGATAAACATCCTGTTTTTGCATTTGGTGTGTTTGTTTTTCATGCACTTATAAAACCTTCTCGAACCTGTACCTCTTAGTAAACCTATTTTCTGATAACCAACCTGTTTTCGCATTCGGTGTGTTCGTTTTTCACGCACTTTTTATAAAATCTTCTCGAATCTGTACCTCTTAGTAAACCTAACTTCTGTTAGTTATCGTATTAATTTTGCATCCGGTGTGTTAGTTCTTCACGCATTTCTTATAAAACATTCTAAAATCTATACCTCTTAGTAATCCTATCTTCTGATAACCATCCTAATTCTGCATCCGGTTTGTCCGTTCTTCACGTACTTTTTATAAAACCTTCTCGAATCTGTACATCTTAGTAAACCTATCTTCTGATAACCATCCTAATATTGCATTCGGTGGGTTCGTTCTTTACGCTCTTCTTATAAAACCTTCTCGAACCTGTACGTCTTAGTAAACCTATCTTCTGATAACCATTCTGTTTTCGCATTCGGTGTGTTCGTTCTTCACTCACTTTTTATAAAACCTTCTCGAATCTGTACCTCTTAGTAAACCTATCTTCTAATAAACATCCTATTTACGCATTCGGTGTGTTTGTTCTTCACGAACTTATAAAACCTTCTCGAAACTGTACCTCTTAGTAAACCTATCTTCTAATAAACATCCTGTTTTCGCATTTGGTGTGTTTGTTCTTCATGCACTCATAAAACCTTCTCGAATCCGTATCTTTTAGTAAACCTATCTTCTGATAACCATCCTAATTTTGCATCCGGTTTGTTCGTTCTTCACGCTCTTCTTATAAAACCTTCTCGAATCTGTACATCTTGGTAAACCTATCTTCTGATAACCATCTTAATTTTGCATTCGGTGAGTTAGTTCTTAACGTACTTCTTTTAAAACCTTCTGGAATCTATACCACTTAGTAAACCTATCTTCTGATAAACATCCTGTTTTTGCATTCGGTGTGTTTGTTCTTCATGCACTTATAAAATCTTCTCGAATCTGTACCTCTTAGTAAACCTATCTTCTGATAACCTTCCTATTTTCGCATTCGGTGTGTTCGTTCTTCACGCAATTCTTAAAAAACCTTCTCGAATATGTACGTCTAAGTAAACCTATCTTCTAATAACCATCCTGTTTTTGCATTGGGTGTGTTCGTACTTCACGCACATCTTATAAAACCTTCTCGAATCTATACCTCATAGTAAACCTATCTTCTGACAATCATGCTGTTTTCGCATTCGGAGGGTTCGTTCTTCATGCTCTTCTTATAAAACCTTCTCGAATTTATACCTCATAGTAAACCTATCTTCTGATAATAATCTTGTTTTCGCATTCGGAGTGTTCGTTCTTCACGCACTTATAAAACCTTTTCGAATCTATATCTCATAGTAAACCTATCTTCTAATAACCATCCTGTTTCCGAATTCTGTGTGTTCGTTCTTCACGCACTTCTTATAAAACCTTCTCGAATCTATACCTCATAGTAAACCTATCTTCTGATAAACATACTGTTTTTGCATTCGGTGTGTTTGTTCTTCATGCACTTATAAAACCTTCTCGAATCTGTACCTCTTAGTAAACCTATCTTCTGATAATCATCCTTTTTTCGCATTCGGTGTGTTTGTTCTTCACGCACTTATAAAAGCTTCTCGAATCTGTATCTTTTAGTAAACCTATATTCTGATAACCATCCTGTTTTCGCATTCGGCGTGTTCGTTCTTAACGCACTTATAAAACCTTCTCCAATCTGTACCTCTTACTTAACCTATCTTCTGATAACCATCCTAATTTTGCATTCGGTGGGTTCGTTCTTGTCGCAATTATAAAACCTTTTTGAATCTGTACGTCTTAGTAAACCTATCTTCTGTTAACCATCCAGTTTTCGCATTCGGTATGGTCGTTCTTAACGCACTTATAAAATTTTCTCGAATCTGTACCTCTTAGTAAACTTATCTTCTGATAACCATCCTAATTTTGCATCCGGTGTGTTCGTTCTTCACGCTCTTTTTAAAAACCTTCTCGAATCTGTACCCCTTAGTAAACCTATCTTCTGATAACCATCCTAATTTTGCATTCGGTGGGTTCGTTCTTCACGCACTTCTTAAAAAACCTTCTATAATCCGTACCTCTTAGTAAAGCTATCTTCTGATAACAATGTTGTTTTCGCATTCGGTGTGTTCGTTCTTCACGCACTTCTTATAAAATTTTCTCGAATCTGTACGTCTTAGTAAACCTATCTTCTGAAAACCATCCTGTTTACGTTCTTCACGCACTTCTTATAAAACCTTCTCGATCTGTACCTCTTAGTAAACCTATTTTCTGATAACCATCCTAATTTTGCATTCGGTAGGTTCGTTCTTCACGCACTTCTTATAAAACCTTCTATAATCCGTACCTCTTAGTAAACTTATCTTCTGATAACCAACCTGTTTTCGCATTCGGTGTGTTCGTTCTTCACTCATTTATAAAAACCTTTTTGAATCTGTACGTCTTAGTAAACTTATCTTCTGATAACCATCCAGTTTTCGCATTCGGTGTGGTCGTTCTTAACGCACTTATAAAACCTTCTCCAATCTGTACCTCTTACTTAACCTATCTTCTGATAACCATCTTAATTTTGCATACGGTGAGTTCGTTCTTGACGCACTTCTTATGAAACCTTCTCGAATCTGTACCTCTTAGTAAACCTATCTTCTGATAACCATCCTGTTTTCGCATTCAGTGTGTTCGTTCTTTACGCAATTATAAACCCTTCTCGAATCTGTACGTCTTAGTAAACCTATCTTCTGATAACCATCCTGTTTTCTCATTCGGTGTGTTCACGCACTTCTTATAAAACCTTCTCGAATCTGTACCCCTTACTAAACCTATTTTCTGATAACCATCCTAATTTTGCAACCGGTGTGTTAGTTCTTCACACACTTATAAAACCTTCTCGAATCTGTACATCTTACATAACCTATCTTCTGATAATCATCCTAATTTTGCATCCGGTTTGTTAGTTCTTCACGGTCTTCTTATAAAACCTTCTCGTTGTAGATCTGAAAATTTCAAGAACTTTTTCCCCCAACCATTTTACAAAATAATCAATAGGAAAGGAGTTATGATTTTTTGAAATTGTATCAAATAAACTTTGTAGATCTAAAAATTCCAAAAAGTTTTTCCTCCAATCATTTTACAAAATATTCAATAGGAAAGGAGTTATGATTTTTTGAAATTTCCCACACCGTATCCTGTAATTTTTTTTTTAATTTTGTTATTTATATAGTTATTTTTATATATTACATTTTTTTTTCATTTTAAAGTATGTTACAATCTGCATAAATATGTTTATATACTGGGTGTTCCATTTAAGCGTGCCACTATTGCTATCTCGAGAACTATAAGATCTACAAGGTTGGTTAAATTAGCAAAGAACCACTATTATACAAGACTAATACAATGAGCAAAAAAAAATTTTTTTCGACCAGTCGTTTTAAAATACGGGACACAACTTTCTTATTTTAAATGGGAACATATGTTTATTTTTAGGTTAGTCGATAGAGTATTTTTTTCTGAATTCAACGATATGAACATATTATATACTAATATAACAAAATAACTGAGAAAAATCCAGGTTAGATTTATATGTATTTATTTATATCTGGCTGAAACAAGAGTGCTATGGTTAGAAAACAATTCATTTTCTTTATTAAAACTGACAGTTTAAGAACACAAACTTTAACAAAAAATAATCAAACAATGTTAGACAGAACAATATGTCTATGTTTTCTAACCATAGCACTCTTGTTTCAGCCAGATATAAATAAAATACTTATGAATCTAACATGCATTTTTCTCAATTATTTTGTTATATTAGTATATTATATGTTCATATCGTTGAATTCAGAAAAAAATACTCTATCGACTAACCTAAAAATAAACATATGTTCCCATTTAAAATAAGAAAGTTGTGTCCCGTATTTTAAAACGACTGGTCGAAAAAAATTTTTTTTTGCTCATTGTATTAGTCTTGTAAAATGGTGGTTCTTTGCTAATTTAACCAACCTCGTAGATCTTATAGTTCTCGAGATAGCAATGGTGGCACGCTTAAATGGAACACCCAGTATATAAACATATTTATGCAGATTGTAACATACTTTAATATGAAAAAAAAATGTAATATATAAAAATACCTATATAGATAACAAAATTAAAAAAAAAATTACAGGATACATATGGTTTACACTAACGAATTTCTATAAAATAGATAAGTTCTTTATATGTTCTCTAAATTGGACATACGATGTAATAACATATGATGTCCAATTTTTGTAAGTCAATTTAAAAGGTTAAATAAGTATATCTGAAGTATTTTTTTTTTGTGGTAAAATTAAAAAAAGGTGGAAGAAATATATAAGAGATATATTTGCATGCGTGCATCAAGGGAAGTTGGTTTCTAGATTTAGTAGAATGTATTATTACAGTGGCGGGAAATAATGAGTTGGACACATCAGCTTAATATTTTGTGTTATGTGAAACACAAGTTTGAAGCATGCCACTGTCTATTTTGTTTAATTTTCAGTTGGAATCGAATTCCCAGCGAACCACCCTTTTATATTTTGATTTCCTAGCGAACCACTGTCTACATTTTGAGTTCCCAGCACCCGAGTTCCCAGCGTTTTGAGTTTGGCCCACGCGTCATTAAATTCTTTAGTGCACAACTTTCGTAATATAAACAAATATTAATATTTTAAATACTATATACATTTCAAATACTAATATGTATTTCAAATACTTGTATAAAGGTATTTCAAATACAAAATTCATTTCCAATACTGAAAATTTCTATTTTGAATTAATAAAAGTACTTTAATGTATTAAAATATAAAATACTTTTGAAATGTATTTGAAATAAAACCACAAAAATCTTTTTTTTAAAGCATTTCGAAAATTAGATCAAAGTTCTAAGTCTATTTCAAAAACTTATTTCAAATATATTTAATTAATTAATAACAATTTTTTATTCCTTGTATTGTTTGAAATATATTAAATGTTATGAATATTATTAAAGTATTTAAAATGGTACTCAAAAGTTTTTTAAATTCTTAAAATATTTGAAATACTTAATAGTACCTATTTGAAATATAGTATTAGGTATTTTACTATTTGAAATACTGAATATTTCAAATATAAAAAACATAAAGTATTTTATTAAAGACTTGCAATACTTTTGTTTGGTATTTTTTATTTTGTATCTGAAATATTTTATATAGAATTGGTTATTACATATAATTAGATTTAGTATTTCGTTGAAATATTGAACATGTTTACTTGCTTTATTATGACACACAATAATGTATTATGCGAAGAGTCATTAGCAAGTGACTTTACACTGATTTTCCCTTATTTCATTCTTAATTCAATAAAGCTTGACTAAAGTCTTCGTACTACTGGCCAAAGACTTTACAATGATAAAAAAATGACGTTGTGTCTAGTCTCCCAACGCCGCTATCCGTATTAATCCAATCACGTCACGTGACGTCATTAAAAGCCGAGATCCTCAACAATCCAGGCTCAGTCCTGCTACTTTTAATTGCACAAAATATGATCACGTAGCTACATGTCGCTCAACTATAAATAGATGATGTTTATTTAAAATAAACATGAATAGTATAGCACTTCTTGCACAACCCTCTCAAATCTGTACCTTCTATTAAACCTATCTTCAGATAACTATCTTGCCTTTGCATCCGGTGTGTTAGTTCTTCGTGTACTTCTAATTAAACCTTTTCTAACCCGTACCTCCTATTAAACCTATCTTCAAATAACCATCCTATTTTTGCATCCGGTGTGTTAGGTCTTCATGCACTTCTTATAAAACCTTCTCTAATCCGTACATCCTATTAAACCAATTTTCAGATTCTTCATGCACTTCTTATAAAAGCATCTTTAATTCGTACCTCCTATTAAACCTATCTTCAGATAACCATTTTGTTTTTGCATCCGGTGTGTTAGTTCTTCATGCACTTCTTATAAAACCTTCTCTAATCCGTACCTCCTATTAAACCTATCTTCAGATAACCATCCTTTTTTTTGCATCCGGTGTGTTAGGTCTTTATGCACTTCTTACAAAACCTTCTCTAATCCGTACCTCCTATTAAACCTATCTGCAGATAACCATCCCTTTTTTTTGAATCCGGTGTGTTAGGTCTTTATGCACTTCTTACAAATCGTTCTCTAATCCGTATCTCCTATTAAACCTATCTTTAGATATTTATCCTATTTTTGCATCCTGTTTGTTAGTTCTTCGCGCACTTCTTATAAACCCTTCTCTAATCCGTACCTCCCATTAAACCTATCTTCAGATAACCATTTTGTTTTTGCATCCGGTGTGTTTGTTCTTTATGTACTTCTTATAAAACCTTCTCTAATCCGTACCTTCTATTAAACCTATCTTCAGATAACTATTCTTTTTTTGCATCCGGTGTGTTAGGTCTTTATGCACTTCTTATAAAACCTTCTCTAATCCGTACCTTCTGTTAAACCTATCTTCAGAAAACCATATTATTTTTGCATCCAGTGTGTTAGTTCTTCATGCACATCTTATAAAACCTTCTCTAATCTGAACCTTCTATTAAACCTATCTTCAGATAACCATCCTTTTTTTGCATCCGTTGTTTTAATTCTTCACACAGTTCTTATAAAACCTTCTCTAATCCGTACCTCCTATTAAACCTGTCTTTAGATAACCATTTTGTTTTTGCATCCGTTGTATTATCCTGTTTTTATATTTGGTATGTTAAATATTCATGCTTTTCTTATAAAACTTTCACTAATCCGTACATCCTATTAAGCCTATTTTCAGATAACCATCCTTTTTTTTGCATCCAGTGTGTTAGTTCTTCATGCACTTCTTATAAAACCTTCTCTAATCCGTATCTCTTATTAAACCTATCTTTAGATAACCACCTGTATTTGCATCCGGTTTGTTAGTTCTACATGCACTTCTTATAAAACCTTCACTAATCTGTACCTGTTTATAAACCTATCCTCAGATTACATTTTTTTTTGCACCCAGTGTGCTAGTTCTTCACGCACTTCTTATGAAACCTTCTCTAATCTGTATTGTCGTATTAACAACATGTGGTTGTAAAAAAGTATCATAGATGCTTATACATATATATATATATATATATATATATATATATATATATATATATATATATAAACTACTTTTTATAATAATAGATAGTCGAATGAAGTCATGTAGTTGAAAGGAAAACAAATGATCCTGTATTGGGTCCTGTACGTGTATGGCTCAAATTAATACCCACAATGTCACACAGCATTCCAGAAAGATATCCTACAATCACCTTCAGAATAAAACGATGACTGGCTGATAATTTCATTTCTATGATTTTTACAAATTATTTAAGTTTACTTGAAATAAAGTTTTGTTGATTCAGTAATATTAATTTTTGATTACCACTGATATTAATAAATTATTACATTTATACTTCACATAATTTCTTATAAGTAATAATACGTTGTTTTGCCTTAGACTTATTTTTTATTATTATTTCTGTTGAGTTGCTATGACTTCAGCGAGCGATGCGAAATCTCGCTCAAGGTTAAAAGTGCACTATTTCCTTAAAATTACTATTACACGAAAACTGTTTGCACCAAAATTGTGGAACAAGTACTTTTACAATGATAATAAATGGAGCTAAAACTTTTTCAAATTTAATTTTTTATTTAACGCTTACTTTTGAAGATATTAGTAGAGAAATGTAAAAAACTTGTAAAAAGACACAATTTTTGCGGCTAGTCGAACGGAGATATGAGCAGATTTCTTCAGGCTGGGCTCATAAGGGGTGGGATTCTGTAACTAAGTACGTTATGGTTTTAGTGCGTTATGTAACCGATGCAAATAATTGACATAAACATAAAATTTTGTACTTATCAAATATTTAATTTCAGATGAAATAAGTATCATACCATCCTGATTTTACAAAAAAAATACAATTTTATTGATTATTTAGGTATTACTTAGTTATGAATTTAGTTTTAGTCTTTGAAGTGGACAAACTGATGTTCTGTGACAGATACTATTTATCTTTTGTTTTGATAACGGACTCAAATAACGCTATTAACTGTTATTTGAGTGCGTTATGTAGTTACAGAATCCCACCCAAGGACCCGTGTTAAATCAAAATTCAATTTGATTTTAATGGAAAACCTGTACAGACTATTTAATGAAATTTGGACAGTACGTATAAAACTGTATTTTATATCGATTGTTGTACGTAACTCAAAAATTTTGATTTGTGTCCTTTGGCACAGGACATTTTTTTGACGACTCTGGCATTTCACTATATGAGCTTCAAGATTCTGAAGGTCCCATCATTTTCGTTCAAACCTCCCACGGGATGACACTTTTCATGTCTTGTAGCACTCTACTATACAGAAATGTCAAATTTAAAAATGTTTTTAATATCTAAATAAAAACATAGTAACATTTGAATGTAATTAAAATCATTAAAAATATGTTATAATTAAAAAATATATTCTAAAACATTTTCTTATAAAATTTGTTTTATATAACTAGATATAACGCAGAACGTTCTCTAGGCCTCCGGCGTCAGTGAAATATTAACATTTGATAGCTAACTCCATTACTGCAAGGCAGGTCTTGTCGAATACTTTCATTTAATACTAAGCACGGTGTACTTCCGGCAACTAATTGTAAAAAAACAAATACACCTGGCAATTTTTTGTCACTTCTGCAAGACATTTAATTTGATACCAAACATGACATACTTCCGACAACTTTTTGCAAAAAATAAAAAACGATCAACATGAAACTTTTTTGTCAATTCTGCACATCAACCCTCAACGAGATCTTTTATTTGAGACCAAACACGATATATTTCTGAGAACATTTGCAAAAAACAAAATCCAATCAACATTGGATTAATTTTGTTAATTCTAGCTCTAATCGAGACCAGTATAAATTTAAATTACTATCATATTTAAATTTGTTATGCCCGGTTTCACCATCGATGAATAAATATTTTATTCGTCAGTTAAACTATTCATCGAATAAAACTCCCTTATTTTGTTTCACCAACGTCAGTTAGTGTTTATTCGACGAATAAATCGTTGGTTAAGTTAACTGACGATTTTTGGCCAGTTAAATATTTATTCGACGAATAGTGTGACGTTTGAAATATTTTTTAATTTTTATTATAATATTTCTTGAAATTGTTATAGAAAATATTAAGTTATATATTTATATTTGCAAAAAAGAATGTATAAAAGGAATAATAATTGAAGGTTAGGTACTGTAAAAATTTATATATTTTTAGGTTACTTTTTTCTGATAATAAATCTGTCAATATCAGAATGTTATGTTATCGTTATCTTCATCGTCGTTGATATTTTCCAACGAAGAAATTGTTTAACAAGTACAACAGCAAAGAACGATGAGAAGTATGATCGATCCATTTTCGATCATTTCCAAATATTGTACTATATTTACTACATTTTATTTTTCTTCTTCAACATAACTGTTTCTTTCTCTTTTTTATTTTATTTTCCTTTCGTTTGTATCTATAATTTGATTTACATATATAACACAGAGTGAATACCAAAAACCTTGAGATTGTGAATTAAGATGGGAAGACAGTTTTTTTCTATTATCATCTGTTCCGCTAAAATGATGGGGTGTATGTTGTACCATTGATTAGATGATTTAATTTTGCATCTATTGATATCAAGTATTATGAAATAAGATCTTTTTAAATAGAAATATTGGATAAATAATTACTTCTGACAGCTGTTTATGTAATAAGAAAATTTCAAACTAAGTGTTTCATAGCCGAGTGGATGCTATGGCTTCATAAACATAACTCATTGCATAGCAGGGATTCGATACCTCAACAGTTCCATTTTTCGATTATTTAAAATGTAAATTAAGTTTTACTAATTTTGACCCTCGTAACATTGTATCAAAATATTTTATTTGATTACAATAAATGGATCGTATTTTATGTTAATTTCACCCCGTGTATCAACATCACTTATAGTAATCAAAATTTTGTTGCTTAATCAAATATTTTCTTTGATTAAAACAAATTCGGTCTTATTTTTCATAGAATATATAAACTCTTTGAATTGTAACAATTTTTTAAGTAAGAATAACTCTCAAATTAATTCATTAGTGATGAAGTTAATATGATCTACGTTTATAAAAACAGAAGAGTCAAATTTTTTAATAATTTCGAATTTGATAACGAAATGGATAATTGGAATACGTTCCAGTAAAAATGTTAAAATATTTTACAAATTTAAATTTTCGATGACAGTTGTATCACAGTATAGATAACTAATACAGTAGCGACACTTGCTGTCGGAACCTTTGATGTCGGTGTCGCATAGCTGCCATTTTGCTGGTGATCGTACATGGCGGGAATTTCAAAAAATGGTGCTACTAAAATAATATAATCGAATAAGGTTTTTAGTTTATTCCAATTTTACGAAGATTATTGTATGTTAAATAAATGCTTTTATTTTATAAAAAAATTCAAATGTTGCAATATAATTTGTTTTCGTTTATTTTTACACGTTTTGAAATTTTTATTAATAAACTTCAATGTATAAAATAAACGCATTCGACAATACAATTTTATTAAATATTTATATGAGAAATTAATACATGGATGTCTAAATTGAAATTTATGAGTAATGTTGACAATTAAAGTTTTAACTACATCCTTTTTAGTAGATACTTCTTGAAAATTTTCAAAAAACCATTGTTGTTTATTTACATATGTGACAAAATCTTCCCCGGGCATACATAAATTGCCAAAACTATCTCCAGTTGAAAATACAAATTTGTGGTGATTATACCTTTCTGGGTTCAGTGGAAATCGAAAAAAAACTCATTCCCTTAACAACAAATACGTTTCTGCAATTTCGCATCGCGCATATAAGTTTTCCTCCTTTGTTTTTCCTTTGTTGACAACTGTTGACAGTTCAGCCAGGAGTTCAGCAAGCTAAGCGTACGCATAATAAGCTGGGAACAGGCAGCCATGTTCCTAGTGGCGAATAAGCCACACCTACTCGAGACATGAAAAATGCCAGAATGTCATTACTGGTTTTGTTTTTTATACTGTGGTTGTATAGTTGTTATTTGCATTCAGCGCCTAGACACTCAATTCAGAAATATTATGGAAAAGTATTATTCTACGAGTAACTAAATATCCAACCATTTTGGTTGGTGAAACGAAACTTTGACTATTCGATGAATAAAATTTATTCCTCAGATAACTATCTGAAGATTTAACCTACAATGGTGAAACCGGGCATAAGTAATTAAAATGTACTTACAATTTCAGGAAGTAGATATTCCACTTGGGACACTATTCTGTCGTCTACGAATACACAATTATAGTCTTTTGTGCATAAAAAACACACATCCATTGTAGTACTCATGTTTGCAAATTCTGTCCGCACTGTTTTTAAATTATATTATATTATAATTAAATTAAACGTAGGACGTTCTAATATCAATCGACACCAAAACAAGTGAATACGCGTGAACACGTTTTACTATTCTAACTACCTTTGCCTATGCTGCTTGCTAGGCTAGATACAGTACACATACTAAATAGCTACACAGGCGTACCCAGAAATTTAGTTTGGGAGAGGGAGGAAGATGTACATTTTTCCTTTAAAAATGAATAGATGGCAGCACTAAAATTTTAGCAACAGGGAAAACATTTCATTTTATTCATTAATATTGTAGGAGAAATCTCGAGTTTGTATTTTAAATTTGTTTATTTGCGTAAAGTGATTAAAAGAAAAAAAATGTTTATCTCTATAGGCGATATGCACATATTTAAATAGCTCAATAAGATCAGTAGGTAAAGCAGAATCTGTATTAAAGATAAAAATAAGGAAACTTATCAGGGCTACTGGTGTAACTACAATAAAATATTTTAAAGTACGTCTTTTTACCTCCCGCCTATTGATATATTTCTAGAGTGCAAGTTTTCAACATATGAGCAGGAATTAGGGATCCTAGAATACGATTTTACTATTTTACCGTATTGTTTATAATTCGTGTGTGTGTCTGTGTGCGTGTGTGTGTGTGCCTGTGTGTGTGCGTGTGTGTGTGCGTGTGTGTGTGCGCCTGTGTGTGTGTGCGTGTGTGTGTGTTATATTCAAATATGATGAACTGGTTAGATTTTTACTACATTTGGTTAACAGGAAGTAGTACTTCACTTGAAGCTTTAAACCGTTTTTCTAAAAATACTTCTAAATATCATTATTTCGCAAATTACGTTATTAGTAAATAATAACGTAATTAAAAAAATCTTTATATTTAATAAATATAAAGATTTTTAATTTTTTTACCGATCTGCATAATTCCGTTTATATATAACTTCTAACTAAACAGAAAAGTATATAAATTATAATTCTACATATCGTTTAGGCTGAGAAATTTCTATAAACCATATGAGTTATTCATATGTTCACAAAATTTGACATATGATATTAAATTTCATGTAAGTTTCAAAGATAAAATAAGTAAATATGAAGTAGTTTTATAGTAAAATTAAAAAAGGTGGCAGAAATATATAAGAAATATATTTGCATGCGTGAATTAATGTAAGTTCGATTCCGGTTTTAGTAACGCCAAAAATAGCTTTTTGAAAACATCTTGGTTTTAAAATTATATATATACATTATTTCAAACGTTTTCCAAAAATATCTACTCACTGTAGTATTTGATAAATTAAATATATATTTCTTGTAATACTGCATGTATCATTGGTCTTTACTTTCAATAAAAACAATAAAAAAAAATTCCTTAGAGGCTATTTTTGTTCTAAACAATATTTCTGATTTTTTAAGGCATTAAAGATAAAAATATTTCTTTGGTGACACCGGAATGAAACTATGGTTTAATTTCATCAATCACATTGTCTGAAATATGTATATAGGGTACGAGCGCGCTGCTGTCGTTTGGGCCCAATCATCTCAGTGGCCGTGGTCCAGAAAAGAACGGGAACTTTAAATAGACATCATGTACAGGGATAATGATAAATTTAATATGTATTGGCAATAGTATAATGTTTCAAAATAGTTATATCCAGGGCATGTAACCGGTAAAAAAAACCGGTTAATAAAAACCGGTAACCGATATTTTCAACAAAAATTGCGAACTTTAACCGTAATTTTAACCGATATTTTTTAGGCCGAAAATACCGGTAACCGTTAAGAAAAAAAAAATAAACCGGTTTTAGCGAACATTAACCTTTATTTTAATATCATTTAGTGAAAAAGAATTTTAATATTTTTTTTATATCTGTGTTTTCTATTTGTATTTGAAGATGAGTCATGACAATTTTTACAATTAACATTTTATTGGAGAGTTATAAATGTAGGTAGTCTCTTTGGCCTTAAAAAGTCCCAAATGAATACGGCCTTTGTCAACACAGGCAAGTTTAAAATTTAAAAGTGACCTGCTTTTTTCTAAAGATATTACGGGAATTTTTGTGAATGTTCATTAATTAAATTGCATTTTTAATTGTTATATTTTTCTCAGATGGTAATATTTTATTATTATTTTAAATTAATTATTCCGTAATTTTTTTAATCAAATTTTTATAATTACTTTTTTTTAATTAATTTTAATAATTTTTTTAACCGATATATTAACCGGTTTAAACCGGTTCCCAACTTTTAAAAACAGGTTTTCGAACTAAAAACCTTTATTATTATAACGTTCTTTATAAGGGTTAACCGTTAACCAGTATTTTTTCGGTTACATGCCCTGGTTATATCATAAAAAACTAATATTCTATCTAAAGAATGCGTTCTCTTTTTTTACTGCTGTCTCTCTCCATGACATTTACTTAAAGTTCCCGCTCTTTTCCCGACTGCGACGAGTGTGAACAGTACCGTTCAATGAGCTTAGCAAACTAGCTAAACTTGTAGTTTGCTAGCGATCCAAGCTAGCAAGATTTATTTCGTTAGGTTGAGTGTGCTGCGACTGCTAGCTACTATTTTTAAAAGTTTGTTTTAATTGTTAAATTAATAAATAGTTTGTTTTAATTTCAAATAAATTACTGAAAAATAAATTATTATATTGAATGATAATATATGAAGTAATTTTTACTGAATTTAAAAAGATATATAATTGCAATGGATTATTTTATTTTAAACTTTGCGCCTTGTGTTGATTCGGTAATGTAATACAAATATATATATATATATATATATATATATATATATATATATATATATATATAATTTACCATATATACAATGAATAATATTAATTTATCTCCATTGTTTCACAATGTGTACGAAAATGTTTACTATATGACTCCCTGGAATAATTGGGAACATGTTCAAAAAAAAAATTCCATTGCCTTCTTTTTCTAATTCATTTATTATATTTAACGATACTGTATTTAATATAGTTGCTGCATTTTTGATTATACCCAAAATGGATTGCAGTTCTACATTAGACGAATAATTTAAAAATTCGCCCTGTAGTAGTTTTTCTTACTCGTTCATTTTCAAATAAAACCCAAGCTCCTTGTCAACATACAAATAAAAGAGGTCAGAAATAAACGTCAAAAAATTGAAAAACTTATTCGCACCAATTGCCGTTCAGTAAAAGTCTTGCAAACTTTTATTTTGCTAGTTCCTAGCGCTAGCGTGCTAACTTCATTGTACAGTTTGTCTCACGAGACATCGCAGTATCGGCATAAAACGATTAACCGCCCCTCACTTAAGCTCACAAAGAAACCTAAATTTATAGCCGTCATAAATAGGACTGGGCACACTGGCACTGTTTTGCACAGAGTTGGACTTATTCCTAACAAAAATATTGCACAGCATTCACAGATTTACACAAATTTTTATTGTAATAAATATAAAGTTTAAATATTATGGATATATTGTGGTTATATTTGCCTGCAATGAAACGAAAGATATTAACTAGATTTCAACATTAAAAATAAGTTATTATATAAGCACACATTTAAAAAATTATATAGTTTTCACAATACATAGTTAGAGTTATTTACATCAGTAATATAATATATTATATACCTATGTACTTAATTTTAATGGATAATATAATTAATTATCTGATTCCGTACTTGAATCATCGTTAGTTACATTTATTACAAATGTTTGATCATTATTAAATCTAAAACATTCTTCAGTTTTTTACTAATACAATAATAATTAGTTAATTTCTTATTTTTGTAATAACTATTCTTGGATCTTTGGTTAATTTTTTAATCTATGTTACATAAGAGCATTGTCGTATTTCATAAGAAGTTTTAATTTTCCCTTTAGTTCAACCCTGGAAACTGAAGGTACTCGAAGACACCCATAGCAATTTGTGGTGTACCGCGCTAAACTGTCCTTTTGTAGTTTTGTAGTATCGGGGCGGTTAATTGTTTTATGCCGATCCTGCGATTTCTCGTGAGACAAACTATACGCACCTATACTCCGTTTTTAAACTATAGACAGCACTAGACGAAGTCACATTTACACCACAACGTTAGTGAAATACTAGGAGTTCTGAAATAAACTGGTTTTAATCGTGAAATATCACAAAAAGAGAAATGAAACGAAAAACACGTGCAAATTCAACAAGTTATTTGACAACTACTGAGAGTTTGACGTTTCAATTACGTTTGACAAGGTTAACTTGGAATTTTGTCTGGGTAAATGCGGCTTCATGAAATGGCATAACAGCCAATCTCAGGCTTTGATTTTCTCACTAGAATTTCTAGTTACTGTCTATAGTTTAAAAACAGAGTATAGTGACCTCTAGTATAGGGCACGAGAGCAGCACTGTCGACTTTGCCCAAGCCTCTCAGCTACTAATGCAACAACTTTGTCCCAATTTAACTAACTTCTTGTATCTTACGGTTCTCGATATGTCAATGGTTAGCCTTTTAAAACGGATACCCGTATAGGACTCGAGCGCGCTGCTGTCGTTTGAGTCCAAATACCTCAGTGGCCGTGGTCCAGAAAAGAGCGAGAACTTTTAATAGACGTCATGAACAGGAATAGCCATAAATTTAACAAGGGAGAAGACGTATTAACAATAATTTTGTGTTTTAAATTAGTTATATAATAGAAAACTAATATACTATCTACAGAATGCGTTCTCTTTTTTACTGCTATCCCTCTTTATGACTTTTACTTAAAGTTCCCGCTCTTTTCTCGACTACGACCAATGTGAAGCTAGTGTGAAGTCGTGCTTGGGCCCAATCGACTGCAGCGCACTCGTTCCCTAGTAGATAACGTATTTTGTAGATAGTATAGTATATTAAGTTTCTATGATGTAACCGAGGATGTAACTATTTTAAAAACATTATATTATTGCTAATGCATCTTCTCCCTAGTTAAATTTATCGTTATCCCTGTCCATGACGTCTATTTAAAGTTCCCGCTCTTTTCTGGACCACGGCCACTGAGATGCTTGCGCCCTCCAAGTTTGTCCTACGTATTTTTCACATCGAATCGATCACTAGCTTCACTCTCGTATCAAATGAATATAAAATAAATAAAAAAAATTATATGAAAAGACTATATTAATGAACTGTACGAGAAATCAAGCAAAGGTTCTCAAAATATGGGACCTAAATTATTTATATTAAATAATAACATATTTTATTATGTTGTTAGATAGATAATATTTTTTCAACGATGTAACATGGTGACAGCTTCATATAACAAGATATTTTATGAAAAATTAAATATGTATTATTTTATATACACATGACTTTTCAACTTACACAGTGATAAAATAACAAAAACACTGGAACAAACAATCTTATATTTAATTTAAAATGTATTTATATTTATATCATCAATTAATAATGATGATATACAATATTTTTTAAATTCTTTAATCTAAGTGCTATAAATAGATTACTTGGATTCCGCTTTAGTGTTGTCGATCAAACGACTTGTCGACCGAATACAATGTTGCTAATATTTCTAACCTCATTTATTAACATGTACTTCGAATGTATTTAAACCAGAGATATCTCTGATTTAAACATGCTATTAGTTAATATATCTTAAACATTTTCTAAATATATAAAATGTTTCTTTACTTACAATTTCTGGGAGGACATACTCCACTTGGGACACTATTAAGTTGTCTACAGGTTTACACTTGTAGTCTTTAGTACATAAAAAACATAGATTAATCATAGTCTCCATGATTTTATATTATTTCGTGTGTACTGCACTTAAAATTTTGTAGCAAAACCACGTGATATTCAACTGTCAACCAACGAAGAAACCAGTAAACAAAAGTGTCAACACAATAAATTATTCTGAATAGCTTTGACTGTTTATATGTGCGTTAGAAAATAGTACTCTATCCGGGATAGCCACTCCTAGAGATGGCAGCACTACTGACTGACTTATAGGGAAAACATTGTATTTTACATAAGTGCTAGTGTTATTCTCATCCTTTGTTTTCAGGATATTTTGTTATTTTTCATTCGATTTAAATTTGTTTATCGCAATTTCAAATATATCTACATTTATTTAAATGATGCTGTGCGGTCTATGGTCGAAGTAGAAGCATATTATTAAAGGAAAATAAGATTCACAATTGCGGTTATCTGCTTGTTAACTACTTATTTAATTATTTTTAGCTGGACATATTATTTTATGCGACTACAAGGCGGATGAACGGAATAATATATAAATCATTGGGCTGTGTCTTCAAATAGCTAATTTGAATCAATCTTAATAACATTAAATACAATTGTCATTTCGGAGAAATGTGTATGCATCTGTAAATCAGATGGAGAGTAGTGCAAGCAATTCTTACTTTATTATTATATTTATTAATTTTTTATATAGAATTACAGATTTTATTCGATAGGTATATAATTATAAACATGTACATCATGTTCTTTGTTTCGCACGTCTTTCTCCTGAAGTGGTTCAATTTCTGATATTTTTATCGTTTCTTCTTTATGTTTTCTAAAAACAATTCAAAATAAAATAAGTATATAATGTGAAAGAATAATAATTACTACTTACATGTAACGTGTCTCTATTTTTCTTCTCTTCTCAGAGGTTCTGTCTAATTTTCTTTGCGGTAATTTATGGCTTTCTTTTAATGACTACGAAACAATCTAATAATATTTTGATGCATAAATTATTATAAATACTTGCATGGAATAAAATCGCTAGGTAAAAATATTGTGTATAAATGTCCATGAACTTGTTCTATTTTATTGTTGTATTTTTCTTATTTGTATTATCTTGTTATTCTTAAGTATTTGTACAGATCCTGTATTTTCCCATCCAAATGCTTACTACGTGACTCATCTGTTGACTACCCCTGTAAGTCACGTAGTCCCTTTGTACTTTTATCCAAAAATCCTTATCTTGACCGTTCCTCTAAACCTAAACTCCAGCAATAGATATTCCACATCCAACCCTTCAAGTGGTCAGACCATCATCTCTCCAACAATTCCTAGTGATCAATACAGATCGCCGTAAATAAAATTTATAATTATTTAGTGTCTACGTGTGTTTTTGTGCAACTTAACCCTTGCCATCACGGGGCACCACATATGTGCTTTCCGATTTTCCAATTATTTTTTAATATTTCTCTTTTTGGGAAATAATGAGCGGATATGTAAACACTTGCAAACAAATACAGAACAATATCTCTTCCACTTGCTGGTCATTTTGCCCCCAGATGTCAGACACTTTGTTGGCTCTTGCCAATAGAATTAATCTATCAATTCAATATTGTTACCGTAAATTGTAGTAAGATGTAGTATATAAAATGTTTTTCCTGCAACCAGGCATAAAGTACATAAAAACTAGGTATGTAAAACTAGAATCTTCAAACACCGTATAACCCAAATCCAGAATTACGTGTCCAAGAATCTTCAAAACAAGAATATAAGTATCCCCGATTCTTCAGTCCCAGAATATGCAATTCTAGAATCCATGATAGTACGTAAGAGCGTCACTAGATGGCACAAAGCTACTAGTGCTGCAGTACTGCCACCATAACTGATACGGGTGAATATTTTACCCGCGCATTTAAAAAAAATGTACATATTCCAAAAATAAAATTTTAAATCCGAACCCGGTGTTGGTAACAGTAGGCTACAGTAAAGTGACTATTTATATTGAAACAGTTTAGTTAAATATTAGCTGAGAGGTAACATACGTAGGTAGTAACCGTAAAAAAAAAAAACAAAACCGTATTATTTGCAAAACTTCTTAACTAATAAAGGAAGTAATGTTGATGAAAAACTGTATCAAGCGGTCATACAAGTAAGGCTTTAAAAAGTAAGTATAATCATTCACAATAAAAAATAGTGTATAAAGTATTATTTCTTCTTCGAAAAGCGATCAAGAATTGAAGATTATAGTAACGTGATAAATAATTATAGCGATGGACAAAGTAAGTTACACTTCAAGTGAACAGAAGAACATTTAATTTATACATACAGGTGTAAATGAAACTAGGGAACGCGATTTTTCTCGGAAGTTGTAAGGGAAACAAAAAAATCTTTCCAATAAAACTGTTAGTGTTTTTAGTAAGCTACATAAATTAATGTAAATCAGAAAAATAATATTTTAATTTTCGGAGATATACCCATTTTTGACTTTTTTTTTAAATGGTACTCCCTGTATATTTTTATATTATTTAGTATGAAATAATTTTTGCTTTAAAAAAGTTTCATAAGTTATATCTTCTAAACTTAATAGTATTCGAGATATTGAGGAAAATATTAGAATAATTTTACCGGAAATTAAAACTGGCTATGGAAACAAAATTTTACATTTGTATTAGTTTAATGTTATATAACTTTGTGAAAAATTTATTGAATTGATAACTTATTTCTTGTAAAAATGGAAGAATACTCAATTAACGAGAAGGTAGATAATTTGATGTACATTTGTAAATGTGTCATAACTCAATAATTTTGTCTTCATTGCCAGCTTTAATTTCAAGTAAAACTATTTTAATATTTTCTTCAATATCTCGAATTCTATTAAGTTTAGAAGGTATAACTTATAAAACTTTTTTGAAGCAAAAATTATTTCGTACTAAATAGTATAAAAATATACAGGGCGTACCATTTAAAAAAAGTCAAAAATTGATATATCCCCGAAAATTATTTTTTTTTCTGATTTGATTTTATGTAGCTTACTAAAAACACTAACAATTTTATTTGAAAGATTTTTTTGTATCTCTTATAACTTCCGAGAAAAATCGCGTTCCCTAGTTTCATTTACATCCTGTATACAGATGTGCAACGAAATGCGGAACATAGGATTTTAACATGGGATTTTAAAAAATTGCGGATACTCCCTCTCCTGATAGATTTAGAACGAAACTATAACAGTACACATTTGTTCGAAACTAAATTATACATCAGGTAAGTTCATAATTGATACAATAGCACGCCTGAAGTATGAGATTTATTGAATATAAAATGTAACATTTTCGTTCAAAATCAGACAGCCGTTGAAATAAAAGAAAATATCTATGCGTCAGTTGTGATAGTAATCTTATTTACTTCGTATTAATTCCTTTTTTAAAATTATATTTGTAATATTTATGCAATATTAGTATATTGTTGAAGAAAAAGAATATAAATTCAACTTAAATACTAAAATACCGATAATAAATATTATAATCAGTGATACTTCTCTAAATTGACAAATAGATTTTTTCTTTTATTTCCAAGGCTGTCTGATTTTCAACGAAAGTAGGAGAGAGAGTATCCGCAATTTTTGTGAATCCCATGTTAAAGTCCTATAGTCATATCCACGTAAAAATGGCATTCCAATGTGCTGACGTCACTTACTACGTTTATAAGAGATAGTAGTAAAAATTAAAATTTATTAACATCTGTCATAATTTGATATTTCTAAATTAAATAAATGTAATAAATTTACTTTTACTAATCATATCATAGATAGTTCATCAAATTGCAGAATAAGTAAATTCATCAATTCCTGTAACTTGCTTTTTACGATTTCTTTTTTTTTGGCGATGATAAGGTTCTACATTTCATTTCATTCAGGATCTTTGATATTATGGAATGTGACACACCGAAAGCAGCACAAACTCTCTAAGACAATAACCAACAATAACAATATCGAAAAATGTATAAATATAAAAAACACTTTCATTAAACATATAACCTCAAAATATAATACTTACATCTTCTGAAGAAGAAAATGAAATTAGAGGACCAACTAAACGTTTTTCTTCATGAAAGAATGCAGAAGCAATGTCTAGATAATTTTTTATCACTCATATTCAACTACAAAACGATGAAGAGCGAATATAAACATAGAAAATATTTATGCAGTTCAAGTACAGACGTACGTCAACACACGCTTTATGATATTAGCAACACTCCAAACAATCGCATAGCTACTAATGCATTTGCGTCACTTAATACATACACTCTAGTGACGTCATCACATTGGAATTTCAATAATGCCATTTTTACGTGGATTTGACTATATGTTCTGCATTTCGTTGCACACACTGTATATATATGGTTATCTAAAGATAGGTGCAATAGGGGGTACAAAGTAAAGTACTACTTCTGATTAACCAATGGGGAAGTTTATCGTATTTTTTTTATTTTATCAATATTGCCCTCAAAAGTGATATTCTACATTTTATTTCACCCAAAGATGCCTAGATTTCTCAAAAAATGAAATTTTATACAAAAATGACGTCAGAGTGGCTCGCGGAGAACGTATCGTCTATCTTAACCAGCGCGCGCTGGGTTCCCATGGCAACAGAGAAGCGTGTGGTATAATGCCGCAAGATACAACCTACGTTCACAAAGTCAGGTCTCACCATCCCTTCTGCGCAAGCGCATATCTCACTTGTGACGTCAGAGTGGCTCGAAGATAAATCATTAATTATAAATAATTGGCAACATAATTTTAACTTTCAATTACATTTTAAGTTATAATTATTCATATACTTACGACTAAAAGATATTTCACATGTAATTTCAATCACGCTAAATTTCCCCATTGTAGTCAAAATCTAACCAGTTCATCATATTTGAATATAACTCTTAAATACCAAACATTATATTTTTTACATGTATCGTGTTGGAGTTATCGTGGACGAAAAATCGTCACAGTCTCACTCGTGCTTATATGTTGAAAACTCACACTGGAAAAATCTGACCAAAAACAATACCTCCCTTATCTATTATTGATAGGGAGGAGTACCTTTTTGTTAAATAATCATTTTAAAATTGTAAATAAATTTTATTAAATAAAAAATACATAGGTAAATGATTCACATTGTGACAAGTACTTAACAATAACATCAAAATGTACTATAGCTCGTCCAATATAGAAATGAACCTGCACGAAAGACGCATTTTCGTTCATATTTTGAGCAACCAATGGGAGAAGGTAATAGTTTATATGGGGAAACTATATTAAGAAATTATTATATAATATGAAGGAAATTCGAAAGTAAGATTTAAAGAACATATAATTGCAATAAACAGAAAACAGCACAGGATTTGCCGAGGATTATATTAGCAGGATTATATTAGCAGGTAATAATCATTTATGGAAAGGGTGATTCATAATCTTACATGTAGCAGAAAAAGGATTAACTATAATTTGGCTTGAAAATCTAGAGATTAAAAAAGCTGTTATTGCAAAGAAAAATATTGTCAGTGACCAAACCGATGTAATCCATTCGCCTCTACTTAATTATAATTTTTTTATGATGTTCATAAATGTGATATTTTCTTTTGTTATTCATAAACATTATGCATTTTAAAATATAAATATTTACAAAAATTCAATTTATTATTGAAATAATCCCACGCCAATGGTAGATTGCTTTCCCATTTATGGTGTACGCCTCTAGTTTATTGGATCAGTGCAGTTTTGAACTTGGTTGACATGGGGTAGGTATAGCTACTATAACCCAGAACTGCACAGAGCAACTGGTAGGCCAGGCATGGGTCTACGATACGTTTAGTATGTACTGTGCGGCACATTGAACACCATTAGAAAAAAAGTATATTTATGTTGCCGTCTCCTTCAACTTGTTTGTTGCATTATATGCGCGAGAATGATTGACAGGTCCTTTTCTATTTTTGACGAGCTATACTGATTTGTTTAAGGCCTTGAAATGTCCGTCATTTTTTTATCTTTCCTTAAGACATTATCATTAGTTTATGTCCTGACACACGGGACATTACTTTTGGCCGAATGCGCCCTCATGTGTTTTTTGAAATTCTTTTCTACAAGGACTTTATCAGTTCACATATGAAACAGCGGATTGTTTTGACTCAGATATGTATTTTCAAGTGATGTACCATATTGTAACTGCCTACTTCAAACACTTTATCACAAACCGGGCATTGTTTAGATTTGATATATTCTTTATTGTACGGAAGTTTTTTTAATCCTCGATGTATTTTAATGTGTTTATTTAATTCTTCCTAGGAAAACACTTCGTTGCAAATAGGACATTTTCTTGGTTTCACACTTGAATTTATTTCTTTTGTTTCTGACTTGAATTGACTCTCTTCATTATGTGTTTTTAAATGATTATTCAAATCGGATTTCTTTTTGAATAGCTTGAAACATTCCAGACAATACAAAAATTTTGATATTGGTGTTTCGTTTTTAGATTTTTTCGAATTTATGTCTATTTCTTGGTCCGATCTATTGTTCAATAAAGATTCATAAATTTGTCGGTCTTGTTTGGTTTCATCGATCAATTCTTCTTTAACTGAGATTTCATTGTCGAGTTCATATTTTTTTTAGTGTCCAAAATATATTCAAGTGATTCGTTTTTGAAGCAAATATCTTCTATCTGCTTTGCTTCTTTTTCACAGATTTTCGTTTCTGGATTTTTTTCTTGAACTAACAAAGTGTTTTCATCATGAGCGTTTAATTCAGATGTCTCAACGTCATATTGAACCTCAGGTTTGGTTATTTTCTTCAACTGTGAGTCTTCTGTAACAAAATAAATTAAACAATGAGGTCTTGCAAAAAAAAATTAAGTAAACTTTTTTATTGTTTAAATCGAACCTACAAAGTCTAATTTATCGCTCTATATAATTTAATTCATTTTTATTTACATTTTATGTTACATAAAATCGATTTAAAGTATCATACTTTTAAAAAGTTGCAAAAAGTCAGCCATGTTGTGACGTGTGTAGGTTCTTTTGGAAGACATATCTGTTTTTTGATAAGACATAAAAATTAGAAAAGAAAAAAATATGTAAATTAAAATTTCAGATCAAATGTTTATATACATATGAAAAATATATCTTAAATGTAATAATATAACACAATTTTATTTCTTGAAATATAATTTTTATTTGGGGTGAAGTTATCCACGCATGGAAGGGGCATGGTGGCTTGTTTGAAAGTTGGTAAAGTGGACAGTGCGTGATTGAAAGCATTGTAAGGCTTTTGTGTGCCACTATATTTGCACAAGATTATTCAATTTGTCAGTTTGGAAGTTAAAACGTCATATTTGACGTTTGAAACGAAGTGAAGTTAGGCAAGAACCCTGATACGTCACTAGACAAGAGGGGAAGTGGGGTAATTCAGCCGCGTTTTCACGCACATCATTTTTAATTGCTGTTTTTTCATTATTAAAGATTAATTTGGGGAAAAATAAAAAATACAGGTCTAATATTTTTCATTATTCTATCGATTAAAGATAAAAGAAAAAAACCGTGCAAGACCTCATTATACACAAATATCCCACTTAAATGCATTATTTAATTAAAGTATTCTAATTTACAGTTTTCACAGAAATTGAGAATCAAGTCCAAGCTTTGATCTTTTAATGGGGAAACTCAGTGTTTTATTATTATTCTTTTTATAAAGATTGCCTTCAAAAGTGATATTCTATATTAGATTTCTCAAAAAAATAATTTTCTAAAATAATAACGTCACAAGAGTTCTCGAAGACTAGTGCTGTCGATTTTCCAAACAAAATAATTCGAAATTTCATTGGAAAAATAGTTCTTAATTTGGAAATTTCGAATTTCGAATACACGTAAAAATTCGTAATTCGAAACCTGAAACTCAAAAATTCGAAATTCAAAAAGGAAGTAGGTAATAAAAAATAGATAAAAATAAATGAAGTAGGTAAGATATTTTTTCTAATTGTAAAATTTAAAGAATAGAATAGCAAAGAAACTATAAATGTACTTATTTTATTATACTATTATTTATTTTAGTAATTTATGATTTTTAGTTAAGATATCACCATTTTCCCAAAGAAACACTTTCTTTTCGAAGTTATTATATTTTTACAAAACAAGCAAAAGCAAATAAAATAGAAAACAAAATTAGAAATTCAAAATACGTTTATCATTTGAAACTTAAAATTGGAAAATTTTCTAAGTAATTTTGTTAAATTGGAAAATTCTAATTTGATCAATAGCACTAACCCTTCTAGGCATACACATAACTCACTTGTGACGTCACAAAAGTTTCATGATAAAGCAAACAATATTTGGATTTGGAGACTTGAGTTTCTCTAAAAAGTGACAGTTTACATTATCGACTATGGTTAATAATAATTTATTATTGACCTTCGTGACCCTGGTTACTTAGTAGTGAAAAAAGTTAATTATAGTTAAAGTGAATAACAAGTTGAATAAACGATGGTTTACAAGTATCAAATAAATTATTTAGTTAATATTTTATTTATTATAAACATTATTCTTCAATTGGAATTAAAAACTTAATGAGTATGTAATAGTATATTGCGTCATGAGGGAAGATATGGGCATATTATATTTCTGATGCACAAGCGAACGTAGTGAGCGAGGGCAGCAAAAGCCAAGGGATGTAATATGCTGTTAGATTCCTGTAGGGCACAAGGTATTTTTCCGTATCCTCGAGAAGATTGTATTAAATAAAAAAAAAAAATATAATGTAAAACACAAACCTATGTCATTTTCCTACTCAATACTGAAACCATGGCAACAGATAAATTCCTAAAATATTTTTTCCATGACTTTTTGACATATAACCTTAATTTATAATTGTCTAATTTTGGTATTAATGATTATTTCTATAATAAATTTATGCGACAATTGTAATTACATTCGTCTATTTGTATTTTTAAAAATAATTTAGAGTTAACTTAAAAAGTATTTTATTGTAAATCAAATTATCTTTACTTTAAATTTTATCGGTAGATGTCACGTCGTATGCTTGTACCGCTAAAACCCACAGCTGTTCATATCATCCCGCTTTCACTTATTATTAACCTCAAATGAAGTAAACAATTTGTCAATTACATACCATGGACACGAAAAATAAATAAATAGTTTTACCTTTCTCTATTTCCGTTCTATTTAATCCATCTTCCACCGATTTTGAGAATTCATCACTTTGCCGCTTCTTGTGTAGTGACATGTGATACTTTAAACGAATTTTGGTTGTAAATGATTGAATTTGTGATTCTGTGTGTGTTGATTGTCTAGCGATGGGACTCTGCTCTGCTTGTCTAAATTCTTTACTAAGCTGACTTTTTTTCAAGTTTGCATGACATCGTATGTGATCTTTCAATGTATCTACTTGAGTAAATGTTTCATTACAGACTAAACATTTTCTTCCTTTCCCATTTTCTTGTCTCATATCCTCGTTGGTCGGAACCTTTTTCGTTTTAATTTCCAAGTCTGATAAGTTCTGAGAATTATTTTTTACAGTTTCGTGTGTTTTGAGATGAGCAGTGATGTCTGATTTAGTTGTGAATATTTTATAACAGAGTGGACAAGTTAGGAAAGTTGTTACAGTTTTCTCATTTGTGAAGTTTTTGGAATTTATGTTAATATCATATGTCATTTCATCTTCCGATGTTAGATCGTCAAACAAATATTCTTTAATTTCTTTTTCGGGTGATTTATTCTGAATGGAATTGTCTTCTGATTTTTCTATCGCTTTTATTGTTTCAGCATTGTTTTCTCTCATTTCGTCCATTCCGTCGCTTTATGATGTTCATCATCACTTTTTTCTTTCATACGTTTTCTTGAAACATTGTAAGTTGAATAAGAGTTATCGCATACCGAATAGTTGTATTTCTTAATAGTTGTTTCTATTGTTTCATCACTGTTTTTACTAACTCTAGATTCTGAGTTATTTTCTTCCTTTGCTTTATTACAAGTTTCTGTACTCTCTTTACTGATTGTCATTTGTGGATCATTTTGCATTTGTTTCAACACTTGAAAATCGTCTTTTTCTTTTCTTAAAACTTTGTGCATTTGTTGACAATTTCCAGATAATTGCAGTTGGCGTTTTCCATATTTTTTAATATATGTATCTTTATCAATTTCTATTGTTTTTATACTGTGTTCACTGACTGTCATTTGTGGATCAGTTTGCATTTGTTTCAACACTTGAAGATCGTCTTTTTCTTTTCTCAAAACTTTGTACGTTTGTTGATAATTTTTAAACAATTGATTTTGGTTTTTCTCGTATGTTTCCATATCTATAGCAATTTCTGTTGTTTCTGTACTGTCTTTATTGATTGTCATTTTTGGATCATTTTGAAGATTTTGAAGATCGTCTTTTTCTTTTCTTAATACTTTGTGTGTTTGTTGACAATTTTCAGACATTTGAAGTTGGTTTTTTCCATATGAATCTATTTCTGCAGCAATATATGTTGTTTCTACATTGTCGTCACAGATTGTAATTTGTAGATTTTGCATTTGTTCTGGAAGACAGTCTTTTTCTTTTCTGAAAACTTTGTATGTGCTTTTATGTTCTATTTTTGTTGTTTTTAAATTTTCATTGGTTTGCATTTCTGCCATTGTTTTAAGATTTATATCATCTTTTTGTTTAAAATTGTGCGTTTTACTTGCATGAGTGTTTAAATGCATTTTGTAAACACTTTTCATCGCAAATATTTCGTCGCATTTTTGACAGTGAAACTTTTTTATTTCTTTATGTGTTTTCAAGTGATTATGGAAGTTGAATATTGTTTTATATATTTTGGAACAGACAGGGCAGTATAGAGTTTGTTTTACTGTTTTGTCATTGTTGCATTCATACGAAATTATCACATTAGATTCGTCCACAGAGACATCGTCAAATTTCTTTTTCTTAGGATGTTCAGTAAAGGTTAGACAATTTCCTTGGTTTTTATTTTCTTCTTTAGGATTGTCTTTTCTACAATTTGTGCTTAAATGCGAGTTAAAGCAACTTTTTAAAGCAAAAGTTTGATTACATTTCTGACAACAGATTTTCTTTATTTCCTTATGTCTTTGTAAGTGGATATTTAACTCAGATTTGTTTGCGTATATTTTGAAACAAACAGGACAATACAATGTTTTTTTTTCGGTTTGTGTTTTTGCTTTATTTTTATTTTTCAAATAAGCAGCACAAAGATGATGGTTTTGTAGGTGAATTTGAAGATGGTTTGCATATTGGTAAGACCGATGACAATTTAAACATTGAAACTTATTTTTTTCTTGTTGAAGCCGTTTTGTTGAGAATATTTTATAAGATTGTTCATTTTGTAAATTTTTGTCATGGGAGGTTAAATGTCTAACTAATATACTTTTCAATCTAAATGTCTCGTCACATTTTAAACAATGATATTTGTCCCCGTCTTTATAATACAGTAAGTTAGTAAGGTCTGAATTGATTGTCTCAGAACAATGAGTGGAGACATGGTTGTTCCACTCTGTTTTGCTTATAAAAGACTCGGAACAAATTATACACAAATATCGTGTATGACTTATTGTGTGTTCTATAAATGTTTTTTTATCTGGCAATGTTTTTAGACAATACCAACAATTATATAGAAATTTATCATCACCCGAATTCTCGGTACTAATACTACTTTTGATTTCTCCTCCTGCTATATTTTCCAAGTCTTCTTCTTTATCTTCCAAAACCTTTCTTTTCTTTTCTTCAGATGGTCTGTTCTCATCATGTTCTTCTAATTTCCTTTTTGTTCCTGATAAAATTTGTGCAACAATTGAAGATTTAGAATCCCTGATGCTCTTTTCTTGCTCTTGGCAGTTCGCGACGCTTTCTTGTTTGAATTTGTTGAATATGCGAAGAATTTTTGAGCAGGTGGAACAAATGAGTAGTGGAATGTTTTTATCGACGGCTGTCTGAAATCAGATAAGAGAATATTATACATTACGACTGAAAAGACTATCATTATTGGCCAAGTTGTATTCCAAGATACAAAGGAGCGAGGGATACAAGGCGTTGGTCTAAATAACGGTCTTCTCGACTGTGGTATACAGAGTGTAACAGCGAAACGATACTATTAAAAATACAATAAAATGTTATGAGACACACTTGTAGAATTTTTTTTTTGTATCTCCTTGTAGAATATCAATATCATTTTTCAGATTTATTCTATAAAGTATTCTTTTTTGAATTCAACCACATAAATATTTTATATCCTTACATAATTAAATTATTGAGAAAAATTTATTTGTAATTTAAATAAAATTTATTTTTATAGCTTGGCTCCCAATGAAAATGTTGTCACTAAAATGTACAGTTGAATTGAATCGGTTAGTTAAAATTTTGTTTCAAACAAAAGATTTTCGATTTTGTTTCCAAAGCACACTTGACCGAAATGAATAAAATCAATAATTCTCTGATTTCTTAGTTTATCTTCATTTTAATGTACATGTTTTTTATATCAGTGGAAAGAGCAAAAAATCTCTATTTAACAGGATTAAAGGCAACTTTGAGCTCCATATGAAAATTAAAAGCTAGCATTAATTTCTCGAAAAGCGTACGAGATACAAAAGTTTTAAGGACCTCATAAAAAGTATCTGTAGAATGTGCAAGAAAGTTATGTCAAAATGTAAAACTTGTCAAAATTAGTTTTTTGCTCATATCTAGTGAGTTATGCATTTTACTAATGCGGTAACTTTGCTCCAATGTAATTCTTATCTTCTACAATGCTCGAGATCCCAATAGTTAGTCTTGTAAAATGGACACTTGTAGTGTTTGTAATTTGATATTAATTATTAATTTTTATAATCTAGAATTAGTTTATTTATTTATTTATTAAACAAATCCTACAGAACACGAAGTTCCAATTACAGGATGTTATCTAATGATAACAAATATCAAGCCTTGCAAAATATAAACAAATACGGAAGAAGAATAAACATATAAAAAGTACATTAATTAGGTAAACATTAAAAATTAGAACAATAATAATAATAGCTCTTCTGCTAATACACGATAATAGCAAAATACAAGATTTATACACATGAACGAATATAAGCAACACCTAAGATTTAAGAAGAAACAAAATATTTAACTAAATTAAACCTAAATACATACAATGAAGAATCAAATACATCAATGTTACTAGGAATATTGTTGTAGATTGTACAAATTTGCCGGATAGGAGATTTCATTTCGTAATTTCTTCTAGCAATATTACAATAAAAAGTTTGTTTATTTCTTGATGTTATACGGAGAACATTTATCGGGAGATGGCCAAGTATAAAACTGTCATTAATGCTATTGTTCAAAACTTTGTACAAAAATAAACATGACTTTCAAAATGAATGTTTCGTACTTACATATAATAAAAATTTGTTTTATTTGACATATCTCAGTTTTTTATTAATACTGTTTTTTTTTTGTAATATCTATATACTATTTAAGAAAAAGAGTTTAATTTCATCTTAAATAACATTAAATTATAGACAATAAGAATTATAATCAGTAAATTAATATTTTCTTTTATTTCCATGGCTGTCTGATTTTGAACGTAGACATGCTTTTGCATCAATTAAGATCTTATCTTATGTGGAATTAATTTTAAACAACTTTGTACTGTTGTAATTTTGCTCTATATCTATCAGAGAGAGTTTGCATAATTTTTTGAAATCCAATGTTAAAGTCCTATTTGGCGTTTCGTTGCACACACTGTATATGTCAAGTTTCCATTTTTATTTCGAGTGAAATTATGATCACTAGTGAAATAATGAAATTAATAACTTAACTGAAATTAGTAAAAATATTCTGGTTTTTTTATTAACAAACTGATCCCGTATACATACCCAATATCATTATTGAAAATTCATAATAAAATAATTATCTTAATAATTGGATACAATATTTAAATATAACAATTTATAGTGTGTAAATGTTTAACAATTACGTACTTTAAATGATACTTTCACAATATCTTTTATTATGTATACCATTACTCTAATTATTTGAGGTTAAACACATATAAACATATAAAAATTTATAATTAAATTATAATAAAAATGCGCTTACCATTCCAGGTAAAACATATTTCACTTGTTTCACTATTTCTTGTTTAACTGGAACACAATTATTATTATTTGAAAAGCACAGAAAACATGACTCAATCACAGAACACATATTTGCAGACTGTTATAAAAATTACGATCTCTGCGTAGTTATAAATAATATATTTATGCAATCAAGTAAACACTGCAACGATTTTAAAAACAATATAATGTTAACTTGTCATAAACATACGACAAATTTTAGGTTATCGGTTATGCAGGTTTCTGTTCTCACAAAAATAAATACAGGCATCTTTATCTGCGAGAGCCACTTCCTAGAGATGGCAGCACTACTGGCTGACTTACAGGGAAAACGTTGTATTTTACATAAGTGCTAGTGTGATTTTGATACTTTGTTTTGAGGATATTTTGTTATTTTTAATTCGATTTACATTTGTTTATAACAATTTTAGATATATACATTTATTTATATGATGCTGAGCGGTCTATGGTCGAAGTAGAAGCATATTATAAAAGGAAAATAAGGTTCACAATTATCTGCTTGTTAACTACTTATTTAATTATTTTTAGTACGACATATTATTTTATGAGATTACAAGGCAGATAAACGGAATAACATAGAAATAATTGGGCAGTGTCTTCAAATATCTAATTTGAATCAATCGTAATAACATTAAATACAATTATAATTCGGAGAAATACGTATGCATCTGTAAAGCACATGGAGAGTAGTGCAAGCAATCGTTGCTTTGTTATTATATTTATTTATTTTTCATATAAATACACCATAAAAATTAAAAAAATATATTTCATAATTCCTATTTTTTTAATGTTACAGATTTTATTCGATAGGTACATAAATATAAACATGTACATCATGTTCTTTATTTTGCATGTCTTTCTCCTGATATGGCTCAATTTCTGGTGTTTTAGGCCATCGTATTTCAAATAACAAAATTGAACCTTTAGAAGATAAAGTTAACGCTGTTAAAAATTTTCCTCCTCCTAAAACACAAAAGGCTTTACGTGAATTTTTAGGGATGGTCAATTTTTATCATAGATTTATTCCTCATTGTTCTATTATATCAAAACCTTTAACTCAATTAATTGATAATCATTCGAAGAGTACGAAAGAAATTGTTTTGACAGAATTACAATATCAAGCTTTTTCAAATGTCAAAAACGCTCTGATTAATTTTACAACATTGACAGTCCCACGAAATAATGTGGAAACTAGTATTATGGTCGATGCTTCGGATACTGGGGTAGGAGCTGTACTGCAGCAATTTTATGATAACTCTTGGCATCCAATAGCTTTTTATTCAACATGTTTCCAACCTGCAGCTTGTCGTTATAGTACGTTTGGGAGAGAACTTTTAGCGGTGTATTTGGCAATTAAAAAATTTCGATATTTTGTAGAAGGACGTGAATTTTTCATTCTGACAGATCATAAAGCATTGACATATTCTTTACATAAAAATTCAGACACTTACTCCCCTCGTGAAGTACGTCACCTGGACTACATATTACAATTTACTAATGACATTAGACATATACCTGGTTCGGAGAATACGGTTGCAGATGCGTTATCACGAATTTCTATTAATACGTTAAACCATTCAGATATCATTGATTACAATGAAATTGCTAAATTTCAAAAGTCAGATAGTGACACTATTAATTTTTTTAAAAACAAAAACACATCTCTCTCATTCAAAGAAATTCCGTTGGCAGACAATCAATTGACTCTTACTTGTGACGTTACTACTGGAACAGCAAGACCTTACATTCCACTTCCTTTTAGAAAAGATATTTTTAATAAGTTACATTCCCTGTCACATCCAGGGATTAATGCTACAAAGAAATTAATTTCTTCTCGTTTCGTTTGGGAAAATATGAATGTGGATATCAAAGATTGGACTAGATCATGTTTGAAATGTCAATGTTGTAAAGTTATTAGACATTCTAAGGCAGAGATAGGTAATTTTATTGTACCTCAAAAACGTTTTGACATGGTACACCTTGATATAGTAGGCCCCTTACCTTGGTCCTCGGGCTATACTCACATATTGATTTGCATTGACAGATATACCCGATGGCCAGAGGCAATTCCACTTCAAAATACCAAGGTAGATACAATAGCAAGATCTTTTATAGAAAATTGGGTAGCAAGATTCGGTGTACCGTCATCAATTACTACCGATCGTGGTGCACAATTTGGATCTCATTTTTTTCTAGAATTGTTATCAGTTTTGGGAACTAAACATATCAGAACTACATCTTATCATCCTGAGTCAAATGGAATTATAGAACGTTTTCACAGACAACTCAAAACTTCATTGAAAGCCTGTTCTTATCCTGATAATTGGGTAGAAAATTTACCTTTGGTTTTATTAGGTATTAGAACCTCATTCAAAGAAAGCATTCAATGTAGTTCGGATGAGATAGTCTATGGAACACGTCTACGTCTTCCTGGAGAATTTGACTCAAAACCGGATTCTACTGTAGACTTATCATTTTTCCTTAAAAAATTAAAAAGACATTTTCAATATCTTAAAGCTAGGCCTCCAAAAAACCAAAATACTAAAACATTTATCCATCCAAATTTATTCTCTTGTTCACATATCTTCATAAGACATGACGCTATTAAAAGACCACTACAACAAAATTATGATGGACCTTATAAAGTTATCAAACGTTTTCCAAAATTTTTTACCATTGACATAAATGGCAAGTATGAAAACATTTCCATTGACAGGTTAAAACCAGCCTACTAATACTATTTTTGTTCTTTTTACTCTACAAAAAACACAAAGTCATATATATTACTATGCAACTGCACCAGCTATATTTTCAGAACTTCGAGAATTATCAGCGAACAGGTAGTGAAGACAACGGAAGGATCTAATAGAGTTAATTTATGTTACTTTTATATATTTATATCAACATTTTGTATATTAATTAATTTAAAAATTATTGTTATTTAATGTATTCATATTTTGAAATATATGCATTTTTTTGGGGAGGGGTAATTGTAGCAAGTCGGCTTGGTTTGTTTGGATGAAGGGTTCAAGTCGGCTTGCGACAAGAAAAAACTGATTTGTGGTGAAGTAACAAGTAACAACTAGCTCAAACAAGTTTAGACCCTTCTGCCAAAATCTATTTATAAATTATTTCTAATATATATAAAATTATTTATTTATAAATAATAATATATAGTGGCATAAGCTGCTATATTTTTATCGTTTTTTCTTCTCTATCTTTCCTATGAATAATTCAAAATAAATATATAATATTAACGAATATTTATTACTACCTACATGGAACGTCTCTGTATTTTTCTCATAAAATTGTGAAGTTTGTGATTTGTGTTTGAGAACTTTTATTCTGGTATAGGAAGGGCCTGACTTGAGACTAAACTATTTTTTATATAATACGAAATCACTTGTAAGGATTAAATCATTTTAAAATTTGTACTATACAAAGTGTCTGTTTTAAGAGGCTAACCGTTGATATCTAGACAACCGTAAGAGATACGAAGTCGGTTAAATTGGGGCAAAGTTAATGCGGCATTAGTTGTCGATTTTAATCATTTTTTGTTTTCTCGAAAAAATGCATAGCGTACTAGATATGAGCAAAAAACTGATTTTAGCCAATATATTTTTTGACTTAAAACTTTCTTGTTTCAATTTATGCAAGGTTTTAGTTTACACATTCTACAGACAGAGGTCCTCAAAATTTTTGTAGCTCGAACATTTTTCGAAAAATTCATACTAACTTTCAATTTTCATATGAAAAGCTCAAAGTTGTCTTTAGTACTGGTAAATAGAGATATTTTTCTCTTTCCAATGATATAAAACACATGTACATTGAAATGAAAATAAACTAAGAAATCAGGGAATACTGATTTTATTCAGTTTCGATCAAGTGTGATTTGGAAACAATCAAAAATTTTTGTTTCAAACAAATTTTTAACATTTCAATTTAATATTCGCCTAAATTTCTACAAAACAAAGGCAAATACGTCGGGTGTGGTTGTAGCCTTTCTGGATAAAGCTGAAGATGTTTCTAAAGTAATCTGCTTTATTTTGATTAGCAGCATATTAAACTCCTAGCTAATTAAATTCATTAGTCAAAATTTTGTTTAAAACAAAAGATTTTCGATTTTATTCCAAAACACATTTGACCGAAATGAATAAAAGCAATAATTTTCTAATTTCTTAGTTTGTTTTTAATTTAATGTGCATGTGTTTTATATCATTGGAAAGAGAAAAAAAAGTGATCGGGTTACAATAATTTAGAGGGTCCCTGCCAATTCCTCGTAAAAAAGTGTCTATAGAATGTGCAAACTAGAAACTTGTATTAATTGAAACAAAAAAAGTTTATTCGAGAAAACAAATATACGATTAAAATGGGCAAGTAATGCGGCAACTTTGATTAGTCTCTTAAAATGAACACCTGTATAATTTTAGGTTAAATTTAAAAAAAAAAAACTTAAATTTTTCTCTTTTCAATCAAATCTAGGGAAATTTTCAGTTGATATTAGGAAAATAATTTGTAATCACACTGTTCGGAACCGACCGCCGATCCGAAGAATCTAGTGTTATCGTACACTAGTCAAGAAGAAAAAGTAATTGTGACTAACTTGCAACGAAGCTGAAATAAAAGGAAAAGAAAAAATGAAAAAAAGAAGGAAACAGTTTTCTTTCACTTTATGATTTGAATAATTAGAATGAATGAAGTCATTGTGTTTTTCTTCCTCGACAGTTTGATTACCTATCTAAACAAATGATTATTTGCATGTTTTCGATTAGGTTGACTAAAGATATATTAGCCAAGAAATTAATTTACACTATTTTTCAGAAAAACCTCACTAAGGAAGTAATGACAAATAACTTTTAAAATCTGTGAACAAAATAAATAGATATATGACCGTCTGCTTATATTTTAAAGAAAGTGATACCATGTAGTCATAAAATGAACATAACATAACAAAATCACTAACTAAATTAATTTCTTCTCATGTATCTAAATATTAGTGTAGACCATAGAAATAATAAATATTTCTAAACGTTTGACATTAGCTACCTACTAAAATATTTTTATTTTTTTACTCTCGTAACATGTGCATTAATTATAATTTTATAATACAGACAACATGTGTATATCTATATTTAGCAGAAACCTTTAAAATGTACGAACCTTATATGAACTAATATGCCATATATAAAAATACAGAATCAATATGAGGTCATATTCTAGTGGTTCAGCTTGAAAATTTGTTCTCACATGGTGCATATTCTTTTAAATGACAAATATATATATATATATATATATATATATATATATATATATATATATATATATATGTGGGATTCTAATTCATATAGCCCATCATTGACACGCGCGAGAGCTAGGCAGCGTGAAAAACAACAGAGGACAGTTGAATAGTCGGAACCTGTCAATATAAAATTTGTTGTAACGTGTGTTCAAAATACAAAAAGATAATAAAACCTTTATAATAAGAGCCATTACTGTTTTATCAATACCCCTAGACCACGATTATCCCACAGTTTTGGGGGCTCGTCCGGGATACACTGACCGGTCACCGAGAAATTAGACCAGAGAAGTAAGTTGTCTAAGGTGAAGTTAGTGTACAAAACGTGTTTTCTAGCGAAATATGGGGCCGCCAGATACCAACTATTTGCCAGTGACCGTCGATTCATTGCTATCATCGACAGATATGATGCAGAACCAGAGTCATGAATCTGATCTATCTGGTCACGATGGGAATCATGACGAAAGAGTTTTAATTGAGAGAGAAAGAGCATTGTTACAACGCGAGCGAGAGTTGATTGCCAAAGAAAGAGAGTTGCTGGAACTGCAACTGCGATTACACCGAATTCAGGTAGGTGCGGATACGCATGCAGGTCATGAAGATACGTCGTCGAGAGTGGGCGTAACCATGACGCAGGGACGTCTTCAGAGTCGCGACGTTCCAGACGATGCAATTCCCGCATTTAACCCTGACGAAACAACGTGCATGAGTGCAACTAATTGGATTCGTAGGCTAGAAGAGATTGGCGCTGCGTACGATTGGTCTAACAATTTGTTGCTAGCACGTGCTGCTGGTCGTCTGCAAGGACCGGCAAAGCTATGGTACAGTGCCATAGTCGGAAAAGTATCTACATGGGAGATGTTTACTGAAGATATAATTCGAGCGTTTCCTGTCATAGTTGACACAGCACGCACACATGCTGAGTTAGCGGCTCGAAAGAAACGTCGAGATGAATCATACACAACTTACGTTTACACAATGTTGGCGACGGCTCAGCGAGGATGTGTCGACGAGTTGTCCACAGTCAACTACATCATACGTGGCCTTGAACCAAAGCTGTCAAACGTATTAGCAGTTAATTGTTACTCATCAGTCGAGCTGTTATTGGCTGCTATTGGCCGATATGAGTCCCAAGTTGCTAGTGGAGTTGTTCATGAAATTAGAAACATGCGTCCAGTTGGAATTTCCCCATCTACAGTGGAATCGTTAACTGAAGACAACACTGGGCGTCCCAAACGAAGTACAATGCGATGCTACAGTTGCGGTGCAGCTGGACACCAGGCACGAGATTGCAGTCAACGAGAGAAAGGACTGCGCTGTTTTAAGTGTAAACAGTTCGGTCACCGAGCTGTAGAATGTCCAGTGAAAAAGACGTCAAACCAAGGTAAAATTAACCTAGTTTGTGACATGTTTAGAAAACCAGTACGAGTCAATGGTGCGCTGAAAGAAGCACTGTTAGATACTGGAGCCGACAGCCACTTAGTCACAGAACGACTCGTTCAAGAACAGCAAATGAAGAGTGAAAATATCGACTTAGCATTGAGTGGATTCGGTGGCGCTGAGGTACGCTGCAGGAAGCAAGTAGAATTCGAGATGGAGATTGACGCCTCCAAACACCGATTGACAGCAGCTGTGGTCGCAGACGCTACTATCCCTACCGATATTGTAGTTGGAAGTCCTTTACTCAGTAAAATCCGTTTTGAGAGTAAGAATGGGTTGGTGCACATCAAAGAACAAGATGTAGACGTGAAGAAAATCGGAAATCAAGAGCCAGAAGACATCACGAGCGAAGAAGACCAAGCAGTTAATGGTAACGAAGGTAGTGAGCTCTTAAATATTCTGTTAGTAGATTCTGCCAGCGACAATGCCGCACTTGACTTGGACTTAGCGGGTTTATCGGCAGAACAGGAGCAGAAAATCCGGAAGTTGGTGTCTGAGTACAAACCGGAAGCTACTGAAATAGCAACTACAAAAACACGAGTTATTCTACTAGATCCTGAACCGGTAGCGCAGCATTCTAGACGCCTCGCACCAGCTGAAAGAGCAGCCGTAAACGACCAGGTACAAAAATGGTTAGATGAAGGTATCATCAGGCCTAGTGAGTCAGAATACTGTAGCCCAATCGTCCTAGCAAAGAAGAAGGACGGCACACTGCGAATGTGCATTGATTATCGGTCCTTGAACAAGAAAGTAGCGAAGGATCGGTTCCCGATGCCGCAGTTAGACGATCAGGTAGATAAGTTGCAACGTTCCACCATCTTCAGTACTATCGATCTGAAGAACGGATTTTTTCACGTTCCGATGGAGGAAGGTAGTTCGAAATTTACTGCCTTTGCGACTCCAACAGGGCAATTTGAGTTCTTGAGAACACCATTTGGCTACTGCAACTCACCTGCATCTTTTACAAGATTTATAGCTGAAGTATTCAAGCCACTAGTCGACGAAGGTATAGTAGCAGTCTACATGGATGACCTAGTTATCCTAGCCGAGGATAAGGAACAAGCAATCGAGAGGCTAGAGCGAGTTCTGCAACAGGCTGGCAAGTATGGATTGCAAATTAATTGGTCTAAATGTCAATTTTTAAGGAAACGCATCCGATTTCTGGGATATGAAATCGAGAAAGGCCGCTTACACCCAGACCCAGACAAAATAAAAGTTGTTGAGAGATTTCCACCGCCATCCAATGTTCAGCAACTACAACGATTTCTTGGTCTGACTGGATACTTTCGACGATTTATTTCAAATTATGCCCAGATTGCCAAGCCGTTGACGAATCTGCTTCGCAAGAATGTACCTTACGAGTTCAGCACTGACCAGAGCAATGCTTTCCAAGAGTTGAAAAAGAAATTGTGTGAGCACCCTGTTTTAGCCATCTACAACCCGGAAGCTGCAGAAACGCAACTGCATACGGACGCTTGTCAGACAGGCCTTGCAGCAATTCTACTCCAAAGAAATGATGAGAACAGTTCATTGCATCCTGTATACTACTGGGGTAAGACAACGACACCAGCGCAACGCAATTACTCCAGTTATGAGCTCGAGATGTTAGCGGTAGTAGAAGCTTTGAAGAAGTTTCGTGTCTATCTACTAGGCATCGAATTCACCATCGTAACAGACTGTGTAGCTTTCCAGCTCACCATGTCGAAAAAAGAAATTTCAACCAGAATTGCGAGATGGGCGTTGGCTCTAGAAGATTATAAGTATAGAATTGTACACCGCCCAGGAACAGCAATGCGCCACGCCGATGCTTTGTCAAGAATAACGGTGCTGCGCATCGAAGACGTTCTTGTAACCAAGATTAGAGAAGCAATGCAACACGACGATTATGCGCAACAAGTCATGGCGAAGGTGAAACAAGGCCGAAATGAAGGTTTTCTGGTTCGTGGAGGTATGTTGTATAGATTGAAAGATGGTAAAGATCTGCTGTATGTACCAAAGAAGCTGCAGTTCGAGCTGATACGTCGGTTACATGAAACTGGACACTTTGCTGTACGTAAAACAGCTGAAGCTTTTCGCAGAGACTACTGGGTGGCGAACCTAGAATCTAAAATACAGAAAGTAATAGAGCATTGCGTTCCATGTATTTTAGCTACAGCCAAACGTGGCAGACAAGAAGGCTTCTTACGGCCAATTGAAAAGAATGGCTGTCCTTTGGATACGGTTCATCTCGACCACCTTGGCCCATTGACTTCTAGTGGTAAGAGTTATAAATACTTGTTCGTAGCGATTGACTCTTTCACAAAGTTCACTTGGATCTTCCCAACGAAATCGACATCAGCGACTGAGACAATTAATAAGTTGCTAATAATGCAAAAGACTTTTGGAAATCCGAGACGGTTCATTACTGATCGAGGTACTGCGTTTACCAGTCGCGAATTCCAGCGACACTGCTCAGAAGAAGAAATCGCACATACACTCATCACTACTGGCGTCCCACGAGGCAATGGACAGGTAGAACGGGTGCATCAGGTTATTAAAGCCGTCTTAACCAAATTGTCGCTAGACCGGCCTGAGAATTGGTACAAGTACGTCCCAGCAACTCAGAGGTACCTTAATAGCAGTTACCAACGCAGCATTGATACTACACCGTTCGAGCTACTGATAGGTATTCCTATGAAAAATAAAGAAGACCTCGAATTTCGACAGACTATCGAGCTAGTCATGAATGACATTTTTCGAAAGAACCGAGATGAATTACGTTTGCATGCTCGCCAACAAATATTTGATATACAGGAAGAAAATCGAAGAAGTTTTAACAAAAGAAGGAAAATTCCACGACTTTATCAGCCCGGCGACCTAGTCGCGATAAAGCGGACTCAGTATGTCATCATCAGTGGCACGACATTCCTATGTGGAACAAGGCCTCAAGTACCTGAAGTACTTGTTTCGTGACATGTTTTACTTGCATTTTAGTGATGCAGGTTGTCAGCCTACAGTCTCTGCAAGGCCAGCACACACCGAGCCGTTGTGCGGCAACCCATCCAATTGGACAGGGCGGGCTATGTTGCTTATCTACACGATCAGACAAGACACGCCACGACCACACAACCGTACTGGCTCAGTATGTCACTGAAAGTAAATTTAAAACTCCTTTCTTAGGTCCATATCGAATCACGGCGATCTAGGAAAGTGATCGTTATGAAGTCGAACGTGTTGGCGACGGAGATGGCCCACGACGCTCCACCGCAAGTGTAGATCATCTTAAACCCTGGCCAGCTCCAGAACAACTACTCGACATCGAGGCTGAAAATGAAGAAGAGTGTGAAGCAAGCGATGAAGATGCTGAACATGGAACAGACTTCCAGGGCGAACAGAAGAGTGACGACAAGATCATTCCAGCCGACCCGTTGTCCAGTACTGCTAACCGAGCGACGGCCGTACAACAAGACACCCTGCGTGCCGAGGGCGTCCCGCAAACAGGATTGGCCGAGATGTGGGATTCTAATTCATATAGCCCACCATTGACACGCGCGAGAGCTAGGCAGCGTGAAAAACAACAGAGGACAGTTGAATAGTCGGAACCTGTCAATATATAATTTGTTGTAACGTGTGTTCAAAATACAAAAAGATAATAAAACCTTTATAATAAGAGCCATTACTGTTTTATCAATACCCCTAGACCACGATTATCCCACACATATATATATATATATATATATATATATATATATATATATATATATATATATATATAAGAACTGATTCCAACTGGTGTCTAATAAGAAAATCCCACTGCTGGGTATCCATGGCACATAAGTAATTTTGATAGTATGAATGTAGGGAGTTTATTATTTAAACCCGATGTTTGCATCATGTAATCCTAGATACTACTATGTAAGTGTGTACTAGCCCGCACCGAAGGACGTGCTCAACCAAACATATAGCTTTTCCCGTACCCGTCTCAACCTATTTCCAATATCTCCCAAATTCACAGTCATTGCGTAAAACTAAAAACAAAAATTATTGAACTAAAGTAGAACAAAAATAAAAATAATAAAATACTGTAAAACCATATAAAATAACTTCATAAAACAAAATGTCAATTTGAGTAATAATTATTTGTTTTGTGTATGTACATTTATATCCAGGTTTATGATTATTAAAACATTTTTTAAATATTTATTTTAATAAGAAGATGAAATTTTATAGAAATAGTGTATTTTATTATTATTTATATGATTATACAGGCTGGCCCAGTGAAAATAATCAGCGCAATTTTTGGCCACTTAACATCAATTTTGCAAAAAACGCACGAACACGTCATTTTTAGTACTAAGGGGGACACCTGAATAGATAAGTACCAATGGCATAACTTTAACCCTAAAATGGGGGTGGACTACACTTCTAAAATTTTAAGTGGAAAATGGCGTCAAACATGACACAGTTCGAAAGGTCTTTCAATTCTCTTTTCAACAGTTTTTTTATTTTTTAAATCCGATCATTAGTTCCAGAGAAATATCGTTTAAAACAAATTTTATCAGGTGTGCAAAACTGCAATGAAGTAGGCTTAAACAAATGACACAAACTCAAGTATCAGTTTATTAGGTGTTCAAAATGACTACCAACAACTTTCATACAATAATAAAGATTTTGCTCAAAATTTTGGAGCTACAGTACGATACCGTAAATCTTCTAAAGATTCAGGTAGCGTGGCATAAACTTTAGATTTCAAATAGCACCACAAAGAGAAATTAACTTACAAATGACTTTTTTATTACAAAGAACTTGTTGAAATATTTGTTTATTTAGTTTTTGTCATTTGTTTAAGCCTACTTGATTGCAATTTTGAACATCTGATAAAATTTGTTTTAAACGATATTTCTCTGGAACTAATTATCGGATTTGAAAAATAAAAAACTGTTGAAAAGAGAATTGAAAGGCCTTTCGAATTGTCATGTTTGACACCCATTTCCATTTAAATTTTTTTAAGTGCAGTCCACCCCCATTTTAGGATTGAAATTATGCCATTGGTTCAGGTGTCCCCTTTTATACTAAAATTGACGTGTTCGAGCGTTTTTTTGCAAAATTAATGTTAAGTGGCCAAAAATTGCGATGATAATTTTCATTGGGCCACCCTGTAGATAAAATATTATATGTTTGCATATAAATATGGTAGATGAATTGGAAGTTGCTGCAGCACTGCAAATTGTTATGGAAGTGGAGATTGAAGAAAATATCAATTTAGATAATGAAAGGAAATATAATATGAATAAAAATCGATTTGAATTGTCCGAACGCGCTTTTATACGTTTATTTCAATTAAATAAACGAACTACGCGTTCCTTAATTTCTTCGTTAGAGGAATATATAGTTCCTGCGTCAAGAAGTTCAGCTCGTAAGTAAAATAATATACATAGAGAAATAATTAAACCTGTTTTACAATTTTTTAATTCAGTAGTTATGCAAGTAGTGTATATATTTAAAACTGAGTTAATTTGATTTGTTTCCAGGCTTGCGACAGTAGCCTTAAAATTTTAAACCGGTTACCTATTATCACCGTTTTTACTTACATCACTTTTGGATGCCGAACCAAATAGCCCCGAAGAACGATACAACAATGCTCATAAATCGGCTAGAAATACTACTGAAAGATGCAATGGACTACTTAAAGCCAGATTCCGATGTCTCTTCAAAGACAAAGTGTTGCATTATCATCCAGTTAAAGCATCACAAATTATAAATGCTTGTACAGTTTTACATAACATTTGCGTTAATGAAGGCATACAAGATCCTGACATACATTATGACGAAAATCTGGTAGAATTGGAAATGGCGATCGTCAATAATATCAACAATACTGTAATTATACTGAATGCAGGAAGATTTAGAAGACAAAATATTATAAATAATTACTTTACTTAGTTATTTAATGTTCTTATTTTCTAAAACTATATTAGACGCACATACATATTAATACTTAAAACGTTTATAAATAATAATTAAATTAAAAAACATAATTTTTCATAAATCGCTGTTAGTAGTCTTTCTTGCATTTCTGTCTGCTTTCTAACAGCGTCTACTTGAGCATTTAAGATTTCTAGTTTTGTTTCGTAATACATTTTCTTTAACTCTAATTTTTTTCTGCTATATTTTTTATGCCTTCTACAGCGTTTACACTTTTCTGCAGCCTAATGTGCTTAGATTTTGAATGTTTTTTTTTCTTCCGGTTTATTATTTTCATTAAAATATTGAATATCATCATTTTCTAGATTCTTTAAATTATCAGGAACTTGGTCAATACATTCTACTGAACTATGGATGTTTTCAACATTTACAGTTGAGGTCAGATTTTCGTTCATGTTAATTGTCACTGAGGATTCATTTATATTGTGCCCCTATATAGCTACCGTCCCAATAATATTTGCAACTTTTTTTTGAAATTCATTCAATTCATCCGACAAAGGGCTCCCTCCTCCAGTTCCAGATCTATATTTTTTAGCTTTAGCTGCCTTCTCTTTAGTATTCCGTCGTATATCTTGCCAGCACTAAAGCAGAATTAAATCCCAATTAACATCATGTCTATTTCATTTTACGAGTAACTAAAATATTTACCTTTTTCCATTCTTTACTAGTTTTATTTGCCCCATCCATGCTATTTAATTCATTCGCCAAGTCACTCCATAATTTCATTTGGTCTTTTGATGAAAATGTTGAATCAAAATTATTCTTAGTAATTTTTGGATGAGAACAAATATATTCTGTTAGAAATTCTTTCTGTTCAAGCTTTACATATTTTTTCTATGCACCTGATTAGTTTCCATTATAAAATGATTTATGTATTTGACGTCTATTTACAATGTTGACAATTATTGTAGATGTCGACGACGGCAATAACATAAACAAAATTCTTTTTTTTAAATAGTGACCATAGTGATCAGTGATAATTTCTCACTTGTAGAACCAAGGCACAATAGATAGATGATAAATATGTCATATTAAGTCAAGAATTGATATTTGTGATATATGTGAAATGAGATGAAAAATTATCATCTAATCTCATATTATTTTAATTTTTTCAAGAATTGACCCCCTGGGGTGAGTCTCGCTCGTTACAGATGTATAATTTGGTATTATAGCTTGACGTATAAATTTATTTATTTCTTCAAAATTACAAAATAAGATATTACTCTAGATAGACAAAAAGAGGTATTTAATTAAATATTGAAAATTACATTTTCGCAGATCGTAATGTATAAAGAATATTTTGTCTGTAGTAATTGGAGTCAATATTGACCGCCATTCTTTATAAATTACTTCTATTTCTGAAAATTTGTGTTTATTTTAAAATGAACATTTAAGAGTGCCCAGACAATCTTAAAACTATTTGGAACAGCTTGAAACTGTTTTAAATATCTTGCAACGTTCTAAAACAGATTCAAACTCTTTTAACAGTGCCCAGACAGTCTTAAAACTATTTGGAACTGCTTGAAACTGTTTTAAAAACCCTACAACATCTTAAAACGGCTTGAAACTCTTTTAACAGTGCCCAGACAATCTTAAAACTATATGGAACTGCTTGAAACTGTTTTAAATACCCCATAACGTCTTTAAACAGCTTCAAACGAAACAAAATATTAATTCCGTTCACTTTACTTTAAATAGAAGGGAACTGAGAAGAATGTCCAAAAATACATCTAATTTACGTGAATTTCATTCGGATTTTGGTATTGTGGCGTGCGATTTTCAACTTACAATTAATTCTAACTTTTGTTTTGAATGTACATTAGAAATTCACTCTTTATATTAAAATGCTGACTGCCATCTATAGTAAACTTTAAGTATTAAGTAATTGAACCAGGGAAAGCTATTCAGAATAGTTTCACTTGTTGCACGTGATTATTTTTTCTGGTGATTTAAAATCACACTGTTACTATTATTACAAAATTCTACATATATTTTGGGTACAAATTATAAAATACATAGTACAATGGATTTGTGTTTTATGTGCACGAAGGACTACCATTGCGTCCCTGTGGACGACAGAATAGTGTCCGAAGTGGAGTATCTTATACCAGAAATAGTAAGTGAAATTAAACTTTAATTATTGTGAATAAGAAATAATTGTACATACCTCCGTTGTGTATTGTTTTTATGTTATTAAACAGGTGCATAACTGAGGTTAGGATAAGAGCCGATATGACCATGTCAGACAATCGACGATTCGATTGATCGACAATATTATACCGTAGTTTTGTCGAGATTCGTGTTTAATTTTATTAATATTATTAACCTCCATATTTACGTACGTATTCTTAATGAACAATTAAAATTCTAAATTGTTTTATCATACAATATTCTTAAAATCAATATGTATATACTTTTGTTAACTTCTTCCTAAATACAGTTTTCTCTCCATTTATATTTTGTTTGAGTTCTGCTTTCACTGTGGTTACATTATTTTCTTTCGTTTTCAAATATTATTTTGGTTTTTCGTATAAAATATTATCACCCAGTCTTAAAATCGAACGTTATATCCAGTGCTCGTACATTAGTAATATTATCACTGTTATAGAAATCATTATTTTCTTCAGAACCAAAGTTATAATTTTTGTTTTTCTATTTTCCATATTGATAACAAAAAGTTGATTTGCAGTCTGAAATGTGTATATATGTTTGATGGGTTAAATTTGTATACGTTTATTGTATTTCCCGCTAGATATTGACGTCAAAGTTTCGGAGTGTATCCGGGAGACCCACTTCCTAGAGATGGCAGCACTACTGGCTGACTTTTAGAGAAAATATTGTATTTTACATAAGTGCTAGTTCTATTTTGATTTTTTGTTTTGAGGATATTTTGTTATTTTTAATTCAATTCAAATTTGTTTATCGCAATTTCAGATATATACATTTATTTAAATGATGCTGTGCGGTCTATGGTTGAAGTAGAAGCAGATTATAACAGGAAAATAAGATTCACAATTGCGGTTATCTGCTTGTTAACTACTTATTTAATTATTTTTAGCTGGACATATTATTTTATGCTATTACAAGGCAGATAAACGAAATAATATAAAAAAAATAGGCCGTGTCTTCAAAATTCTTATTTGAATCAATCGTAATAATATTAAATACAATTGTCAGTTTGGAGAAGTGTGTATGCATCTGTAAAGCAGATGGAGAGGAGTGCAAGATATCGTTGCTTTGTTATTATATTTATTTTTTTTATATATAAATACACCATAAAAAAATTAAAAAATATATTTCATAATACCGTAAAACGGGGTGAATAGGAACTAAGGGGTAAATCGGGGCAAAAAGACGGAAAAGTATTTTGGGCCGGTACAAAACCTCAGTATTAAAATAACTTAAATTTTAGAATGCACAAATTGTAGGGGAATATCTATAGAACTAATATTATGTTGTAAAATTGTTTAAGTTGGTAGCACTGACACGTGACAGTAAGCACAACATGACATGAAATTTGACAAGAATTTCACAGCTTTGATAACTTCATGTGCAGCGCAAGTCTAGCAAAGGAAGTTTAGACTTTTTTATTTTGTTTCGGTGACTTGTTCCATTTTCTACAACAAGTGACTATTACGAGTGTGAAATAATCTATATGCTTCTCCAAATAATTATTTTTGTATTTTTTTTTGCATTTTATAGTGTATGTGGGGTGAATAGGAACGTCAATTATGACATACAAACGTAACCCGCACTCAAAGATGTATGTAAAACACGAGCCGGATAAAATTAAAAAAGCAACTGACGCTATAAAAGCAAGTATGGGTTACCGAAATGCTGAAAAAAAAATTAAAATTCCGAAAAGTGTATTATTTTGTCACAAAAAATACTGTAATAAAATGTTAAAACACGCGGCCAAACTATTTTACCTGCGGAATTGGAGGCTTGTCTTGTAGATAAATTTATTTTGTGTTCTTCTTGGGGATATCCCTTAACGGTGTATGATCTACGTCTACTAGTAAAAAGGTACCTAGATAAACGTGGAATTCAAGTTGAAAAATTTAAAAACAATCTTCCGGGTATCGATTTTGCTAAGTCATTTCTTCAAAGACACTGTGTTAAGGTAACTGAACGTCTGTGTCAAAATATTAAGCGCTCGCGGGCTGCTGTATCACCGCAAGAAATTCAGGAGTTTTACAATAAATTAGAGACTACGTTGGAGGGGGTTCTACCTAGTCATATAGTAAATTACTCGGTAAATTATGACGAAACAAATCTATCTGACGACCCCGGACGTAGCAGAATCATTTGTAAGCGTGGTTGCAAATATCCAGAAAGAATTATGAACCATAGTAAGTCGGATACGTCAATAATGTTCGCAGCAACTGGCGATGGTAAACTTTTGCCTTCATACGTAGTGTATAAATCAACTCATCTATATACCACTTGGACAGAAGGAATTGTAGATATAATAGAAGTGCCAGTGGATGGTTTGATGCCACTTGTTTTGAAGACTGGATTTCCACGGTGGCAATCCCTTATTTAAAAGAATTTGATGGCCGAAATATACTTATAGGAGATAATCTACCTTCGCACCTTACGTTAGATGGAATAAAAATGTGTAAAGAACACCAAATAGAATTGGTTTTTCTTCCAGCCAACTCCGCTCATTTGACACAGCCGTTAGACGTTTCTTTCTTTAGACCATTAAAAGCCGCATGGCGAAAAATTTTGGTAGAGTACAGAAATGGACCTGGTAGAAAACTACCTGGCATTCCAGAAGATGTATTTGCTCGACTTTTGCTTAAATTAGAAAGAGCTATTAGTGTTAATCAAGAAAACAATATTAAATCTGGATTTTTAAAACGTGGCATCTTTCCTGTAAATGCACAAAAAAATATTGGAACGCTTACCTCATCAAGAAGAAACGAACCAAGTTGAACCAATAGAAAATGAGCTCAACGAATCATTAACTACTCTGCTGCAACGAATGCGTTATTCTGATACCCCCAAGAAATGTTTAAGTATCGCTCCAGGACAAAGTGTGACTTCTTCTAGTTTCAAAAATGCATCTAAATCTTCATCTGAAGAAGAAGATACTGACTCATGTGATGATATTAACAATGACGACTTAACAAATAATGTGCCTTTAGAAGCTATTTTATTTATTTATTTATTCCTTTGACCATATTACATGATATAGGATTGTCACACACTTCTACCTTAAATTTATTTTGAGAATTAATAGATTTTAGCATACTCGGTAATTTGTTATATAGAAGTGCTCCAATATAATAAATGTTTTTTTCGTACATAGATGATTTGTGATGTAACAGTATTAAATTATTTTTATTACGTGTGTTGTGAGTGTGGTAGTCACAGTGCTTTGTAAAGGAATAGTACTTTTTTTCGTGAAAGTTAAAGTGTTTTATATATATAGATACAAGGAACAGTAAGAATTTCTTGTTTAACAAACGTATTTCTGCATCTATCACACCACGCCAGACCTGATATATAACGCAAAGCACGTTTCTCAATAATAAATACCCTTTGAAACCAAAACTGATTCTGACGATAGTTCATGTACAAACGAAACCAATAAGATTGATAATTTAAGACCAAAAGTAAACAATAACACTGAAAATAAACTACCAGTATCATATAATGGAAAAATTAAATCAGCAGACAATAACTAAAATAGAAGACTGGGTAGTTATCGATTTTAAAGATTTCCATTTGAGGTCGTATGGAAGTAAAAACACTCTTTTTATTGGAAAAGTAATTTCAAAAATACAGAAAATTTTACTGGAAAATTTGTAAAATATAAGCCTACTATAATTAACAAAAGTTCCATTTTTGTATGGCCTGATTTAGAAGACATTTGAGATTTTCCAGAGGAAGCAATAATTGGAATAGTACACCCACTAAACGTACAACGAAGAGGTCAAATGAAATTTCATCTAAATTTTAATGACTGGTAAATGCGATATATATACACTGTTTAGAATTGTTATTTTTTTTATGTTTATATAAGATATATTTATAATTTTTATAAGAATAAACTTTAATTTTGTTATTAATTATAGCTATTTATAATAAAAAAAATTAGTTTAATAAATATAAAAGTTATTTTGTAGATTTTTTTTGTATTTGTAGACACATAAGGCATATATATATATATATATATATATATATATATATATGTATATATATATATATATATATATATATATATATATATATATATATATAGGGTTGATGGAGGGATAAACCTGACAAATACTTAATAATTTGGTTAATTGAGCTGCTTACTCATAGTTTAAAAAATATTTGATTATGTTATTGTTACTAATTAGGAAGATACAGGACTTCAAACTTGAAAACTGTTCCTATTCACCCTGTTTTACCGTTTATTATGAAAATTGATTTTACATTTCAGACAATTATCAAGTTGGGTATTCCACTGCGCATCTGTGTAGCTTGTGAAGGGACCCTCTACGCCTTCAGCAAATTCAAACATTCCAGTGTGGAGAGTAGCCGGCGCCTAGAGAGCAGCATCAGGGCCCGCGGGGCCCCCGTTGTGGACCACAATGACACATCTGATACCCAACCCGATAAAATAGAAGAGATGTCTATTAAGGAAGAACCTATGAAAGAAACATGGCCGGAGTGTCACCCGCACATAAACAGCGCATCCCTAAACCCTGCCTTGCGGGTAGACAGGACATCCCCAGACACATACAGGGCTCTTCCCAATCCATTCGTTCTGTTAGAAAGTGTATTGCCAAAGAATAAATTGCATAACAGCAGAATGTCTCTAAACACTGCATTGCACACAGATATCTCCATTAAGGAAGAACAACTGGAAGAAACGCCACAAGACCGACAACTTTATAATTATATAAAGAAAAATATATGCAAGGAAGAATATGCTGAAAGTAATAAAATGAAAGATGATGAAGATAATGAAAGAGAACACAAGACAGAGGAGGAGAATTCAAGGACGGACACACGGGAGGAAGTGTGGGAGAAGAGTTCCGCTGAGCCCGAAGAAATAATTGTAAAGGAAAATGACAAGAATTGTAGCAAAAATAATCAAATTGAACTAAAGAAAAGTACCCTCTGTAATAAAAACTTTAAGAAAATACGTAAAAGAGAACATATTAGTAACAAATTATTCATACGTAAAAATAATTTATCGCGTCGTAAGAAACAAGTATATAGGCGAATAAAATATTTACCGTGTATTCTATGTACAAAAACATTTATTTATAAATATGATTTGAATAAACATATAGTGTTGCATAATGGAATTAAAAATATTCAGTGTTTTATATGTAAAAAAAGATTTTCTAAAAAACATAATTTGAGACAACATTTAAACACTCATAATGGACAAAAAGACTTCCGCGGTAATACAAGCACTAAAACATTTACGTCGGAAACTGCGTTAAAAAGCCGCAGTACAGAACAAGAGAGCATCCGAGTAAACAAAGCGTGGCCGTGCTCTGTGTGTCGTAAGATGTTTAGATTTAAAAGTCAATTGGATCAGCATATGAAAGTTCATTCTATACAGTACCGGTACGAAATCTGCAGTAAATCGTTGACGCGGAAACGTGTTTTATTAAAGCACGTGAAAGTACATTCTGGAGTAAGATACTTTCATTGTAATGTCTGTAGTAAGTCATTCACACAAAAACAGTATTTACGCGTCCATATGAAAATTCATTTTGGAATAAAAGACTATCAGTGCAATGTCTGTAGTAAATCATTTACGCAGAAGTCGCATTTAAATGCTCACATGAAAATCCACTTGGGAATAAAAGAACACAAATGCAATGTCTGTAGTAAATCATTTACGCGGAAGTGGAATTTAAATAATCACATGAAAATCCATTTGGGAATAAAAGAACACAAATGCAATGTATGTTTTAAAACATATACAACGAATTCGAATTTAAAAATTCACATGAAAATCCATTTTGAAATAAGAGAACATAAATGCAATGTCTGTTTTAAATCATTTACGCATAAGACCACTCTACGTAATCACATGAAAACTCATTGCGCTGTAAAATATCATCAATGTGATGTTTGTAAGAAATCGTATAAATATAAATCTAGTTTATATAATCACATGAAAACTCATTAAAACTAAATGTGATGCATAATTTAATATATAACCGAAAAGCGGCTGTATGAGAGAAGCGCACCGTTCATACTTTAAACAATTGATAAATGCACGGGTAAAATTTAGGAAGTTAGTGTATATGTAGGTATGTGTGTGCATCCGAGTAGATAAAAAACACGTGAATTTGTTCCTTTGGGGGATAGCTCCTTTTAAATAGATATTCGGAGAGGTATGCCTCCAAGTCTTTCTCTTTCGCCCCAAAGCTAATCCAACCTAACCTAACCTAGTCTAAGCTAATCTAACCTAACTTAACCTGATCTAACCTAACTTGACCTAACCTAACCTGATCTGACCGAACCTAAGATGAAAAACTGCTGGCTAACAAGAAGCAAATACAGTTTGTACGAATTTAAGTCATGGATTTACAAATCTAGTTCTATTTATTCTTCTATTCGATATAAAAGATTTTATTCCATCTTTGAACAATAGTTAATTAACATATGAACTTTAGTGCGCTTTTGTAATGTTTATTTGGTGCGCTTCTGTAACAAAAAATACCATTTGGTGTGCTTTTGTCACATACAGCTGAAAAGCATTATGGTTTATAATGTTAGACTGACATGGAACAATCCAAGATGTACTAAACCGTTGGTGTAACACAGAAAGGAACCAGGTTGCCCTGTAAATCAATGTGAGTAAAGGGTACATTTATTATTTAACAATATTCGTAATAATTATAATTTTTATTGACCTTCCCCTGCCTTAATAATCATTTCGACCTTTGGTATTAAATATATTAGTAGATTAAATGTAAATTATGTTAGGAACTTTAAACCCATACTTTTATCATTTTATGTGGCATTTAATTTTTGTTGTAATAAGAATCCTGTTGAGAATTTGTAGGCCATAATAAGAGAGACTAAAGCTGGTATCAGACAGATACACATATCTGTAACTGATTTGACAGCAACTTATTTTATAGGCATAAATTTTTAAATAAAAATTATATTGGTATTTTATCGAAAATGTACTTAATTTGTATTTTTTTTTTGTAATTTGTATGAAACATTCAATGTATATTATTTTACATTTTACAAAATAAAATAGTTTTTAATGCTGATAAGAGGAATTGACTGGTGAACCTATCAAAGTGAAAATGAAAATATTTTTATCAATTTTTATAAACTTAATAAATATTAATATTTTTTCCACAACCTGGTGGTTTTTACTTACCTAATTTTGGTGTTCTTATCCAGAATTTTCTCCGGCTTTTTCTATCTGTTGCTACTTTTCTTGAGTGTTCCTAGTTTTCTCCTCAACCTCTGACGCTTGTTGTACTTCTAGCTGCCAGGTTTACTGGGTCATCCTCTTTCTTTTTCCTGTGTCTCTTGCTTCAAACACTTGTACTGTATAGGTGTTCAAGCCATCTTATTTTGTCTAGTCTTCCATGCCCTTCTATACAAGGGTACCACCAAAAATTGCTGCAAACTACTATTAGAAAAGATCCTTTAATTTAGGAAATAGGAAGGAATGACAAGGTGCAAGGCCAGGACTGTACGGCGGGTGCTCCAGTAATTCCAGCTTGGACTCTGGTAAATAGGCTTTAGTTTGCGCAGCAGTATGTGGGGATGCATTGTCCTGGTGCAAGACTAGCTTACTTCCAGGCCCTTGTCAAATACCTGTGACAAACAAATTGTTGTATACCAATTAGCAGTTATTGTTTTCATATCTTCTAATGCAATATTGACAATAGCACCGGATTTTGAGAAAAAGAAGGCAATCATTTTTTACCAATATTTCGAACTCTTTTTACTTTAACAGGATTTGATTATTATAGACAATATTCACGTTGAAAGTGAACTGAGTATAATGATTTCTCCGCTAGTAGGTGGGCTGGTATCTCGTAGAGCAGCTGAGACGGGTGTCAAACTGCGGCGGAAGTGTTAAAAGCTCTCGGCTACGTTGATGCTCTGAGTCCACGGCTGAATCGGATATACGAGTCTATTTCTCCAGCAGGAGCTAATGCCCTAGCAGGACACAAGCCAGCACCAAGCAAAACAAAATCAAAGCAAAACTAAAAGGAATCACACACAAAATTGTTAAACTGGAAAAATCAATTACTCAACAAACTAAATCTCAATATACTACAAAATACAAAAATCTTTACAAAGGTTGAATTGACGTAAGCAGTGACAAGAAATACAAGAAAAGGTAAGAAGAAATTAAAGGATGATATCGCAAGTTGTCACAACGCTACAAGTCGAAAACCGACATTCGTTTTGGGTTCGATGTAAAAATTCACTCAATTCAGTCTCTGAATACTCTCAACAAAACCAACATAACCCTAATATCAAAGGCTGACTAAACTTAAACTTTAAACTCTAAATTACTTCTATTTCTGAATATGTGTGTTTACTTTAAAATGAACTTTTAACAGTGTCCAAGCCGTCCTAAAACTATTTGGAACTATTTTAAATACCCTGCAACGTCTTAAAACAGCTTCAAACTCTTTTAACAGTGCCCAGACAGTCTTAAAACTATTTGGAACTGCTTGAAACAGTTTTAAATAGCCCGCGACGTCTTACAACAGCTTCAACCACTTTTAAAAGTGGCCAGACAGTCTTAAAATTGTTATTCGTGTATTATTTATAAATTTATAATCTCGGAATTCTTCAAATTATGGTTTTTATAAAGTATAAATATGTTCTTGTCTAATTCGAAATTTTGTTGAAAATACGTCTCACAAACTTCACATTTGTGTATTTTTAATAGTGATGTGACGAATAGCAGTTCAGCCGAATAGCCGAATAACGAATATTCGGTGAAATTTTAACCGAATATTCGGCGTTGCGGAATAATATGTTTCTCTACAATCTGAAAGCGTGATTGGTGGTTCTCGTTGGGGACTGGAGTGTGTTTATTCTCGCTCTACGTGTTCAATCTCGTTTATTCGTTATAGTAAACATATATAAGCAAAAATATTTGTCGCGTGTTTCATAAAATGAACAAATTAAAAAATCAACGTTTGTGGATGTTTTTCAAGACACCGAGGATAACAAAAAAGCTCATTGTGTATTGTGCAACGCATTAATTTCGAGAGGCGGTGCAGGAAAAGCCGCAACGACAACTTCGCTTACAAATCATATTAAAGGTAATTTGAATTCATTTTGTTTACATATATCATAAAATAAAATTTTATGTGAGAATGTGATTATTAAATTTGTACTAACTTTTTTTTTAGGAAAAAACCCTGAATCGTACAAAGAATTGAGTGGCCCAATACATAACCTCAAAAGTGAACTAATTGAACGCTCCGAAAGTCCACCTATGGTCCAACAAAATATTAAAGATTATATATATATATATATATATATATATATATATATATACATATATATAGAAGGTTGGTAATACTGCTGCCAGTGTGAATGTGCTAAATCTTTTTCAAATTTCTTAAATATTTTTCATTAACATTTAAAAACTAAATAACTACTAAACACTTGGAAAAGTCGCGCTCCAAATTATTTTTACATCTTAAAACAATATTGTGCAGTGAAGTGTCAGTGTGATTTGTGAATAAACAATTCTATTCAATTTTATAATAAACCAGTGCTCCCAACTATATTGGAAAAAATAAACAACAAACAAACAATAAATAAAACAAAAAAAATATGGCTACCATAAAGGATATTAAAAAATTGCTGAATGAGGAACTCGAACCAATCAAACAACAAAATTAATGGTTACTTACATTAGTGATCGTAGGAACAGACAAAAAATAAATAAAAAATACTTATGTAAAGATACTGGAGCTTTTGCTTCACGCAAACAACAAATTAATAATAAGGTGCAGATCATGCAATAATAATTAATATTTGTCAATACATTTGATAATTAAAATATATAATTATAAAATATTCACTTCTGGACCAGACTGTACGACATAAGGCTTTGGGGATAATACGCATGCGCAGAAGTGTTAGACATCTATCTCTCTCAGGCTCGTTTCTCGCTTGCATAAAAGCCTACAAGTTAGCGTTCTAGTAATACTATATTCCATATTCCAGTGACATGTTGACGAGTAGTTCGCGGAACTTTCTTCGCCTATTCTAGTAGTTCTGTGGTGACACCAGAGTATATTTTCCTGTTGGTGGTATTACATTACTCTATTAATTTAAGTTTTAAATATATAGTTCGCACAAAGAGTTAAATATAAACAGTATAATGGATGTGTGTTTTATGTGCACGAAGGACTACCACTGCGTCGCTGTGGACAACAGAATAGTGTCCGAAGTGGAGTATCTTATTCCTGAAATAGTAAGTCTATTTATACATATCTACCATATACTTTGTATATTTGTTATTAAATGGTGCAAAAGTGAGGTTAGGCTAAGAGAGAATATGAACATATCGTACAATCGACAAGTCGTTTGATCGACTATATTTTTTTTATACAGGCGATTTGAAACTCCGAAATATAAAGAAAAAAGAGAAAAACAATTGATGTACAATTGGACGCATGTATTAGCGAATAATATTTGTAGAAATATTATAAAATATGATATTATTTCCAAATTTCTTATATTTATATCTCGCTATATACAGATATAAGAGCCTTTAAAAGTGATATACTACATTTTATTTCACCCAAAGATGCCTAGATTTCTTAAAAAATGAAATTTTATACAAAAATGACGTCAGAGTGGCTCACGGAGAACGTATCGTCTATCTTAAACAGCGCACGCTGGGTTCCCATGGCAACAGAGAAGCGTGTAGTGTAATGCAGCAAGATACAACCTACGTTCAAAAAGTCAGGTCTCACCATCCCATCTGCGCAAGCGTATAATTCACCTGTGACGTCAGAGTGGCTTGAAGATAAATCATTAATTATAAATAATTGGCAACGTAATTTTAATTTTCAATTACAGTTTAAGTTATAATTATTCATATACTTACGACTAAAACATATTTCACATCTAATTTTAACCACGCTAAACTTCCCCATTGGACTCATCTATTAGCGAATAATTTTTGTAGAAATATTATAAAATATGATATTATTTCCAATTTTCTTATATTTATATCTCGCTATATACAGGCTGACCAATGATTTAAGCATGGAGATTTGGAGAAGTATAAGAGTAACAAAGTCGGTTAAATTAGACAAAATTTGCCTTATTTAGGGGTCATTTTATATGTTTTTGCTTTACCCAAATTGCATAGGTGACTAGATATGATCAAAAAATGTAAATTTATCAATTTTCTGTTTTTGCTTATAACTTAACTATCCGAAATACTAGAATAAAATTATCTTCTTGCTTGCTACATTTTATGAGTATATTATGAGAATAGATTTTAAATTTCAGACAATCATCAAGTTGGGTATTCCACTGCGCATCTGTTCCGTGTGTGAGGGGGCCCTCGACGCCTTCAGCAAATTCAAATATTCCAGTGTGGAGAGCAGCCGGCGCCTAGAGAGCAGCATCAGGGCCCGCGGGGCCCCGGGGCCCCCGCTACACACAGGCAGGGCCTCCGTTGTGGGCCACAATGACACATCTGATACCCAACCCGAGAAGATAGAAGAGAAGTCTATTAAAGAAGAACCTGCAGAGGAAACATGGCCGGAGTGTCACCCGCACATAAACAGCGCATCCCTAAACCCTGCCTTGCGGGTAGACAGGACATCTCCAGACACATACAGGGCTCTTCCCAATCCATTCGTTCTGCTGGAAAGTGTATTGCCAAAGAATAAATTGCATAAAAGCAGAATGTCTCTAAACACTGCATTGCACACAGATATCTCCATTAAGGAAGAACAACTGGAAGAAACGCCACAAGACCGACGACTTTATAATTATATAAAGGAAAACATATGCAAGGAAGAATATGCAGAAAGTAATAAAATTAATGATGATAAAATTAATGAAGGAGAACACAAGACAGAGGAGGAGAATTCAAGGGTGGACACACGGGAGGAAGTGTGGGAGAAGAGTTCCGTTGAGCCCGAAGAAATAGTTGTAAAAGAAAATGACAAAAATAATCAAATTGACACAAAGAAAAGTACCCTCTGTAATAAAAACTTTAAGAAAATACATAAAAGAGAACATCGAAGTAATATTAGTAACAAATTATTCATACGTAAAAATAATTTATCGCGTCGTAAGAAACAAGTTCATAGGCGAATAAAATATTTACCGTGTATTCTATGTACAAAAACATTTATTTATAAATACGATTTGAATAAACATATAATGTTGCATAATGGAATTAAAAATATTCAGTGTTTTATTTGTAAAAAAAGATTTTCTAAAAAGCATAATTTGAGACAACATTTAAATACTCATAATGGACAAAAAGATTTCCGCGGTAACACAAGCATTAAAACATTTACGTCGGAAACTGAGTTAAAAAGCCGCAGTACAGAACAAGAGAGCATCCGAGTAAACAAAGCGTGGCCGTGCTCTGTGTGTCATAGGATATGTAAATATAAAAGTGAATTGGAACAGCATATGAAAATTCATTCCGGAATAAAAGAACATAAATGCAACGTCTGTTTTAAAACATTTACAAGGAAGTCTGATTTAAATATTCACATGAAAATTCATTTGGGAATAAAAGATTATCAGTGCAATGTCTGTAGTAAATCATTTACGGTGAAGTCGAATTTAAATGCTCACATGAATATCCATTTGAAAATAAAAGAACATAAGTGCAATGTCTGCTTTAAAACATTTACGTGGAAGTCGAATTTAATTGCTCACATGAAAATTCATTCTGCTATAAAAGACCAACATTGTGATGTCTGTAATAAATCGTTTAGATATAAATATTATTTAAAACGTCACATGAAAGTTCATTCTCAAATAAAAATAAATCATACAAATATAAGTCTCGATTAATTACTGACATGAAAACTCATTTTAAAACTGAATACCTTACCTAATTTAATGTTTAACAGAAAAGTCTTGTGGATAATGTTAAAGCAGAGAAACGTCCAGAAAGGAATCAAGTTGCCCTGTGAAATGTGAGTAACGGGTATATTTATTATTTAACAATATTCATATTAATTATATTCCCCTTTCCTCGCTTAATAATCAATTCGAACTCCTTTGGCATTAAATATATTAGCAGATTAAATGTAAGTTATGTTAAGAATTAACAACCCATACTTTCATGCTTTATGTGGCATTTATTTTTTATTCTAATAAGAATGCTGTTGAGAATTTGTAGGTCATAATAAGAAAAACTAAAGCTGGTATCAGACAGATGCACATGTCTAACTGTTAATGAAAATGGTATTTGTTTTTTTTTATCGAAAATGTGCTTTATTTGTATTTTTTTTTGTAATTTGTATGCAACAATAAATGTATATTATTTTACATTTTATAAGATAAAACAGTTTTTAATGCTGATAAGAGGAATTGACTGGCGAACCTATCACCGTGAAAATGAAAATATGTTAATCAAATTTTATAAACTTAATAAATAACTCATATTTTTTTAATTGCACAACCTGGTGGTTTTTACTTATTTAATCCTGGCGTTCTTATCTAGAATTTCTCCGGCTTTTTCTATCTGTTGCTACTTTCTAGTTTTCTCCTCGACTTCTGACGCTTGTTGTACTTCTTGCTGTCAGGTTTACTGGGTCATCCTCTTTTTCTTTTTCCTGTGTCTCTTGCTTTAAACACTTGTACTGTATAGATGTTCAAGCCATCTTATTTTGTCTAGTCTTCCATGCCCTTCTATACGAGGGTACCACCAAAAATTGCTGCAAACTACTATTAAAAAACAACCCTTTAATTTAGGAAATAGGAAGGAATGACAAGGTGCAAGGTCAGGACTGTACGGCGGGTGCTCCAGTAATTCCAGCTTGGACTCTGTTAAATAGACTTTAGTTTGCGCAGCAGTATGTGGGGATGCATTGTCCTGGTGCAAGACTAGCTTACTTCCAGGCCGATTTTTACTCCCTTGACAAATACCTGTGACAAACAAATTGTTGTATACCAATTAGCAGTTACTGTTTTTCTATCTTCTAATGCAATATTGACAATAGGACCGTATTTTCAGAAAAAGAAGGCAATAATTTTTTTACCAATATTTCGAACTCGTTTTACTTTGACAGGATTGGATTATTATAGAAAATATTCACGTTGAAAGTGAACTAAGTATACTGATTTCTCCGACAGTAGGTGGGCTGGTATCTCGTAGAGCAGCTGAGATGGGTGTCGAACTGCGGCGAAAGTGTTAAAAGCTCTCGGCTACGTTGATGCTCTGTGAGTCCACGGCTGAAGCAAAAGTAAAAAGGAAGCACACACAAAAGTGTTAAACTGGAAAAGTCAATTACTCAAAAAACTAAATCTCAATAAACTATAAAATACAAAAATCTTTATAAAAATTGATTTGACGCAAGCAATGACAAGAAAAATAAGAAAACGTAAGAAGAAATTAAAGGATGATACCGCAAGTTGTTACAACGCTACAAGTCGAAAACCGACATTCGTTTTGGGTTCGATGTAAAAATTCACTCAATTCAGTCTCTGAATACTCTCAACAAAACCAACATAACCCCAATATCAAATGCTGACTAAACTTAAACTCTAAACTCTAAATTACTTCTATTTCTGAATATGTGTGTTTACTTTAAAATGAACTTTTAACAGTGTCCAAGCCGTCCTAAAACTATTTGGAACTATTTTAAATACCCTGCAACGTCTTAAAACAGCTTCAAACTCTTTTAACAGTGCCCAGGCAGTCTTAGAACTATTTGGAACTGCTTGAAACAGTTTTAAATACCCTGCAACGTCTTAAAACAGCTTCAACCTCTTTTAACAGTGCCCAGACAGTCTTAAAACTATTTGGAACTGCTTGAAACAGTTTTAAATAGCCCGCGAGGTCTTACAACAGCTTCAACCACTTTTAAAAGTGGCCAGACAGTCTTAAAATTGTTATTCGTGTATTGTTTATAAATTTACAATCTCGGAATTCTTCAAATTATGGTTTTTATAAAGTATAAATATGTTCTTGTCTAATTCGAAATTTTGTTGAAAATACGTCTCACAAACTTCACATTTGTGTATTTTTAATAGTGATGTGACGAATAGCAGTTCAGCCGAATAGCCGAATAACGAATATTCGGTGAAATTTTAACCGAATATTCGGCGTTGCGGAATAATATGTTTCTCTACAATCTGAAAGCGTGATTGGTGGTTCTCGTTGGGGACTGGAGTGTGTTTATTCTCGCTCTACGTGTTCAATCTCGTTTATTCGTTATAGTAAACATATATAAGCAAAAATATTTGTCGCGTGTTTCATAAAATGAACAAATTAAAAATCAACGTTTGTGGATGTTTTTCAAGACACCGAGGATAACAAAAAAGCTCATTGTGTATTGTGCAACGCATTAATTTCGAGAGGCGGTGCAGGAAAAGCCGCAACGACAACTTCGCTTACAAATCATATTAAAGGTAATTTGAATTCATTTTGTTTACATATATCATAAAATAAAATTTTATGTGAGAATGTGATTATTAAATTTGTACTAACTTTTTTTTAGGAAAGAACCCTGAATCGTACAAAGAATTGAGTGGCCCAATACATAACCTCAAAAGTGAACTAATTGAACGCTCCGAAAGTCCACCTATGGTCCAACAAAATATTAAAGATTTTATATATATATAGAAAGTTGGTAATACTGCTGCCAGTGTGAATGTGCTAAATCTTTTTCAAATTTCTTAAATATTTTTCATTAACATTTAAAAACTAAATAACTACTAAACACTTGAAAAAGTCGTGCTCCAAATTATTTTTACATCTTAAAACAATATTGTGCAGTGAAGTGTCAGTGTGATTTGTGAATAAACAATTCTATTCAAGGACTTGTACACGTTCAGACTTAAGTCATATCCAACAAAGTTGGCTTGGCGCGCAAGTGATTGAACCAATCAAACAACAAAATAATGATATTGTTAAAAAATGTAAAAACGTGCAAGACTCATTTAATAGATTTCAATTACAAAATGTCAAATATGAGCTAAGAATTCAAGAACTTGAAAAAAATCTTGCTGCAAAAGAAGCGGATATAGCAAAATTAGAAATGAAATCACACGAAAGAAATATAATAACATTCGGAATTCAAGAAAAATCTAAAGAGAACATTGAACAAATAGTAATACAAACTATAAAAGATGATCTAAATGTAGATTACATTTCAATAAATAACATTGAGGAGATTAGAAGAGTAGGAAAACCTAAAGAAAACAAAAAATAAGAACAATCTTAGTAGAGTTCAGTTCCAAAAAAATAAAAAATAAAATATTAACAAATTCAAAGTACCTTAAAGGTAAAAATATATACGTTGAACATGACTATCCCAAAGACATTGTTAACACTAGAAAACAACTAAACCCACACATGAATAGAGCAAGAAAAGATGACTACAATGCTTTCCTTCGATACGATAAGTTAATTGTAAATGGTTCAACTTATATTGCAGCCGATTGTGAAAAAAATAATTACCCGAAGAAAAGAGAAATGAAATCTACAAACTGACACTTACAAATAGAAGACAATCCTACTCTCTCACATCAATGAATGAAATAGAAATTAATAACGTCGAAGAAAATAATACCAACAGCACAAACAATACTTCAATAAACAAATCCAACACTGGGACAAGCAATAAACTACAGCAAAGAGGCCCTTCAAACAGACATAGCATAACAAGAGCAAAGCACAAACTACACCAAACAACTATTAAACTATCAACAATCAAACACTAAGACACACATTATCTTATCTATCTGGAATATATTAATTCGTGTTTTTCGTTTACCAACTAGTTCCGTTTCACCGGATTTATTGCACAAGCGGAATTTCCTTTCATTTTTTTCGGAAACAAAATTGAAACTGAATATCAACTTTTTGCAGTCTTTAGACTGGCAGCCATAAACAGCAATTTCTGTTTTGATACTTTATTTTTTACTTTACTCGTCATAATAAAGGATAAAAATTCTGAAGTGGGATTCCATAACTTCGATTGCTATCGTTTGTATTTGTTATATCAATTGCAAATGTCAACTACAAATTTTACTTGCTATTTAATAAAAATAATTGTTATTTATGGTTGATTCGTAACTACACATATAAAGAACACTTTATCTATTCTTCAACACTGATGTGTGAATGTCTTAAATTCATTGTAAATTTGAATTTCTGCCATGGTGACATTTAGCGTTTGTAATGGATATTTTAACAAGGGTAGTTGTTACGAGTTATAGAATACCACCCCAGGAAGATAAAATTGTAGAAAAATTTTATAAGTACTCTTCATAAAGATTTATTTTTAGATGAGGTTTAGGTTAAAATTTTTGTAAAAATGTGGATAAAATCCAGAAAGAAAAGGAATAATAAGTTAACGTATATAAATTGATTTTAACGGTAGAGGTATAAAAAGATAGTAACTAGGACAATAATGGGGTTATCCACCACTAAAAGATATTCAATTCTGAGTAAATTATTGTTATAGTCAACATAAGAATATAGTTAAAAAAGTTAATATAAGTTAAAAATTTATTTTATTACGCCTATAATAAATAAAAAACCAAATGAGCAATTTGCCGCACTTTACCATGTGACGTCATTCGCCCCAAAGAGTAGAGAGAGACAAATACATAGCATAAAAAAGGAAAGCGAATGACAGCTGTGTTATCCTTTTCCGCGAGGTGGAAGCATTTTGAAGTTTGAAAGTTTGGTTATGGTTATGTTTACATTTTTCTTCGTTTAAGTTGTGGTTCTTGTGATTGAGTTTTATTTCATTAATTTTTGCTATAGACTTTTATTTTCGTTTATAATTTCTTCAATTCAAAAAATAATCATTTACCATACTAGTATCAACGACTGGTAAATTTCTTGAGTCAGCTTGATAAAAACCGGATTCCATTTTCCAAAATAACAAAATATTTACTAATTTAGCCGAAAATGAGAAAAAAAAACACTGAACATAACCTATATCTCGCACGTGGTATCACAAACATAAACAAACTGTAACTTGTTTCATGAATGCTCGCTTGACGGCGCTGGTGTAATCGACAACCGGAAGTTTCAGGGCGAGTGACGTCACAGCAAAATTCAAATTTAATAGCAAATTAAAACAATTAATATCTCGTTTATTATAAATAATTTTAAGGTGAAACTAACAAATATAAATGATTTAGGACTTCCACTTACATAAAAAAAAAAAAAAAAATTGAGGTGGATACCCCCATTATGAACAGTACGATATAAAAAGCGGTAAAAACATTATGCGGCTATCAGCTGACGAGTACTACTTTACCGGTTTCCAGATTTTGTCGCTAAGTGGCTACGAGTTAATGTTCCTCGCGAATAGGCGAAATCTGGAGTTTGTATTTTAAATTTATTTATTTATTTAAATTGATTATAGGAAAAGAAATTCTCATCTCTGCAGGCAATATCTGTACTTATTTAAATGGTGCAATAAGACCAGTAGGTGCAGAAGGAGCTGTATAGATTTTTAGAGATTGTTCTAAAGTTGACAACAATTATCGTTTCTTTCACTACTAAAAAATATTAATTCCGTTTACTTTACTTTAAATAGAAGTGATCTGAAAAAAATGTCCAAAAAATACATCTAATTTACGTGAAAATTTCGTTCGGATTTTGGTTTTGTGGCGTTCGATTTCCAACTTAACAATTATTTCTAACTTTTCTTTTTAATGTATACTAGAAATTCACTCTTTAACTTCTGATTCTGATTGCCATCTATAGTAAACTTTGAGTATTAAGAAATTGAACCAGGCAAAGCTATTCAGAATAGTTTTACTTGTTGCACGTGTCTATTTTTTGTTGGTGATTTAAAAATCACACTGTTACTATTATTACAAATTTCTACATATATTTGCGTACAAATTATAAAATACACATAGTATAATGGATTTGTGTTTTATGTGCACGAAGGACTACCACTGCATCCCTGTGGACGACAGAATAGTGTCCGAAGTGGAGTATCTTATACCAGAAATAGTAAGTGAAATTAAACTTTACTTATCATGAATAGTAAATAATTGTATATACCTCTGTTGTGTATTTTTTTATTTTATTAAACAGTTGCATAAGTGAGGTTAGGTTAAGAGCCGATATGACCATGTCATACAATCGACAAGTCGCTTGATCGACAATATTATACCGTAGTTTTTGTCGAATTCTCGTGTTCAATATGAATTTACTTTTGTTAACTTCTTCCTAAATACAGTTTTCTCTCCATTTATATTTTGTTTGAGTTCTGATATCACTGTGATTACATTATTTTCTTTCGTTTTGAAATATTATTTTTGTTTTTCGTATAAAATATTATCAACTAGTGTTAAAATACTATTTTCTTAATTGTATATACCGAACAACGTTATATCCAGTGCTCGTACATTACTAATATTATCTTTGTTACGGCAATTATTTTTTTCTTCAAAACCAAAGATATAATTTTTGTTTTTCTATTTTCCATATTAATAACAAAAGGTTGATTTACAGTCTGAAATGTTTATTTATGTTTATTTTGACGTCAGACTTTCGGAGTCTATCCGGGAGAGCCACTTCCTAGAGATGGCAGTACTACTGACTGACTTATAGGGAAAACATTGTATTTTAAATAAATGCTAGCAGTGGCGGCTTGTGGCAAATTATTTACTTAAAACTAGGAATGACGATGGGTACCCGGGTACCCGGAACCTACCCGATAATAATGTACCCGTGTATCAAAAATAGTATCCGATTACCCGAAATGTACCCGTTACCCGTTTATTAACCGTTACCCGAAATCTACCCATTACCGAAAATCTGTTGTTGCCAGTTAAAGACAGTTTTCCACTACTGGAAACATTGTAACAAAACGAAGATCAAATCTGAATTCAGATACATCATCCATGCTGATATGTGCGAATAGAAATATGAGATATTCCTAAGTAGTTAAATCAAATGTACTTCCGTAATAAGTTTTAATTTTGTAATTTTATACTGCTGATATACTCGTATATTATATAAAATAACAATGTTTTTTTTTGTTCATTAATTAAATTTATACTCAAATAACAAAAATTTGTATTAAAAAAATGAATATGAAAGAATAACGGATATTTTAAGGGTATTACGTAATTATTGGGTATCAGGTTATTATCGGGTATCGGGTAATTATCGGGTAACGGGTAATTATCGAGTATCCAGTACTACTCGGGTAATTATATCGGGTACCCGGGTACCAAAATTTTCAGGTTTCGTCATTCCTACTTAAAACTTTAAACACTGCTTAATCAAAAAATCATGGAATATGTTGCTAGCTAGTAGCTCCGCTGTTATTATTTCATAACTTATTGTCCAGCAAAAATCATCGAGTAGGTGTAGATTTCTTGCCAGGATAGGATAGATTAGGAATTAAAGAAAAAGGTACCTTTGATTAAACTAAAAAAAAGAAAATAAACACACACTATATGTAATAAAAAAATAATAAACTGCCTAAGCTAACATAAACTCTGAAAATACATTACATAAATAAATTCACAAAAAAATTAATATACTGAAAATTAAACAATTTTAAAAATTAGTAGAATACCTCTATTTTTTTGAATCGCATTATAATCCATTACATTTTTATAAAATTTATCTTCTTTTTTGATCGTTGAAATAAAATCTTTTTCGATTGAAATTAATGTAATATCGCTAAGTCGATTTTGATCCATAGAATTGCGCAGATAAGTTTTTATGTGCTTTAAAATTGTAAAACTCCTTTCTACTGATTGGAATAGTCACAATGATGTTCAAAAACTTATAAAATTCTGGCATGCAAAAATGTGAATCGTTTTTAAAGTTAACATATCAGTTGGTGCCTTGTTTCTATTAAATAATAATATGTCGTTATAAATCACAGAAACCTCATTTTTTAATTTAATAGGATCCAAAAAAGAATATTGTTCTAGCAAATTTTTAAACGAATTTTCAGGAAATTCTTTTAAATAATTTAGATATTTTTCGGTGGTCAAAAGATCAAAAAGGAGTAAGTTGTCTAAATCAGAAAATCTAACTTGAATTTGGCCAATTATTGTCTCTAAAAAAAGTAGTTTTTCTTTTTTTAAGAATTGGATCTGTTTCAAAATTTATTCTTCTAAAAATGTCATTAAAAAACTCTTGTCATTTCGAAACATTTCTAATATTTTTAGTAAGGAACTTAAACCTTCTTTTGCTAATGTAATATCTGTATTTCTGCTTTGTAAAATGGATAGAATCACTTCAATTTGTTCAAAAATTAAATTATTATATATTATAGCCAGACCCCCATTCTAAACATTCCTAGAAGAGCCGCTGCACTGATACCGACATTTGCTAATGATCGGAGCTCATGCCTCCCTTGTCTATATTTTCTCTCTGTTCAACTCATATATTTTACCTTTCTTCTTGAATTGATTCAAGGTCAAAACTAGCCTTCTCTTCGCTTTAAAGGGATATAGGTGGAGACAAATTTTAAGTTTGTCTCCGGCTCTTTAAATAATATTTATTTCTCTCTTTAAATAACACATATAATTAAAAGAATGTCTACTAATATATTTTTCTAATATAATAAATAAGTCTTTATATATTCCATTTATTATTTGTAGAAAATATTAAAATATTTATTAAACGTGCACATTTTCTTTATCTGTTGAGAGGAGGCAGTGCCTCCCTTGCCTCCTCTGACGAGCCGCTACTGAGTGCTAGTGATATTTTGATTCTTTGTTTTGAGGATATTTTGTTATTTTTAATTCGATTCAAATTTGTTTATCGAAATTTCCGATATATACATTTATTTTAACGATGCTGTGCGGTATATGGTCGAAATAAAAGCAGATTATAAAAGGAACATAAGATTCACAATTGCAGTTATCTACTTGTTATCTAATTACTTAATTATTTTTAGCTGGACATATTATTTTATGCGATTACAAGGCAGATAAACGGAACAATTTATTTTTATATAGAAATAATTAGGCTGTGTCTTCAAATATCTAATTTGAATCAATCGTAATAACATTAAATACAATTGTCAGTAGTGCAAGCAATCGTTGCTTAGTTATTATATTTATGTATTTTTTTTATAAATACACCATATAAAAATTTAAAAAATATATCTTATAATACCTATTATTAAATACAGAACAATATCTCTTTGACTTGCTGGTCGTTGTTGGTTGTTGTTTACTTATAACCCTATGTGACAGTACAACATTTTGCCTACGTCTTAGATGTTTTATTTTGCCACCAGATGTCAGACACTTTGTTGGTTCTTACCAATATAAAAAATTGATTTTAAAGCGATAGTAAATAATCAAACACAAAGTAATAACTGAAAAGGGCTTATCTGGAGTTGGTGGAATCCGAAGAAACAGAACGTCGGAGGCTCTCGGCCAGACAGCGGCCAGATCAGTAGCGTCACACGTGCTGCTTGACTTGAGATCGGAATTTCCGTTATCTCCGGTTCCGTTGGAGAATAATTGTCCCACAATTATATTCTCGTATTTTGTAGTTACTATAAAGGGCATACAACCCAAATTAACAAGCCTACAAAAGGTTGTGGTTGAGTATTGGTGGTAAGGGTATGCACGCCACTGATTAATATGAAGATGGAAAATTACGAAGTATTTCTTTAAACTGATATGAAAACAACAACAATGAAACAGAAAATTGTATACACAATTACCAAGATAACTCACTGTATACATCTTTCAATATAAAATCTCAGGAAGGAGGATTTAAGAAATGCGACCGGGATGGGTTTTGCGTATGGCGGATAGTGTTTCGTGATATCCATCTTAAAAAAATATGGGATACAACAAACTTAAAAATGCTCTAAATTGTGTAGTCATAATTTACAATATGATAAATATAATTGTGAAATACAAAAAGAGGTAAAATATTAACATAACAGAAAATAAAGTAAATACAAAATTGAAATAAGGATAATACATAATAAGGACGTATAACAGTTTCCATTGACTTTTATTTAAATAAAATAAGGTTTATGAACAGTAGAAATGTATATTCTGACCCTTTATTTAAAATTACTATGATACGGCAATTAAATTATTTTTTGACATTTACGTTACACGACGGGGTTCATTCTCATTGGACAATATGCAATATAATTCATATGTATGTATATCAATGTATAGTTTCATTTTTCATAAGTAATATAATAAGAGCCAAGAATTTATTGGAAAAAATTACGAATAGTTGGTGCGTAGTAATAGACAAACGAGTGTCAAAAATGACATTTAGACCACGACAGTGAAGCTGGAATGATTTAAGAGTCATTTTTGACCCGAATTGTCGTTACTTCGCAAGAATTACAAGTAAATTTTACCTATTAAATTCTTAGCTCGAATTATATTTGCTTGATTATTTCACGAATGACAAAAAAAAGATTCCAAATAGACATTCTTGATCTTTTTGTATTCTCTGGAACACTTTGATCAATATTTTCATATCAATAAAATGTGACCATGACGACGCTAGTGCGATCAAATTACTTCACTAAAATACGGCCTACCCCCCCCCCCCCCATCAAATGAAGCATTCTGATTGGGTGAAAATGACATGTGTGTAATAATCTTTATAATAGTTGTACGATGCAAAATACTTACTAATGTAATTAAATTCCTAAACTTTTGTTGTTCATGGTTTGGGAACAACCACATGCGACACAACTTACCTTAATTATTACTATACTGGAATGCTGAATATGCAAAGAATGTTAAATTATTGCGATACAGTTATTTCTATAGACTGAAGAACAAAACAACAAATTAATAATAAGGTGCAGATCATGCAATAATAATTAATATTTGTCAAATATTGCATGCGCAGAAGTGTTAGACATCTATCTCTCTCAGGCTCGTTTCTCGCTTGCATAAAAGCCTACAAGTTAGCGTTCCAGTATTACTATATTCCAGTGACATGTTGACGAGTAGTTCACGGAATGTCCGCTACTGGCGCAGCGATGCAACTTTATTCGCCTATTCAGAATAATTCTTTGTTGACATCAGAGTATATTTTCCTGTTGGTGGCATGACATCACGCTATTAATTTTATTACAAAGTTTTAATATATAGTTCGCACAAATAGTAAAATATAAACAGTACAATGGAGTTTTGTTTTATGTGCACGGAGGACTACCACTGCGTCCCTGTGGACGACAGAATAGTGTCCGAATTGGAGTATCTTATTCCTGAAATTGTAAGTCTAGTTATACATATGTTACGCGATAGACTTGTTCAACTACCCATCGAAATAACTATCAAAGGTTCTTTCATACTGGTTGATTCACACAGTTAAATAACAATTCGAAAACACAAAGTATATTAAACGAAAAATCATTACATTTTTGATTATATTATCTTATATTGTTTTTTTTCTTAACAACTGCCCACTACTGACAAGTAATTTAATTTTTAATATTTAATACCTTCCATTAGATATTAGCATTGGTCGCAACATACTCCCACCTTGGGAAACGAAGTAAACTTACTGAGAGACTCAAACTAATTTAAGACATATGCGGATATCTAATGGGTTTTTTTACTCTACGCCCACTTCGCGTGATTTGAACATTTTCGCGCAGATCACTTTCACAAACACTAATTTCAGAGTGTTTTTCATGAACAGTGATGTGCTGGTTATCATTAGAAGTTCTGGCGATCGATTTCTTGCTTAAGTTGACATCACTAGTACTCTCTAAACGGTAGATTCGTTTTATGGGACGCAACAGTTGCCCACTGGATGTCTTCAGCAGGATGAAACGAACTTCTCCATCCTTACCTGGAATCAGTTCTTCAATTCGACGTAGCGGCCAATCGATTCGCTTGTGATTGTCGCTTCCAATCAATACAACTTCACCAATAGTTAGTGAATGTTTAGTTTTCTTTCGCGAACCAGTTTGACGTAATTGCCCCAAGTAGAGCTTCGAGCAATCTCTGCCGGTATCTCAATCTTTTATTGGGATCGGAGTCATTGACAGCGTCGCAGTCTGGAATCCCAATTTTTTGTTGTTCCCTAAGAAACATAGACGGAGTTATCGGAACTAAATCAGAAGAGTCATTAGAAATATATGTTTTAGGTCGAGCATTAACAACTGCTTCACAGTCACACAAGGTAGTTGTGAATTCTTCGTAGTTGAGGCAGAGAGCTGCTTTTTGCAATTCTTGTTTAGACTTTTCTTCTATGGAATCAAGTACATCTAACTGTCATAATTCAGCAATGGTAATATCTTTTGAGAACAAGGAAACAACATTCATCGTTGTGCTATATCTAGAGGATTCTGGAACTTTCCCTTGCAGTGTCCAGCGTTACAATGTTTGCGTGGCTACAAGACCACATTCCAAATCTCTTTTTGCACGTGTTAACAATTTTCCAGAAACATCTGCACCTAATAACAGTTCTATTCGTCCTGGCTTCGTTATATCAGTTATTTCAAGATTCATATCTTGAAGTTTAGTAGACCAACTGCCCCTGTGTACAGGAGGAACGTTGTTACAGATATATACCTGGTGTAGTACCTCCATCTGACAAGTAAATTTTCTGTCGAGAGTGTCTAATTGAATCTCATAACAACCGTGCAGTTGTTCTGCTGTATTTACGCCGCCAAAAAGGGAATGGACGATTTTATCTTTCCTCTTTTCCGGTAATTGCAATTCCTCGGCGGTTGACTTGAGAATATAGGATCCACTATCAATAAGAGCACGAACCTCTTTCGTTCGTTTCTCGCCGATCACCAAGACTCTCAGCGTCTGCAAAAAAAACTTTGCGTGTCTGAGCAGTTTGCTAAAGAATGTTCTCTTCAGTAGTCTGTTTTCCTGCCGTATTCTTTTCAACCTTTGGGTCTGTATCTTTTTTATTAATTGCTATTTTAGGTCACATAAGCACCATATGTCTCTCTGCACAAACCAAGCATTTAATTCTTTCACGACATTTCCTGCTTATATGACCGTATCTAAAACACAAAAAACATACCTTTTTATTTGTTAATATTTCACGTTTCTCATATAATGATAATTTCTGTGCTTTAAAACAATCACGGCTATTGTGCGATCCTCTGCAAAATACGCAATGTGTAGAACTATTATTGATCAATGTAGCAGCAGTAGGAACATTATTTTCCATCTGTTTCTTGCTTCCTTTCTGTTTGTCTGCGCTTTTTAGCAAACCAAAACTTTCTGTAGCAAGAGAAATTCTTTCTTCGTTTTCTACTTTCAACTTCAGAAACTCCATCAAGCCACTTAATCGATTGTTTACTATACTAATATCAGACCCTTCAGAAAATCTCATCGATCGCTGTCAGACTTGTAGTAATTCTTCTGGAAGGCAGGATTCAACTAGCGGGTATAACATTGACGCACATTTATCGGTTGTCACCTCCAAAGTATCCAATGCATTTAACTGTGTCTCTATTTGATCGCACAGTTATTTAACACCAGTTTCAGCAGTTCACGAACATAGACTTCCCCCAATAAGTCTTCACGCCCAAACCTAGCGTGTAAGCTGTCGATGACTTTCTGATAATTTTCCTTACTTGGTGGGAAACTGTCTACTATTTGTCGGACTCGTGTACCAGGTATGATGGTAAGCATTAAGTATTGAAATTTATCTTCTTCATCTAAATCCTTATCTTCGTGGATCTTTTTAAATTGTATTTGATTATATTATCTTATATTGTTTTTTTTTCTTGACAACTGCCCACTACTGACAAGTAATTTAATTTTTAAAATTTAATAACTTCCATTAGATATTAGCATTGGTCGCAACAACATATCTAACATTTACTTTGTATATTTGTTATTAAATGTAGCAAAAGTGAGGTTAGGCTAAGAGTAGTAATGTCGTACAATCGACAAGTCGTTTCATCGACTATATTTTTTTCATACAGGCGATTTGAAAAAAAATAATATACAATTAAACGCATCTATAAGAGATCCAAAGTTGGTTTTTGCTTTCCCCAAAAATGCATAGCTGACTACGATCAAAAAAGTAAATTTATCAATTTTCTTTTTTTGCTTATAACTTCCTTATTTCAATACAAAAAAAAAATAATTTGGACATTATTCAAACACTATTTTATTACGAATTCACTGCAGTACTCCAAATTTTTATTTCTCATACCAACTTTCAATTTTCATGCGGACCTCAAAGTAGGCTGTGAGACCGTAAGAGAAGTCAAGAAGATTGATGTTTTACTCTATATTTCTAAATCCATTTAGTTATCACTATCCGAAATACAAGAATAAAATTAGTTTCCGGCTTGCTGCATTTTATGAGTATATTATGAGAATTGATTTTACATTTCAGACAATTACCAAGTTGGGTATTCCACTGCGCATCTGTTCCGTGTGTGAGGGGGCCCTCGACGCCTTCAGCAAATTCAAACATTCCAGTGTGGAGAGCAGCCGGCGCCTAGAGAGCAGCATCAGGGCCCGCTGGGCCCCGGGGCCCCCGCTACACACAGGTAGGGCCCTCGTTGTGGGCCACAATGACACATCTGGTACCCAACCCGAGAAAATAGAAGAAATGTCTATTAAAGAAGAACCTGTAGAAGAAACATGGCCGGAGTGTCACCCGCACATAAACAGCGCATCATTAAACCCTGCCTTGCGGGTAGACAGGACATCCACAGACACATACAGGGCTCTTCCCAATCCAATCGTTCTGTTAGAAAGTGTATTGACACAGAATAAATTGCATAAAAGCAGAATGTCTCTAAACACTGCATCGCACACAAATATCTCCATTAAGGAAGAACAACTCGAAGAAACGCCACAAGACCGACGACTTTATAATTATATAAAGGAAAACATATGCAAGGAAGAATATGCAGAAAGTAATAAAATGAATGATGATAAAGATAATGAAAGAGGACATAAGACAGAGGAGGAGAATTCAAGGGCGGACACACGGGAGAAAGTGTGGGAGAAGAGTACCGCTGAGCCCGAAGAAATAGTTGTAAAAGAAAATGACAAATATTGCAGCAGAAATAATCAAATTGACACAAAGAAAACTTTCCTCTGTAATAAAAAGTTTAAGAAAATACATAAAAGAGAACATGGAAGTAATATTAGTAACAAATTATTCATACGTAAAAATAATTTATCGCATCGTAAGAAACAAGTACATAGGCGAATGAAATATTTACCGTGTATTCTATGTACAAAAACATTTATTTATAAATACGATTTGAATAAACATATAATGTTGCATAATGGAATTAAAAATATTCAGTGTTTTATTTGTAAAAAAAGATTTTCTAAAAAGCATAATTTGAGACAACATTTAAATACTCATAATTGTCAAAAAGACTTCCGCGGTAATACAAGCACTCAAACATTTCCGTCGGAAACTGAGTTAAAAAGCCGTAGTATAGAACAAGAGAGCATCCGAGTAAACAAAGCCTCGCCGTGCTCTGTGTGTCATAAGATATTTAGATATAAAAGTCAATTGGGTCGGCATCTGAAAGTTCATTCTAAAAAGTATCGGTGTGAAATTTGCAGTAAATCGTTCACGTGGAAACATGTTTTATTGAAGCACGTGAAAGCACATTCTGGAGTAAGACACTTTCAATGTAATGTCTGTAGTAAGTCATTCAAATATAAATGGTATTTACGAGTCCATATCAGACTTCATTCCGGAATAAAAAACTATCAGTGCAATGTCTGTAGTAAATCATTTACGCATAAATCGAATTTAAATACTCACATGAAAATTCATTTAGGAATAAAAGAACATAAATGCAATGTCTGCTTTAAAACATTTACGAAGAATTCGCAATTAAATAGTCACATGAAAATTCATTCCTCTGTAAAAGACCAATATTGTGATGTCTGTAATAAATCGTTCAGACAAATTTAGTTTACAACGTCACATGAAAGTTCATTCTGAAATAAAGGTAAATCATACAAATATAAGTCTCGATTAATTACTCACATGAAAACTCATTTTAAAACTGAATGTGTTATATAATTTAATGTTTAACAGAAAAGTCTAGTGGTTAATGTTAAAGCAGAGAAACGCCCAGAAAGGAATCAAGTTGCCCTGTGAAATGTGAGTAACGGGTACATTTATTATTTAACAATATTCATATTATTAATTATTATTTTTATTTGTATTATATTCCCCTTTCCTCGCTTAATAATCAGTTCGAACTCCTTTGGCATTAAATATATTAGAAGATTAAATGTAAGTTATGTTAAGAATTAACAACCCATACTTTCATGCTTTATGTGGCATTTATTTTTTATTCTAATAAGAATGCTGTTGAGAATTTGTAGGTCATAATAAGAAAAACTAAAGCTGGTATCAGACAGATGCACATGTCTAACTGTTAATGAAAATGGTATTTGTTTTTTTTATCGAAAATGTGCTTTATTTGTATTTTTTTTTTGTAATTTGTATGAAACAATAAATGTATATTATTTTACATTTTACAAGATAAAACAGTTTTTAATGCTGATAAGAGGAATTGACTGGCGAACCTATCACCGTGAAAATGAAAATATGTTAATCAAATTTTATAAACTTAATAAATAACTCATATTTTTTTAATTGCACAACCTGGTGGTTTTTACTTATTTAATCCTGGCGTTCTTATCTAGAATTTCTCCGGCTTTTTCTATCTGTTGCTACTTCCTAGTTTTCTCCTCGACTTCTGACGTTTGTTGTACTTCTAGCTGTCAGGTTTACTGGGTCATCCTCTTTTTCTTTTTCCTGTGTCTCTTGCTTTAAACACTTGTACTGTATAGATGTTCAAGCCATCTTATTTTGTCTAGTCTTCCATGCTCTTCTATAAGAGGGGACCACCGAAAATTGCTGCAAACTACTAATAAAAAACAAAATTTTTCAAAACATTTTTTTATCGTTTTTCTAAATACTCTCCTATTAACTCAACATATTTACGCATTCGATAAAACAAATCATTGAAGCAATAAATCCATTCTTTTGGAGACATTTGAGAGACCAAGTTTCCGTAGGATGGAACCGTATCATTTGTACTTGTATATCGGAAACCACTTATGTTATCCTTTAATTTAGGAAATAGGAAGGAATGACAAGGTGCAAGGTCAGGACTGTACGGCGGGTGCTCCAGTAATTCCAGCTTGGACTCTGTTAAATAGGCTTTAGTTTGTGCAGCAGTATGTGGAGATGCATTGTCCTGGTGCAAGACTAGCTTACTTCAAGGCCGATTTTTACTCCCTTGACAAATACCTGTGACAAACAAATTGTTGTATACCAATTAGCAGTTACTGTTTTTCTATCCTCTAATGCAATATTGACAATAGGACCGGATTTTGAGAAAAAGGAGGCAATAATTTTTTACCAATATTTCGAACTCGTTTTACTTTGACAGGATTGGATTATTATAGAAAATATTCACGTTGAAAGTGAACTAAGTATAATGATTTCTCCGACAGTAGGTGGGCTGGTATCTCGTAGAGCAGCTGAGATGGGTGTCGAACTGAGGCGGAAGTGATAAAAGCTCTCGGCTACGTTGATGCTCTGTGAGTCCACGGCTGAAGCAAAAGTAAAAGGAAGCACACACAAAAGTGTTAAACTGGAAAAGTCAATTACCCAACAAACTAAATCTCAATAAACTATAAAATACAAAAATCTTTGCAAAGATTGAATTGACGCAAGCAGTGACAAGAAAGATAAGAAAAGGTAAAAAGAAATTAAAAGATGATATCGCAAGTTGTCACAACGCGACAAGTCGAAAACCGATACTCGTTTCGGGTTCGATTTAAAAATTCACTCGATTCAACCTCTGAATACTCTCAACAAAACCAACATAACCCCAATATCAATGGCTGACTAAACTTAAACTCTAGGGAAATGATAATGTATGATTTGTGAGGTGATAACAAGAATTTTTAAAATAGAAATTACTTTAAACTAATCGACCAAAATTAGAAATTACAAAAAAGGAGTTAAACAAACTTTGAAGTAGTGATGGCGCGGAAATTCAGCCGTGAAACTAAATCCGGTTACTGCCGAATCTTAAATAAATTATAAACAGTTAATAAAAGTAAGTAACAATATAAACAAACGAATATAAACACTAATTTAGAAGTAATTATTATTAATAAAGACTTAAACACTACGCACATTTATTTAAACACTTAAAACTACGCAATATTTATTTATACGATATTTATATCACCAACTATTTATTTATTTCTACTATACATATCGCTGACATGCACTGACCAACACTGACTTCTTTCAGTGACTCTCACACTCTGACCGAGACTAATTTCTTGAGCCGCCCGATGCGACCCTTTAATACCTACGGACAGTTAATCTTGAGGATTCCAGCACCTTCTATATAAAATTCGCGAACAGAGAGGACAGCCGTGATAACTCATCTGGGGGTCAATTCTTGAAATGTGAAAAAATCTCATAAGTGATAAAATAAGTCACTTGAGTGAGAAATGACAAGTGAGATGGAAATTTGAATTCTTGAATTTTGGTATCATATCATATCATATCATTTACATTTCATCACGGTAAAAAAAATTACCATCGTATTCGGTGGTGAAATGTCAATTTGAGTAATAATTATTTGTTTTGTGTATGTACATTTATATCCAGGTATGTACGAATTTATTATTATTAATACATTTTTTAAATATTTATTTTAATAAGAAGATGAAATTTCATAGAAATATTGTTTTTTATTATTATTTATATGATTATAGATATATTTGCATATACATATGGTAGATGAATTGGAAGTTGCTGCATCAATTTAGATAATGAAAGGAAATATAATATGAAAGAAAATCCATTTGAATTGACCGAACGCGCTTTTATACGTTTATTTCGATTAAATAAACGAACTACGCGTTCTTTAATTTCTTCGATAGAGGAATATATAGTTCCTGCGTCAAGAAGTTCAGCTATTGCCATTTGTTCAAAAGTAAGTATTCTTTCTTTTTATAAACTCTATAAAATTTAAAGTTTCAATATATATATATACATATATATATATATATATATATATATATATATATATATATATATATAAGGTTCTTTGCGCTTTACGTTTCATGGCTAATGGAAGTTATCAAACCAGTGTTGCAAATGATAGGAATTTATGCTTTAGTCAGTCTTCTGTTAGTCGGTCCATTGAAGATGTAACTGTAGCGATTAACAATAATTTATTTAATGATTGGGTTAAATTTCCAGCTAACATGGAAGAGTTACATAACACTCGTACACGGTATCAAACTATGAATACTTAATATGAAAGTACCTTATTGATTTGTTTTTTTTTTCTAGATTTTCTCAAAAATATAATTTCCCAGGAATAGTAGGAGCAATTGATGGTACACATGTAGCTATTTTTCCTCCATCCAAATTACCCTAGTCATATGTATATGAACCGTAAAGGTTTTTACTCAATTACTGTTCAACTCGTAAGTAAAATAATATACATATAGAAAAAATTAAACCCGTTTTGCAATTTTTTAATTCAGAAGTTATGCAAGGAGTATATATATTTAAAACTGAGTTAATTTGATTTGTTTCCATGTTTGCAACAGTAGCCTTAAAATTTTAAACGTAAATGCAAAATATCCGGGTAGTACGCATGATTCGTTTATTTGGCAAAATAGTTCATTAAAAACATCTATGGAAACTTTGTATCGTAATAATGCAAACATGTGGTTATTAGATAAAACAAAATATTCCGTAATTCAATTTATTTATAAAATCTTATATAATGTGATTCCGGTTACCCATTAACACCGTTTTTACTTTCACCACTTTTGGATGCCGAATCAAAAAGCCCCGAAGAACGATACAACAATGCTCATAAATCGGCTAGAAATACTACTGAAAGATGCAATGGACTACTTAAAGCCAGATTCCGATGTCTCCTCAAAGACAGAGTGTTGCATTATCATCCAGTTAAAGCATCACAAATTATAAATGCTTGTACAGTTTTACATAACATTTGCGTTAATGAAGGCACACAAGATCCTGACATACATTATGACGAAAATCTGGTAGAATTGGAAATGGCGATCGTCAATAATATCAACAATACTGTAATTTTTCATAAATCGTTGTTAGTAGTCTTTCTTGCATTTCTGTCTGCTTTCTAACAGCGTCTACTTGAGCATTTAAGATTTCTAGTTTTGTTTCGTAATACATTTTCTTTAACTCTAATTTTTTTCTGCTATATTTTTTATGCCTTCTACAGCGTTTACACTTTTCTGCAGCCTAATGTGCTTAGATTTTGAATGTTTTTTTTTCTTCCGGTTTATTATTTTCATTAAAATATTGAATATCATCATTTTCTAGATTCTTTAAATTATCAGGAACTTGGTCAATACATTCTACTGAACTATGGATGTTTTCAACATTTACAGTTGAGGTCAGATTTTCGTTCATGTTAATTGTCACTGAGGATTCATTTATATTGTGCCCCTCTATAGCTACCGTCCCAATAATATTTGCAACTTTTTTTTGAAATTCATTCAATTCATCCGACAAAGGGCTCCCTCCTCCAGTTCCAGATCTATGTTTTTTAGCTTTAGTTGCCTTCTCTTTAGTATTCCGTCGTATATCGTGCCAGCACTAAAGCAGAATTAAATCCCAATTAACATCATGTCTATTTCATTTTAACTAAAATATTTACCTTTTTCCATTCTTTACTAGTTTTATTTGCCCCATCCATGCTATTTAATTCATTCGCCAAGTCACTCCATAATTTTATTTGGTCTTTTGATGTAAATGTTGAATCAAAATTATTCTTAGTAATTTTTGGATGAGAACAAATATATTCTGTTAGAAATTCTTTCTGTTCAAGCTTTACATATTTTTTTCTATGCATCTGATTAGTTTCCATTATAAAATGATTTATGTATTTGACGTCTATTTACAATGTTGACAATTATTGTAGATGACGACGACGGCAATAACATAAACAAAATTCTTTTTTTTAAATAGTGACCATAGTGATCAGTGATAATTTCTCACTTGTAGAACCAAGGCACAATAGATAGATGATAAATATGTCATATTAAGTCAAGAATTGATATTTGTGATATATGTGAAATGAGATGAAAAATTATCATCTAATCTCATATTATTTTAATTTTTTCAAGAATTGACCCCCTGGGGTGAGTCTCGCTCGTTACAGGACCCCTATTCTGCACAAGTCACTGTCACGATGGTGACTTAAAATTGTGATGTATGCAACCCGTAACTCGTGTACTTTTTTGAGTGGTAGTCTAGTTCTTTTAGTGTTACTAGGTTTTAGAGTTTAAAAACTATGTTGGTAATGGTATAGTGGATTTCAAACTTTGTTTGCATATTTTATTGCCTTTTGTTTCACGGTGCTTTCTTAAAAATTTTCCTTTTAATTCTAATATATAGTGAGGTAACTAAACGTTTGAATAATAAATTGTTGTAACTATTAAATTATACAGATATGATAATGACGTAGAAATATTTATAATATTGTCTAATAAATCTTCTAAAAAGACGATCGGCATAAAAACGCTCTTCAGTTTCAAGTTCTTCGACTAGAACTAACGCCCCGTAAATAAAAGCCATTTTTTATTTAATAAAAATATCTGAAATAAAAACAGCAATTTGTCAGTTATACACAAGTTATAAGTAATTTTTACTATTCTTCTCGCCGAAGAAACAAATATAACAGCAAAACACGGACCAACTAAAGCAGCAAAACAATTCGAAATGTACAAAACACAACACAAGAGACAAGTCACTAGTGACTTGTTTATGTCACGACCTAAAGAGGTGGTGACTAGCGAGTCACTTGATATGACGTCATGTATAGCTAGTATTTGATATTGACCGCTAGAATGCGCTTCAAAATGTCACCATCGTGACTTTTTCACACTGGTGACTTGTGTACAGAATAGGGGTCCAGAGATGTATAATTTGGTATTATAGCTTGACGTATAAATTTATTTATTTCTTCAAAATTACAAAATAAGATATTACTCTAGATAGACAAAAAGAGGTATTTAATTAAATATTGAAAATTACATTTTCGCAGATCGTAATGTATAAAGAATATTTTGTCTGTAGTAATTGGAGTCAATATTGACCGCCATTCTTTATAAATTACTTCTATTTCTGAAAATTTGTGTTTATTTTAAAATGAACATTTAAGAGTGCCCAGACAATCTTAAAACTATTTGGAACAGCTTGAAACTGTTTTAAATATCCTGCAACGTTCTAAAACAGATTCAAACTCTTTTAACAGTGTCCAGACAGTCTTAAAACTATTTGGAACTGCTTGAAACTGTTTTAAAAACCCTACAACATCTTAAAACGGCTTAAAACTCTTTTAACAGTGCCCAGACAATCTTAAAACTATATGGAACTGCTTGAAACTGTTTTAAATACCCCATAACGTCTTTAAACAGCTTCAAACGAAACAAAATATTAATTCCGTTCACTTTACTTTAAATAGAAGGGAACTGAGAAGAATGTCCAAAAATACATCTAATTTACTTGAATTTCATTCGGATTTTGGTATTGTGGCGTGCGATTTTCAACTTACAATTAATTCTAACTTTTGTTTTGAATGTACATTAGAAATTCACTCTTTATATTAAAATGCTGACTGCCATCTATAGTAAACTTTAAGTATTAAGTAATTGAACCAGGGAAAGCTATTCAGAATAGTTTCATTTGTTGCACGTGATTATTTTTTCTGGTGATTTAAAATCACACTGTTACTATTATTACAAAATTCTACATATATTTTGGGTACAAATTATAAAATACATAGTACAATGGATTTGTGTTTTATGTGCACGAAGGACTACCACTGCGTCTCTGTGGACGACAGAATAGTGTCCGAAGTGGAGTATCTTATACCAGAAATAGTAAGTGAAATTAAACTTTAATTATTGTGAATAAGAAATAATTGTACATACCTCCGTTGTATGTTGTTTTTATGTTATTAAACACTTGCATAACTGAGGTTAGGATAAGAGCCGATATGACCATGTCAGACAATCGACAATTCGCTTGATCGACAATATTATACCGTAGTTTTGTCGAGATCTCGTTTTTAATTTTATTAATATTATTATCCTCCATATTTACGTACGTATTCTTAATGAACAATTAAAATTCTAAATTATTTTATCATACAATATTCTTAAAATCAATATGTATTTACTTTTGTTAACTTCTTCCTAAATAAAGTTTTCTCTCCATTTATATTTTGTTTGAGTTCTGCTTTCACTGTGGTTACATTATTTTCTTTCGTTTTTAAATATTATTTTGATTTTTCGTATAAAATATTATCGCCCAGTCTTAAAACCGAACAACGTTATAGCCAGTACTCGTACATTACTAATATTATCACTGTTATAGAAATCATTATTTTCTTCAGAACCAAAGATATAATTTTTGTTTTTCTATTTTCCATATTAATAACAAAAGGTTGATTTGCAGTCTGAAATGTGTATATATGTTTGATGGGTTAAATTTGTATATGTTTATTGTATTTCCCGCTAGATTTTGACGTCAAACTTTCAGAGTCTATCCGGGAGAGCCACTTCCTAGAGATAGCAGCACTACTGACTGACTTTTAGGGAAAATATTGTATTTTACATAAGTGCTAGTTCTATTTTGATTTTTTGTTTTGAAGATATTTTGTTATTTTTAATTCAATTCAAATTTGTTTATCGCAATTTCAGATATATACATTTATTTAAATGATGCTGTGTGGTCTATGGTCGAAGTAGAAGCAGATTATAACAGAAAAATAAGATTCACAATTGCGGTTATCTGCTTGTTAACTACTTATTTAATTATTTTTAGCTGGACATATTATTTTATGCTATTACAAGGCAGATAAACGGAATAATATAAAAAAAATTAGGCCGTGTCTTCAAAATTCTAATTTGAATCAATCGTAATAATATTAAATACAATGGGGTAGGTGACCAATTTCTAAATTTGGTATATGTAATAGCTTGTACAAAAATAATGTACCCGTATTTTTTTAAAATTGTTAATTATTTGTTGTTTTGAAGTAAATAAATAATATAGTACTTGGGAGGGGATTATGACGTCAACTAAGTTCATGAGAGGGGCGAAGGTAGACAGAGACGGAAATATGTGGTGTGAGTGAGATAGATAGGTTTATTGCCACACCTTCAAATTTTAACCAATCAGCAAGCGAACTTAGTAAACGTCATAGTAATGGACGATGTTTCTATTTAACGCAAATCACTAAACAATTGCTGATAAATATTTAACTTTTTTAATGTCTACGTTCATAAATAAACATACTTTCTATAATTTAATAGTTTTTTCATTAAAATTCTATATTGGTCACCTACCCCATTGTCAGTTTGGAGAAATGTGTATGCATCTGTAAAGCAGATGGAGAGTAGTGCAAGATATCGTTGCTTTGTTATTATATTTATTTATTTTTTTATATAAATACACCATAAAAAAATTAAAAAATATATTTCATAATACTCTAAAACGGGGTGAATAGGAACTAAGGGGTAAATCGGGGCAAAAAGACGGAAAAGTATTTTGGGCCAGTACAAAACCTCAGTATTAAAATAACTTAAATTTTAGAATGCACAAATTGTAGGGGAATATTTATAGAACTAATATTATGTTGTAAAATCGTTTAAGTTGGTAGCACTGACACGTGACAGCAAGCACAACATGACATGAAATTTGACAAGAATTTCACAGCTTTGATAACTTCATGTGCAGCGCACGTCTAGCAAAGGAAGTTTAGACTTTTTTATTTTGTTTCGGTGACTTGTTCCATTTTCTACAACAAGTGATTATTACGAGTGTGAAATAATTTATATGCTTCTCCAAATAATTATTTTTGTATTTTTTTTGCATTTTATAGTGTATGTGGGGTGAATAGGAACGTCAATTATGACATACAAACGTGACCCGCACTCAAAGATGTATGTAAAACACGAGCCGGATAAAATTAAAAAAGCAACTGACGCTATAAAAGCAAGTATGGGTTACCGAAATGCTGAAAAAAAAATTAAAATTCCGAAAAGTTTATTATTTCGTCACAAAAAATACTGTAATAAAATGTTAAAACACGCGGCCGAACTATTTTACCTGCGGAATTGGAGGCTTGTCTTGTAGATAAATTTATTTTGTGTTCTTCTTGGGGATATCCCTTAACGGTGTATGATCTACGTCTACTAGTAAAAAGGTACCTAGATAAACGTGGAATTCAAGTTGAAAAATTTAAAAACAATCTTCCGGGCATCGATTTTGCTAAGTCATTTCTGCAAAGACACCGTGTTAAGGTAACTGAACGTCTGTGTCAAAATATTAAATGCTCGCGGGCTGCTGTATCACAGCAAGAAATTCAGGAGTTTTACAATAAATTAGAGACTACGTTGGAGGGGGTTCTACCTAGTCATATAGTAAATTACTCGGTAAATTATGACGAAACAAATCTATCTGACGACCCCGGACGTAGCAGAATCATTTGTAAGCGTGGTTGCAAATATCCAGAAAGAATTATGAACCATAGTAAGTCGGATACGTCAATAATGTACGCAGCAACTGGCGATGGTAAACTTTTCCCTTCATACGTAGTGTATAAATCAACTCATCTATATACCACTTGGACAGAAAGAATTGTAGATATAATAGAAGTGCCAGTGGATGGTTTGATGCCACTTGTTTTGAAGACTGGTTTTCCACGGTGGCAATCCCTTATTTAAAAGAATTTGAAGGCCGAAATATACTTATAGGAGATAATCTATCTTCGCACCTTACGTTAGATGGAATAAAATTGTGTAAAGAACACCAAATAGAATTGGTTTTTCTTCCAGCCAACTCCGCTCATTTGACACAGCCGTTAGACGTTTCTTTCTTTAGACCATTAAAAGCCGCATGGCGAAAAATTTTGGTAGAGTACAGAAATGGACCTGGTAGAAAACTACCTGGCATTCCAGAAGATGTATTTGCTCGACTTTTGCTTAAATTAGAAAGAGCTATTAGTGTTAATCAAGAAAACAATATTAAATCTGGATTTTTAAAACGTGGCATCTTTCCTGTAAATGCACAAAAAAATATTGGAACGCTTACCTCATCAAGAAGAAACGAACCAAGTTGAACCAATAGAAAATGAGCTCAACGAATCATTAACTACTCTGCTGCAACGAATGCGTTATTCTGATACCCCCAAGAAATGTTTAAGTATCGCTCCAGGACAAAGTGTGACTTCTTCTAGTTTCAAAAATGCATCTAAATCTTCATCTGAAGAAGAAGATACTGACTCATGTGATGATATTAACAATGACGACTTAACAAATAATGTGCCTTTAGAAGCTATTTTATTTATTTATTTATTTCTTTGACCATATTACATGATATAGGATTGTCACACACTTCTACCTTAAATTTATTTTGAGAATTAATAGATTTTAGCATACTCGGTAATTTGTTATATAGAAGTGCTCCAATATAATAAATGTTTTTTTCGTACATAGATGATTTGTGATGTAACAGTATTAAATTATTTTTATTACGTGTGTTGTGAGTGTGGTAGTCACAGTGCTTTGTAAAGGAATAGTACTTTTTTTCGTGAAAGTTAAAGTGTTTTATATATATAGATACAAGGAACAGTAAGAATTTCTTGTTTAACAAACGTATTTCTGCATCTATCACACCACGCCAGACCTGATATATAACGCAAAGCACGTTTCTCAATAATAAATACCCTTTGAAACCAAAACTGATTCTGACGATAGTTCATGTACAAACGAAACCAATAAGATTGATAATTTAAGACCAAAAGTAAACAATAACACTGAAAATAAACTACCAGTATCATATAATGGAAAAATTAAATCAGCAGACAATAACTAAAATAGAAGACTGGGTAGTTATCGATTTTAAAGATTTCCATTTGAGGTCGTATGGAAGTAAAAACACTCTTTTTATTGGAAAAGTAATTTCAAAAATACAGAAAATTTTACTAGAAAATTTGTAAAATATAAGCCTACTATAATTAACAAAAGTTCCATTTTTGTATGGCCTGATTTAGAAGACATTTGAGATTTTCCAGAGGAAGCAATAATTGGAATAGTACACCCACTAAACGTACAACGAAGAGGTCAAATGAAATTTCATCTAAATTTTAATGACTGGTAAATGCGATATATATACACTGTTTAGAATTGTTATTTTTTTTATGTTTATATAAGATATATTTATAATTTTTATAAGAATAAACTTTAATTTTGTTATTAATTATAGCTATTTATAATAAAAAAAATTAGTTTAATAAATATAAAAGTTATTTTGTAGATTTTTTTTGTATTTGTAGACACATAAGGCATATATATATATATATATATATATATATATATATATATATATATATATATAGGGTTGATGGAGGGATAAACCTGACAAATACTTAATAATTTGGTTAATTGAGCTGCTTACTCATAGTTTAAAAAATATTTGATTATGTTATTGTTACTAATTAGGAAGATACAGGACTTCAAACTTGAAAACTGTTCCTATTCACCCTGTTTTACGGTATATTATGAAAATTGATTTTACATTTCAGACAATTATCAAGTTGGGTATTCCACTGCGCATCTGTTCCGTGTGTGAGGGGGCCCTCGACTCCTTTAGCAAATTCAAACATTCCAGTGTGGAGAGCAGCCGGCGTCTAGAGAGCAGCATCAGGGCCCGCGGGGCCCCCGTTGTGGACCACAATGACACATCTGATACCCAACCCGATAAAATAGAAGAGATGTCTATTAAGGAAGAACCTATGAAAGAAACATGGCCGGAGTGTCACCCGCACATAAACAGCGCATCCCTAAACCCTGTCTTGCGGGTAGACAGGACATCCCCAGACACATACAGGGCTCTTCCCAATCCATTCGTTCTGTTAGAAAGTGTATTGCCAAAGAATAAATTGCATAACAGCAGAATGTCTCTAAACACTGCATTGCACACAGATATCTCCATTAAGGAAGAACAACTGGAAGAAACGCCACAAGACCGACAACTTTATAATTATATAAAGAAAAATATATGCAAGGAAGAATATGCTGAAAGTAATAAAATGAAAGATGATGAAGATAATGAAAGAGAACACAAGACAGAGGAGGAGAATTCAAGGACGGACACACGGGAGGAAGTGTGGGAGAAGAGTTCCGCTGAGCCCGAAGAAATAATTGTAAAGGAAAATGACAAGAATTGTAGCAAAAATAATCAAATTGAACTAAAGAAAAGTACCCTCTGTAATAAAAACTTTAAGAAAATACGTAAAAGAGAACATATTAGTAACAAATTATTCATACGTAAAAATAATTTATCGCGTCGTAAGAAACAAGTACATAGGCGAATAAAATATTTACCGTGTATTCTATGTACAAAAACATTTATTTATAAATATGATTTGAATAAACATATAGTGTTGCATAATGGAATTAAAAATATTCAGTGTTTTATTTGTAAAAAAAGATTTTCTAAAAAACATAATTTGAGACAACATTTAAACACTCATAATGGACAAAAAGACTTCCGCGGTAATACAAGCACTAAAACATTTACGTCGGAAACTGCGTTAAAAAGCCGCAGTACAGAACAAGAGAGCATCCGAGTAAACAAAGCGTGGCCGTGCTCTGTGTGTCGTAAGATGTTTAGATTTAAAAGTCAATTGGATCAGCATATGAAAGTTTATTCTATACAGTACCGGTGCGAAATCTGCAGTAAATCGTTGACGCGGAAACGTGTTTTATTAAAGCACGTGAAAGTACATTCTGGAGTAAGATACTTTCATTGTAATGTCTGTAGTAAGTCATTCACACAAAAACAGTATTTACGCGTCCATATGAAAATTCATTTTGGAATAAAAGACTATCAGTGCAATGTCTGTAGTAAATCATTTAGGCAGAAGTCGCATTTAAATGCTCACATGAAAATCCACTTGGGAATAAAAGAACACAAATGCAATGTCTGTAGTAAATCATTTACGCGGAAGTGGAATTTAAATAATCACATGAAAATCCATTTGGGAATAAAAGAACACAAATGCAATGTATGTTTTAAAACGTATACAACGAATTCGAATTTAAAAATTCACATGAAAATCCATTTTGAAATAAGAGAACATAAATGCAATGTCTGTTTTAAATCATTTACGCATAAGACCACTCTACGTAATCACATGAAAACTCATTGCGCTGTAAAATATCATCAATGTGATGTTTGTAAGAAATCGTATAAATATAAATCTAGTTTATATAATCACATGAAAACTCATTAAAACTAAATGTGATGCATAATTTAATATATAACCGAAAAGCGGCTGTATGAGAGAAGCGCACCGTTCATACTTTTAAACAATTGATAAACGCACGGGTAAAATTTAGGAAGTTAGTGTATATGTAGGTATGTGTGTGCATCCGAGTAGATAAAAAACACGTGAATTTGTTCCTTTGGGGGATAGCTCCTTTTAAATAGATATTCGGAGAGGTATGCCTCCAAGTCTTTCTCTTTCGCCCCAAAGCTAATCCAACCTAACCTAACCTAGTCTAAGCTAATCTAACCTAACTTAACCTGATCTAACCTAACTTGACCTAACCTAACCTGATCTGACCGAACCTAAGGTGAAAAACTGCTGGCTAACAAGAAGCAAATACAGTTTGTACGAATTTAAGTCATGGATTTACAAATCTAGTTCTATTTATTCTTCTATTCGATATAAAAGACTTTATTCCATCTTTGAACAATAGTTAATTAACATATGAACTTTAGTGCGCTTTTGTAATGTTTATTTGGTGCGCTTCTGTAACAAAAAATACCATTTGGTGTGCTTTTGTCACATACAGCTGAAAAGCATTATGGTTTATAATGTTAGACTGACATGGAACAATCCAAGATGTACTAAACCGTTGGTGTAACACAGAAAGGAACCAGGTTGCCCTGTAAATCAATGTGAGTAAAGGGTACATTTATTATGTAACAATATTCGTAATAATTATAATTTTTATTGACCTTCCCCTGCCTTAATAATCATTTCGACCTTTGGTATTAAATATATTAGTAGATTAAATGTAAATTATGTTAGGAACTTTAAACCCATACTTTTATCATTTTATGTGGCATTTAATTTTTGTTGTAATAAGAATCCTGTTGAGAATTTGTAGGCCATAATAAGAGAGACTAAAGCTGGTATCAGACAGATACACATATCTGTAACTGATTTAACAGCAACTTATTTTATAGGCATAAATTTTTAAATAAAAATGATATTGGTTTTTTATCGGAAATGTACTTAATTTGTATTTTTTTTGTAATTTGTATGAAACAATCAATGTACATTATTTTACATTTTACAAAATAAAATAGTTTTTAATGCTGATAAGAGGAATTGACTGGTGAACCTATCAAAGTGAAAATGAAAATATTTTTATAAACTTAATAAATAACTCATATTTTTTCCACAACCTGGTGGTTTTTACTTACCTAATCCTGGTGTTCTTATCTAGAATTTTCTCCGGCTTTTTCTATCTGTTGCTACTTTTCTTGAGTGTTCCTAGTTTTCTCCTCGACCTCTGACGCTTGTTGTACTTCTAGCTGTCAGGTTTACTGGGTCATCCTCTTTCTTTTTCCTGTGTCTCTTGCTTCAAACACTTGTACTGTATAGGTGTTCAAGCCATCTTATTTTGTCTAGTCTTCCATGCCCTTCTATACGAGGGTACCACTAAAAATTGCTGCAAACTACTATTAGAAAACATCCTTTAATTTAGGAAATAGGAAGGAATGACAAGGTGCAAGGTCAGGACTGTACGGCGGATGCTCCAGTAATTCCACCTTGGACTCTGGTAAATAGGCTTTAGTTTGCGCAGCAGTATGTGGGGATGCATTGTCCTGGTGCAAGACTAGCTTACTTCCACGCCCTTGTCAAATACCTGTGACAAACAAATTGTTGTATACCAATTAGCAGTTATTGTTTTCCTATCTTCTAATGCAATATTGACAATAGCACCGGATTTTGAGAAAAAGAAGGCAATCATTTTTTACCAATATTTCGAACTCTTTTTACTTTAACAGGATTGGATTATTATAGAAAATATTCACGTTGAAAGTGAACTGAGTATAATGATTTCTCCGCTAGTAGGTGGGCTGGTATCTCGTAGAGCAGCTGAGATGGGTGTCAAACTGCGACGGAAGTGTTAAAAGCTCTCGGCTACGTTGATGCTCTGAGTCCACGGCTGAATCGAAAATACGAGTCTATTTCTCCAGCAGGAACTAATGCTCTAGCAGGACACAAGCCAGTACCAAGCAAAACAAAATCCAAGCAAAAGTAAAAGGAAGCAAACACAAAATTGTTAAACTGGAAGTCACTCAACAAACTAAATCTCAATAAACTATAAAATACAAAAATCTTTATAAAGATTGAATTGACGCAAGCAATGACAAGAAAAATAAGAAAACGTAAGAAGAAATTAAAGGATGATACCGCAAGTTGTTACAACGCTACAAGTCGAAAACCGACATTCGTTTTGGGTTCGATGTAAAAATTCACTCAATTCATTCTCTGAATACACTCAACAAAACCAACATAACCCCAATATCAAAGGCTGACTAAACTTAAACCCTAAACTCTAAATTACTTCTAATTCTGAATATGTGTGTTTACTTTAGAATGAACTTTTAACAGTGTCCAAGCCGTCCTAAAACTATTTGGAACTATTTTAAATACCCTGCAACGTCTTAAAACAGCTTCAAACTCTTTTAACAGTGCCCAGACAGTCTTAAAACTATTTGGAACTGCTTGAAACAGTTTTAAATAGCCCGCGACGTCTTACAACAGCTTCAACCACTTTTAAAAGTGCCAGACAGTCTTAAAATTGTTATTCGTGTATTGTTTATAAATTTACAATCTCGGAATTCTTCAAATTATGGTTTTTATAAAGTATAAATATGTTCTTGTCTAATTCGAAATGTTGAAAATACGTCTCACAAACTTCACATTCGTGTATTTTTAATAGTGATGTGACGAATAGCAGTTCAGCCGAATAGCCGAATAACGAATATTCGGTGAAATTTTAACCGAATATTCGGCGTTGCGGAATAATATGTTTCTCTACAATCTGAAAGCGTGATTGGTGGTTCCCGTTGGGGACTGGAGTGTGTTTATTCTGAAAACGCTCGCTCTACGTGTTCAATCTCGTTTATTCGTTATAGTAAACTTATATATAAGCAAAAATATTTGTCGCGTGTTTCATAAAATGAACAAATTAAAAAAATCAAAGGTGTGGATGATTTTCAAGACACCGAGGATTACAAAAAAGCTCATTGTGTATTGTGCAACGCATTAATTTCGAGAGGCGGTGCAGGAAAAGCTGGAACGACAACTTCGCTTACAAATCATATTAAAGGTAATTTGAATTCATTTTGTTTACATATATCATAAAATAAAATTTTATGTGAGAATGTGATTATTAAATTTGTACTAACTTTTTTTTAGGAAAGAACCCTGAATCGTACAGAGAATTGAGTGGCCCAATACATAACCTCAAAAGTGAACTAATTGAACGCTCCGAAAGTCCACCTATGGTCCAACAAAATATTGAAGATTTTATATATATATATATATATATATATATATATATATATATATATACATATACATAGAAGGTTGGTAATACTGCTGCCAGTGTGAATGTGCTAAATCTTTTTCAAATTTCTTAAATATTTTTCATTAACATTTAAAAACTAAATAACTACTAAACACTTGAAAAAGTCGCGCTCCAAATTATTTTTACATCTTAATACAATATTGTGCAGTGAAGTGTCAGTGTGATTTGTAAATAAACAATTCTATTAAAGGTCTTGTACATGTTCAGACTTAAGTCATATCCAGCAAAGTTGACTTGGCGCGCAAGTGTTTCATTTAAATTTTATAATAAACTAGTGCTCCCAACTATATTGGAAAAAATAAACGACAAACAAACAATAAATAAAACAAAAAAAATATGGCTACCATAAAGGATATTAAAAAATTGCTGAATGAGGAACTCGAACCAATCAAGCAACAAAATTAATGGTTACTTACATTAGTGATCGTAGGAACAGACAAAAAATAAATAAAAAATACTTATGTAAAGTTACTGGAGCTTTTGCTTCACGCAAACAACAAATTAATAATAAGGTGCAAATCATGCAATAATAATTAATATTTGTCAATACATTTAATAATTAAAATATATAATTATAAAATATTCATTTCTGGACCAGACTGTACGACATAAGGCTTTGGGGATAATACTCATGCGCAAAAGTGTTAGACATCTATCTCTCTCAAGCTCGTTTCTCGCTTGCATAAAAGCCTACAAGTTAGCGTTCCAGTATTACTATATTCCAGTGACATGTTGACGAGTAGTTCGCGGAACTTTATTCGCCTATTCTAGTAGTTCTGTGGTGACACCAGAGTATATTTTCCTGTTAGTGGTATTACATTACATTTTAAATATATAGTTCGCACAAAGAGTTAAATATAAACAGTATAATGGATGTGTGTTTTATGTGCATGAAGGGCTACCACTGCGTCCCTGTGGACAACAGAATAGTGTCCGAAGTGCAGTATCTTATTCCTGAAATAGTAAGTCTATTTACACATATCTACCATATACTTTGTATATTTGTTATTAAATGGTGCAAAAGTGAGGTTAGGCTAAGAGCGAATATGACCATGTCGTACAATCGACAAGTCGTTTGATCGACTATATTTTTTTCACACAGGCGATTTGAAACTTCGAAATATACAGGAAAAAGAGAAAAACAGTTGATGTACAATTGGACGCATCTATTAGCGAATAATATTTGTAGAAATATTATAAAATATGATATTATTCCTAATTTTCTTATATTTATATCTCGCTATATACAGGCTGACCAATGATTTAAGCATGGAGATTTGGAGAAGTATAAGAGTAAGAAAGTCGGTTAAATTAGACAAAATTTGTCTTATTTAGGGGTCATTTTATATGTTTTTGCTTTACCCAAATTGCATAGGTGACTAGATATGATCAAAAAATGTAAATTTATCAATTTTCTGTTTTTGCTTATAAATTTTTTATTTTACTAAGAATTCACTGCTGTCCTCCAAAGATTTATTTCTCATACCGATTTCGATAAATTGATACCAACTTTCAATTTTCATATGAACCTCAAAGTAGGCTGTGAGACCGTAAGAGAAGTCAAGAAGATTGATATTTTACTCTATATTTCTATATCCATTTAGCTATCACTATCCGAAATACTAGAATAAAATTATCTTCTTGCTTGGTACATTTTATGAGTATATTATGAGAATAGATTTTACATTTCAGACAATCATCAAGTTGGGTATTCCACTGCGCATCTGTTCCGTGTGTGAGGGGGCCCTCGACGCCTTCAGCAAATTCAAACATTCCAGTGTAGAGAGCAGCCGGCGCCTAGAGAGCTGCATCAAGACCCGCGGGGCCCCGGGGCCCCCACTACAAACAGGCCGGGCCCCCGTTGTGGGCCACAATGACACATCTGGTACCCAACCCGAGAAAATACAAGAGATGTCTATTAAGGAAGAACCTGTAGAGGAAACATGGCCGGAGTGTCACCCGCACATAAACAGCGCATCCCTAAACCCTGCCCTGCGGGAGGACAGGACATCTCCAGACACATACAGGGCTCTTCCCAATCCATTCGTTCTGCTGGAAAGTGTATTGCCAAAGAATAAATTGCATAAAAGTAGAATGTCTCTAAACACTGCATTGCACACAGATATCTCCATTATGGAAGAACAACTGGAAGAAACGCCACAAGACCGACGACTTTATAATTATATAAAAGAAAACATATGCAAGGAAGAATATGCAGAAAGTAATAAAATTAATGATGATAAAATTAATGAAAGAGAACACAAGACAGAGGAGGAGAATTCAAGGGCGGACACACGGGAGGAAGTGTGGGAGAAGAGTTCCGCTGAGCCCGAAGAAATAGTTGTAAAAGAAAATGACAAAAATAATCAAATTGACACAAAGAAAAGTACCCTCTGTAATAAAAACTTTAAGAAAATACATAAAAGAGAACATCAAAGTAATATTAGTAACAAATTATTCATACGTAAAAATAATTTATCGCGTCGTAAGAAACAAGTACATAGGCGAATAAAATATTTACCGTGCATTCTATGTACAAAAACATTTATTTACATATACGATTTGAAGAGACATATAGAGTTGCATAATGGAATTAAAAATATTCAGTGTTTTATTTGTAAAAAAAGATTTTCTAAAAAGCATAATTTGAGACAACATTTAAATACTCATAATGGACAAAAAGACTTCCGCGGTAACACAAGCACTAAAAAATTTACGTTGGAAACTGAGTTAAAAAGCCGCAATACAGAACAAGAGAGCATCCAAGTAAACAAAGCGTGGCCGTGCTCTGTGTGTCATAAGATATTTAGATTTAAAAGACAATTGGATCAGCATATGAAAGTTCATTCTAAAAAGTATCGGTGTGAAATCTGCAGAAAATCGTTCACGCGGAAACGTGGTTTATTGAAGCACGTGAAAGTACATTCTGGAATAAAGAACTTTCATTGTAATGTCTGTAGTAAGTCATTCAAACGTAAATGGTATTTACGCGCCCATATCAGACTTCCTTCCGGAATAAAAGACTATCAGTGCAATGTCTGTAGTAAATCATTTACGCAGAAGTCGTCTTTAAATGCTCACATGAAAATCCATTTGGGAATAAAAGAACATAAATGCAATGTCTGCAGTAAATCATTTACGCAGAAATCGCATTTAAGTTGTCACATGAAAATCCATTTGGGAATAAAAGAACATAAATGAAATGTCTGTTTTAAATAATTTACAAAACAGTAAATTTTAGATAGTCACATAAAAGTTCATTCTGCTATAAAAGACCAACATTGTAATGTTTGTAATAAATCATTAATACAGAAAACTGATTTACAACGTCACATGATAGTTCATTCTGAAATAGAGGTAAACCATACTAATATAAACCTCGATTAATTACTCACACGAAAATTCATTTTAAAACTGAATATGTTACATGATTTAATACTTAACAGAAAAGTCTGTGGTTAATGTTAAAGCAGAGAAACACCCAGAAAGGAACCAGATTGCCCTCTTACTGGTTACAGCACCGGGAATCTACCTCTTGTGCGAATCATTGTGAGTAACGGGTACATTTATTATTTAACATATTCATATTATTAATTATTATTTGTATTGCCCTTTCCTCGCTTAATAATTATTTTGAACTTTTTTGGCATTAAATATACTAGTTGATTAAATATAAGTTATGTTAGGAATTATCAATCTATACTTTTATCACTTTATGTGGCATTTAGTTTTTATTCTGATAAGAATCCTGTTGAGCATTTGTAGACCATAATAAGAAAGACTAAAGCTGGTATCAGACAGATGCACATGTCTAAATGTTAATAAAAATGATATTTGTTTTTTTTTTTGAAAAGGTACTTGTATTTTTTTGTAACTTTTATGAAACAATCAATGTATATTATTTTACATTTTACAAGATAAAACAGTTTTTAATGCTAATAAGAGGAATTGACTGGCGAATCTATCACCGTGAAAATAAAAATAAGTTTATCACATTTTATAAACTTAATAAATAACTCATATTTTTTAATTGCCCAATCTGGTGTTTTTTACTTACTTAATCCTGGCGTTCTTATCTAGAATTTTCACTGGTCTTTTCTATCTGTTGATACTTTTCTTGTGTGTTCCTAGTTTTATCCTCGACCTCTGACGCTTGTTGTACTTCAAGCTGTCAGGTTTACTGGGTCGTCCTCTTTTTCTTTTTTCCTGTGTCTCTTACTTTAAACATTTGTACTGTATAGATGTTCAAGCCATCTTATTTTGTCTAGTCTTCCATGCCCTTCTATACAAGAGTTCTACCGAAAATTACTGCAAACTACTAATAAAAAATCTGATGTGTACAACACAATACCTCCCGCTACTGTAGTAATATAATCTATATAAGTTTTTCAATACATTTAATTTGTGGTTTTAAAATTAGTTTGTAATTGTAATTTAGAATATTTTTAATTCATTTTATACCTAAAATTTCCTTCATAAAATCTGTATGACCAATATGACAGCTATTTTTGACGTTACTAAAATCGGAACTGAACTTACCTTGATTCATGCATGCAATATATTCCTTATATATTTCTTACATCTTTATTAATTTTACAATAAAACTACTTCTTTTTCATGATACTGTATCATATGACTCTCCAACATGTCGACATGTTGGAATAAATTTTAAATTTTAACTTTAAACTTACTTCTTTTTTTTTATTTTTTCTTTTAAACTTACTTACATTAAATTTGACATCATATGTCAAATTTTGTGAACATATGAATAACTCATCTGTTTTATCGAAATTCCTCAGCCTAAACGATATGTAAAATTATTATAATTTATATATATTTTTTTCTATCTAGCTAGAAGTTATATATAAACGTAATTATGCAAATCGGTAGAAAATTAAAAAATCTTTATATTTAATAATAACGTAATTTGCGAAAAAATGGTATTAGAGGTATTTTTTTGGAAAAACTGTTTAAAGCTTCAAGTAAAGTATTACTTCCGGTTAACCAATTGTAGTCAAAATCTAATCAGTTCATCATATGTGAATATAAGTCTTAAGTACCAAATATTATATTTTTTACATGTATCATATTGGAGTTATCGTGGACGAAAAATCGTCACAGACACACATACACACACGGACATACAGACATCACGGTAAAAATAGCGAAATCGTATTGTAAGGACCCTAATTCGTGCTCATATGTTGAAAACTCACACTCGAGAAATCTGACCAAAAACAATACCTCCCTTATCTATATATTGATAGACGGGAAGTAAAAATAAAAATTTTTAAAACAATTTTTTTTTATTGTTTTTTATATACTTTCCTTTTAACTCAACACATTTAAGCATTTGATAAAACCAATCGTTGAAGCAATAAATCCATTCTTTTGGAGACGCCTGAGAGACCAAGTTTCCGTAGGATGCAACCGCATCATTTGCACTTGTATATCGGAAACCACGTATGTTATCCTTTAATTTAGGAAATAGGAAGGAATGACAAGATGGAAGGTCAGGACTGTACGGCGGGTGATCCAGTAATTCCAGCTTGGACTCTGTTAAATAGGCTTTAGTTTGTGCAGCAGTATGTGGGGATGCATTGTCCTGGTGCAAGAATAGCTTACTTCCAAGCCGATTTTCTCTCCCTTGTCAAATACCTGTGGCAATCAAATTGTTTTATACCAATTAGCAGTTACTGTTTTCCTATCTTCTAATGTAATATTGACAACAGGACCGAACTAATTATAATGATTTCGTGTCGTCTCGAACTAGTATCTCGTAGAGCAGCTGAGATGAGTGTCTAACTGCGGCGGAAGTGTTAAAAGCTCTCGGCTACGTTGATGCTCTGTGAGTCCACGGCTGAATCGGATATACGAGTCTATTTCTCCAGCAGGAACTAATTCCCTAGCAGGACAGAAGCCAGCACCAAGCAAAACAAAATCCAAGCAAAACTAAAAGAAATCACACACAAAATTGTTAAACTGGAAAAGTCAATTACTCAACAAACTAAATCTCAGTAAACTATAAAATACCAAAATCTTTTCAAAGATTGAACTCAAACAAAAAGTTATACAATGATGAATTGGCGCAAGCAGTGGCAAGAAATATATGAAAAGGTAAGAAAAAATTAAAGGATGATATCGCAAGTTGTCACCCTCTGAATACTCTCAACAAAACCAACATAACCCTATATCAAAGGCTGATTAAACTTTAACTCTAAACCCAAACGAACGCTAAAATAATGAACCGACGACAGACAATTTACTCTTTCCTACGCTCATTCGCTCAGGATAGGGAAAGGGAATGATAATGAATGATTTGTGAAGTGATAACAAGAATTTTTAAAACAGAAATTACTTCAAACTAATCGATCAAAATCCAAAATTTGAGTGTCCATCTGGACACTAAAAATACGGCCAACTTGAATTAAGGAGATTGTTCTAATTATACAGAAATTACAAAAAAATGAGTTAAACAAAATTTGAAGTAGTGATGGCATGGAAATTCGGCCGTGATACTAAATCCGGTTCCTGCCGAATCTTAATAAAATTTTATAATAAATTATAAAAAGGTAATAAAAGTAAGTAACAATATAAATAAACGAATATAAACACTAATTTAGAAGTAATTATTATTAATACATACTTAAACACTACGCACATTTATTTAAACACTTAAAACTACGCAATATTTTTATACAATATTTATATCACTAACTATATATTTATTTCTACTTTACATGTCGCTGACATGCACTGACCGACACTGACTTCTTCCAGTGACTCTGCACACTCTGATCGAGACTAACTTCTTTACTTGTGATTGCTGTTTCTGTAACTGTTTCAATATCGGTAGCTTGTTTGGCTGCGATGTCAGCTGTTTCATTACCAGCTGTTCCGATATGGGAGGAGATCCAGAGGAAGACTCTGTTGTTGTTGTGTTGAGTTGCTAGGATTTGGAGTTCTGTTTATCGGGTTATTTAGGGATATGTTTTGGATACTGTGTATAGATTTTGGGAGTCAGTACAGTGGCGTTGACTTTTTATATTTCTGTCGGGTGCTCAAAAACCTAAAGGATATATTCTATATATATACCCCAAAAAATCAAAAATGTAATTAAATGTAAATGGAGTAATAAAACAAATGGAAAAATTAAATGTATTTATTAAATTTTAGTTAAATAATAAAATCCCTGTATTATCAATAAGTTTGTATACTGTTACGTGAAAATAGCAGTTGCTATGAAAAAATAAATATCAAACGTCAAAATCTGCGTTAGAGTGAAAAAAAGTAGCTTTTGAAGTTTGATTTTTATTTCTTCCTGGCAATTGTTATTTTCAGGTAAAATTTTTTCAAACTAATGTTAATATAGAGTGTGTATTTTTAGTTTATTAATTAACTTCAACATATTGGATTTGTATTTTTATGTAGATTCCAAATATATCAAAATGTGTAGGGTGTTCCCTTTAAAATTTAAAAAATTGGAACCATTGGTTGAAATAAAATTTTGTAATATAGAAATTGTGTGCTTTAAACGACGGAAGAAAATAACTAATACAAAATTTTGTAAGATTCCAAAGAAAGAAACAAAACTTATAATTTCTTGAGGTAAATTTAAAATATTTTAGAACAGAAAATAACTGCATTGTGTAATCCTGTCGCTGCAAAATGTTGAAAGCGGTAACTGAATAGTTTTTGTTTCGTCAAATGACTTTCCTTTACATATTTTATTCTCATTTATATTTATTAATCAATAACACATTAAAGTTACAACAATAATAGTTAGTAATACATACAATATAGTAAAATGTGTTTCATGTTTAGTATCTAATTCTTTCAGTGGTCTTATAGTAGGAATAGCTTTTGTAAATTCTTCTATATTTTGCAAAATCTTTATTTATTTGTTTTTATTTCCAGCATCAATGATTGTGAAAACTGAAATTTTATTTCTTTGCATTCATTTACAAAAGGTTTAAAAACATTAATTTTACATTGACTTGTACTAGAAATTTCAAATATTCCCTGTGTGCTTTTTGTTTCTTTAATATTTTTGCAATGAAATTCAACATTCTGTTTATCAGGGCTAAATATAATTAATTCATTAGAATTTGGTATACGAATTATATTATTATGGGATGTTATTTGTCAATTTTATATTTACTATTATTGCTGTACAACAATTGGTTAGTGTTTATTATTGTAACAAGTATAAATCAGCACATTATAGCCTGTGTTTAGATGTTAGCACAGGTTGCACATAATGAAAGTCAATTATTTATTCTACTAACCTACTCCTTTTTGCTGATCTATACTTATTATACTGTATAACAAGTGTATGGTAAGAGGTTGCCCGACAGTTTGTGCTGTTGTGACTTTTAAGTAAAGCAATAAAACTATTACACATTTCCACAACCCGTGGTAATAATTAGTGTGCCAAACATCAACCAGGATAAGTACTTTATAATTATCTTCAGTCTCCAAATTGGCAACAACCCTTTTATATTGTTTCCCGGGAGTAACAATATTATAATTTATATGATTTATATGATTTGCTAAGGCTATTAATGCACCACCAACAACAGATCGATCAACTAGGGCAACATTTCTGTCACAATGTAGTACATTATAATTTAAAGGAAATAATACTTCATTATTACAAGAGCTAGTAAGCCAAGTTTCCCTAATCATTAAAATGTCGAACGATTCAGCAGAACAATTAAATATTTTATTAAATGAGGTTTGGAATTGAGTCCCCTAGTAAATTGATAAAAACAATTAAGTATAAAAGGATATCTGTTGGACGAATTTAGTTTCCCGTTTTGATTATTTTAGGAACACCATTTGAATATTTTATTTTATTATTAGTTTCACCTTGGGCTACACGATTATTTAACTCGTTGCGAACAAATTTATATTTGGGATTGATAAGTTTGACCAGGACCTGTTTGATTTTACTTTGTTTATGTTTCTAAGAGCTTTATTTACATCTTCAGTAGTGGATAATTAAACTTTTATAGGACGTGAACGGGTGGGTGTAGTATCATATTTACCAACGAAGTGTTAACATCCATCTCTAGCAAAAGACCATTAGCCAACTTATTATAGCATTCTACTTGTTTATGTTTAGAAAGTGTATGTATTTCAGCTGAATCAAAGATCATTTCATTGTAAGAACGTTTATCCCTTTCAGCAATTTCACTTATAATAGTACCCATGATTTTTAAGATCAAGAATTTCATTTTGCTGTTTTAATATAACTGCCTTTAAACTATCTAAATCACTTCCAATATTTACGCAGTTAGTTCAATTTCATTTCTGTCCAGTTTTGAAATTTCGAATTCTGCCTGCCTCAGACGCAGAAATATCAACGCAGTCTATATTAGAACCTAATTTACAAACTGATCAAGAAATAAATCTATAATCTTCAACACGAGTTTTGCAGCAACTGCAAGTATTCATTATTAATAACTTATTTTACAAAGGAGAAATACCGGAACAACAAAGCAAGAGCAATGAGAAAAAAACTTAAATAATAAGAAAAACACCCCGTATATTTATTTTTACAAAACATCCAGTATATAACTTGTCAACCGACAATAAAGAGTGAATGAACCTGCACTAAAATGACAGGTATAAACAAAGAACTATAACCACATTTTTAATAAAACTAAGGTATACTAAAAAAGTGAAGATAACGTACCCCACGAAATATAATTTGTAAAAACAAAAACACACATAAACCGTCTTATTTAAAATATAAGCCAAAAACACAAAAAAAAACAATAAAAATTTAAAAAATTTACAGAGTTAAGAACACAACGTTTGTTATCTAATGCTTACCAATAATATTTTAGATGTGTTCGTACATTGTTCTTACCCTCGTGGCTGTATGTCTCTTAGTTTACAAATTATAAGTACATTTGCATAATAGTTACATAAACTCTCTGTGAGCGTATTCATTACTCTCCAGGTGTTTCAGGTGTGTTTATATAATGTTCTTCAACTCTAGATTCGAAATTTTCTACCCTCGAGACTGTATGTCTTTTATATTTCTAGTTATCAGAATTTTTGCATTATATTTTAGATACATTAAAATTTTTTGAAGATTACGAAACGAAATTTTTGTATTTTTTTTGGGAAACATTGATTTTTTTAGTAATAAGAGCCATTCCTTCTACTATTATGTCGCTATAATCTTTTGGGTTATGGAGATATTGCGCGTCAATCAACACGCACTCCCAACTCTTAACTTTACAATTTGTTTACTTCTGTACTATACAATTTATAGACTTCATTCTTTCACTAATAATAATTTTGAACCTTTCTACGCATTTCGTTAACTAACAGTTCTCTGCAATCTAAATAAAACGTAATGTAGTCCACTGGTCATATTTTTCACTACACGTGTACCGCGCAGTGTAATTATTTATTTATTTACTCTATTGTAATAAACAAATTGTTTAATTTTGTACAATCTGTATATTCCCCCTACATTCAGCTACGAAACAAAAAAAGAATTATGTTGATTTGTTCTGTAGTTTCCAAGATATGACGAGATAAATATAAAAAACGAAAAAAAAAATGATCTAAACAAAAATGAAAAATTACAATTTTCAGTACTTTCGCAATTCCAATCAAATTGCAAATATCATAAATCGATAGAGCAGAAAATTATATATAAACATCGATTATACTTTTTTCCAGCAATTAACAACTTTTGCGAGCGTAGATCTCCTATATGGATGATTTTGATATTTAAATGTTTTTCCTCGAAATACTGCAACGCGGGTGGGTCTCACAGGTCAGGGGGCCTTACTTCGGTTCTACGTTATTAAAGCACAATAAATAGGTAAATTAGTAGTAGCGACAATATATAGGCACCATTGACTTTTCATTAAACTGATGACAATGGGGTATGTGACCATAGTCGAAGTTCTTGATACATATGTCGGAGACATGTCATTTTTTGGCACCTTTGACACCAACTGTCATTAATTTGTCATTTCTTTTAATTCCCTTTTTTTCTAAGGTGGCCATGATTAGTTGTGTATATTTGATGGTGACCATGATTAGTATTTTTGATTAAAATAAATAATCTGAATTGTATATAAAAAAAAGATTGATCCGTTGAATTTGTGTGACAAATAGAAAAATATTTATATTGAAAATTCTTGACAAACTATAGCGTTTTGAACTTATATTTTGTGTTTGTGTATTTTGTCTGTGTTTGACACACTTGTGAATAAGAGTGGCTAAGACTTTCACGGGTAGTGAATTTACTTGGTACACAAAAACATATGTCATAAAATATAAAAGCTAACCACTTTGCAATAATATAGATATTAACAACTTAATGTTTCGGAGAAAGGACCTGTGATGTCAACATGTTAGGATCGTGGAAGGTAGCCTGTCTCTTACTATCCAATGCTATCTCTCTTTTTTCACGGTACTGCCATGCTGACGTTACAATATCTCCTCCCGAAGTTTTTATTAATTATTTTCTTGTAAACTATAAATGATGAATCCTATTCAAAATTACGAGCATTTTGCGAATATGAAAGCACGGAAAATTAATATTCAATTTGGATTTTTATAAAAATGGTATTAGCAGTGTCACAAACAATTTAATTATTAAATACAAATATGCTTTAAAACTTATTAAATTTCAAATCAAGGATTATTTTATTTCTTCGAACATAGAGGGGGCCTCCAGTATAATTTTGCGGTGGGGCTAATGAATTCTAGTTACGCCACTGTATCTATTCTTCAGCAGTCTCGTTGGCAAAGTGCGAGTTATTTATGATGTATTTCTAATGGAGTAGATTTGTTTTGGGGTCGGAAAATACAGGCACTCAACAAGAAAAATGCATCTATAATGTAAAAAATTTAACATTTTGTATTTATCATATATTCTAAAAAATGAACTTACCTTCGTTAAATAATAATAATCAAAAATTCACAAATTACACACAGTATTGCAATAATGTGGAAGTAGAAAGGAAATAATATTTTTATTTCTCTACAACAATTTTGTTCTTCATCAATAAGCTTTTCTGTTAGTTTTATTTATATCCAAATACGTAGAATTTATGCTTATTGGGTAAGAATAAACACAAGTTACGTTGTAACTCGAATGCCATCTTCCACGATATTTTTAATTAAAATTGTGTAATCGTGTGCACACAGATGTCGGTAGCTATGCTCCAAAATCATCTCAAGTGAATCCCGATACTCCTTGATTTAGTAGGCTTGTTGTTTAAACCTTCGAATACAAAATCTCAGGAAGGAGGGTTGCCATCTAGTGACTAGATGAAAAACTGAGACGGAAGTCGCCATTTTCAAAACCCAAGTATGACTCATTTCTTATTATGCATTTGAATAAGTTGCATGTGCTTGCATTACATTCTAATTTAGCAGCGCCTTCTTCACTTTATAAAAATAAAATTTAATTGCATCGCAATAATTTAACTTTCTTTGCATATTCACCATTCTAGTATAGTAATAATTATGGTCAGTTGTGTTGCCTGTGGTTGTTCCCAAACCATGAACAACAAAAGTTTAGGAATTTAATTTCATCACTAAGTATTTTGCATCGTACAACTATTATAATGAAAAATGAAACTACACATTGATTATACGTCTTATGAATTATATTACATACTGTCAAATGAGAATGAACCCCGTCGTGTAATTTAAATGCCAAGAAATAATTTGATTGCCGTATCATAGTAGTTTTAAATAAAGGGTCAAGATATACATTTCTACTGTTCATAAAGTTCTTTATTTTAATTAAATAGAATTTAATGAAAACTATTATACATACTTATTATGTATTATTAGGACAATAAATACTTCAATTTATGTATTTACTTTATTTTATATATGTAAAGATTTTACCTCTTACTTCTTGTATTTTAAAATTATATTTATTAAATTCTAAATTATGACTACACAATTTGGAGCATTTTTAAGTTTTTTGTAGCCCATATTGTTTGTAGGATGGCGCGCCACTTTTGAACGGAAATGAAGAATAACTATCCGCCATATATAAAACCAATCCCGACCGCAAGGTTATTTCTTAAACCCGCCTTTCTGAGATTTTATATTCAAAGGTTTACACAAACAAACTTAAAAAAAAAATTCATTAAAATAAAAAAAAATGTTTTTTTTTTTTAACTTTTAATATCGTGCGGGCTCTGCATAAAAGACGTGAACGTTCGACTGAGTTATTTTATGTGGGCTAATTTGGTTGAACCTTTCAGTAGTTGGGACAGAGAAGATTAACGTTCTGGTTTTATTTTTCTAAAAATTATAATATCTCAGAGACTACTGTGTTTATCAAGTTTTATCATGAGTACCTTTTTGTGTATTTTTGTATTGTATGTAATAATTTACAGGCAAAAATTTTAAAAAAATGTTAATAGGTCAAAAATCAGGATAAAAAAATCTTGACTCCTCCATATAGGACGCCTCTGGTTGAGATACAGACACAAAAGAAAGTATAAATACGACTGTAAATAATTAGTATTCTCATATCAAGTTTCAAAAGTTTAGTGCAACTAGTTGCACAGTTATTAATAATATGTATCTGATGAGGTGCACTTTCAAAGGGCTGGAGTGGAGTTTTACAGGCGCTCAGCGTATTAGACAATATTAAATTTAAATGGTAAAAAAATTTAAGTACTTTTAGTGTGCAACAAACAATAAATTAAGATTACATATTTGTTAAATAGCTTTGATTCTATAAAAACGAAAACACATTTTAATATCAAATGTCAAAAAAAAATAATAACAAACTCAATTTAATAAAAAAATAGCTTTAACAAATGATATGGATAATAATACGATATGGCTTAATTGATTTCTACTTTTCGATTCATTAATAAAATTATTCATTTTATAATTCGTGGCAAAGTTTTAGCTACTTCATATGCTATTTCAAGAAAAACGAATGAAGCAAATTATTTATCTCTGGTAGAACACCTTAGATATGATTTAATTCGCTTCGATCATGTATTGATACAATGTTTACCTAAATCTGATACGACAGAAATGTATAAAACATATTTATTTTTCTTACAGCGTTTTTAGTTTTGGTCGCACAATTTCTAATTTTTAGTCTCCATATTTTTGCAGGCGCTCAACGGAATTTTGGGGGCGGTCGAGCGCCTCCAAAAAGGGTTCTAGCTACGCCACTGCTCGCGCTGAATCACCTGTACTGTAAAGAACAAGAAGCAATGTATTTCTTTAATTTCAACAATAACAAAAAAAATCGACAATAAAGATAATATATACTTTATTATTATTATTTTTTTAATACTTTGGATATATTGTTTATACATATTAATTTTGTGACAATAGAAAATAAAATTAATTTACAATATTTTTAAATAAATAATACATACGAGTACATTTATGACTACAATACAGTTTTCTCACTCATCTACTTTTGGAGTGCGTGTTCCAGAACCTCTATGGAGAAGGTATAAATTCTACATCAAGCTTCTGAAAAAAAATCCATTATAAATTTAAATTAATATTATAATTAAATTACTTAAATAATTTATAACTTATATTTTACTTCTCTACCAAGTGTTTCTGAACACACAATGTTGTCCTGAGATTTTTCATATTTGAGATAATATTTAACACTGTGTGCTTTTATAGAACATGATAAGATTTTATTAGTTTGATTAGAAACTTGTGGTTGTGGTTATGTATACAGAGTGTACAAAGAAACGCGGAACATAGGACTTGGACATGGGATTTCATAAATTGCGGATACTCTGTCTCCTGATAGATTTAGAGCAAAACTACAACAGTTAAACTGTTAAAATTTATATTCTACAACACGTCTGCAGTACGAGATTTTTCGTTAAAAATCAGATAGCCTTGGAAATAAAAGAAAATATATTTCTGTCAATTGTGATAAATAATGACATGCCACTATAGCTAATGTAATTTGATATTAATTATTAATCTTTGTTATAGTCTAAAATTAGTTTAAAAATGGATGTTTCGTTCATATATGTAATAAATATTTGTTTTATTTGATGTACCTATCCTACTTTTTATTAGTGCTAACGATTTTCGGAAAAAATTAATTCGAAATTTCATTGCAAAAATTATTTGAAATTCGGACATTTCGACTTCTAATTAAAGTTCTAAATTTCGAATTCGAAATTTAAAAGAAAGTAAGTAATAAAATATAAAAAAGATAAATAAATGAAATAGAAAAGTTTTTTAATTGTAAGAACTATAAAGAGTGGAATAATAAAGAAACTATAGAATGTGATGTGTGTCATTAATGAAATCGTGTGTAAAACAAACCAAATAGTGTGTAAAAAAACAATGTAAATTAAATGGCACTTTCATTATTAAACGATTTCTGTTAACAAATGAAAACTATGTTTTGACATAATGGTCTTCTACAATACCCGTTAGTACAACCAAAGATACAGTATCTTAAAAAATATATACTACAAATTATCGTACATTTAGATTTTGTACAATATATTTTTTAAATATGAGAAATTTGTACGATAGTTTTATTTTTCAAATTGGTAATATTGTACCGCTGTCAGCATTGAGGAATACTGAACGCAACCCAGTATATTGTTTGCCTGTGTTGCTGTGTGCGTTGGGTATTTTTTCAATCATCGGTAAAACAATGAATTACTTCATTGTAGATTTAAAGATATTTTATCATTAGGTTTCGTTATTTTAGACTGAATTGATTTTATAACGGATGAAGAAGAAATTTGTTCACCTCCCAGAAGTAGCTCATATAGCAAACAATATAACCTCAAATATACTACCTATTTAAATTTTTATATTTCTGTTTATTTTTTCTAATTGTTACGTAGATAAAATATTGTATGACACTCATGCATAAAAGTACTTCTTCACACAATAGTATTATAAATAACAATTATTATGTGTTTATTTTAGTAATTTATGATTTTGTATGAAGAACATTATTATCATGTTCCCCAAAGAAACAATTTCTTCTTGCAGGAATTATATTTAAACAAACAAGCAAAAGCAAATACATCGTATATAAAATTCAAAATTTAAAATTCGTTCATCAATTTAAAATTCGAAAAATTTTTTATTTAATATTTTTTAATTTATGTTTTTGTAATATTCGTACATTATTTAAGAGAAAGAATTTAAATTGAAGTTAATTAACATTAAAATACAGGTAATAAGAATTATAGTCAGTGACACTTTACTGAACTGTCAGATTTTTCCTATTTCCTTAGCTCTCTTGACTTTTCACGAAAGTGTTACATTTTATATTTAATAAATCTCGTCATATAGACGTTGCATCAATTATGATCTTATCTGATGTATAACTTAATTTAGAATAACTTTGTACTGTCGTAGTTTTGCTCTAAATCTATCATGAGAGAGAAAAACCACAATATTTTTAAATCCCGTGGTAACGTCCTTTGTTCTGCGTTTTGTTGCGCACCCTGTGTTCCTAAAACTTAATACAAATACAAAAGATAAAGCTAAAAATAGACGGGAAGTGGACAGGATGCAAGAGAAAGTACCGCTAATGTTTGGATTTATTTAAATATATTTAAAATTAATTAATGAATTGTACAGATAGCAATGGCATATATGTAGGACAAAGCAAACAATACTTAAATTGATTTTATTCAATTTCGGTCAAGTGAGCTTTGGAAACAAACTTAAAAATCTCTTGTTTCAAACAAATTTTTTACATTTCAATTCAATATTCGCGTAAATTTCTACAAAACAGAAGCAAATACGTCGGGTGCGGTTGTAGCCTTTCTGGATAAAGCTGAAATTATGTTTCTACAGTATAATCTGCTTATTTCGGTGAGCAGGATGTTAAACTACTTACTAATTTGATTTGATTTTGTTTGAAACAAAAGATTTTGGACTTTGTTTTCAAAGCACACTTGACCAAAATAAATAAAATCAATAATTATCTTATTTCTTAGTTTATTTTCATTTTAATATGCATGTGTTTTATATCATTGCTAAGAGAAAAAAAGTCTCTATTTAACAGTACTAAAAACATATTTGAGTCACATATGAAAATTTAAAGTTAGTATGAATTTTCCGAAAAGTGTTTGAGCTACAAAAATTGTGAGGACCGTCAAAATCAATTTTTGCTAGTATCTAGTGAACTTTGCATTTTTTCGGGAAATCGAAGATATGATTGAAATGGGCAACTAATGCGACAACTTTGCCCCAATTTATCCTAGTTCGTTTCTCTTACGGTTCTCGAGATCCCAATGGTTAGCCTCTTAAAACAAATACCTCTGTAAATATAAAATCCTGCACATGTTATTTATTGCAGTCAAGAAATATAAAAGATATTTACATTAGCAGTAATAGACATTGAAGTGAATGTTATAATTATATCAGATAGTGTAAAACTGACAAACAGGTATATATAATAGTTATTTATGTATTAAAGGCATAAACAAAAGATTATTGTACGAGGGAATGTTTTGGTATTTGAAATGGAAAAAAAAAATTGTAGATATATATTCCATGCTGTGATTTCTTCATAGATAGTTGGCATTATTACATTGTTTGTTCTTAAACAAATTTAATGCAGTTGAAGTGTCACTGTTACAGTCAAATATATGTGGAACGTCACGTACTGATTATTCTGGCGAAATATTAATGGCACAGACCAAATTGGTTCCTAAAAACTCAAAAAAATTATAAGAAAAGAAATTTGAATAGTTCTGTGAATGCCAAATACTTTAACATTGTATTGGCAAGAGCCAACAAAGTGTCTTACATCTTGTGGCAAAATAAAACATCTAAGTAGGGAAATCGTTGTGCTGTCCCATAGGGTTATAAGTAAACAACAACCAAAAATAACCAGCAAGTCGAAGAGATATTATTCTTCATTTATTTGAAAGTGTTGACATATCCGATCATTATTTCCCAAAAAGAGAAAAATTAAAAAATAAGTGGAAATCGCATTAAAAATCAGAAATCACATATCATCGTTCATGGACATTTATACACAATATTTTTTACCTACAGATTTTATTTCATGTAAGTATTTATAATTTATTCCAGTTTTATTTATAATAATTTATGCTTCAAAACATTATTAGATTATTTTGTAGTCATTAACAGAAAGCCATAAATTACCGCAAAGAAAATTCGACAAAACCTCTGTACAGAGAAAAAAAATAGAGACACGTTACATGTAAATAGCAATAATTATTCTTTAACATATTTTGAATTGTTTATAGGACAAATAGAGAAGATTAAACGATAAAAATACCAGAAATTGAGCCACATCAGAAGAAAGACGTGCAAAACAAAGAACATGATGTACATTAGAGGTGAGCGCGGATCGTGAATTTTGTCGGGTCACGACGTGACCCGCGTGAGCGTGAATAGTTTTTTAATTTTGAATCGTGATTGGGCGTGAGCGTGAGTGTAAAGAAATGTATCGTGCGTGATCGGGCGTGAGTGAAATATTATCGGGCGTGAGCGTGACAGAAACTTTTTTTTAAGATTAATATGTAAGTGACTGAATACAAATAAATATATTTTTAAATTGCTGTCATTTTTGTTATGTTTATTGTACATTAGTTATTGGTTTATTAAATTAATGTAAATTATGTTTAATATAAAATTCATTTTATTTTCTGCTTTTTATATTAAAATAATTTTTTGTATCTACATAAGTACGTACATAGATACTATAGAATGTAAAAATTACAATTTATTTTTAATAAATATTTAGTTATTAACAAAAATATTTGTATTTATAATGAAAATGACTTTGGAAATTTTATTTCAGGAAATTTGTATGTAAAAGGTAGGTAAAGTGTATGAATAGAGATATAAAAATTTCAACTAAATAACTAAATATATAGTATATTAAACTTTGAATATAGAATTACGTAACCCGATCGTGACCCGTCCTGCGTGATCGGGCGTGAGTATCAAAATAAATTCGTGAGCGTGAGCGATCGTGAGTCAAATGAAAAATATCGTGCGTGATCGGTCGTGATTAAATTTTTAATTTCGTGAGCGTGCTTCATCGTGAACAAAAAGTTACTCCCGCGGCCACCTCTAATGTACATGTTTATATTTACATTCCTATCGAATAAAATTTGTAACATTAAAAAAAAATAAGAATTTATAGGTATTATGAAATCTATTTCTTTGACTTTTTATGGTGTATTTATATAAAAAATAAATAAATATAATAACAAAGCAACGATTGCTTGCACTACTCTCCATCTGCTTTACAGATGCATACACATTTCTCCGAAGTGACAATTGTATTTAATGTTATTTCGATTGATTCAAATTAGATATTTGAAGACACAGCCCAATTATTTCTATATTATTCCGTTTATCTGCCTTGTAATCGCATAAAATAATATGTCCAGCTAAAAATAATTAAATAAGTAGTTAACAACAGATAACCGTAAATGTGAATCTTCTTTTCCTTTTATAATCTGCTTCTACTTCGATCATAGACCGCACTGCATCATTAAAATAAATGTATATATCTGAAACTGCGGTAAACAAATGTCAATCGAATTAAAAATAACAAAATATCCTCAAAACAAAGTATTAAAATCACGCTAGTACTTATGTAAAATACAATGTTTTCCCTCAGAAGTGCTAACATCTCTAGGAAGTGGCTCTCGCGAATAGGCTATGTAAACATTTGTGTTTTGCGAACTCAATGCCATCTGGCGTTATGCGCTATAAGTTTTTCCGGGAGACTGCCAAACTCAATATTCAGAGTTTCATAGAGAAAACATTAAATTTATCATTTTATAATGTTGCTTATTATATACTGTGGATTCCAAAGTGTCGACTAAACTATATTTTGTAAGAAAAGTATATGGAAAGGTCGCAAACTGTTTAGCAACAATCGTGTAGGGCACATCAACGAACAAATTATAGTTTTGCGAGGCACAGTTACGCAAGAAACTCGGGCGTTATTAGTTCTACCTACCAATTATACATACTTCTATAAACCCGCTATTAAAGGGTGAATAAAAAAATCATCAATAAATTAAATCGAATGTTGCTTTTTCTCTAAAGAATTATTACAATCAAAATAGTTGAGCTAAGCAAGAAAAATATGACTAAATTTGTTGTAATCAAAAAAATAATTTGATTACTTTTAGTAGTTTTTTTTCAGAGTAATAATAAAATAAAATATTGTTGACTTTGTAATAGTCAACTGCAATTATTGCGGAAATAGTTTTCATGGCGCGACTGTCGGAAAAATGCAGCGAAACACCGCAAGATGGCACTAGTATCAATGCTTACATAGCGTATTGTTTAACACTTATTCATTAATCCACAGTTTTAATTTCTTTGAGTAATTATTGCTTAAAAACTTATACGCCTTTGAGCGATAAAAGCTAGATTTCGCCCGCATTTCGCTTATAATCAAGTTTATGTTTCCAAAATGAAGTAAATTATTCGAATGGTGCTGTGCGGCCTATTGTTGAATTTATTCTACAACTTCAACAAATTACATTTTTGCAGATCAATTATTGTACAATCTAAAATTAGTTATTGGTTTCCATTTTTGAAAAACATTTTGGAATATTTATTATTTGCTGCTGCTGTTCTCTGTTTCAAATAAATAATAATTTATTTTGTTAATGATAAATAAAGTTTGCAACGTTTAATAAGCATAAGGACAAGCTCGAAGCGCATGTGAAAGCTTCAATTATGCTCGTGTTACAATGTAGCATTCTGCTCTCTTGGTAAACATATTATTTTTGTTATAACTACATTCAGTATAAAAATAAAAGGATGGTATAAGTAACATATTATAATATGTTTTATTTGCCAACAATGACATGTTACTAAGTGACAAAAACAATAATTACATTTTAGGTTATATTCAACTTTAATTTTGTAATAAATAAATAAACAAGGCTAACATAATTTTAATAAATCAAAAATTCCCTAAATACGCGATGGCGTACTTAACACACGGCCTTCCATAATGTGATGCTTACATAACCTATAAGATGTGCAATAATGACTAGTTACATTAGTGATCGCAGAAAAAGATAAAAAAAATAAAAACTACTTATGTAAAGATACTGGAACTTCACGCAAACAACAAATTAATAATAATGTGCAAATCATGCAATAATAATTAATATTTGTCAAATAAATAACATTTTGTAAATATATTTGATAATTATAAAATATTCACTTCTGGACCAGACTGTACGACATGAGGCTTTGGGGATAATACGCATGCGCAGAAGTGTTAGACGTCTATCTCTCTCAGGCTCGTTTCTCGCTTGCTTAAAAGCCTACAAGTTAGCGTTCCATTATTACTATAATCCAGTGACATGTTGACGACTAGTTCGTGGAATGTCCGCTACTGGCGCAGTTATGCAAATTTATTCGCCTATTCTAATAGTTCTGTGTTGACATCAGTGTACATGGGCGCCCGCAGAGTTTTTTTCAAGGTGGGTCGAAATTTTTGAAGAAGACATTATAGAACTTCATCTATTTCATTTGTCCGTATTTACATATATTAATACATATTAAAAATAAAAAAATATTGTTATCAATAATTATTATAAAAGAGGAGATGCATTAGACCCAGCATGTTTGGTTTATTGTATTTCCCACTCGATTTTGACGTCATACTTTCGGAGTCTATCCGGGAGAGGCACTTCCTAGAGATGTCAGCACTACTGACTGACTTGTAGGGAAAATATTGTATTTTACATAAGTGCTAATGTTATTTTGATTCTTTGTTTTGAGGATATTTTGTTATTTTTAATTCGATTCAAAATTGTTTATCGCAATTTCAGATAAATGATGCTGTGCGGTCTATGGTCGAAGTAGAAGCATATTATAAAAGGAAAATAAGATTCACAATTGCGGTTATCTGCTTGTTAAGTACTTATTTCATTATTTTTAGCTGTACATATTATTTTATGCGATTACAAGGCAAATAAAGGGAATAATTTATATTTATATAGAAATAATAGGGCTGTGTCTTCAAATATCTAATTTGAATCAATCGTAATAACATTAAATACAATTGTCACTTCGGAGAAATGTGTATGCATCTGTAAAGCAGATGGAGAGTAGTGCAAGCAATCGTTGCTTTGTTATTACATTTATTTATTTTTTATATAAATACACCATAAAAAATAAAAATAAAAATTCATAATACCTTTAATTTCCGTATATTTTTTTTAATGTTATAGATTTTATTCGATAGGTACATAAATATAAACATGTACATCATGTTCTTTGTTTTGCACGTCTTTCTCCTGATAAGGCTCAATTTCTGGTATTTTTATCGTTTTTTCTTCTCTATCTTTCCTACAAACAATTCAAAATAAATATATAATGTTAAAGAATACTAATTACTACTTTCATGTAACGTCTCAGTCACCAGACTATGTTTTCCTGTTGGTGGTATTACATCACGTTATTAATTTTATTACAAAGTTTAATATATATAGTTCGCACAAACAGTAAAATATAAACAGTATAGTGGATTTGTGATTTATGTGCACGAAGGACTATCACTGAGTCCCTGTGGAAAGCAGAAGTGGAGTATCTTATTCCTGAAATAGTACGTCTAGTTATACATATGTTACGCGATAGACTTGTTCAACTACCCGTCGAAATAACTATCAAAGGTTCTTTAATACTGGTTGATTCACACAATTAAATAACAATTCGGAAACACAAAGTATATTAAACGAAAAATCATTACATTTTTGATTATATTATCTTATATTGTCTTTTTCTTGACAACTGCCTACTAGTGACAAGTAATTTAATTTTTAATATTTAATAACTTCCATTAGATATTAGCATTGGTCGCAACAACATATGCTTTGTATATTTGTTATTGAATGTAGCAAAAGTGAGGTTAGGCTACGAGAGAATATAATCATGTCGTACAATCGACAAGTCGTTTGATCGACTATATTCTTTTCATACAGGCGATTTGAATATCCGAAATATACAGGAAAAAGAGAAAAAAATTGATATACAATTAAACGCATCTATAAGAGATCCAAAGTCGGTTAAATTAGACAAAAGTTGCCTCATTTGGGGGTCATTTTATATGTTTTTGCTTTTCTCAAAAATGCATAGGTAACTATGATCAAAAAATGTATAACTTCTTTATTTCAATAAAAAAAAAAATTAATTTGAAAATTATTCAAACACTTTTTTACTACGAATTCACTGCAGTACTCCAAATTTTTATTTCTCATACCGATTTCGAGAAATTGATACCAACTTTCAATTTTCATATGGACCTCAAAGTAGGCTGTGAGACCGTAAGAGAAGTCAAGAAGATTGGCATTTTACTCTATATGTCTATATCCATGTAGCTTTCTCTATCCGAAATACAAAAATAAAATAAGCTTCTTGCTTGCTACAATTTGTGAGTATAATATGAGAATTGATTTTACATTTCAGACAATTATCAAGTTGGGTGTTCCACTGCGCATCTGTTCCATGTGTGAGGGGGCCCTCGACGCCTTCAGCAAATTCAAACATTCCAGTGTGGAGAGCAGCCGGCGCCTAGAGAGCAGCATCAGGGCCAGCGGGGCCCCGGGGCCCCTGCTACACACAGGCAAGGCCCCTGTTGTGGGCCACAATGACACATCTGATACCCAACCCAAGAAAATAGAAGAGAAGTCTATTAAAGAAGAACCTGTAGAGGAAACATGGCCGGAGTGTCACCCGCACATAAACAGCGCATCCCTAAACCCTGCCTTGCGGGTAGACAGGGCATCTCCAGACACATACAGGGCTCTTCCCAATCCATTTGTTCTGTTAGAAAGTGTATTGCCAAAGAATAAATTGCATAACAGCAGAATGTCTCTAAACACTGCATTGCACACAGATATCTCCATTAAGGAAGAACAACTGGAAGAAACGCCACAAGACCGACGACTTTATAATTTTATAAAGGAAAACATATGCAAGGAAGAATATGCAGAAAGTAATAAAATGAATTATGATAAAGATAATGAAAGAGAACACAAGACAGAGGAGGAGAATTCAAGGGCGGACACACGGGAGGAAGTGTGGGAGAAGAGTTCCGCTGAGCCCGAAGAAATAGTTGTAAAAGAAACTCACAAGTATAATAGCAAAAATAATCAAATTCACACAAAGAAAAATATCCTCTGTAATAAAAACTTTAAGAAAATACATAAAAGAGAACGTCGAAATAATATTAGTAATAAATTATTCATACGTAAAAATAATTTATCGCGTCGTAAAAAACAAGTACATAAGCGAATAAAATATTTACCGTGTGTTCTATGTACAAAAACATTTATTTACAAATACGATTTGAATAGACATTTAGAGTTACATAATGGAATTAAAAATATTCAGTGTTTTATTTGTAAAAAAAGATTTTCTAAAAAGCATAATTTGAGACAACATTTAAATACACATAATGGACAAAAAGACCTCCGCGGTAATACAAGCACTAAAACATTTACGTCGGAAATTGAGTTAAAAAGACACAGTACAGAACAAGAGAGCATCCGAGTAAAAAAAGCGTGGCCGTGCTCTGTGTGTCATAAGATATTTAAATTTAGAAGTCATTTGGAGCGGCATCTGAAAGTTCATTCTAAAGAGTATTGGTGTGAAATCTGCAGTGAATCGTTCACGCGGAAACGTGGTTTATTGAAGCACGTGAAAGTACATTCTGGAATAAAGAAGTTTCATTGTAATGTCTGTAGTAAGTCATTCAAACGTAAATGGTATTTACGCGCCCATATCAGACTTCATTCCGGAATAAAAGACTATCAGTGCAATGTCTGTAGTAAATCATTTACGCAGAAGTAGGATTTAAATATTCACATGAAAATCCATTTGGGAATAAAAGAACATAAATGCAATGTCTGTTTTAAAACATTTACGAGGAAGTCGGCTTTAAATATTCACATGAAAATTCATTTGGGAAAAAAAGACTATCAGTGCAATGTCTGTAGTAAATCATTTACGCAGAAGTCGCATTTAAATGATCATATGAAAATCCATTTGGGAATAAAAGATCATAAATGCAATGTCTGTAGTAAATCATTTACGCAGAAGTCGACTTTAAATGCTCACATGAAAATCCATTTGGGAATAAAAGAACATAAATGAAATGTCTGTTTTAAATCATTTACAAAAGAGTATATTTTTAGATAGTCATATAAAAGTTCATTCTGCTATAAAAGACCAACATTGTAATGTTTGTAATAAATCATTTATACAGAAAACTGATTTACAACTTCACATAATAGTTCATTCTGAAATACAGGTAAATCATACAAATATAAACCTCGATTAATTACTCACACGGAAACTCATTTTAAAACTGAATATGTTACATAATTTATTACTTAACAGAAAAGTGTGTGGTTAATGTTAAAGCAGAGAAACACCCAAAAAGGAACCAGGTTGCCCTCTTACTGGTTACAGCACCTTTTGTGCAAATCATTGTGAGTAACGGGTACATTTATTATTTAACAATATTCATATTATTAATTATTATTTGTATTGCCCTTTCCTCGCTTAATAATTATTTTGAACTCCTTTGGCATTAAATATATTAGTAGATTAAATATAAGTTATGTTAGGAATTATCAATCTATACTTTTATCACTTTATGTGGCATTTATTTTTTATTCTGATAAAAATCCTGTTGAGAATTTGTAGGTCATATTAAGAAAGACTAAAGCTGGTATCAGACAGATGCACATGTCTGTTTTTTTTTTTTGAAAATGTACTTTATTTGTATTTTTTTTTGTAACATGTATGAAACAATCAATGTATATTATTTTACATTTTACAAGATAAAACAGTTTTTAATGCTGATAAGAGGAATTGAACCTATCATCAAATTTAATAAACTTAATAAATAACTCATTTTTTAATTGCACAATCTGGTGTTTTTTACTTACTTAATCCTGGCGTTCTAATCTAGAATTTTCTCCGGCCTTTTCTATCTGTTGCTACTTTTCTTGTGTGTTCCTAGTTTTCTCTTCGACCTCTGACGATTGTTGTACTTCTAGCTGTCTGGTTTACTGGGTTGTCCTCTTTTTCTTTTTCCTGTCTCTTACTTCAAACATTTGTACTGTATAGATGTTCAAACTATTTTATTTTGTCTTCCATGCCCTTCTATATAAAGGTTCTAAAATTACTGCAAACTACTAATAAAAAATCTGATGTGTCCAACACAATACCTCCCGCCACTGTAGTAATATATTCTATATAAGTTTTTCAATACATTTAATTTGTAGTTTTAAAATTAGTTTGTAATTGTAATTCAGAATATTTTTAATTTATTTCATACCTAAAATTGCCTTCATAAAATTTATATGACCGATAAGACAGCTATTTTTGACGTTACTAAAACCGGAACTGAACTTACCTTGATTCACGCATGCAATATATTCTTTATATATTTCTTTCATCTTTTTTACAATAAAACTACTTCTTTTTTACTTATTTTATCACACTTAAAACTACGCAACATTTATTTATACGATATTTATATTACCTACTATTTATTTATTTCTAGTTTGCATGTCGCTGACATGCACTGACCAGCACTGACTTCTTTCAGTGACTCTCTGCACACTCTGACCGAGACTAAGTTCTTTACATGTGATTGCTGTTTCTGTAACTGGTTCAATATCGGTAGCTTGTTTGGCTGCGATATCAGCTGTTTCATTACCAGCTGTTCCGATATGGGAAGGGACTCTGTTGTTGTTGTGTTGAGTCGCTGGGATTTGGAGTTCTGTTTATCGGGTTATTTAGGTATATGTTTTGGATACTGTGTATAGAATTTTGGGAGTCAGTACAGTGGCGCTGACTTTTATTTCTGTCGGGTGCTCAAAAACCTAAAGGATATATTCTACATATATACCCCAAAAAATCAGAAATGTAATTAAATGTAAATGGAGCAATAAAACAAATGAAAAAATTAAATGTATTTATTAAATTTTAGTTAAAGAATAAAATCCCTGTATTAGCAATAAGTTTGTATACTGTTACGTGAAAATAGCAGTTGCTATGAAAAAATAAATATCAAACGTCAAAATCTGCGTTAGAATGAAAATAACGTAGCTTTTGACGTTTTATTTTTATTTCTTCCTGGCAATTGCTATTGTCAGGTAAAAGTTTTTCAAACTTAATGTCAATATAGCGTATGTATTTTTAGTTTAACAATTAACTTCAACATATTGGATTTGTATTTTTATGTAGATTCCAAATATATCAAAATGTGTAGGGTGTTCCATTTAAAATAAAATAAAAATGGATCCCAAATCTTGAGAACCATTGGTTGAAATAAAATTTTGATTCGGTCATTTTAATAGTCTTGTAATATAGAAATTGTTTGCTTTAAATGACGAAAGAAAATAACTAATACAAAATTACGTAGGATTCCAAAGAAAGAAACAAAACTTATAATTTCTTGAGGTAAATTTAAAATATTTTAGAACAGAAAATAACTTCAATCCTGTCGCTGAAGAAAATTGAATGCGGTAATTGAATAGTTTTTGTTTCGTCAAATGGCTTTCCTTTACATATTTTATTCTCATTTATGTTTATTAATCTATAACATATTAAAGTTACAATAATAATAGTTAGTAATACATACAATATAGTGAAATGTGTTTCATGTTTAGTATCTAATTCTTTCAGTGGTCTTATAGTAGGAATAGTTTTTGTAAATTCTTCTATATTTTGCAAAATCTTATATTTATTTGATTTTATTTCCAACATCATTGATAATGAAAACTGAATATTTATTTCTTTGTATTCATTTACAAAAGGTTTAAAAATATTAATTTTACATTGACTTGTACTAGAAATTTTAAATATTCCTTGTGTGCTTTTTGTTTCTTTAATATTTTTGCAAACAATTTCAACATTCTCTTTATCAGGGCTAAATATAATTAATTCATTAGAATTTGGTATACGAATTATACTATTATGGGATGTTATTTGTTAATTTCACATTTATTATTATTGCTGTACAACAACTGGTTAGTACTTATTATTATAACAAGTATAAATCAGCACATTATAGTTTGCGTTTAGATGTTAGCTATGGCACGGTTTGCACATAATGAAGGTCGATTATTTATTCAACTAACCTACTACTTTTTAGTGCGATATGCCATCTGGTGGCGAATTTTAGAAACCCTACGAGAGACATTCGTAGTTTATAACCTATTTTTACAACGTACGTTTGACGACATTTTATTTATAACTTTTGTTTAATTTTAAGTTTTTGTGCTGCATTTTCGTATTTTTATATTGTTTTATTATTATATCAGTTTGATATATACCAAACAGTCTTTTTAAAGACTAATTTTCGTGTGGTTATCGTTTCTTTCTTTGATTCTTTTGCATCTTTATTTCTTTTGCAATATATCAAATATACATTGTTGTGTACCAATGTGCAATTCATGGAAAAAACGTAACTCAGATTTACACTTTTTTTCGATTTCCTAGTGATAATTCTCAAGTACAAATGAAAAATAATTTTAAGAAGTACGAATTGGTCAATAGGAAAAAGGTGTGGATAAACGTTTTAAAAATTTGAAAAAAGTAAGCCCTTTCATGAAAGTGTGTTTGCTCCTTACATTTTGACGAAGGAAGCGCCTTATACAAATTGATAACATAATACACCTGGGTGCCTATTCTGCAACTTATAACACTAGTGATACGCGTTTAAATGTGTTATAATCTGACTGCCATCTAGCGGTTTTTGAGTGCAACAGGGCAATATGACGTCACTCATTTTGTAAATGATTCACTAGAGGGAAGAGTAGTGTTATATTCATTTCACTAGTGTTATACTGACGTTTGGTTTGTGCGCTTGGCGGTATTGAAAGAAAAAATTAGGAAATAACAAACAAATTATTAAGAGAATCTTGAAATTATGCAAATGTACGCAATTGACAATAAACACAATTTTGCACAATTTGAAATTTGTGCCAGAGAGTAGTGCCAACTTAAAAATTATTTTACTAAAACTTTCAAGTACAAAAGATCCTAAGATTACAACATTGTACATTTGACATGAGACGTCAATCAATATAACACTTCAAATCGTTGAAAAGTTGCAGAATAGGCACCCTGGTATATTCTAACAAAACACTGATAATTTGTTATTTGAAATGTTCCTTCAATAATATGCGGTGATGAATGCAAAGCCGATGATTGTAAACATAATCCTTATAGATTGACCTCTTCATTTGTAGACGCCAAAATACCGCATAAAATTATATGACCGGCATTAAAAACTTCTTACCCTTCATACACAGTTCTGGAATTTTTGTTTCCTTTATAAAATTAAAGTATTCCATCAAAGGAAACCTTAAATCTTGTTCAGCATTAAACTGATTCATAACCTGAAACCTCGAAAAATAAAGGAATAATTTGAATAATAGCGTGACACAGATAAACCTATATTGCTTTTTTACAAAAAAAAAAATAGGTCAAATTACAATAATTTGTAATTTACAAGTATTATTATTTAAAATTTAGCAATTATATCTAAATTATTTTTAACTTTACGTGCTAATTAGTTCACTCTACTATCAGCAATGTCTCTTGGAGGGTTTCAAATTTAATCCACAGTGGCGCTGGGATCTAAACTTTAAAACCCTGTACTTATTACACTGTATAAATAGTGTATGGTAAATGTAGCCCGTCGGCTGGATGGCTGAGCGAGCTAGCGCACATTTCTAGCTCGCTGTGACGTCATACGAACCTGAGATCCTCAGTTCAAGTCCCAGCGACTGACAACGTGTGATTTGTCGTAAAATAAAAAACACAGCTACTTGTGTATCACACTCGGGTGCTATAGACTTGCCATCTAATAGAAGTAGCAATGGCATAGAAACAACCGACAGTACGGCAGTTAGAACTGCGGCTCGGTGTGTTCGGTTGCCCTATGCTCCGCCTAGGAGATTCAGGGACACATTATTAAATGTAGCCCAGCAATATGTGCCTTTGTGACTTTTAAGTTCACAGAAACCGTCTTCTTAAAACTGCTTAATTAGTAATCATGGACTCTATATAACAATAAACAAACCAAAACAACAAAGGAATTTTTGAATTATGACCCAAAAAAAAAAACAGGTAGTGGAATATAGGTTATATTAGTTTATTATGAATGAATTGTATGTAAATAAATTTATCTACTTTAATCATTTATTTATTGTATTTTTTTACATGTACTTGTAATTTGTTTATACGGTAATAAAGTATTTTTAGATTAATAAAAAACACATATGCATCACATTTTTTGCATGTATTGTCTAACTTTTTATTTATAATAATATAGTACACATACATTGCATGTTAATATATATTTATTAAACAATATATTGTAAATTTGATCTGCCGTTCTCCAGGTGCTTGTAATTTCTTCCTCATGTATCACCACCTCCAGAATGCTATCTGTAACTTAAATATTAGCATGTAAAATTATTGCTAAATTATCTTTTACACACATATCTTTCATTGGTATAAATAAACTACTTGTAAAATCACTATCTCGTAACTTGTCAGTGTGTCAGTTTCTAAGTAACAACATTTCATAGCAACAATCACGTTAATTGTTGTCTCCAAATTCCTTTAATCCTGTTGTATGTCTACCCTTGGTGTTTTTCTGATTTATATATCGTTTTACAACTACGAAACGTGATCTGCAAAAAAACCTAAAAATCATAATACATTGTTTAATAACTTATTGTTGCATGACATATATTCACATATACACAAAATGCTTGCAATAATACGTAGTTTATTGTTATAACATTAAAAATCCTCGTAATTAATTAATAAGTGGAGTGCATGAAACATTCAAATAATTTTTCACTGCTCTGCTTTGGTATTGAATTATGCACTTGTCGAATCTTCAAATATACTATAATATTACATCAACTTCTTCAAACCTCGACTTCTGCATTTTACAACTGTGCATATAATTTCTTTAACTAGAAGTTTCTTACGCGCCTGTAATCTTGCTCATGTACTATCTTCTGCATTTTGCTGACAATTTTTGATCAAAGTCAAAGATCAAAGTGGATACACGGAACGTTTGTTCACCACTACATTAATTTGATTTGATTACTTTTAGTTTTGTATTGGTATTAAACAGTACTCAATTATTTTAATAGATGTCGCTGAAGAGTACAGAAATGTCAAATTTAAAAATGTTTTTAAATAAAAAAATAGTAACATTTTAATGTAATTGAAATCATTGTATTTTGTAAATAGATATAAAATTGTTTGTGTTAATAAGGTCAATTTTAAAAGTCTTATTATTTAATTTAATAAATAAGAAAATATGTAACTTTTAAGTAGTCATTAATGTAAATTTCTTGCATGACGTAAGATTAAAAAATAAAAACATTTTATGGTAAAACTACTGTATATAATATTACTTCTTGACCATTATTATTTGCATGCAATATTCTTTCCCTATCTTATGTCAACTAACACGCTTCACTCTGTGCAACACCAGGGTCAGAATTAATTTAAGGTCAATAAACAATAAACCCACAAAATCGAATACTGCACTTCTGTGGCGCTTTGTCATTTTTATTATTGTTAATTTAACAAATACCATCGACCTTCTTTATATCTTATGAGATCGATGGCCTCTGTACATCTTTGAGGAATTTTGTTTGAAACTCAGGGACTAGTCTGAGTTACTAGAGTCAACGCAAAATCTCGAGGCACAACTCCGCGCATGGGCGGGGTTATTTTAGATAGAAAAAGTGGTGGGAGGCATATTTTATTAACTAACTTAAAAACGTTGGTCAATTTATTTTATTTATCTATTAAGTTGAATAACTTGTCAGATACAAAATTTAAAAAATATACATCAATAACAACTCGAGAGACCTGCACCGTACGAACGCGACAAGATAAATGAAAAATTTTACAAGTCAATGTTTTTGTGTTGTACAATAGTCAGTGGCCAGCCTACAATGATGAATTTCGCTTTGCGCGCAGGGCCACGAGATTTTGCGTCTACTCTAACAGGTATCTGAAAGGGGTGCTGAAGCGCGCGTCTACGGAGAATCATCTTGGAAAAGGTTTTGTGTAAAAAATAATTCCTTAGGAAACAACTGAATGTGATTGAATAAATATAAATAATAATGTACTCTAAACTAAATGAAAATCGTAGTGCCAACTTAGACATAAAATAAAGAACAAGAAGCAATGTATTTCTTTAATTTCAACAATAACGAAAAGAAAACAGACAATTATAGATGATATATATTTTATTATTATAATTTTTTAATACTATGTGTATATTGCTTATACATATTTAATATTGTGCATACAATAGAAAATAAAATAAATTTACAATATTTTTAAATAAATAATACATACGAGTACATTTATGAATACAATATGGTCTTCTCACTCATTTTCATTTGGAGTGGGTGTCCCACAACTTCTATGGAGGAGGCAGTTTATAATCGTATAAATTCTACATCACGCTTCTGAAGAAATATCCATTATAAATTTAAATTATTATTGTATTTAAATTACTTAAATAATTAATTAATAATTTACATTTAATTTTCTTACCAAGTGTTTCTGGACACACAATGTTGTCATATTTTTCATATTTGAGATAATATTCAACACTGTGTGCTGGTATAGAACATGACAAGATTTTATCAGTTTGTTTAGAAACTTGTGATTGTGGTTAATACAGAGTGTGCAAAGAAACGCAGAACATAGGACATTAAAATGGAATTTCATAAATTCCGGATACTCTGTCTTCTGATAGATTTAGAGAAAAACTACAAGAGTCAAATTGTTAAAATTTATATTCTACATCACATATTTTCATATTTATGAACAGGACGTCTGCAGTACGAGATTTTTCGTTCAAAATTAGACAGCCATAGAAATAAAAGAAAATATATTTCTGCCAATTGTGATAAATTATGCCATTATAGCTAATGTAATTTAATATTAATTATTAATGTTTGTTATAATTTAAAAATATATGTTTCGTTCGTGTATGTAATAAATATTTGGTTTATTTGATATACCTATCCTACTTTTTATTAGTGCTATCTATTTTCCAAAAAAAAAATATTCGAAATTTCATTGCAAAATTCGAATTCGAAATTTAAAAGTAAGTAATAAAAAACGGAAAAAATAAATTAATTAAATAGAAAACTTTTTTTTAATTGTAATAATTATAAAAAGAGAAATAACAAAGAAACTATGGAATGTGTACTTAATTTATGTTATTAGACTAGTATTTATTTTAGTAATTTAGGATGTTGTATTAAGAAGGTTATTATCATGTTCTCCAAAAAAACTTTTTTTTTTCGCGTGGACTATATTTATACAAACAAGCAAAAGCAAATAAAATCGAAAACAAAATTTAAAATTCGTTCATCAATTTCAAATTTAAAATTCGAAATTCGAATTTCATCAACAGCATTACTATTTATGTAATTTTTTTTTGTTAATGTTTTTGTAATATTCGTACATTATTTAAGAAAAAGAATATAAACTCAACTTAAATAACATTAAAATACAGATAATAAGAATTATAATCAGTGATACTTCACTGAACTTTTAAATTTTTCTTATTTCCTAAACATTCTTGATTTTTAACGAAAGTGTTACATTTTATATTTTAAAAATCTCGTACTATAGACGTGCTGTAGCATCAATTATGATCTTATCTGATGTATAACTTAATTTAGAATAACTTTGTACTGTTATAGTTTTGCTCTAAATCCAACAGGAGAACAGGAGAAAGAATATCCACAATATCTTGAAATTCCATGTTAACGTCCTATGTTCTGCGTTTCGTTGCGCACCCTGAATTCCTAAAACTTAATACAAATACAAGAGATAAAGTTGAAAATAGTCAGGAAGTAGACAGGATGTAACAGGAAGTAGCGCTAACGTTTGGATTTATTTAATAGTATATTATTTAACAAGCATAATATGTAGGCTATATTACACGAGGATGTAATTAAAAATACGAGCGGTGAGTAGTTCATATATAGCTTAACAGATGGCGCCACAGTAGCACTTAAATGTCAAAATAACTTTTCAAATTGTATTTATTATACTTTTATAAGCATATATATTGATATTTATAATAAAAAATATGTTATTAATAAATTAACAGTTTAATAAAATATTATTTGTTCAATTATATGCCCTATTTATTACAGAAAAGTGTAGCGTGTATCATGACATTTTCATATTACACTTGTGTAATATGAGTAGTATATTATATGTAGTATCACACGTATAATGTACCCATATTTCAATAGTTGTAGATAAATATATTTTATCCAACACCGTGTAATTATAATAATATAAGTATGCTGTTTTTAGATAAATAAAGTAGGTCATAAGTCACTAGTGAGCTAAATATATTAGCTCACTGTTTTTTGGTTCGTATCATAGTAACTACGTTATAAAACCTTCTCTACACTATTTTGTTCCTAAATGTCATTTCGAAATTCCATCTGTCAAAAATCTTATATGTATTTTATATCAATGATTAAAATATGTTGGATAAAATGTTGTATGGCACAAGTGTGTTAATTACCTAAGTCGCTTGAAAAAATACCACACTCGGCCTAACGGCCTCGTGAGCTTAACTTTTCCCACATGGCTTATATGTAATGTAACATACTTGTACCATAAATAAATATAATAGTTATTTATAATACAAATGCGGAAACACGAACTTCCGTGCATGAGCTTTTGTTTGAAGTACGAGTGAACAACGCGAGCGAGTATTACATTTAGGCGAATGCACGGAAGGTATTTCCGCATAAGTATTGTACAAGATTTTTTGGAATGAACGAATTAATTATAAAACGTAATAAATAAAAATGTAAAACTGTCATTTAATCGTCAATAAAGCGAATAAACGTTCGTTACTAGGGACTGTATAACATTGTTCACCGTTGTTATTGTTTGTTTGTGTTGCTAATAGATAAGTCTAGTAGTATTAAAATGTCAAAATTAGTAATGAAATATCTAATTTAATTTAGATATTTTTTTTACTTTTAACTAATTGTCCTCAATTATCTTGTTCTTATATTAAATTAGTTGTAATGTGCAAAACAAAATTAAAAATATAATAACACTTTTAAGCTATTCGATCAAAGTAGTTTCCGTTGAGACACTAGTGCGTGAAAGTAAAACATTAGCGGGAATATGGCCTTTTTGATTGTGAGTTGACTGCGGGAAACATTAGTTTCTAGGTAGTGAGTACGAAAAATTAATTAATCGTATAAATTGCAATGGCGTATATGTAGGACAAAGCAAACAATACTTAAATTGATTTTATTCAATTTCGGTCAAGTGAGCTTTGGAAACTTGAAAATCTCTTGTTTCAAACAAATTTTTTACATTTCAATTCAATATTCGCGTAAATTTCTATAAAACAGAAGCAAATACGTCGGGTACGGTTCTAGCCTTTCTGGATAAAGCTGAAGATATGTTTCTACAGTAATCTGCTTATTTCGGTGAGAAGCATGTTAAACTACTTACTAATTGAATTGATTTTGTTTGAAACAAAAGATTTTTGATTTTGTTTTCAAAGCACACTTGACCGAAATAAATAAAATCAATAATTTTCTTATTTCTGAGTTTATTTTCATTTTAAGATGCATGTGTTTTATATCATTGCAAAGAGAAAATAAAGTCTCTATTTAACAGTACAAAAGACACATTTGCTCCACATATGAAAATTTAAAGTTAGTATGAATTTCCCGAAAAGTGTTCGAGTCAAAAAAATTTTGAGGAGAGCCAACATCAGTTTTTGCTCATATCTAGTGAGCTATGCATTTTTTCGGGAAATCGAAGACATGATTAAAATGGGCAACTAATGTAGCAACTTTGCCCCAATTTATCCCAGTTCGTTGCTCTTACGATTCTTGAAATCCCAATCCGGAGAGCCACTTCCTAGAGATGGCAGCACTACTGACTGATTTGTAGGGAAAACATTGTATTTTATATAAGTGCTACTGGTACTTTGATACTTTGTTATTTTCAATTCGTTTTAAATTTGTTTCTCGCAATTTCAGATATACAGGGTGTTAATACTAAGTTCTAACACCTGAAAACGGCAGTTACATCTCATTGAAACCAGCAACTTTTGTTAGATCAAATTTTTGATTTGGAGCCCCAGTTCACAGTTATTGGCGTTCTTTTGTTTTTCGAAAAATCAATATTACTCTCTTATGTTAAGGAATATTTAAAAAAAAAACAAAAATTTTCAACATTCGCTTGAAGCATATGTTTTCTAATTTGTACATTCAAATTTAAATACTTTTTGATCTATTTACTACTTTATTTTCAAAGTTATTTGCATAATTTGTATAAAAATGCATAATTATCAAAACATTGTTGCAGTTTGTAAAAATGTATCTTGCATTTCAATTTGAATAAAAACTTCGTTTAGACAGATGTCTCAGAAAAATGGTAATAGATAGTTTGAATATTTTATAAATGTTTTATTTTCAAAAATCGATCGACTGATTTTCAAAATATCTTGTTTTGAAATTTTTGATCGGTTGTCATTTTTTTATTTCATAAAATAGAAAATAATTCAAAATACAAAAAATGCATAATTATCAAAACAATTAATAATTCTAAGCACAAATGTTTTAGAGAACCGAAAGCGAATGCTGATAGTTTATGTATTTTTTAAATATTCCTTAAAATAAGGGAGTAATAACGATTTTTCGAAAAACAAAAGAACACCAATAACTTTGAATTGGGGCTCCAAATTAAAAATTTGATCTAAGAAAAGTTGTTTGTTTCAATGAGTTCTAACTGCCCTTTTCGGGTGTTACAACTTAATATTAAGAGAAGAAGAAATTGAACTAAATGACTCTACTTTTAAACTAGAGACTGCAAGCTAAGATTTTAATTTCAAATAATTACCTGAGATAAAATGCGGCTTAAAGTAGGTGCGTTCAATGAGCTTAGCAAACTAGCGAAATCGGGCAGCAAACCGGATATGACGTCATGACTGACTGTAGTTTGCTAGCGATCCAAGCTAGCGAGATTTATTTCGCAAAGTTGAATGTGCTGCGACTGCTAGCTTCCATTTTTAAAAATTTGTTTTGTTTGTTTTAATTGTAAAGAAAAGATAATATTATGAATATTTTAAATATTGAGAGAAGCTTTCAGAACTCGTAATAAATCAATAGACAATATTTGGGTTTAAGTTCTGTGAAAATTTTATAAATTACAACGTTTCGACAGCTCAGTGCTGCTTTCGTCAGGTAAATAACAAATAAATTAATTTGTTATTTACCTGACGAAGGCAGCACTGAGCTGTCGAAAAGTTGTAATTAATAAAAATTTTAACGAAACTTAAACACAAATATTGTCTATTGATGAATATCTTAGTTAATGAAGATGGTAGCTATATGCTGTCAGAAAATAAATAAAGAAATCATGTTAAAATAATATACAAATAGTTTGTTTTAATTTGAAATAAAGTATTCGAAAATAAATTGTGTTATATTGAATGATAATATATGAAGTAATTTTTATTGAATTTAAAAAAATATATAATTGCAATGGATTGTTTTATTTTAAACTTTGCGCCTTATTCGGTATAAAACTAACAGGTGGAGATAATGTAACACAAAAAAATATATACTTTTACCATATATTCACAGAATAATATTTATTTACCTTCATTGTTTCACGATGCATACGAAAATGTTTCCATATGTCTACCTGGAATAATTGGGAACAAAATGTTCAAAACAAAATTCTACGTACACATTGCCTTCTTTGTCTAATTCAATTATTATATTTAACGATACTGTATTTAATGTAGTTGCTGCATTTTCGGTTACACTCAAAATGGATTGCAGTTCTACATTCGACGAGTCATTTAAAAATTCGCACAGTATTAATTTTTCCTGCTCGTTCATTTTCAAATAAAACCCAAGCTCTTTGTGAACACACAAATAAAAGAGGTTAGAAATAAATATCAAAACTTTAAAACGCTTACTCGCGACAATTGCCGTTCAGTAAAAGTCTTGCTAACTTTTATTTTGCTAGCTACTAGCGCTAGCGTGCTGACTTCACTGAACACACCTAGTATGTAGAATTTTGAGATCTTTAAATCCGGCTATCTGCCGAAGAATACACTATTCTCAAAACGGTTGTATCGTGGCTCAATCAATCCAGAGCAATCTGACAAAGATTCCAAATATAAAATTTCAATCGAAGCAACACAACCAGATCTCATAAAAACTATTTTAAGACTGACTTAAAAATCTGCTTCTCAGGTCAAGGCATGGCGAAGTGAAGATGACTTAACAAGAAAAGAGGCTTTGCTCTACATCTTCTGAGTCAAATCGGACTCCGAGGATCAGAACTACACCATCGCCGAGGGTGGCGGAAATAGAATAAAAGAAAATAAATTCGTGTATTGAGAATACAAATACAGAAGGATTTGAGAATCACAATTTGAACACCTGCAAAAAAGTTACTGCACTGTAATATAGGATTAAAGAATTAATAAAAGAATAAAATAGATATATTAATTTTAAAACTAATGGAACTAAAATTAAATACAATTGTATATCAAGTCAAGTATGGCATTTTCACAAATTAGAAAATAATATTAACTTAAAAATTGCATGCACAAAAGAAAACAGGAATAAAAATAATAGTATATTACATATTATGAGTTGTGAAGATGCATATAACGCACAAACTATTCACAAATCAATAAAACAGTACTATGTAGATCATTTACAATTTAATAAATATAATTATGAAATACAAAAAGTAACAGGTAAAAATAAATAACAAACAAACAATAAATAAAACAAAGAAAATATGTCGCTACCATAAAGGATATTGAAAAACTGCTGAATGAGGAACTCGAACCAATCAATCAACAAAATAATGATATTGTTAAAAAATGTGAAAACTTGCAAGAGTCAATTAATACATTTCAATTATAAAATTTTAAATATGAGCTAAGAATAACTTGAAAAAAATCTTGCTGCAAAAGAAGCGGATATAGCAAATCTAGAAATGAAATCACGCGAAAAAATATAATAATATTTGGAATTCAAGAAAAACCTAAAGAGGACATTGAACAAGTAGTAATACAAACTGTAAAAGATGATCTAAAAGTAGATTACATTTCAATAAATAACATTGAGGAGATTCGAAGAGTGGGAAAACCTAAAGAAAACAAAAAATGAGACCAATCTTAGTAGAGTTCAGCTCCAAAAGAATAAAAAAAGAAATATTAACAAATTAAAGATACATGAAAGCTAAAAATATATACATTGAACATGACTATCCCAAAGAAATTGTTAACACTAGAAAACAATTAATCCCACACATGAATAGAGCAAGAAAAGATGGCTGGAAAGCTTTCCTCCGATACGATAAGTTAATTGTAAATGGTTCAACTTATACAGCAGCCGATTGTGAAAAAGATAATTCCCCGAAGATAACAGAAATGAAATCTACAAACTGACACTTACAAATAATAACGCAGAAGAAAATTATACCAACAGCACAAATAATACTTCAATATAAACAAATCCAACACTGGGACAAGCAATAAACTACAGCAAAGAGGCCCTTCAAACAGACATAGCGTAACAAGAGCAGAAGCACAAACTACACCAAAAAACTATTAAACTATCAACAATCAAACTCTAGGACACACATTATCTTCTGGAATATACAAATTCATGCTTTTCGTTTATCAACTAGTTCCGTTTTACCGGATTTATTGCACAAGCGGACCTTCCTTTCATTTTTTTTTCGAAAACAAAATTGAAACTGAATATTAACTTTTTGCAGTCTTTAGAGTGGCAGCCATAAACAGCAATTTCTGTTTTGATACTTTATTTTTACTTTGCTCGTCATAATAAAGGATAATAATTCTGAAGTGGGATTCCATAACTTCGGTTGCTATCATTTGGACTTGTTATATCAATTGCAAATATCAACTACAAATTTTACTTGCTATTCAATGAAAATAATTGTTATTTATGGTTGATACGTAACTGCACATATAAAGAACACTCTATCTATTCTTCAACACTGATGTGTGAATGTCTTAAATTCATTGTAAATTTGAATTTCTGCCATGGTGAAATTTAACGTTTGTAATAGATATTTTAACAAATGTAGTTGTTACGACTTATAGAATACCACCCCAGGAAGATAAAATTGTAGAAAAATTCTCTAAGTAATCTTCATAATGATTGATTTTTAGATAAGGTTTATGTTAGAATTTTTGTAAAAATGTGGATAAAATACAGAAAGAAACGGAATAATGAAAAAATGACGATAGTAGACGTATATAAATTGATTTTTTAACGGTAGAGGTATAAAAAGATAGTAACTAGGACAATAATTATGAGGAGTCCGTTATAGGCGATGCCATCGTAGATGTCATACGGCTAATATTGGAACTCTAATGCCGGGTATAGGTTTCATTTGTGACATGGCTGTATACGGTAAGTTACTGCTTTTTTATTATATATTATATATTATTATTACTTTAAAACAATATTATAAGTAAAAATAATGACAGACAAATATAAGTAAGTTTAATAAAGTTGTATTTTGACTTACCATAAATAAAAAGTGTGATTTATAACGTTATATACTTCAGTAATCAATGTAATAAATATGTTGTTATTTCAGAAAATATAAAGCTTAGGCTAGTCGAGTATTTTAAATATTTGAATGATTCAACAAGAACTAACATTAATAGAATTTCTTACCTGCTCTGGGAAAGTAATCATTTTCATCAAAATGTTTTGAACACACGTAAGAATGCTTGGTGCGAACTTTCTTACCAATACGTAATTTTAAGACCCACGCTAAATGTTGGTCGACCTTTTCCTCTACTCCCAATCGATTTATTATTGTTACAATTTTTTTTCCTGATTCAGGGAATTCATGAAACATGAGATCTGGATGCTTTTTTCTCCAAGAAATACATCCCGGCACGCAACAATACTTTTTACTCATGGTTATATTAAAATTTATACATATAGTTGTTCAAAGCTAGCACGCAATATTATACAAAATATTTTAAACACCAATAAAATACAGTAAACCTTCACAAAAAGACCAATGTAACATGACAGCAATACCCGGCATTAAGGTTTCAAATTTCGCCGCCAGATAGAGAGCGCTTGGCTGGCATCGCCTATACAAAGCGGTAAAAACACTATACGGCTATCAGATGACAGAGTACTACTTTACCGGTTTCCAGATTTTGTCGCTAGGTGGCTACGAGTTAATGGTCCTCGCGAATAGACAAAATCTCAAGTATGTATTTTAAATTTATTTATTTGTGTAAAGTGATTAAAGGAAAAGAAATTCTCGTCTCTATAGGCGATATCTGCACTTATTTAAATGATGCTATAAGACCAGTAGTTGCAGAAGTAACTGTACAGATTTTTAGAGATTGTTCTAAAGTTGACAACAATTATCGTTTCTTTCACTACTAAAAAATATTAATTCCGTTTACTTTACATTAAATAGAAGTGAACTGAAAAAAATTTCCAAAAAATACATCTAATTTAAGTGGAAATTTTGTTCGGATTTTGGTTTTGTGGCGTTCGATTTTCAACTTAACAATTAATTCCAACTTTTCTTTTCAATGTACACTAGAAATTCACTCTTTAAATTAAAATTCTGATTGCCATCTATAGCAAACTTTGAGTATTAAGAAATTGAACCAGGCAAAGCTATTCAGAAAAGTTTTACTTGTTGCATGTGAATATTTTTGTTGGTGATTTAAAAATCACACTGTTAATATTATTACAAAGTTCTACATATATTTTGCGTACAAATTATAAAATACACATAGTATAATGGATTTGTGTTTTATGTGCACGAAGGACTACCACTGCGTCCCTGTGGACGACAGAATAGTGTCCGAAGTGGAGTATCTTATTCCTGAAATAGTAAGTGAAATTAAACTTTACTTATCATGAATAGGAAATAATTGTATATACCTCCGTTGTGTATTGTTTTTATTTTATTAAACAGTTGCATAAGTGAGGTTAGGTTAAGAGCCGATATGACCATGTCATACAATCGACAAGTCGCTTAATCGACAATATTATACCGTAGTTTTTGTCGAGTTCTCGTGTTTAATTTTATTAATATTATTTATATTTATTAATTTCGTACGTATTCTTAATGAACAATTGAAATTCTAAATTATTTTATCGTACAATATTACTTTTGTTAACTTCTTCCTAAATACAGTTTTCTCTCCATTTATATTTTGTTTGAGTTCTGCTATCACTGTGATTACATTATTTTCTTTCGTTTTGAAATATTATTTTTGTTTTTCGTATAAAATATTATCAACTAGTGTTAAAATACTATTTTCTTAATTGTATATACCGAACAACGTTATATCCAGTGCTCGTACATTACTAATATTATCTCTGTTACGGCAATTATTTTTTTCTTCAAAACCAAAGATATAATTGTTGTTTCTCTATTTTCCATATTAATAACAAAAGGTTGATTTACAGTCTGAAATATTTATATATGTTTATTTTGACGTCAGACTTTCGGAGTCTATCCGGGAGAGCCACTTCCTAGAGATGGCAGCACTCCTGACTGACTTATAAGGAAAACATTGTATTTTAAATAAGTGCTAGCAGTGGTGGCTTGTGGCAAATTATTTACTTAAAACTATAAACTCTGCTTAATCAAAAAATCATGGAATATATTGCTAGCTAGTAGCTCCGCTGTTATTATTTCATAATTTATTGTCCAGCAAAAATCATCGAGTAGGTGTAGAGTATTTCTTGCCAGGATAGGATAGATTAGGAATTAAAGAAAAAGGTAGCTTTGATTAAACTAAAAAAAGAAAATAAACACACACTATATGTAATAAAAAAAATAATAAACTGCCTAAGCTAACATAAACTCTGAAAATACATTACATAAATAAATTCTTAGCAAAAAAAATAATATACTGAAAATTAAACATTTTTAAAAATTAGTAGAATACCTCTATTTTTTTGAACCGCATTATAATCTATTACACTTTTATAAAATTTATCTTCTTTTTTGATCGTTGAAATAAAATCTTTTTCGATTGAAATTAATGTAATATCGCTAAGTCGATTTTGATCCATAGAATTGCGCAGATAAGTTTTTATGTGCTTTAAAATTGTAAAACTCCTTTCTACTGATTGGAATAGTCACAATGATGTTCAAAAACTTATAAAATTCTGGCATGCAAAAATGTGAATCGTTTTTAAAGTTAACATATCAGTTGATGCCTTGTTTCTATTAAATAATAATATGTCGTTATAAATCACAGAAACCTCATTTTTTTAATTTAACAGGGTCCAAAAAAGAATATTGTTCTAGCAAATTTTTAAACGAATTTTCAGGAAATTCTTTTAAATAATTTAGATATTTTTCGGTAGTCAAAAGATCAAAAAAGAGTAAGTTGTCTAAATCAGAAAATCTAACTTGAATTTGGCCAATTATTGTCTCTAAAAAAAGTAGTTTTTCTTTTTTTAAGAATTGGATCTGTTTCAAAATTTATTCTTCTAAATATGTCATTAAAAAAACCTTGTTATTTCGAAACATTTCTAATATTTTTAGTAAGGAACTTAAACCTTCTTTTGCTAATGTAATATCTGTATTTCTGCTTTGTAAAATGGATAGAATCACTTCAATTTGTTCAAAAATTAAATTATTATATATTATAGCCAGACCCCCAATCTTAACATTCCTAGACGAGCCGCTGCACTGATACTGACATTTGCTAATGATCGGAGCTCATGCCTCCCTTGCCTATGTTTTCTCTCTGTTCAACTCATATATTTCATCTTTCTTCTTGAATTGATTCAAGGTCAAAACTAGCCTTCTCTTCGCTTTAAAGGGGGATAGGTGGAGACAAATTTTAAGTTTGTCTCCGGCTCTTTAAAGAATATTTATATCTCTCTTTAAATAACACATATAATTTAAAGAATGTCTACTAATATATTTTTCTAATATAATCAATAAGTCTTCATATATTCCATTTATTATTTGTAGAAAGTATTAAAATATTTATTAAACGTGTACATTTTCTTTATCTGTTGAGAGGAGGCAGTGCCTCCCTTGCCTCCTCTGACGAGCCGCTACTGAGTGCTAGTGATATTTTGATTCTTTGTTTTGAGGATATTTTGTTATTTTTAATTCAATTCAAATTTGTTTATCGAAATTTCAGATATATACATTTATTTTAACGATGCTGTGCGGTCTATGGTCGAAGTAGAAGCAGATTATAAAAGGAACATAAGATTCACAATTGCGGTTATCTACTTGTTAACTAATTACTTAATTATTTTTAGCTGGACATATTATTTTATGCGATTACAAGGTAGATAAACGGAATAATTTATTTTTATATAGAAATAATTAGGCTGTGTCTTCAAATATCTAATTTGAATCAATCGTAATGACATTAAATACAATTGTCAGTAATGCAAGCAATCGTTGCTTTGTTATTATATTTATGTATTTTTTATATAAATACACCATAAAAAATTTAAAAAAATATATTTTATAATACCTATTATTTTCTTATTTTTTTTAATGTTACAGATTTTATTCATAGGTACATAAATATAAACATGTATATCACGTTCTTTGTTTTGCTCGTCTTTCTCCTGATATGGCTCAATTTCTGGTATTTTTATCGTTTCTTCTTCTCTGTCTTTCCTACAAACAATTCAAAATAAATATATAATGGTAAAGAATAATAATTACTACTACATGTAACGTCTCTTTATTTTTTTCTCTGTACAGAGGTTCCGTCTGAATCTTCTTTGCGGTAATTTATTGCTGATATGTGCTTTCCGATTTTTAATGCGATTTTCCACTTATTTTTTAATATTCCTCTTTTTGAGAAATAATGACCGGATATGTCAACAATTGCAGACAAATACAGAACAATATCTCTTGGACTTGCTGGTCGTTGTTGGTTGTTGTTTACTTATAACCCTATGTGACAGTACAACGTTTTGCCTACGTCTTAGATGTTTTATTTTGCCACCAGATGTCAGACACTTTGTTGGCTGTTACCTATATAAAAATTGATTTTAAAGCGATAGTAAATAATCAAATACAAAGTAATAACTGAAAAGGGCTTATCTGGAGTTGGTGGAATCCGAAGAAACAGAACGTCGGAGGCTCTCGGCCAGACAGCGGCCAGATCAGTAGCGTCACATGTGCTGCTTGACTTAGGATCGGAATTTCCGTTATCTCCGGTTCCGTTGGCGAATAATTGTCCCACAATTATATTCTCGTATTTTGTAGTTACTATAAAGGCATACAACCCAAAGTAACAAGCCTACAAAAGGTTGTAGTTGAGTATTAGTGGTAAGGGTATGCACGCCACTGATTAATATTAAGATGGAAAATTACGAAATATTTCTTTAAAGTGATATGAAAACAACAACAATGAAACAGAAAATTGTATACACAATTACCAATATAACTCACTGTGTATATCTTTCAATATAAAATCTCAGGAATGAGGATTTAAGAAAAGCGACCGGGATGGGTTTTGCATATGGCAGATAGTGATTTGTCGTTTCCGTCCAAAAACAAATATGGGATACAACAAACTTAAAAATGCTCTAAATTGTGTAGTCATAATTTACAATATGATAAATATAATTGTGAAACACAAAAAGTAAGAGGTAAAATATTTGGCAATGTGACGCTGGAACAACTACTTCGGCACAACTCAATGATACTAAACGCGAAATGTAGTACTCATTAATTACTAATTTATTACGCAAAAATAAAATTTATTACTATTACCATTACCGAGAAAAGGGTGGTTGTTCCAGTTTCTGAGTGAAGCACAACCCATTATTTTTTTTTAATGAAATATTTAGTACTCATTAATTACTAATTAATTACACTAATCTATAATTTATTACTATTATCATTATCGAGAAAAGGGTAGTTGTTCCAGTTTCTCAGTGAAGCTAGCACAACCCCATTATTTTTTTTTTTTATGAAATATTTAGTACTCATTGATGACTGATTAATTACAATAATCTATAATTTATTACGATTACCATTACCGAGAAATGGGTGGTTGTTCCAGCTTCTGAGTGAAGCTAGCACAACCCCATTATTATTATTTTTTTTTTTAATGAAGTATTTAGTATTCATTAATTACTAATTAATTACACTAATCTATAATTTATTACTATTACCAATACCGAGAAAAGGGTAGTTGTTCCAGCTTCTCAGTGAATCTAGCACAACCCCATAGAAAAAGTATATATATACACCAATATTTAGTACTCATCAATTACTAATTAATTACACTAATCTAAACTTTATTACATACAATTTAAAAACAGGTTGTTAAAATTAACAATTTTTAAGCGTTTTTCTGGAGTATCCGATACAAGTAGTAATGGCTTAGTTGGTTAGTGCGCTTCGACCCGCTGAGTGAAGTGAGAGATCTTGGGTTCCCCTGTCCTGTAATTAAATTTTGGTCTGTTGGAAAGTGTAAATTAGATAAAGAAATAAATAAACAAATACACATCGCATTTGTTGAAATATTATGTTTTGCCGGAATTTTCGCACCAAATATGTTTGTAGGATACTGTAATTAATAAATATCAAGTAGATTGTTGTAGTAAACAACAATACTTTCTCAAATCAAATATATCATCTTTGAAGAGTTGTGCTAGAGTAATAAATTGTTACATAATAAATAAACACTGCAGTTTTCAAAATATTATATTTTCTAGGCGTTTTCACTACAAATCTGCGTTTAAGATACTGTAATTAATAAATATCTCGATGATTATTATAGTAAACAACAATACCTGTTTGAATAACCCTATTCAGAAGGGTTGTGTTGGCGTAATAAATTGTTACATAATTAATAAATACCCCGGTTAATTAAAATATTATATTTTCTAGGAGGTTTCACTACATTTTTGCATGTAGGTTATTGTAATTAATAACTATCAAGATAATTGTTGTAGTAGACAACAATACCTGTTTAAATATATCTATTCAGTAGGGTTGTGCTGGCGTAATAAATTGTTATCTAATTAATAAATACCGCGGTTGATTAAAATATTATATTTTCTAAAAGGTTTCACTACAAATCTGAATTTAGGATACTGTAATTAATAAATATCAAGATGATTGTTGTAGGGAACAACAATAACTGTTTAATTATACCTATTTAGAAGGGTTGTGCTAGAGTAATAAATTGTTACATAGAAATTAAACACTACAGAATTGAAATATTACATTTTCCAGGCATTTTCCCTCCAAATCATTGATTACGATACTATAATTAATAAATATCACGATGATTATTGTAGTGAACAACAATACCTGTTTAAATATCCCTATTCAGAAAGGTTGTGCTGGCGTAATAAATTGTTACATAATTAATAAATACCCCGGTTAATTAAAATATTATATTTTCTAGGAGGTTTCACTATATATCTGCATGTAGGATATTGTAATTAATAACTATCAAGATAATTGTTGTAGTAAACAACAATACCTGTTTAAATATATCTATTTAGAAGGAATGTGCTGGCTTAATAAATTGTTACCTAATTAATAAATACCGCGGTTGATTAAAATATTATATTTTCTAAAAGGTTTCACTAAAATCTGAATGTAGGATACTGTAATTAATAAATATCAAGATGATTGTTGTAGTGCACAACAATACCTGTTTAAATATACCTCTTCAGAAGGGTTGTGCTGGAGTAACAAATAGTTACAAAATATATAAACATCACAATTATTAAAATATTATATTTCCTAAGAGGTTTCACTACAAACCTGTATGTAGGATACTGTAATTAATAAATATCACGATGATTATTGTAGTGAACTACAATACTTGTTTAAATATACCTATTCAGAAGGGTTGTGTTGGCGTAATAAATTGTTACCTAATTAATAAATACCGGCGGTTGATTAAAATATTATATTTTCTATAAGGTTTTACTACAAATCTGAATGTAGGATACTGTAATTAATAAATATCAAGATGATTGTTATAGTGAGCAACAATACCTGTTTAAATATACCTATTTAGAAGGGTTGTGCTGGAGTAATAAATTGTTACATAGAAATTAAACACTACAGAATTGAAATATTATATTTTCTAGGCATTTTCACTCCAAATCTTTGATTAGGATAATATAATCAATAAATATCACTATGATTATTGTAGTGAACAACAATACCTGTTTACGAGGGGGTATTGATATATAGTTAGCCTTGGATGGTTCCAATATCTGAAAGTGAATATGGTTGCTATGGTTACAACTATGATGTTTTATAAATAAGTTGACAAAGTTTGACATCTATAAGTTGAACGGTGATTAAACTGTGAATTTTTGAAAACGGCATGTTTGCGAAAAAGCTAGAATTTGAAAAAGTTGAGTTGCGGTCAGTTATTAAATATTTATTTTTGAAAGGATTATCCGGTAAAGAAATTTTTGCTGATATAACAGACACTTTAGGTGATCAGTGTCCTTCATATGCAACTATTAAAAACTGGGTTGCGGAATTTAAGAGAGGAAGATCAGATGTTAAAGATGAGCACCGCGTTGGAAGACCAATTTCTGTGACCACTTCGGAAAACATTGATTCTGTCCATGATATGATTTTAGCAGATCGACGAATTGGGCTGAAACGTATAGCGGAAGCATTGAACATTTCCTATGAACGTGTATTTCATATTGTTCATCACGACTTGGATATGAGAAAACTTTCGGCCAAATGGATTCCAAGATGCTTGAATGCTGATCAGAAGCGTTTTCGTTTGACAACGTCGAAGGAAATTTGCCGTAGTTTTGAAGCAGACCCCTCAACATTTTTGGATCGGCTTGTTACTATGGATGAAACGTGGATTCATCATTATGACCCAGAGACTAAAGAGCAATCGAAAGAGTGGAAGCATTCCGGTTCTCCACGACCAAAAAAATTCCGTGTTCAAAAATCCGCTGGTAAGATTCTTGCTTCAGTTTTCTGGGACAAAGATGGGATAATTCTGACAGATTATTTGGAACAGGGCAGAACTATCACGGGAACATATTATGCTGAGTTGCTATCTAAATTACGCAAGAAAATTGTGGAAAAGCGCCGCGGAAAACTTACCAAAGGTGTTCTCTTTTTGCAAGACAATGCTCCTGCTCACAAGTCCTTGATTGCAATGCGCAAAATTCATGAAATTGGTTTTGAATTGGTTAACCATCCGCCCTATTCTCCGGATTTAGCACCATCAGATTATTATTTATTCCCAAATCTTAAAAAACACTTGAAAGGTAAAAGATTTTCCACAAATGATGAAGCCATACGTGCCGCTGAGGAGTGGTTTGCAGACCAAGACAAAGAATTTTTTTTAGAGGGTTTACAATTATTTTATAAACGTTGTGTTAAATGTGTAAGTCTTAAAGGAGATTATGTTGAATAAATAAAATTTTGTTTTGAATTATTGTGGCGTTTTATATAGTAGGCTAAGTATTTATCAACACCCCCTCGTAAATATACCTATTCAGAAGGGTTGTGCTGGCGTAATAAATTGTTACCTAATTAATAAATACCGCGGTTGTTTAAAATATTATATTTTCTAAAAGGTTTCACTTCAAATCTGAATGTAGGATACTGTAATTAATAAAAATCAAGATGATTGTTGTAGTGAACAACAATACTTGTTTAAATATACCTATTCAGAAGGGTTGCGCTGGCGTAATAAATTGTTACCTAATTAATAAATACCGGCGGTTGATTAAAATATTATATTTTCTATAAGGTTTTACTACAAATCTGAATGTAGGATACTGTAATTAATAAATATCAAGATGATTGTTATAGTGAGCAACAATACCTGTTTAAATATACCTATTTAGAAGGGTTGTGCTGGAGTAATAAACTGTTACATAGAAATTAAACACTACAGAATTGAAATATTATATTTTCTAGGCGTTTTCACTCCAAATCTTTGTTTAGGATACTATAATCAATATATATCACGATGATTATTATAGTGAACAACAATACCTGTTTAAACATACCTATTCAGAAGGGTTGTGCTGGCGTAATAAATTGTTACCTAATTAATAAATACCGTGGTTGATTAAAATATTATATTTTCTAAAAGGTTTCACTCAAAAGTGAATGTAGGATACTCTAATTAATAAATATCAAGGTGATTGTTGTAGTGAACAACAATACCTGCTTAAATATACCATTTTAGAAGGGTTATGCGGGAGTAATAAATAGTAAGAAAATATATAAACACCGGAATTATTAAAAAAATATATTTTCTAATAGGTTTCACTACATATCTGTAGGTAGGGTACTGCAATAAATAAATATCACTATGATTGTTGTAGTAAACAACAATACAATTTATTACTCCAGCACAACCCTTCTAAATAGGTCTATTTAAACAGGTATTGTTGTTCACTACAACAATCATCTTGATATTTATTAATTACAGTATCCTACATTCAGATTTGTAGTGAAACCTTTTAGAAAATATAATATTTTAATTCGCGGTATTTATTTATTATGTAACAATTTATTACCCCAGCACAACCCTTCTGAATAGGTATATTTAAACAGGTATTGTTGTTCACTAGAATCTTCGTAATATTTATTAATTGCAGTATCCAACACACAGATTTGGAGTGAAAACGCCTAGAAAATATATTATTTCAAACCTGCGGTATTAAATTTCTATGTAACAATTTATTACCCCAGTACAACACATCTAAAATGGTATCTTTATAAAGGTATTGTTGTTCACTATAACAATCATCTTGATTTTTATTAATTACTGTAACCTACATTCAGATTTGTAGTGAAACCTTTTAGAAAATATAATATTTTATACAACCGCGGTATTTATTAATTAGGTAACAATTTATTACGCCACTACAACCCTTCTGAATAGTTATATTTAAACAGGTATTGTTGTCTTGTACAGCAATTATCTTCATAGTTATTAATTACAATAACCTACATGCAGATATGTAGTGAAACCTCCTAGAAAATATAATATTTTAATTAACCGCGGTATTTATTAATTATGTAACAATTTCATACGCCAGAAAAACCCTTCTGAATAGGGATATTCAAACAGGTATTGTTGTTCACTACAATAATCATCGTGATATTTATTAATTATTGTATCTTAAACGCAGATTTGGGGTGAAAACCCCTAGAAAATATAATATTTTCAAAACTGCAGTGTTTTTTTATTATGTAACAATTAATTACTCCAGCACAACTCTTCAAAAATGGTATATTTAAACATATATTGTTGTTCACAACAACAATCATTTTGATATTTATTAATTACAGTATCCGACACACAGATTTGGAGTGAAAACGCCTACAATATATATTATTTCAAATTTGCGGTATTAAATTTCTATGTAACAATTTATTACCCCAGCACAACACATCTAAAATGGTATCTTTATGCAGGTATTGTTGTTCTCAACAACAATCATCGAGATATTTATTAATTACAATATTCTACATGCAGATTTGTAGTGAAATCTCATAGAAAATATAATATTTGGTAACTGCTATGTTTATTTATTATGTAAGAATTTATTACTCTAGCACAACCCTTTTAAAATTATATATTTAAACAGGTATTGTTTTTCACTACAACAATCATGGTGATATTTTTTAGTTATAGTATCGTAAATGCAGATTTGAAGTGAAAACGCCTAGAAAATATAATATATCAAATCTGCGGTGATTAATTTTTATATAACAATTTATTACTCCAGCACAACCCTTTTAATATGGTATCTTTATACAGGTATTGTTGTTCACTGCAACAATCATATTAAAATATATGAATTACAGTATCCTACGTGCAGATTTGTAATAAAACCTCCTAGAAAATATAATATTTTAATAACTGTGATGTATATTTTTTGTGTAACTATTTATTACTCTAGCACAACCGTTCTAAAATGGTATATTCAAAATGGAATTGTATCATCTTGATATTTATGAATTACAGTATCCTACATGCAGATTTGTAGTGAAACCTGCTAGAAAATATAATATTTTAATAAATGCGGTGTTTATTTATTATGTAACGATTTATTACTCCAACATAAGCCTTCTAAAATGATATATTGGATTTGAGAAGGTATTGTTGTTAAATACAACAATCTACTTGATATTTATTAATTACAGTATCCTACAAACATATTTGGTGTGAAAATTCCGGCAAAACATAATATTTCAACAAATGCGGTGTGTATTTGTTTATTTATTTCTTTATCTAATTTACACTTTCCAACAGACCAAAATCTAATTACAGGACAGGGGAACCCAAGATCTCTCACTTCACTCAGCAGGTCGAAGCGCACTAACCAACTAAGCCACTACTACTTGTATCGGATACTCCAGAAAAACGCTTAAAAATTGTTAATTTTAACAAGTACCTGTTTTTAAATTGTTTGTAATAAACTCTAGATTAGTGTAATTAATTAGTAATTGATGAGTACTAAATATTTCATAAAAAAAAATTAAAAATAATGGGGCTGTGCTAGCTTCACTGAGAAGCTGGAACAACCACCCTTTTCTCGGTAATGGTAATAGTAATAAATTATAGATTAGTGTAATTAATTAGTAATTAATGAGTACTAAATATTTCATTAAAAAAAATTAAAATAATGGGGTTGTGCTAGCTTCACTGAGAAGCTGGAACAACCACCCTTTTCTCGATAATGGTAATAGTAATCAATTATAGATTAGTGTAATTAATTAGTAATTAATGAGTACTAAATATTTCATAAAAAAAATTAAAAATAATGGGGTTGTGCTAGGCTTCACTCAGAAGCTGGAACAACCACCCTTTTCTTGGTAATGGTAATAGTAATAAATTTTATTTTTGCGTAATAAATTAGTAATTAATGAGTACTACATTTCGCGTTTAGTTTCATTGAGTTGTGCCGAAATGGTTGTTCCAGCTTCACATTGCCAAAATATTTACATACAGAAAATAAAGTAAATACAAAAATTGAATATTTTATTGTCCTTTAAACAATATAATTATAATTGTTGAAATAATTATAATACGTAATAAGTACATATAACAGTTTCCATTGACTTTTATTTAAATAAAATAAGGTTTATGAACAGTAGAAATGTATATTCTGACCCATTATTTAAAATTACTATGATACGACAATGAAATTATCTCTTGACATTTAAGTTACACGACGGGGTTCATTCTCATTTGGCAATATGCAATATAATTCATAATATGTATATCAATGTGTAGTTTCATTTTTCATTATAATAGTTGTACGTTGCAAAATACTTACTGATGAAATTAAATTCCTAAACTTTTGTTGTTTATGGTTTGGGAACACAACTTACCTTTATTATTACTATACTGGAATGCTGAATATGCAAAGAAAGTTAAATTATTGCGATACAGTTAAATTTTATTTCTATAGGGTGAAGAACACGCTGCTAAATTAGAATTTAGTGCAAGCACATGCAACTTATTCAAATGCTCAACAAGAAATGAGTCAATCTTAGGTTTTCAAAATGGAGACTTTCGTCTCAGTTTTTCATCTAGCCACTAGATGGCAACCCTCCTTCCTGAGATTTTATATTCAAAGTTTATTTCTTCATTAGTCGTAATGTGTTGAATCAATTGCAATTAGTTTTGACTTATTTACACGGCTAACATAATTTCGATAAATCAAAAATTATTTAACTGTCCGATGGCGTACTGAACATATAGTCTTCCGTAATGTGATGCCTACATAACCTATAAGTTGTACATTAATGGTTACTTACATTAGTGATCGTAGGAACAGACAAAAATAAATAAAAAATACTTATGTAAAATACTGGAGCTTTTGCTTCACGCAAACAACAAATTAATTATAAGGTGCAGATCATGCAATAATAATTAATATTTGTCAATACATTTGATAATTAAAATATATAATTATAAAATATTCACTTCTGGGCCAGACTGTACGACATAAGGCTTTGGGGATAATACTCATGCGCAGAAGTGTTAAACATCTATCTCTCTCAGGCTCGTTTCTCGCTTGCATAAAAGCCTACAAGTTAGCGTTCCAGTATTACTATATTCCAGTGACATGTTGACGAGTAGTTCGCGGAACTTTATTCGCCTATTCTAATAGTTCTGTGTTGACACCAGAGTATATTTCCCTGTTGGTGGTATTACATTACTCTATTAATTTAAATTTTAAATATATAGGTAGTTCGGACAAATAGTAAATTTAAATAGTGTAATGAATTTGTGTTTTATGTGCACGAAGGACTACCACTGCGTCCCTGTGGACGACAGAATAGTGTCCAAAGTGGAGTATCTTATTCCTGAAATAGTAAGTCTGTTTATATATATCTACCATATACTTTGTATATTTGTTATTAAATGGTGCAAAAGTGAGGTTAAGCTAAGAGAGAATATGACCATGTCGTACAATCGACAAGTCGTTTAATCGACTATATTTTTTTCATACAGGCGATTTGAAACTCCGAAATATACAAGAAAAAGAGAAAAACAATTGATGTACAATTGGACGCATTTATTAGCGAATAATATTTGTAGAAATATTATAAAATATGATATTATTTCTAATTTTCTTATATTTATATCTCGCTATATACAGGCTGACCAATGTTTTAATCATGGAGATTTAGAGAACTATAAGAGATACAAAGTCGGTTAAATTAGACAAAATTTGCCTTATTTAGGGGTCATTTTATATGTTTTTGCTTTACCCAAATTGCATAGGTGACTAGATATGATTTCTCTTTTGGCTTATAACTTTTCTATTTTACTACGAATTCACTGCAGTCCTCCAAAGTTTTATTACTCATACAGATTTCGATAAATTGATACCAACTTTTAATTTTCATATGGACCTCAAAGTAGGCTGTGAGACCGTAAGAGAAGTCAAGAAGATTGATATTTTACTCTATATTTCTATATCCATTTAGCTATCACTATCCGAAATAGTAGAATAAAATTTTCTTCTTGCTTGCTACATTTTGAGTATATTATGAGAATAGATTTTACATTTCAGACAATCATCAAGTTGGGTATTTCACTGCGCATCTGTTCCATGTGTGAGGGGGCCCTCGACGCCTTCAGCAAATTCAAACATTCCAGTGTGGAGAGCAGCCGGCGCCTAGAGAGCAGCATTAGGGCCAGCGGGGCCCCGGGGTCCCCGCTACACACAGGCAGGGCCCCCGTTGTGGGCCACAATGACACATCTGGTACCCAACCCGAGAAGATAGGAGAGATGTCTATTATGGAAGAACCTGTAGAGGAAACATGGCCGGAGTGTCACCCGCATATAAACAGCGCATCCCTAAACCCTGCCCTGCGGGTAGACAGGACATCTCCAGACACATACAGGGCTCTTCCCAATCCATTCGTTCTGCTGGAAAGTGTATTGCCAAAGAATAAATTGCATAAAAGCAGAATGTCTGTAAACACTGCATTGCACACAGATATCTCCATTAAGGAAGAACAACTGGAAGAAACACCACAAGACCGACGACTTTATAATTATATAAAGGAAAACATATGCAAGGAAGAATATGCAGAAAGTAATAAAATTAATGATGATAAAATTAATGAAGGAGAACACAAGACAGAGGAGGAGAATTCAAGGGCGGACACACGGAAGGAAGTGTGGGAGAAGAGTTCCGCTGAGCCCGAAGAAATAGTTGTAAAAGAAAATGACAAAAATAATCAAATTGACACAAAGAAAAGTACCCTCTGTAATAAAAACTTTAAGAAAATACATAAAAGAGAACATCGAAGTAATATTAGTAACAAATTATTCATACGTAAAAATAATTTGTCGCGTCGTAAGAAACAAGTACATAGGCGAATAAAATATTTACCGTGCATTCTATGTACAAAAACATTTATTTACATATACGATTTGAATAGACATATAGAGTTGCATAATGGAATTAAAAATATTCAGTGTTTTTTTGTAAAAAAAGGTTTTCTAAAAAGAATAATTTGAGACAACATTTAAATACTCATAATGGACAAAAAGACTTCCGCGGTAATACAAGCACTAAAAAATTTACGTTGGAAACTGATGAAAAAGCCACAGTACAGAACAAGAGAGCATCCGAGTAAACAAAGCGAGCCCGTGCTCTGTGTGTCATAAGATATTTAGATTTAAAAGACAATTGGATCAGCATTTGAAAGTTCATTCTAAAAAGTATCGGTGTGAAATCTGCAGAAAATCGTTCACGCGGAAACGTGGTTTATTGAAGCACGTGAAAGCACATTCTGGAATAAAGAACTTTCATTGTAATGTCTGTAGTAAGTCATTCAAACGTAAATGGTATTTACGCGCCCATATCAGACTTCATTCCGGAATAAAAGACTATCAGTGCAATGTCTGTAGTAAATCATTTACGCAGAAGTCGAGTTTAAATGCTCACAAGAAAATCCATTTAGGAATAAATGAACATAAATGCAATGACTGTTTTAAATCATTTACGCAGAAGTCGCATTTAAATTCTCACATGAAAATCCATTTGGGAATAAGAGAACATAAATGCAATGTCTGTTTTAAATCATTTACGCAGAAGTCGAATTTAAATGCTCACAAGAAAATCCATATGGGAATAAAAGAACATAAATGCAATGACTGTTTTAAATCATTTACGCAGAAGTCGCATTTAAATTCTCACATGAAAATCCATTTGGGAATAAGAGAACATAAATGCAATGTCTGTTTTAAATCATTTACGAGGAAGTCGAGTTTAAATGCTCACAAGAAAATCCATTTGGGAATAAAAGAACATAAATGCAATGTCTGTTTTAAATCATTTACGCAGAAGTCGAATTTAAATGCTCACAAGAAAATCCATTTGGGAATAAAAGAACATAAATGCAATGACTGTTTTAAATCATTTACGAGGAAGTCGCATTTAGAAAGTCACATGAAAATCCATTTGGGAATAAAAGAACATAAATGAAATGTCTGTTTTAAATCGTTTACAAAACAGTATATTTTAGATAGTCACATAAAAGTTCATTCTGCTATAAAAGACCAACATTGTAATGTTTGTAATAAATCAATAATACAGAAAACTGATTTACAACGTCACATGATAGTTCATTCTGAAATACAGGTAAATCATACTAATATAAACTTCGATTAATTACTCACACGAAAACTCATTTTAAAACTGAATATGTTACATAATTTAATACTTAACAGAAAAGTCTGTGTTTAATGTTAAAGCAGAGAAACACCCAGAAAGGAACCAGGTTGCCCTCTTACTGGTTACAGCACCGGGAATCTACCTCTTGTGCAAATCATTGTGAGTAACAGGTACATTTATTATTTAACAATATTCATATTATTAATTATTATTTGTATTGCCCTTTCCTCGCTTAATAATTATTTTGAACTCCTTTGGCATTAAATATATTAGTAGATTAAATAGAAGTTATGTTAGGAATTATCAATCTATAATTTTCTCACTTTATGTGGCATTTATTTTTTATTTTGATAAGAATTCTGTTGAGAATTTGTAGGCTATAATAAGAAAAACTAAAGCTGGTATCAGACAGATGCACATGTCTAACTGTTAATAAAATGATATTTGTTTTTTTTTTTTGAAAATGTACTTTACTTGTATTTTTTTTGTAACTTGTATGAAACAATCAATGTATATTATTTTACATTTTACAAGATAAAACAGTTTTTAATGCTAATAAGAGGAATTGACTGGCGAACCTATCACCGTGAAAATGAAAATAAGTTTATCAAATTTTATAAACTTAATAAATAACTCATTATTTAATTGCACAATCTGATGTTTTTTACTTACTTAATCCTGGCGTTCTAATCTAGAATTTTCTCCGGCCTTTTCTATCTGTTGCTACGTTTCTTGTGTATTCCTAGTTTTCTCCTCGGCCTCTGACGCTTATTGTACTTCTAGCTGTGTGATTTACTGGGTCGTCCTCTTTTTCTTTTTCCTGTGTCTTTTACTTCAAACATTTGCACTGTATAGATGTTCAAGCCATCTAATTTTGTCTAGTCTTCCATGCCCTTCTGTACAAGGGTTCTACCGAAAATTACTGCAAACTACTAATAAAAAATCTGATGTGTCCAACACAATATCTTTCACCACTGTAGTAATATATTCTATATAAGTTTTTCAATACATTTAATTTGTAGTTTTAAAATTAGTTTGTAATTGTAATTCGAAATTTCCTTCATAAAATTTGTATGGCCAATAAGACAGCTATTTTTGACGTTACTAAAACCGGAACTGAACTTACCTTGATTCACGCATGCAATATATTCCTTACATATTTCTTACATCTTTATTAATTTTACAATAAAACTACTTTTTTTTACATATTTTATCTTTTAAACTTACTTACATTATATTTGACACACACACACACACACGCACACGCACGCACGCACACACGCACGCACACACGCACGCACACACGCACGCACCTAAGCACGCACACACGCACGCACGCACACACGCACGCACGAACACACGCACGCACGCACACACGCACGCACGCACGCACGCACACACGCACGCACGCACACACGCACGCACACACGCACGCACACACGCACGCACACACGCACGCACACACACACGCACGAACACACGCACACACGTACACACGCACGCACACACGCACGCACACACGCACGCCACACGCACGCACACACGCACGCACACACGCACGCACACGCACGCACTCACGCACACACACACACATTAAAAATATGACCGACTTGAATTAAGGAGATTGCTCTAATTATACAGAAATTACAAAAAAATGAGTTAAACAAAGTTTGAAGTAGTGATGGCGCGGAAATTCGGCCGTGATACTAAATCCGGTTCCTGCCGAATCTGCACACTCTGACTAACTAACTTTACTTATGATTGCTGTTTCTGTAACTGTTTCAATATCGTTAGCTTGTTTGGCTGCGATGGCAGCTGTTCCGACATGGGAAGGGATCCAGAGGAAGACTCTGTTGTTGTTGTGTTGAGTCGCTGGAATTTGGAATTCTGTCGGGTGCTCAAAAACCTGAAGGATATATTCTACATATATACCCCAAAAAATCAGAAATGTAATTAAATGTAAATGGAGCAATAAAACAAATGAAAAAATTAAATGTATTTATTAAATTTTAATTAAAGAATAAAATCCCTCTATTAGTAATAAGTTTGTATACTGTTACGTGAAAATAGCAGTTGCTATGAAAAAATAAATATCAAACGTCAAAATCTGCGTTAGAATGAAAATAACGTAGCTTTTGACGTTTGATTTTTATTTCTTCCTGGCAATTGCTATTGTGGTAAAAGTTTTTCAAATTTAATGTCAATATAGCGTATGTATTTTTAGTTTAACAATTAACTTCAACATATTGGATTTGTATTTTTATGTAGATTCCAAATATATCAAAATGTGTAGGGTGTTCCATTTAAAATAAAATAGTGTCGGCACTGGTCCCCACACGTGTGGTAGCTATACTGGTTCATGTCCTCATATGTCGGCCAGTACAAACCCACACACACGCACGCACACACGCACGCACGCACACACGCTTAATGTCAATATAGCGTATGTATTTTTAGTTTAACAACTAGTGCCTCCGGCGTCAGTGCAAAAAGCAAATTCAGATCGACATGCAACAATTATTTCATATTTGCACGTCAGGTTTCACCAAGACCCTTCATTAGATTGCAAACACGATATACTTTCAATAATTTTTTTCAAAAAACAAAAGCCGGTCGACATGAAACATTTTTATCATTTATGTACCCCAACCCTAGCCGAGACCTTTCATTTGATATCAAACACGACATGCTTCTGACAACTTTCTACATAAAACAAAAGTCGATCAACATGAAACATTTTTATCATTTCTGCTCGCTAGCCCACACCGAGACTTTTTATTTGATACCAAACACTATACTTCTGACAACCTTTTGCAAAAAACAATAGTCGATCGACATTGAAAATTTTTGTTAATTCTGCACACCAGCTCTCATTGAAACCTTTCATTTGATACCAAACACCATACACTTTTGACAACTTTTTGCAAAAAACAAAAACCGATCGACATAGCACATTTTTCTCATTTCTGCACGCTAGCCCTGAATAAGACGTTTTATTTGAGACCAAACTCGGCATACATTTGAGAAATTTTTGCATAAAACAAAAGCCGATCGACATAGATAATTTTTGTCAATTCTCTACGCGAGCCCTCGCCAAGACCTTTCATTCGATACCAAACACGACATATTTCTAACAACTTTTTGCAAAAAACAAAAGCCTATCGACATAAACCGTTTTTGTCAGTTCTGCACGCGAGCCCTCAACAAGACCTTTTATTTGAGACCAGACATGATATACTTGATACTACTTTTTGCAGAAAACAAAAGTCGATCGACATAGATCATATTTGTCAAATCTCTAAGCGAGCCCTCGCCGAGACCTTTCATTAGATATCAAACACGACTTACGTCTATTAACTTTTTGCATAAAACAAAAGCCGATCAACATGGAAAATTTTCTTTTTTGTACACCTGCCCTCACCGAGACTTTTCATTCGATACAAAACACATATTCTAATCGATGTAGAACATTTTTGTCATTCGTGCACTCCAATCCACATTGTGGCGTTTCATTAAAATCCAAGGACGACCTACTTGTAACAACTTTTTGCGCAAAACAAATGCAGATCGACGTGACATATAAATAAACATCACGACAAATGCCTTTTTAGTATATAGGACTAGCGAATTCTCGGCTACGCCGAGCATTCCCTAGAGCTCCGCTGTCAATGCAAAAAACAAATGCAGATCGACATGAAACAATTATTTCATATTTGCACGTCAGGCCTCACCAAGACCTTTCATTAGATTGCAAGCACGATATACTTCCAATATTTTTTTGCAAAAAAAAATTAATAACAATCACTTGCATGGTTCAGGCTGTAGGCGATTACAAAAGTTACTCGATGCTCGTGATGAATCTATAGATATATAGTGAATCTAATCGTTTAGTATATAGGACTAGCGAATTCTCGGCTACGCCGAGCATTCCCTAGAGCTCCGCTGTCAGTGCAAAAAACAAATGCCAATCGACATGAAACAATTATTTCATATTTCCACGTCAAGCCATTTGAAACAAAAACTATTTAATTACCGCTTTCAATTTTCTTTAGCGACAGGATTACACAATGAAGTTATTTTCTGTTCTAAAATATTTTAAATTTACCTCAAGAAATTATAAGTTTTGTTTCTTTCTTTGGAATCCTACGTAATTTTGTATTAGTTATTTTCTTTCGTCATTTAAAGCAAACAATTTCTATATTACAAGACTATTAAAATGACCGAATCAATATTTTATTTCAACCAATGGTTCTCAAGATTTGGGATCCATTTTTATTTTATTTTAAATGGAACACCCTACACATTTTGATATATTTGGAATCTACATAAAAAAAAAAAATCCAATATGTTGAAGTTAATCCTATATACTAAACGATTAGATTCACTTTCTCTCTATAGATTCATCCCGAAGATCGAGTAAATTTTGTAAAGGCCTACAGCCTGAACCATACAAGGGATTGATGTAATTTTTTTTTTAGATTATAGGGAATAATGTGAATTACGATCCTTTTGTGGTCTCATATTTTTACTGTGAGTGGTTTTTGGTGTAAAAATATTAAAATTGTGCAAAATTGGTACCTTGAAACAATGGATCCCAGAGGCCATGTCTAAATTTAAGAAGAATCACGTTGTCATCCGTCACTTTTGACAATCTGTCTATGAACTTTAAATGATTATATCTTTTAATAGAACATTGATATACAAGATTTGAAAACAGTATCATGAACTAGGGAATTCTCGGCTACGCCGAGCATTCCCTAGATCTCCGCTGTCAGTGCAAAAAACAAATACCAATCAACATGAAACAATTATTTCATATTTCCACGTCAGGCCTCACCGAGACCTTTCATTAGATTGCAAACACGAAATACTTCTAATAATTTTTGCAAAATACAAAAGCCGGTCGACATGAAACATTTTTGTCATTTATGTACCCCAACTCTCACTGAGACCTTTCATTTGATACCATATACGACATACTTCTGACAACTTTTTGCATAAAACAAAAGTCGATCGACATGAAATTTTTTTATCGCATCTACACGCTAGCCCACACCGAGACTTTTCATTTGATACCAAACACTATATACTTGTGACAACCTTTTGCAAAAAACAAAAGCCGATCGACATTGACCATTTTCGTTAATTCTGCACACCAGCCTTTATTGAAACCTTTCATTTTATACCAGACACCACACACTTCTGACAATTTTTTGCAAAAAACAAAAACCGATCGACATGGAACATATTTGTCAATTCTGCCCGCTAGCCCTCTCCGAGACCTTTCATTTGAGACCAACCTCGACATACCTTTGTGAAATTTTTGCAAAAAACAAAAGCCGATCAACATTGACCTTTTTTGTTAATTTTACTCGCCAGCCCTTATCGAACCTTTTCATTTGATACCAAACACCACATACTTCTCACAACTTTTTCCAAAAAACAAAAACCGATCGACATAGCACATTTTTGTCAATTCTGCCCGCTAGCCCTCTCCGAGACCTTTCATTTGATACCAAACACCACATACTTCACACAACAATTTCTAAAAAACAAAAGCCGTTCGATATAGACCTAGCCTATTATAACATTCACTGTCTTCAGTAACGTTCATTTGGGAATATTTGTTGTTTGTTTAGTTACTTTATTAAACATTTGGCAATATTGACTTATGTAATTCGAAAATACCCAAACACGACATTTTTCTGACAACATTTTGCAAAAAACAAATTCTAATCTACGTAGAACATTTTTGTCATTCGTGCACACCAGTCCGTATTGTGTCGCTTCCTTAAAACCCAAGGACGACCTACTTCTAACAACTTTTTACGAAAAACAAACGCAGATCGACATGACACATTTTTTTTGTCACTTTAAAACTGGCCCTTATGGTTTCCTTTCTTTTAATAACAAACACAGCAAAGTATTCAATTTATTTTATTTAGGAATATTTGATATTTATTTAGCTACTTCATAATTTGGCAACACTGTTTGTATTAAAAAATAGTAGTTAATTTTTAAATTTATAAATTAATATTCTCAACCCTAATACAACTGCCACCGTCTTCAGTGAAGTTAGTTTAGGAATATTCGGTTTTAATTTTGTTACTTTATCACACATTTAGCAACATTGACTTTTGACAATGGAAACGTCAAAATTTATATTAATTAAATACGTTATGTTTTAAACTTAAATTAGTTGTAACATCTTTGCTTAGGTCTATTATTTATGAAATTATTTTTAAATCTTTGATATCAATGTTCTATTAAAATGATTTAAAATTCATAGACAGATTGTCAAAAGTGACGGATGACGGTGTGATTCTTCTTAAATATAGACATGGCCTCTGGGATCCATTGTTTCAAGGCAGCATTTGTGCACAGTTTTAATTTTTTACACGAAAACTACTAACAGTAAAAATATGAGACACCCAAAAAGCACCAGATCTCATTAGCCCCCACATATTAAAAAAAAACATTATAACAATCACTTGCATGGTTCAGGCTGTAGGACTTTACAAAAGTTACTCGATGCTCGTGATGAATCTATAGATAGATAGATAGATATATAGTGAATGTAATCGTTTAGTATAGTGAAGCGAATTCTCGAGCATTCCTTAGAGCTCCGCTGTCAGTGCAAAAAACAAATACTAATCGACATGAAACAGTTTTAAAATATATGCATGTCAGCCCTCACCGAAACCTTTCATTAGATTCCAAACACGATATATTTCTTATATTTTTTTTTGCTTTTTGCAAAAAACAAAAGCCGGTTGACATGAAACATTTTTCTCAATTATGCCCGCCAGCCCTTATCGAACCCTTTCATTGGATACCAAGCACTTTAAACTTCTTACAAGTTTTTGTAAAAAAAAAAAGCAGATCGACATGGAACATTTTTATCAATTCTGCATGCTAGCCCTCAACGAGACCTTTCATTTGAGATAAAAGTCGACATATTTCTGAGAACTTTTCGCAAAAAACAAAAGCCTCTCAACATGGCGCAATTTTGTTAATTTTTCAAGCAAAAGCCTCATCGAGACATTTATTTTGATACCAAACGCCACATACTTCTGACAACTATTTGCGGAAAACAAAAGGCGATTGGCATGGAAAATTTTTGTCAATTCTGCACGCTAGCTCTCAACGAAACCTTTCATTTAAGACCAAACACCACACAATTATGACAACTTTTTGCATAAAACAAAAACCGATCGACATAGCAAATTTATGTCAATTCTGCACGCTAGCCCTCAACAAGACGTTTCATTTGAGACCAAATTCGACATATTTGAGAACTTTTCGGAAAAAACAAAAGCCGATCAACATTGCGCAATTTTGTTAATTTTTCACGCAAATCCTCATGGAAACCTTTATTTTGATACCAAACACCACATATTTCTGACAATTATTTGCGAAAAACAAAAGCCGATTGACATGGCACATTTTTGTCAATTCTGCACGCTAACCCTCAATCAGACGTTTTGTTTGAGACCAAACTCAACATACTTTTGAGAACTTCTTGCAGAAAACAAAAGCTGACCGGAATGGAACATTTTTGTCAATTCTGTATGCTAGCCCTCAACGAGACCTTTCATGTGAGACCAAATTCGACATACTTCCAAAAACTTTTTGCAAAAAACAAAAGCCGATCAAAATTTACCAATTTTGTCAATTCTACACACCAGCCCTTATCGAGCTCTTTCATTTGATACCAAACACCACACACTTCTGATAACTTTTTGCGAAAAACAAAAACCGATCGTCATAGCACATTTTTGTCAATTCTGCACGCTAGCCCTCAACAAGACGTTTCATTTGAGACCAAACTCGAAATACCTTTGAAAACTTTTTGCAAAAAACAAAAGCCGATCAACATTAACCATTTTTGTTAATTCTGCACACCAGCCTTTATCGAAACCTTTCATTTGACACCAAACACCACACACTTCTGACAACTTTTTGCAAAAAACAAAAACCGATCGACATAGCACATTTTTGTCAATTCTGCACGCTAGCCAACAACGAAACGTTTCATTTGAGACCAAACTCGAAATACATTTGAGAACTTTTGCAGAAAACAAAAGTCGATCGGAATGGAACAGTTTTGTCAATTCTCCTCGCGAGCCCTCAATGAGACCTTTCATTTGAGATCAAAATCGAAATACCTTTGAGAACTTTTTGCAGAAAACAAAAGCCGATCGGAATGGAACAGTTTTGTTAATTCTCCTCGCTAGCCATCAATGAGACCTTTCATTTGAGACCAAACTCGACGTATCTTTGAGAAAGTTTTGCAAAAAACAAAAGCCGATCAACATTGATCATTTTTGTTTCATACTACACGCCAGCCCTTATCGAGCCCTTTAATTTGATACTAAACACCACATACTTCTCACAACTTTTTCCAAACAACATTTTTCTGACAACATTTTGCAAAAAACAAATTCTAATTTACTTAGAACATTTTTGTCATTCGTGCACACCCGTCCACAGTGTCTCGTTTCCTTAAAACCCAAAGACGACCTACTTCTAACATCTTTTTCTGAAAAACAAATGCAGATCGACATGACATATTTTTTTTGCCGTTTCAAAACCGCCCTTTTGATATCAAACAAAGCAAAGTGTTCAATTTATTTTATTTAGGAATATTTGATTTTTATTTAGTTACCTACTTCATAATTTGGCAACACTGTTTGTATTAAAAATAGTAGTTAATATTGTCAACCCTAATACATCTGCCACCGTCTTCAGTGAAGTTAATTTAGGAATATTTGGTTTTAATTTAGTTACTTCATCACACATTTGGCAACATTGACTTTTGACATTGGAAACGTCAAAATTTATATTAGTTAAATACGTTATGTTATAAACTTAAAATATTTGTAAAACCTTTGCTCAAGACTATTATCCTATATACTAAAAGGCATGTGTCCGTGATGTTTATTTATTTTCATCACGACGATCGCCAAATTTTGTGGACAGCCTAACTACCTTAACCATGAAAGGGATTGTTGTAATTTTTTTTTAGATTGCAGGGAATAATGTGTAGTTGTGCCTTTTGGGGGTCTCATATTTTTACTGTGAGTGGTTCTTGTGTAAAAAAATAAAAACTGTGCAAAATTAATAACTTGAAACAATGGATCCTAGTAGCCATGTCTAAATTTAAAAAGAGTCACGAGGTCATCTGTCACTTTTGACAATCTGTCTATGAACTTTAAACGAATATAACTTTTTATAGAACATTGATATTAAAGAAGTAAATACAGTATCATGTATAATAGTCTCGAGCAAAGGTGTTACAATTAATTTAAGTTTAAAACATAACGTATTTAATTAATATAAATTTTGACGTTTCCAATGTCAAAAGTCAATGTTGCCAAATGTGTAATGAAGTAACTAAATTAAAACCGCATATTCCTAAACTAACTTCACTGAAGACGGAGGCAGTTGTATTAGGATTGACAATATTAATTAATAAATTTAAAAATTAACTACTATTTTTTAATACAAACAGTGTTGCCAAATTATGAAGTAACTAAATAAAAATCAAATGTACCTAATTATATGGAACACTTTGCTGTGTTTGATATCAAAAGAAAGAAAACCATAATGGCCGGTTTTGAAATGACAAAAAAAAATGTGTCATGTCGATCTGCATTTGTTTTTCGGAAAAAGTTGTTAGAAGTAGGTTGTCTTTGGGTTTTAAGGAAACTACACAAAGTGGACGGGTGTGCACGAATGACAAAAATGTTCTACGTAAATTAGAATTTGTTTTTTGCAAAATGTTGTCAGAAAAATGTTGTTTGGAAAAAGTTGTGAGAAGTATGTGGTGTTTAGTATCAAATGAAAGGGCTCGATAAGGGCTGGCGTATAGAATTAACAAAAATGATCAATGTTGATCGGCTTTTGTTTTTTACAAAACTTTCTCAAAGGTACGTCGAGTTTGATTTCAAATGAAAGGTCTCTTTGAGGGCTAGCGAGCAGAATTGACAAAAATGTTCCATTCCGATCGGCTTTTGTTTTCTGCAAAAAGTTCTCAAAGGTATGTCGAGTTTGGTCTCAAAAGAAAGGTCTCGTTGAGGGCTAGCGTGCAGAGTTGACAAAAATGTGCCATGTCAATCGCCTTTTGTTTTTTGCAAAAAGGTGTCAGAAGTGTGTGGTGTTTGATCTCAAATGAAAGGTTTCGTTGAGGGCTAGCGTGCAGAATTGACAAAAATGTTTCATGCCAATCGGCTTTTGTTTTTCGTCAATAGTTATCAGAAGTATGTGGTGGTTAGTATCAAAATAAAGGTCTCGATGAGGGTTTGCGTGAAAAATTAACAAAATTGCTCAATCTTGATCGGCTTTTGTTTTTTGCGAAAAAATCTCAGATATATGTCAAGTATAGTGTCAAAAGAAAGGTCTCGTTGAGGGCTAGCATGCAGAATTGACAAAAATAATCCATTACGATCTGCTTTTCTTTTTACAAAAAGTTTTCAGAAGTTTATAGTGTTTGGTATTAAATGAAAGTTCTCGGTGTGGGCTAGCCTGTAGAAATTTCAAAAATATTTTATGTCGATTGACTTTTGTTTTATGCAAAAAGATATCAGAAGTATGTTGTGTTTGATCTCAAATGAAAGGGCTCGATAAGGGCTCGCGTAGAGAATTGACAAAAATGATCTATGTCGATCGGCGTTTGTTTTATGTAACAAGTTGTTAGAAATATGTCATGTTTGGTATCGAATAAAAGGTCTCGTTGAGGGCTAGCGTGCAGAATTGACAGAAATGTTCCATTCCGATCGGCTTTTGTTTTCTGCAAAAAGTTCTCAAAAGTATGTCGAGTTTGATCTCAAATGAAACGTCTTGTTGAGAACTAGCGTGCAGAATTGACAAAAATGTGCTATGTCGATCGGTTTTTGTTTTTTGCAAAAAGTTGTCAGAAGTGTGTGGTATTTGGTATCAAATGAAAAGTCTCGTTGAGGGCTAGCGTGCAGAATTGACAAAAATGTTCCATGTCGATCGGCTTTTGTTTTATGCAAAAAGTTGTCAGAAGTATGTCGTGTTTGGTATCAAATGAAAGGTCTCGGAGAGGGCTAGCGTGCAGAATTGACAAAAAATGTGCTATGTCGATCGGTTTTTGTTTTTTGAAAAAAGTTGCCAGAAGTGTGTTGTTTGGTATCAAATAAAAGGTTACAATGAAGGCTGGTGTGCAGAATTAACGAAAATGGTCAATGTCGATCGGCTTTTGTTTTTTGCAAAAGGTTGTCACAAGTATATAAGTTTGGTATCAAATGAAAAGTCTGGGTGTGGGCTAGCGTGTAGATATGATAAAAATGTTTCATGTCGATCGACTTTTGTTTAATGCAGAAAGTTGTCAGAAGCATGTCGTGTATGGTATCAAATGAAAGGTCTCGGTGAGCTGAGGTACATAAATGACAAAAATGTTTCATGCCGACCGGCTTTTGTTTTTTTGCAAAAAAATATTGGAAGTATATCGTGTTTGCAGTCTAATGAAAGGTCTCGGTGAGGCCTGACGTGCAAATATGAAATAATTGTTTCATGTCGATCGGCATTTGTTTTTTGCACTGACAGCGGAGCTCCAGGGAATGCTCGGCGTAGCCGAGAATTCGCTAGTTCATGATACTGTTTTCAAATCTTGTATATCAATGTTCTATTAAAAGATATAATCATTTAAAGTTCATAGACAGATTGTCAAAAGTGACGGATGACAACGTGATTCTTCTTAAATTTAGACATGGCCTCTGGGATCCATTGTTTCAAGGCACCAATTTTGCACAATTTTAATATTTTTACACCAAAAACCACTCACAGTAAAAATATGAGACCACAAAAGGATCGTAATTCACATTATTCCCTATAATCTAAAAAAAAAATTACATCAATCCCTTGTATGGTTCAGGCTGTAGGCCTTTACAAAATTTACTCGATCTTCGGGATGAATCTATAGAGAGAAAGTGAATCTAATCGTTTAGTATATAGGACTAGCGAATTCTCGGCTACGCCGAGCATTCCCTAGAGCTCCGCTGTCAGTGTAAAAAACAAATGCCGATCGACATGAAACAATTTTTCATATCTGCACATTCCAAACACAATATACTTCTAATAACTTTTTCCATAAAACAAAAGTCAATCGACGTGAGACCTTTTTGCAATTTCTACAGGCTAACCGACACCGAGATCTTACATTTGATACTAAATACTATGAACTTCTGACAACTTTTTCTAAAAAGAAAAGCCGATCGGCATGGAATATTTTTGTCAATTCTGCACGCTAGCCCTCAACGACACCTTTCATTTGAGACCAAACACTACACATTTCTGACAACTTTTTGCAAAAAACAAAAGCCGATTGACATGGCACATTTTTGTCAATTCTGCACGCTAGCCCTCAACTAGACGTTTTGTTTGAGACCAAACTCGACATACTTTTGAGAACTTCTTGCAGAAAACAAACGCCGATCGGTATGGAACATTTTTGTCAATTCTGCACGCTAGGCCTCAACGAGACCTTTCATACGAGACTGAACTCGACATACTTCTAAAAAATTTTTGCAAAAAACAAAAGCCGATCTACATTAACCATTTTTGTTAATTCTGTACATCAGCCCTTATCGAAATCTTTCATTTGATACCAAACACCACACACTTCTGACAACTCTTTGCAAAAAACAAAAACCGATCGACATGACACATTTTTGTTAATTCTGCACGCTAGCCCTCAACAAGACGTTTAATTTAAGACCAAACTCGACATACCTTTGAGAACTTTTTGCAAAAAACAAAAACCGATCGACATAGCATATTTTTGTCAATTCTGCACGCTAGCCCTCAACGACACCTTTCATTTGAGACCAAACACTACACATTTCTGACAACTTTTTGCAAAAAACAAAAGCCGATTGACATGGCACATTTTTGTTAATTCTGCACGCTAGCCCTCAACCAGACGTTTTGTTTGAGACCAAACTCGACATACTTTTGAGAACTTCTTGCAGAAAACAAACGCCGATCGGTATGGAACATTTTTGTCAATTCTGCACGCTAGGCCTCAACGAGACCTTTCATACGAGACTGAACTCGACATACTTCTAAAAAATTTTTGCAAAAAACAAAAGCCGATCTACATTAACCATTTTTGTTAATTCTGTACATCAGCCCTTATCGAAATCTTTCATTTGATACCAAACACCACACACTTCTGACAACTCTTTGCAAAAAACAAAAACCGATCGACATGACACATTTTTGTTAATTCTGCACGCTAGCCCTCAACAAGACGTTTAATTTAAGACCAAACTCGACATACCTTTGAGAACTTTTTGCAAAAAACAAAAACCGATCGACATAGCATATTTTTGTCAATTCTGCACGCTAGCCCTCAACGACACCTTTCATTTGAGACCAAACACTACACATTTCTGACAACTTTTTGCAAAAAACAAAAGCCGATTGACATGGCACATTTTTGTTAATTCTGCACGCTAGCCCTCAACCAGACGTTTTGTTTGAGACCAAACTCGACATACTTTTGAGAACTTCTTGCAGAAAACAAAAGCCGATCGGAATGGAACATTTTTGTCAATTCTGCACGCTAGGCCTCAACGAGACCTTTCATACGAGACTAAACTCGATATACTTCTAAAAATTTTTTGCAAAAAACAAAAGCCGATCTACATTAACCATTTTTGTTAATTCTGCACATCAGCCCTTATCGAAATCTTTCATTTGATACCAAACACCACACACTTCTGACAACTCTTTGCAAAAAACAAAAACCGATCGACATTGACCATTTTTGTTAATTCTACACGCCAGCTTTTATCGAGCTCTTTCATTTGATACTAAACACCACATACTTCTAACAACTTTTTCCAAAAAACAAAAGCCGTTCGATATGGAACATTTTTGTTCATTCTGCACGCTAGCCCACATCAAGACCTAGCCTAATACAATGTACACTGTCTGCAGTAAAGTTCATTTGGGCATATTTGTTCTTTGTTTAGTTACTTCATTACACATTTGCCAACATTGACTTATGTAATTCGAAAATACCCAAACACGACATTTTTCTGACAACATTTGGCAAAAAACAAGTTATAATGTACCTAGAACATTTTTGTCTTTCGTGCACACCAGTCCACATTGTGTCATTTTCTTAAAACCCAAGGACGACCATCTTCTAACAACTTTTTACGAAAAACAAATGCAGATCGACATGACACATTTTTTTTTGTCATTTCAAAATCGGCCCTGATGGTTTTCTTTCTTTTGATATCAAACACAGCAAAGTGTTTAATTTAATTAGGAACATTTGTTTTTTATTTAGTTACTTCATAATTTGGCAACAATGTTTGTATTAAAATATTGTAGTTAATTTTTAAATTTATAAATTACCATCGGCAATCCTAATATAACAGCCACTGTCTTCAGTGAAGTTCATTTAGGAATATTTGTTATTTGTTTAGTTATTTCATCACACATTTGGCAACATTGACTTATGTAATTCGAAACGTCAAAATTTAAAATAAATAAATGTGTTGTGTTATAAACTTAAAATATTGGTAAAACCTTTGCTCAGGACTATTATTCATGACACTGTTTTCAGATCTTTGATATCAATGTTCTATTAAAAGATACAATCGATTAAAGTTCATAGACAGATTGTCAAAAGTGACGGATGTCTGCGTGATTCTTCTTAAATGTATACATGGCATCTAGGATATTTTTTTCAGTTTTGTTCCAGTTATACTTTTTAGCTTAGTTTTCGATTTTTTACACAAAAACTATGCACGGTAAAAATATGAGACACCCAAAAGCACTTGGTCCTCATTAAACCACATCTAATAAAATAATATTACAATTATTACATGAATGGTTTGATCTGTACCCGTGAGCAAAGTTTTTGCGATGCTCGAGATGAATCCAAATATATATAGTGAATCTATCGTTTTAGTATATAAGATTAACTTCAACATATTGGATTTGTATTTTTATGTAGATTCCAAATATATCAAAATGTGTAGGGTGTTCCATTTAAAATAAAATAAAAATGGATCCCAAATCTTGAGAACCATTGGTTGAAATAAAATATTGATTCGGTCATTTTAATAGTCTTGTAATATAGAAATTGTTTGCTTTAAATGACGAAAGAAAATAACTAATACAAAATTACGTAGGATTCCAAAGAAAGAAACAAAACTTATAATTTCTTGAGGTAAATTTAAAATATTTTAGAACAGAAAATAACTTCATTGTGTAATCCTGTCGCTAAAGAAAATTGAAAGCGGTAATTAAATAGTTTTTGTTTCAAATGGCTTTCCTTTACATATTTTATTCTCATTTATGTTTATTAATCTATAACATATTAAAGTTACAATAATAATAGTTAGTAATACATACAATATAGTGAAATGTGTTTCATGTTTAGTATCTAATTCTTTCAGTGGTCTTATAGTAGGAATAGTTTTTGTAAATTCTTCTATATTTTGCAAAATCTCATATTTATTTGATTTTATTTCCAACATCATTGATAATGAAAACAGAATATTTATTTCTTTGTATTCATTTACAAAAGGTTTAAAAAAATTAATTTTACATTAACTTGTACTAGAAATTTGAAATATGCCTTGTGTGCTTTTTGTTTCTTTAATATTTTTGCAAACAATTTCAACATTCTGTTTCTCAGGGCTAAATATAATTAATTCATTAGAATTTGGTATACGAATTATATTATTATGGGATGTTATTTGTTAATTTCACATTTATTATTATTGCTGTACAACAACTGGTCAGTACTTATTATTGTAACAAGTATAAATCAGCACATTATAGTTTGTGTTTAGATGTTAGCTATGGCACGGTTTGCACATAATGAAGGTCGATAATTTATTCAACTAACCTACTACTTTTTAGTGCGATATGCCATCTGGTGGCGAATTTTAGAAACCCTCCGACCTCCGAGAGACATTCGTAGTTTATAACCTATGTTTACAACGTACGTTTGACGACATTTTATTTATAACTTTTGTTTAATTTTAAGTTTTTGTGCTGCATTTTCGTATTTTTATATTGTTTTATTATTATATCAGTTTGATATATACCAAACAGTCTTTTTAGAGACTAATTTTCGAGTGGTTATCGTTTCTTTCTTTGATTCTTTTGCATTTACACTTTTTTTCGATTTCCTAGTGATAATTCTAAAGTACAAATGAAAAATAATTTTAACAAGTACGAATTGGTCAATAGGAAAAAGGTGGGGATGAACGTTTTAAAAATTTGAAAAAAGTAAGCCCTTTCATGAAAGTGTGCTCATTACATTTTGACGAAGGAAGCGCCTTATATAAATTGATAACATAATACACTGGGTGCCTATTCTGTAACTTATAACACTAGTGATACGCGTTCATCACCATCAATGTCACAACATTCCTATGTGGAACAAGGCCTCAAGTACCTGAAGTACTTGTTTCGTGACATGTTTTTTACTTGCATTTTAGAGATGCAGGTTGTCAGCCTACAGATCTGCAAGGCCAGCACACACCGAGCCGTTGTGCGGCAACCCATCCAATTGGACAGGGCGGGCTATGTTGCTTATCTACACGATCAGACAAGACACGCCACGACCACACAACCGTACTGGCTGACCGTTCAAAAGTGTTATAATCTGACTGCCATCTAGCGGTTTTTGAGTGCAACAGGGCTATATGACGTCACTCATTTTGTAAACGATTCACTAGAGGGAAGGGTAGTGTTATATTCATTTCACTAGTGTTATACTGACGTTTGGTTTGTGCGCTTGGCGGTATTGAAAGAACAAATTAGGAAATAACAAACAAATTACTATAGAATCTTGAAATTATGCAAATGTACGCAATTGACAATAAACACAATTTTGCACAATTTGAAATTTGTGCCAGGGAGTAGTGCCAACTTAAAAATTATTTTACTAAAACTTTCAAATACAAAAGATCCTAAGATTACAACATTGTACAATTGACATGAGACGTCAATCAATATAACACTTCAAATCGTTGAAAAGTTGTAGAATAGGCACCCTGGTATATTCTAACAAAACACTGATAATTTGTTATTTGAAATGTTCCTTCAATAATGTAACAGATACGTCTGACGTTCAAGGGATTTAATTTATGAGTTTTACTTGCCTGAAAAGTAATCCACGAATTATATTAATGAACAACTTTTACACAAGACAAGGGTAACGATAGTCGCTGCCACCACTATCACTTTATTTAATAGTCTGCCGTGATAGAAGCAGACAATGGAATGACAATAATGATAACAGACGCGGTTTATTATAATTATGGTCAAATTGGTGCAGAGTAGTAATTTTAGAATAATAGAGTTTTACTTACGCGTTGTGCTACCACGTCACAAAGACAGGGGTTGGAATAGGATAGGCTGAATCAAACACGATATTCCAACAATAACAAAATTATATAAATTTTAATAATCAACCGCGATCAAAAACATTTATATAATTCAAATAAACTACAACGCGTAACTTGATTCTATATAAACTCTAAATTCTTACTTTTCTATTTACAAACAATTTTGAAAACCTTTTTACATCGATCTACAAATAAATATTAATCCACACAGAATATAATAAAAACTACTTACAAATTTACACCACGATGAGAGAGCCTTTACACACAGTAAAACAACTAATTGGTTATTTCACTAAGAAATACCAAGGTATGTCTGACATTCAGTCAAGACATCCACAACAATCGAATGTTACAACAAGAGAGAGAGATTTCGAACTTCGGAGGGCCATTTAATAGTAAAAATCCAGAAGTTCTCAACCTATATTTATCCGGCTCTTCTCATCCCCTAAGTACAAACCATGCTAAAAATGACCCAACTATTGATGTCCACCGAGGGCATCACGTACGGAAACGGACAGTTATGTCTTTTGAAAACAAGCTTCAAGGCGCGAAAAGTGCGTCCTCAACCATAAATCTGTCCATTTCGTAACATCTGGAGTACTGCAATACCAAAATTTTACAAAAATACACAGCCGCCAAGCGACCGTGTTACAATAATATGCGGTGATGAATGCAAAGCCGATGATTGTAAACATAATCCATATAGATTGACCTATTCATTTGTAGACGCTAAAATACTGCATAAAATTATATGACCGGCATTAAAAACTTCTTACCCTTCATACACAGTTCAGGAATTTTTGTTTCCTTTATAAAATTAAAGTATTCCATTAAATGAAACCTTAAATCTTGTTCAGCATTAAACTGATTCATATCCTGACACCTCGAAAAATAAAGGAATAATTTGAATAATAGCATGACACAGATAAACATATATTGCTTTTTTACAAAAAAAAAATCTGGTGTGTCCAACACAATACCTCCCGCCACTGTAGTAATATATCCTACATAAGTTTTTCAATATATTTAATTTGTAGTTTTAAAATTAGTTTGTTATTGCAGTTCAGAATATTTTTTATTTATTTCATACCTAAAATTTCCTTCATAAATTTTGTATGACCAATATGACACCTATTTTTGACGTTACTAAAACCGGAAACGAACTTACTTTGATTCACGCATGCGAATACATTCCTAATATATTTCTTCCATCTTTTTAAATATTACAATAAAATTACTTAATTTTTACTTATTTTATCTTTTACACTTACTTACATTAAATTTGACATCATATGTCAAATTTTGTGAACATATGAATAACTCATCTGTTTTATCGAAATTCCTCAGCCTAAACGATACGTAAATTTATTATAATTTATATATTTTTTTTTTCTATCTAGCTAGAAGTCATATATAAACGTAATTATGCAGATCGGTAGAAAATTAAAAAATCTTTGAATTTATAATAACGAAATTTGCGAAAATATGGTATTTAGAGGTATTTTTTAGGAAAAACGGTTTAAAGCTTCAAGTAAAGTACTACTTCCGGTTAACCAATTGTATTCAAAATCTAATCAGTTCATCATATTAGAATAGAACTCTTAAATACCAAATATTATATTTTTTACATGTATCATATTGGAGTTATCGTGGACGAAAAATCGTCACAGACACACACACACAGACACACACACACACACACACACACACACACACAGACATACAGACATCACGCTAAAAATATTAAAATCGTATTCTAGGGACCCTAATTCGTGCTCATATGTTGAAAACTCACACTCGAGAAATCTGACCAAAAACAATACCTCCCTTATCTATATATTGATAGGCGGGAGGTAAAAATAGGTCAAATTACAATAATTTGTAATTTACAAGTATTACTATTTAAAATTTAGCAATTATATCTAAATTTTTGTTAACTTTACGTGCTAATTAGTTCACTCTACTGTCAGCAATGTCTCTAGGAGGGTTTCAAATTTTATCCGCAGTGGCGCTGGGATCTAAACTTTAAAAGCCTGTACTTATTACACTGTATAAATAGTGCATGGTAAATGTAGCCCAGCAATATGTGCCTTTGTGACTTTTAAGTTAACAAAAACCGTCATCTTAAAACTGCTTAATTAGTAATCATAGACTCTATATAACAATAAACAACCGAAAACAACAAAGGAATTGTTGAATTATGACACCAAAATAAAAAAAATCTGGTGTGTCCAACACAATACCTCCCGCCACTGTAGTAATATATTCTATACCGGGTGTCCCAGCTCGACCGACACATGGGAGTTTTACATGGGAAATCAGTTAATTATGAATAGTATCTCCCCAGTGCAACATATTAACTTCAAATTTTGTATTCTTATCGGAGAATATTAATTCTATGGATCACACTTATTTGAAATATGCAATTTCGTCTACAAGACGAGATTTATTAAATTATAAAATCTAACATTTTGGTTCAAAATCAGACAGCGATGGAAATAAAAAAAAATATCTGTGTTACAGTTCTGACAGTTAATGACATGCCATTGTAGATATTTATATTTTCGTAATATTGGTATATTATTTAACAAAAAGAAACTAAATTCAATTTAAATAAAATTAAAATACAGGGAATAAGAATTAAAATCAGTGATACTTCACTAAACTGTCAGATATATATTTTCTTTTATTTCCATGGCTGTCTGCTATTGAACGAAAATATTAGATTTTAAATTTAATAAATCTCGCCCTGCAGACGAAATTGCATATTTCAAATTAATGTGATCCATAGAATTAATATTCTCCGATAAGTATACAAAATTTGAAGTTAATATCTTGCAGTGGGAAGATACTATTCATAATTATTGCAGTTCAGAATATTTTTATTTCATTTCATACCTAAAATTTCCTTCATAAATTTTGTATGACCAATATGACAGTTATTTTTGACGTTACTAAAACCGGAACTGAACTTACTTTGATTCACGCATGCAAATACATTCCTAATATATTTCTTCCATCTTTTTAATTTTACAATAAAATTATTAATTTTTACTAATTTTATCTTTTACACTTACTTACATTAAATTTGACATCATATGTCAAATTTTGTGAACATGAATAACTCATCTGTTTTATTGATATTCCTCAGCCTAAACGATATGTGAAATTATTTTAATTTATATATATTTTTTTTCTATCTAGCTAGAAATTATATATAAACGTAATTATGCAGATCAGTAGAAAATTGAAAAATCTTTGTATTTATAATAACGAAATTTGCGAAAATATGGTATTTAGATGTATTTTTTAGGAAAAACGGTTTACAGCTTCAAGTAAAGTACTACTTCCGGTTAACCAATTGTAGTCAAAATCAAATCAGTTCATCATATTAGAATAGAACTCTTAAATACCAAATATTATATTTGTTACATGTATCGTATTGTAGTTATCGTGGACGAAATATCGTCACAGACACACACACAAACACAAACACACACACACACACACACGCACACGCACACATGCACACGCACACACGCGCACACGCACACACGCACGCACGCACGCACGTACGCACGCACACACACACGCACGCACACACGCACACACAGACATCACGGTAAAAATAGTAAAATCGTATTCTAGGGACCCTAATTCGTGCTCATATGTTGAAAACCCACACTCGAGAAATCTGACCAAAAACAATACCTCCCTTATCTATATATTGATAGGCGGGAGGTAAAAAACAGGTTGTGGAATATAGGTTATATTAGTTTATTATGAATGAATTGTATGTAAATACATTTATCTAAATTATGTTTTGTCGTTAGGGAAAATAGTTTTTAAAAAATTAAATTTTAATATAATAAATATTTTCCTAGCAGATAATTGACTTATATTATTTATTTACATTATTTATTACATATAACTTGTATTTTATAACTTGTACACAAGATATTTGTAGAAATTTGTAATAATAAGTAACAGTGTGATTTTTAAATAACCAACAAATAATATTCACGTGCAACAAGTAAAACTATTCTGAATAGCTTTGCCTGGTTCAATTACTTAATACTCAAAGTTTACTATAGATGGCAATCAGAATTTTATTTTAAAGAGTGAATTTCTAGTGTACATTCAAACGAAAAGTTAGAATTAATTGGTAAGTTAAAAATCGAACGCCACAAAACCAAAACCCGAACGAAATTTTCACGTGAATTAAATGTATTTTTTTGACATTCTTTTCAGTTCACTTCTATTTAAAGTAAGTGAACGGAATTAATATTTTTTAGTAGTGAAAGGAACGATAATTGTTGTCAACTTTAGAATAATCTCTAAAAATCTGTACAGCTTCTTCTGTAACTACTGGTCTTTTTGCACCATTTAAATAAGTGCAGATATCGCCTATAGAGATGAGAATTTTTTTTCCTTTAGTCACTTTACACAAATAAATAATTTTAAAATACAAACTCGAGATTTCGGCTATTCGCGAGGAACATTAACTCGTAGCCACCTAGCGACAAACTCTGGAAACCGGTAAAGTAGTACTCTGTCATCTGATAGCCGCATAGTGTTTTTACCGCTTTGTATAACGGACTCCTCATAATTATTGTCCTAGTTACTATCTTTTTATATCTCTACCGTTAAAAAATCAATTTATATACGTCTACTATCGTCATTTTTCATTATTCCGTTTCTTTCTGTATTTTATCCACATTTTTACAAAAATTCTAACATAAACCTTATCTAAAAATCAATCTTTATGAAGATTTCTTATAGAATTTTTCTACAATTTTATCTTCCTGGGGTGGTATTCTATAACCCGTAACAACTACCCTTGTTAAAATATCCATTACAAACGTCAAATGTCACCATGGCAGAAATTCAAATTTACAATTAATTTTATTTCCACCTTCTATATAATTGTTACTTTACAGGCTTCCTGGTAGCGAAATAAATAAACAATTACAGTAACTAACCTGTAAAAATTTACAAGGCTAGGCTTGTAAAATTTTACAATGCTCATAAAAAATAATAGAAAATAATGAAAATTTTTTATGCATTTTATTATAAATATTATAAACTTAATTTAATTAGGTTTATGTGAGTAATTATACACATTTATAGTACATTTTGATTCACTGGCGAAATTCATTTGACAACGTCTAGCTATAAATTGTTCTACCACCGTCAACTACCTTTAATTCTAAAATAGAATTAATCTTTTTTTGAAACAATAAAGTAACTTAATAATAAAAACGCTATGAAGGTAGAAATAAAATTTTGTAGGCGACACGCGTGCAAGTAATCTATACTGGGCTCATTGGATTATGGGAGCTTCCTCCTTCGTCGCTCGCCTCACAAATTTCCAGGTCGCCCTGTAAAGATTAACTTACACCGCTGGTCATGTAAATAACTATAAAACATTCACACATCAGTGTTGAAGAATAGATAGAGTGTTCTTTATATGTGCAGTTACGTATCAACAATAAATAACAATTATTTTCATAGAATAGCAAGTAAAATTTGTAGTTGATATTTGCAATTGATATAGGCGACGTGTACATTTCTAGCATCAGCGCCTCTAGCGGCAAAATTGGCGTAAGTGTTATTAAAACAAACTTAAAATGAATGGTGATTTCAATGGTAGTTTGATAGAACTTTGACGGCTTTTTCAACTACATCAGTTACATGTCTCGCTTTTTGCAATCTTTTTCCTTTTTCTATATTACCAGTTGAATAATGTTCATAATGAATTGGTAAAATACCAAAATTAATTTCTTTTATCATTTTAAAACAATAAAAATACACCACTTCACCCTTCACTACCATTGAAATCACCATTCATTTTAAGTTTGTTTTAATAACACTTACGCCAATTTTGCCGCTAGAGGCGCTGATGCTAGAAATGTACACGTCGCCTATATCAATTGCAAATATCAACTACAAATTTTACTTGCTATTCTATGAAAATAATTGTTATTTATGGTTGATACGTAACTGCACATATAAAGAACACTCTATCTATTCTTCAACACTGATGTGTGAATGTTTTATAGTTATTTACATGACCAGCGGTGTAAGTTAATCTTTACAGGGCGACCTGGAAATTTGTGAGGCGAGCGACGAAGGAGGAAGCTCCCATAATCCAATGAGCCCAGTATAGATTACTTGCACGCGTGTCGCCTACAAAATTTTATTTCTACCTTCATAGCGTTTTTATTATTAAGTTACTTTATTGTTTCAAAAAAAGTTTAATTCTATTTTAGAATTAAAGGTAGTTGACGGTGGTAGAACAATTTATAGCTAGACGTTGTCAAATGAGTTTCGCCAGTGAATCAAAATGTTCTATAAATGTGTATAATTACTCACATAAACCTAATTAAATTAAGTTTATAATATTTATAATAAAATGCATAAAAAACTTTCATTATTTTCTATTATTTTTTATGAGCATTGTAAAATTTTACAAGCCTAGCCTTGTAAATTTTTACAGGTTAGTTACTGTAATTGTTTATTTATTTCGCTACCAGGAAGCCTGTAAAGTGACAATTATATAGAAGGTGGAAATAAAATTAATTGTAAATTTGAATTTCTGCCATAGTGACATTTGACGTTTGTAATGGATATTTTAACAAGGGTAGTTGTTACGGGTTATAGAATACCACCCCAGGAAGATAAAATTGTAGAAAAATTCTATAAGTAATCTTCATAAAGATTGATTTTTAGATAAGGTTTATGTTAGAATTTTTGTAAAAATGTGGATAAAATACAGAAAGAAACGGAATAATGAAAAATGACGATAGTAGACGTATATAAATTGATTTTTTAACGGTAGAGATATAAAAAGATAGTAACTAGGACAATAATTATGAGGAGTCCGTTATACAAAGCGGTAAAAACACTATGCGGCTATCAGATGACAGAGTACTACTTTACCGGTTTCCAGATTTTGTCGCTAGGTGGCTACGAGTTAATGTTCCTCGCGAATAGGCGAAATCTCGAGTTTGTATTTTAAATTTATTTATTTTTGTAAAGTGATTAAATGAAAAGAAATTCTCGTCTCTATAGGCGATATCTGCACTTATTTAAATGGTGCTATAAGACCAGTAGTTACAAAAGAAGCTGTACAGATTTTTAGAGATTATTCTAAAGTTGACAACAATTATCGTTCCTTTCACTACTAAAAAATATTAATTCCGTTCACTTACTTTAAGTAGAAGTGAACTGAAAAGAATGTCTAAAAAATACATTTAATTTACGTGAAAATTTCGTTCGGATTTTGTTTTTGTGGCGTTTGATTTTCAACTTACCAATTAATTATAACATTTCGTTTGAATGTACACTAGAAATTCACTCTTTAAAATAAAATTCTGATTGCCATCTATATTAAACTTTGAGTATTAAGTTATTGAACCAGGCAAAGCTATTCAGAATAGTTTTACTTGTTGCACGTGAATATTATTTGTTGATTATTTAAAAATCACACTGTTACTATTATTACAAATTTCTACATATATCTTGCGTACAAATTATAAAATACACATAGTACAATGGATTTGTGTTTTATGTGCACGAAGGACTACCACTGCGTCCCTGTGGACGACAGAATAGTGTCCGAAGTGGAGTATCTTATTCCTGAAATAGTAAGTGAAATTAAACTTTAGTTATCGTGAATAAGAAATAATTGTACATATCGCCGTTCTGTATTTTTATTTGTTCTGTATAATAGAAATTTAAGTATTCGTGTAACATGATCATAAAAAAACGAATTTGTTCATTATAAAATGAATATACAAAATGTTAATTTTAAATTGGCCACCATTGCTATCTCGAGAACTATAAGAGTTACGAGGTCGGGTAAATTAGCAAACAATTTCTATTTTATAATACTATTAACAAGAGAGAAACAAAATTTTTATTAAACCAGTGGTTCTCAACTTTTTTATTTTAAACGTGAACCAATTTTTTTTATTTGCTTATTCAATAGAGAATTTTATTCCGAATTCAATGATATAATATTATCATACCCAAACATAACGATTTTTTTTGAGAAAAATGTATCTGAAGTTTTAATTAATTTGATTAATATATGACAATAATAAGAGTGTCATGACGGAAAAAACAGAATACTAGTTATTTTTTAACCTGGAATTAGAGTGCCTTGACAGAAAGAATATAATTTTATTCACTTCTTTCTGTCAAGGCACTCTAATTACAGGTTAAAAAATGACTTGTATTCCGTTTTTTCCGTCAAGGCACTCTTATTATTGTCATATACAGAGTGGCCCAGTGAAAATTATCAGCGCAATTTTTGGCCACTTAACATTAATGTTACTAAAAACGCTCGAACACGTCAATTTTAATATAAAAGGGGACACCTAAATGGATTAGTAACAATGGCATAACTTTAACCCTAAAATGGGTGTGGAATGCACCTCAAAAATTTTAAATGGAAAAGAGTGTCAAACATGACACAGTTCGAAAGAACTTTCAATTCTCTTTTCAACAGTTTTTATTTTTCAAATCCGATCATTAGTTCCAGAGAAATATCGTTTAAAACAAATTTTATCAGGTGTGCAAATCTGCAATCAAGTAGGCTTAAACAAATGACGGAAACTCAAGTAATAGTATATTAGGTGTTTAAAATGACCTTTTCCAACTTCCATACAATAATAAAGATTTTGCTCAAAATTTTGAAGATACGGTACGTTACCGTAAATCTTCTAAAAATCCGGGTAGCGCGGCATAAACTTTAGATTTTAAATAACCCCACAAAAAAATCCAACTTAAAAATTACTTGTTTATTACAAACAACTTGTCGAAAGAATTGTTTATTTAGTTTTTGTCATTTGTTTTAGCCTACTTGATGGCAATTTTGAACACCTGATAAAATTTGTTTTAAACGATATTTCTCTGGAACTAATGTTCGGATTTGAAAAATTAAAAAACTGTTGAAAAGAGAATTGCAAGGCCTTTCGAACTGTGTCATGTTTGACACCCTTTTCCATTTAAAATTTTTGAGGTCCAGTCCACACCCATTTTAGGGTTGAAGTTATGCCATTGGTACTAATCCATTTAGGTGTCCCCCTTTATATTAAAATTGACGTGTTCGAGCGTTTTTAGCAAAATTAATGTTAAGTGGCCAAAAATTGCGCTGATAATTTTCACTGGGCCACCCTGTATTAATCAAATTAATTAAAACTTCACATGCATTTTTCTCAAAAAAATCGTTCTGTTAGGGTATGATAATAATATATCATTGAATTCAGAATAAAATTCTCTATTGAATAAGCAAATAAAAAAATAAGTTCACATTTAAAATAAAAAAGTTGGGACCCGTATTTTAAGAACCACTGGTTTAATAAAAATTTGGTTTGCCTCATATTAATAGAGTTGTAAAATAGAAATTGTTTGCTAATTTAAACAACCTCGTAGCTCTAATAGTTCTCGAGATAGCAATGGTGGCCCATTTTAAATGAACACCTGTATAATTTTTTGTACGATCTTAAACCTCTTTATTAATAAATCAATTAACTAGGATTTTTTATAATACGGATGAATATACATATTTTACCAATGATTTGATATATTTATCACAGTACCGCATTTATTAAAATATAATTTTTCCATATTCTTCTACTTTCAATCATATAGTTAACCGTTTAAATAAAGTAAATACAGTAGTAAGACAGATAAATCTAATTTTTCTTACGAATGTACATTGTTTTGATTCGTTATTCACTTTGTAAATGATGCGATTGCCATCTATAGTACAATTTATGTATTGACAACCTCAACCAGGTAAAGCTGTTCAAAATAGTTCTGTTTTTGACATATGAGTATATTATCTTGTTGGTGATATCCAAACATTGCGCTGTTAATTTTAGTACAAAGTTTTAAATATATTGTTAGCAAATATAAACAGTACAATGGATTTGTGTTTTATGTGCACGAAGGACTACCACTGCGTCCCTGTGGACGACAGAATAGTGTCCGAAGTGGAGTATCTTATACCAGAAATAGTAAGTGAAATTAAACTTTACTTATTGTGAATAAGAAATAATTGTACATATCTCCGTTGTGTATTGTTATTATGTTATTAAACAGTTCCATAAGTGAGGTTAGGTTAAGAGCCGATATGACCATGTCATACAATCGACAATATTATACCGTAGTTTTGTGGAGTTCTTGTGTTTCATTTTATTAATATTATTTACCTCTATATACGCGATATTAGTGATGACGTAGCTCATTGCGCAAGGTCAGGGTCTTGTATCTAAACAAAGCGTTTAGATACATGTTGATAGAGCATTTTTGTTCTCTACAGAGTTATAGCACGTATTATTAGTGCAATTTTTACTGATATATGTGAAGCAACGTTAATTTTACCTGAATAAGTACTATCCACGGCATTTTAGTGAGTATTAATTTTTTTAAATCGTAAATAAGAATGTATACATAACCTATCTTTTCATTTTTTTATTAATTAAGTATATATTATTATAATAGAAATTATTTTCGAATAATATTGTTGTAGTTTTCAATTATAATATATTGTCCATGACAATCATGCGATTTTTTTTGTTGAATATGTAGGTTTTTGAAAAATAATTGTATCTTACAAAATTGTAAAACCCACGAATCCCAGGCTAGAATTCTTCTCTACCCGAAAAATATTTGCACCGAAAACAGTACGTAGAAAATAATAAATCTTATAATTTTGTTATTAACAAAATTATTCTAGTGAGTGAAAGGCATGTAATAAAATTTCATTTTATTGCAAAATTTTTTGGAGACGGCAATCGTTTTTTGGAACGAGGAGAAACACCAGTGGTCATTTAAAGAAGAAACAGCAGATGATGGCACATGTCTACGTTTCTTTTTGGAAGGCATTTCTACTTGAAATCTTTTTTTCACATTATGTAAAAAAAATTCTGGACTATTTTTCTTTTCTCCATTTCGGAAATGGCAACTGCAGACAAACGAACCAGGACCAGGTTCAACATCTCTCCTAAATATTAATTACATGAATATAAATATTTAAAATCAAAATAAAATATTACCTAAGCAAACGTTTCCACTGTTGTCTTTCTTTTCGTGCAGTTGGAAATATAAAAAAATTACATTTTTCTCTCACAAAAATTTATCCTTATTTATTTAATACAATAGGAATGCAGCCACAACAAAACGAAAAGCCTGGTTTCTACAGTTCTGTAAGATATAATTATTTTTCATAAACCTACATATTCAATAATAAAAATCGCATGATTATCATGTACATTATAATTTAAAACTACAACAATATTATCCGAAAATAATTTCTATTATAATAATATACACTTAATTGATAAAAAAATGAAAAGTTAGGTTATGTATACATTCTTATTTACGATTTAAAAAAATTAATACTCACTAAAATGCCGTGGATAGTACTTATTCAGATAAAATTAACGTTGCTTCACATATATCAGTAAAAAACTCACTAATAATTCGTGCTATAACTCTGTAGAGAAAAAAATGCTCTATCAACTTGTATCTAAACGCTTTGTTTGGATACAAGACCCTGACCTTGCGCAATGAGCTACGTCACACTAATAGCGCGTATTTACATAAGTATTCTTAATGAACAATTGATATTCTAAATTATTTGATCATACAATAGTCTTAAAATAAATATGTATTTACTTTTGTTAAGTTCTTTCTAAATACAGTTTTCTCTCCATTTATATTTTGTTTGAGTTCTGCTTTCACAGTGATTAAATTATTTTCTTTTGTTTGGAAATATTATTTTTGTTTTTCGTATAAAATATTATCAACCAGTCTTAAAATACTATTTTATTTATGGTATATACCGAAGAACGTTATATTCAATGCTCGTACCTTACTAATATTATCACTGTTACAGCAATTATTCTTTTCTTCAGAACCAAAGTTATAATTTTTGTTTTTCTATTTTCCATATTAATAACAAAACGTTGATTTACAGTCTGAAATTTGGTGAAAATCCAATAATGAAATTTAGGCCTCTGAACTTGAAATTTTTGTGCTAGTTCCATCTATGTTTCAAGGCATGAAACTTTCATCAGCTGTTTAGTTGTTTATATATGTTTGATGGGTTAAATTTGTATATGTTTGGTTTATTGTATTTCCCGGTCGATTTTGGCGTTAAACTTTCGGAGTTTATCTGGTAGAGCCACTTCCTAGAGATGGCAGCACTACTGACTGACTTATAGGGAAAACATTGTATTTTACATAAGCGCTAGTGTTATTTTCATATTTTGTTTTCAGGATTGTTATTTTAATTCTTTGTTTTGAGGATATTTTGTTATTTTTAATTCGAATCAAATTTGTTCATCGCAATTTCAGATATATACATTTATTTAAATGGTCCTGTGTGGTCTATGGTCGAAATAGAAGCAGATTATAAAAGGATAATAAGATTCACAAATGCGGTTACTTGCTTGTTAACTACTTATTTAACTATTTTTAGCTGGAAATATTATTTTATTCGATTACAAGGCAGATAAACGCAATAATATAAAAAATTAGGCCGTGTCTTCAAAAATCTTATTTGAATCAATCGTAATAATATTAAATACAATTGTCAGTTTGGAGAAATGTGTATGTATCAATGTATCTGTAAAGCAGATGGAGAGTAGTGCAAGCAATCGTTGCTTTGTTATTATATTTATTTATGTTTTATATAAATACACCATAAAAAAAATTAAAATATATTGCATAGTATTCGATAGGTACATAAATATAAACATGTACATCATGTTCTTTGTATTGCACGTCTTTCTCCTGATTTGGCTCAATTTCTGGTATTTTTGTCGTTTCTTCTTCTCTATCTTTCCTACAAACAATTCAAAATAAATATATAATGTTAAAGAATAATAATTACTACTTACATGTAACGTCTCTCTATTTATCTTCTCTGTACAGAGGTTCTGTAGAATTTTCTTTGCGGTAATTTGTCTTTCTTTTAATGAGTACAAAACAATGTAATGTTTTGCAGTATAAATTATTATAAATACTTACATGGAATAAAATCGGTAGGTAAAAAATATTGTGTATAAATGTCCATGACCGGCGATGTGTGCTTTGCTATTTTTAATGCGATTTTATTTTTATTTTTTTATATTTCTCTATTTGGGAAATAATGAACGGATATGTCAACACTTACAGATAAATACAGAACAATATCTCTTCCACTTGCTGGTCATTTTTGGTTGTTGTTTACTTATAATCCTATGTGACAGTACAACGTTTTGCCTACGTCTTAGATGTTTTATTTTGTCACCAGATGTCAGACACTTTGTTGGCTCTTGCCAATAAAACAAAAACATTGCCCGGTCTTATAAGAGCCATTTAACAAAATCTGTCTGGTGAAATTTATTTAACTGGTCGATTTCTGTACTATAAACAGAAGTTAATATAAGCTAGTGATTAAATTAACTGGAGAAAACCGAGGTATTCAATTTTAGTTGGGAGTTCAATTGACAGAGACAGTCACACTTCAAAATTCAATCTTTATTTAAATAGTGTTTCAGTGTAATTCTGGATAGCAGATTAGTTATAAAATGCATTTCTTGTTTGAATATAAATTTTGCATCAATTTTTAAAGTGCAAATAAACAAGTATGTTTCATGTCATCTTTAACATGATCTTTGTGGTCTTTAGTAGAAACCATTTCAGCAGTTGAATTCGTTTTTTCAACAGAAAACGCAATTGCAGATCAAATTGAAACACTAACACAGTCTGTAAAATTTATTACAGTATTTGTATTTGCTTATAAATACAACCTATAGAGGCGTTCTTTGCATTGATCTCTATGTATACTTGTGGATAGGGCATAGCTTGCGAAAAATTGAATCCTGTGGCGGCCATTTTCCTGTGGTCTGAATATAATCCAATTGACGCAAAATATAAACAAAGTCGTTAGTAACTCTACCGAAATATAAGAAATCTTTTTAAATTTGATTTGTTTTACTTATTTTATTTTGAATTGTTTTAGATAATTCTTTAGATACATCTTAACTGCTTAAATCTATCTACAAATGAAAAAAACGCGCTTTCGAATTTCAAAAATCTAAGTTGGATCTCCGATGACTGCAAAACACCCTCTCATACCGATATTTCAATATCCCCAAGGATTTCTCGCGTCGAACCATCTATGCACGATATCATGGATACTCTTTTGGAACTAAAAAAGTCAGTCGAATTTTGTTGCAAAAAATCGACGATTTTGAAGACGAGATAAGTATCCTTACCAATAAAATAGAACCATTAAGAATTGATTGTGATTTATTAAAACAAAAAATTGAGGATTTCGAACAACGATCGCGACTTAACAACCTTGAAATACATGGAATACCAGAGAAACCTAATGAAAACCTAATTGACATTATGAAAAACATTGGTGATGTCATAAACTGCCAAGTAAACAATAATGATCTCGATGCTGTACATCGTGTAGCATCCTATATTCATGACAGCTCCAAGCCAAAAAACATAATAACTAGTACGTTTTGTATCCCGCGTAAAAAAGGATGAATTTAGCTCTGCCTACCGATTCAAAAAAAATTTAAATTCAAACTCAATCAATTTTAATGAATCAAAAAACATTTATGTCAATGATCACTTAAGCCCAAAAAATAAATTATTACTGCGTGATATTAAACTCACTGCAAGAGAGAAAGGCTATAAATATGTCTGGGTGAGAAACTGTAAAATTTTTGTCCGGAAAAATGATACATCTCCCATAATTATCATTAATGGAAATGGTGACATACCTAAAATTAAATAATTCGACACTACATATATTTATATATACTTTTTATAAACATCCATGGATCTGCGTTTTTATTATCAAAATCTCCGAGGAATTAAAACAAAGTTAACAAATTTTTACAACGAAGTATCAACCTGTACCTTTGATGTTTTATTATTTACCGAAACCTGGCTAAATGATTCGATACTGGACTCAGAAATTTGTGATCAAAACTTATTCGCTATTTATAGACGAGACTGTAGTAATTCTAATAAACTTGAAGGTGGAGGAGTATTAGTATTAGTATCTACAAAATTAAATTCTAAATTACAGTCAGAATGGTACACATCAGCTGAGGATATCTGGTTAACTATTCGAGTTAATCATAACACCAAAGTGAATCTGTGTTGTGTATATCTTGCCCCACTCAGTGATATAAATATATATGAAGCACATTGCAACAGACTAATTGAGCTCAGTTCTAAACACCCCAATGACATTTTTATTATTGCTAGCGACTACAATCTCCCGTATATTGACTGGTCCACTACCCCCAACGGTCTGCAACCCACAATACAACGAAGATGCGACAGTCACTTAGAAGTTGTAAACACAATGTACCTCAGCAACTTAGCGCAATACAACAGTCTAACGAACAATAAAAATAAAATTTTAGATTTAGTTTTCTGTACTAGTTCACTTGATATATATTATTCGGACTCTCCATTAAGTGCAATAAATTTATACCATCCGCCAATTGAATTTAAAATCGTATTTAGCAAAATCAATACACTTCAATCAAATACCTCAACTTATTATGACTTCAATAACTGTAATTATGAAGAATTAATTTATAAATTATCTAGTGTTAATTGGTACAGAAATCTAAACTCTCCTGACGTCAACATTAACGCAAATTGTTTCTACAATATAATGTATGGTATTTTAAACAGTATCGTTCCACTGAAAACAAAAATGACAAAAGAAAAACATAAATATCACAAAAAATGGAAGACATACGGAAATAAGTGTGATTATGATATGTTTTCATTATTACGTAAAAGAACTAAAACCCAATCCGATTTGGACTATAAAACCTATATTACTTTTATGGAAAAAAATATAAGTAATAATACTAAAAATTTTTGGAAACATGTAAACAATTTAAAACGTACAAACATTATACCTAATACAATGTTCTTAAATAATAATGAAGCAACTAATGGTGAAAACATTTGTAACCTGTTTGCAATTCATTTTGAATCAGTGTACTGTAGCAATAAAACTAATATCTCTGACAATGTCACCTATTCCTGTTCTGCTGTAAATATAAACCAATTTCATATAAGTAAATCAAAAATTTTAAATGAACTAGTAAATATTAATACAAACTCGGGCCCTGATAAAATTCATCCAAAATTCATAAAGAACTGTACACACTACCTAGTCGACCCCGTTTATATAATATATAACCAGTCAATAAATTCAGGTGAATTTCCAAAAATCTGGAAACATTCTCACATAACACCAATTTTTAAAACTGGAAATAGAAGTGACATTTGTAATTATCACCCAATATCCATACTATTAGCCTTTGGTAAATTACTGGAAAAACTTATTATTACTGAAATTAAACATGATATTAACAACATTATCTTACCTCACCAATGTGGATTTATCGAAAAAAATCAGTCATTAATAACTTAGTAACTTTCACGGATTTTCTTAATAAAAATATGGATAAGCGTAAACAAATTGATGTAATTTACACAGATTTCAACAAGGCTTTCGATAAAGTAAATCATGATTTACTGCTACATAAACTGTCTCAAAATGGCATACATAGATCTTTATTAAGATGGGTTCAATCGTACATCAAAAACAGAACCCAGACTGTTGTTTGTAATGGTTTCAACTCTAGAATTATACATGTAACCTCAGGAGTACCACAGGGCTCTCATTTGGGTCATATACTCTTTAACTTATACATTAATGATATTTCTAATACATTCTGCAACAGTAACTTTCTGTTATATGCTGACGACTTGAAATTTTATAGAGTTATAGAGACCCAAAATGATTGCGATTTACTGTGGCAAGACCTATCTCTACTTTATGAATATTGTAAAAATAATCATATTTCGTTAAACTTGAGTAAATGTTCAATTGTGAGCTTTACGCGAAATATAAATCCTATTTACTTTAATTACTCGGTAAATCATGTTTCACTTGACAGAAAATGCAGTATTCGAGACCTTGGTATCTTATTCAATTGCAAAATGAATTGGTTCAATCATATCGACACCATAGCAAATAAAGTCTACAAACTTTTAGGATTTATATTACGTACTACCAGAGCGTTTACCAATCAGTCGGCTTTACTTCTTCTATACAAATCACTTGTACGTCCTCAGTTAGAGTATGTAACACCAGTAGGGAACCCTTTCTATATGAAGCACATAAACAGAATTGAATCGATTCAAAAGAAAATGGTACAAATGGTTTGTCATAAATTCAATCTTAACTACACAAACTATCACGAAATGTTACAAACATTTAAACTCCAAACACTGGAACAAAGGAGAGCATTTAATGACATGATTCTATTATACAAAATCATAAATAATATCATTGACAATCAACTACTAATAGAAAATATAACACTTAATGTTCCACAAAAACAGACCAGAAAATTAAATATATTTCATATATCATATTGTCAATCAAACAGCTACCATAATTCTCCACTGGTCAGAATTATGTCAAATTATAATGAATCATATCAGAATATTGATCTCTTTAATTTATCTTTATCTAAATTTAAATTTTATTTAAATATAAATAAATAAATATCTTGTAAATGTTATAGATACCATATTGTATTTAATTGTATTCATTTATCAAATCGTGGAAGCTCTTAATTGGGTACTGTGAGCTTCCCTTGTACATTAAATAAATAAATAAATACTTATGTAATTAATAGATGAAAATTGTAATGATAAAAAAAGGAATAATGCACATAATGAAAGTAAATAACGAAATACAAAAGGTTTTTTAAAATTTATTACAAACCATTATTACTACATTTTATGAGAATTGATTTTACATTTCAGACAATTATCAAATTGGGTATTCCACTGCGCATCTGCGTAGCTTGTGAAGGGACCCTCTACGCCTTCAGCAAATTCAAACATTCCAGTGTGGAGAGCAGCCGGCGCCTAGAGAGCAGCATCAGGGCCCGCGGGGCCCCGTGTCCCCCGCTACACACAGGCAGGGCCCCCGTTGTGGGCCACAATGACACATCTGATACCCAACCCGAGAAGATAGAAGAGATGTCTATTAAAGAAGAACCTGTAGAGGAAACATGGCCGGAATGTTACCCGCACATAAACAGCGCATCCCTAAACCCTGCCTTGCGGGTAGACAGGACATCTCCAGACACATACAGGGCTCTTCCCAATCCATTCGTTCAGTTAGAAAGTGTATTACCACAGAATAAATTGCATAAAAGCAAAATGTCTCTAAACACTGCGTTGCACACAGATATCTCTATTAAGGAAGAACAACTGGAAGAAACTCCACAAGACCGACGACTTTATAATTATATAAAGGAAAACATATGCAAGGAAGAATATGCAGAAAGTAATAAAATGAATGATGATAAAGATAATGAAAAAGAACACAAGACAGAGGAGGAGAATTCAAAGGCGGACACACTGGAGGAAGTGTGGGAGAAGAGTTCCGCTGATCGCGAAGAAATAGTTGTAAAAGATAATGGCAAGAATTGTAGCAAAAATAATCAAATTGACACAAAGAAAAGTACCCTCTGTAATAAAAACTCTAAGAAAATACATAAAAGAGAACATGGAAGTAATATTAGTAACACATTATTCATTCGTAAAACTAATTTACCGCGTCGTAAAAAACAAGTACATAGGCGAATAAAATATTTACCGTGTATTCTATGTACAAAAACATTTATTTATAAATACGATTTGAATAGACATACAGAGTTGCATAATGGAATTAAAAATATTCAGTGTTTTATTTGTAAAAAAAGATTTTCTAAAAAGAACAATTTGAGACAACATTTAAATACTCATAATGGACAAAAAGACTTCCGCGGTAACACAAGCACTAAAACATTTACGTCGGAAACTGAGTTAAAAAGCCGCAGTAGAGAACAAAAGAGCATGCGAGTAAACAAAGCGTGGCCGTGCTTTGTGTGTCATAAGATATTTAGATTTAAAAGTCAATTGGATCGGCATATGAAAGATCATTCTAAAAAGTATCGGTGTGAAATCTGCAGAAAATCGTTCACGCGGAAACGTGTTTTATTGAAGCACGTGAAAGTACATTCTGGGGTAAGATACTTTGATTGTAATGTCTGTAGTAAGTCATTCACAAATAAATATTATATACGCATCCATATGAAAATTCATTCCGGAATAAAAGACTATCAGTGCAATGTCTGTAGTAAATCATTTACGCTGCAGTCGACTTTAATTGCTCACAAGAAAATCCATTTGGGAATAAAAGAACATAAATGCAATGTCTGTTTTAAATCATTTTTGATGAAGACGCATTTAGAATGTCACATGAAAATCCATTTGGGAATAAAAGAACATAAATGCAACGTCTGTTTTAAATCATTTATGCACAAGTCGCATTTAAATCGTCACATGAAAATCCATTTGGGAATAAGAGAACATAAATGCAATGTCTGTTTTAAATCATTTACGCAGAAGGTCACTCTACGTTCTCACATGAAAATCCATTTGGGCATAAAAGAACATAAATGCAATGTCTGTTTTAAAACATTTATGTTGAAGTCGAATTTAAATGTTCACATGAAAATTCATTTGGGAATGAAAGAACATAAATGCAATGTCTGTTTTAAATTATTTACAAAACAGTATATTTTAGATAGTCACATAAAAGTTCATTCTGCTATAAAAGACCAACATTGTAATGTTTGTAATAAATCATTAATACAGAAAACTGATTTACGACGTCACATGATAGTTAATTCTGAAATACAGGTAAATCATACAAATATAAACCTCGATTAATTACTCACACGAAAACTCATTTCATAAATGCACCAGTAAAATTTAGGATTTTAGTATATGTGTGTGTTTGCGTCCGAGTAGATAAGAAACACGTGAATTTGTTCCGCTCGGGGATAGCTCCATTTCAATAGATATTCGCAGAGGTATGTCTCCAAGTCTTTCTCTTTCGTCCCAAAGCTAATCCAACCTAACCTAACCTAGTCTAAGCTAATCTAACCTAACTTAACCTGATCTAACCTAACTTGACCTAACCTAACCTAATCTGACCGAACCTAAGGTGAAAAACTGTTGGCTAACAAGAAGCAAATACATTTTGTATGAATTTAAGTCATGGATTTACAAATTTAGTTCTATTTTTCCTTATATTTGATATAAAAGATTTTATTCCATCTTTGAATAATAGTTAATTAAAATATGAACTTTGCTGCGCTTTTGTAATATTTATTTGGTGCGCTTCTGTAACAAAAAATACCATTTAGTGCTCTTCTGTCAAACGCAGCCGACAAGCAATATGGTTAATAATGTTAAAATAACAAGGAACATTCCAAGATGTATAAATCCGTTGGTGTAACACAGAAAGGAACCAGGTTGCCCGCTTACTGGTTACAGCACTGGGAATCTACCTCTTGTGCAAATCAATGTGAGTAACGGGTACATTTATTATTTAACAATCAATGTATATTATTTTACATTTTGCAAGAAAAAACAGTTTTTAATTCTGATAAAAGGAATTGACTGACTATCACCGTGAAGATGAAAATATGTGTATCAAATTTTATAAACTTATAAATAAATCATAATTTTTTTAATTGCACAACCTGGTAGTTTTTACTTACTTAATCCTTATATAGAATTTTCTCCGGCTTTTTCTATATGTTGCTACTTTTCTTGTGTGTTCCTAGTTTTCTCCTTGACCTCTTAAGCTTATTGTACTAACTAACTGTCAGGTTTACTAGGTCATCCTCTTTTTTTTTCCTGTGTCTCTTGCTTCAATCACTTGTACTGTATAGGTGTTCAAGCCATCCTATTTTATCTAGTCTTCCATGCCCTTCTATACGAGGGTACCACCAAAAATTGCTGCAAACTACTAATAAAAAACAAAATTTTTCAAAACAACAAATTTTTTTAATTGCACAACCTGATGGTTTTGACTTATTTAATCCTGGCGTTCTTATCTAGAATTTCTCCGGCTTTTTCTATCTACTTCCTAGTTTTCTCCTCGACTTCTGACGCTTGTTGTACTTCTAGCTGTCAGGTTTACTGGGTCATCCTCTTTTTCTTTTTCCTGTGTCTTTTACTTTAAACACTTGTCCTGTATAGGTGTTCAAGCCATCTGATTTTGTCTAGTCTTCCATGCCCTGCTGTACTAGGGTACCACCCTAAATACTCTCGTTTTAACTCAACACATTTACGCATTCGATAAAAACAATCGTTGAAGCAATAAATCTATTCTTTTGGAGACACTTGAGAGACCAAGTTTCCGTAGGATGCAACCGCATCATTTGCACTTGTATATCGGAAACCACGTATGTTAACCTTTAATTTAGGAAATAGGAAGGAATGACAAGGTGCAAGGTCAGGACTGTGCGGCGGGTGCTCCAATAATTCTAACTTCGACTCTGTTAAATAGGCTTTAGTTTGCGCAGCAGTATGTGGGGATGCATTGTCCTGGTGCAAGACTAGCTTACTTCCAGGAGGGTTATTCTAATTCAGATAGCGGTAGCGAAGCTTCACTATTCAACTTGAAGCCATCTATTGGTCTTGAAAGGACATCGCATATGACGTTATAGATTAGCGGGATGTCGCTAGGCATAGCGGGATGTCGCTAGGCATAGCGAAAGCCGCAGAGGTCCCGCTACGAGCATAACGCTTCGCTATCGGCCATTTTTGTGATTTTATGATATTATACGGAAGTGAGAGTATACGATTTAATTAATTTTATAAACAGTAGTTTAATGATAAGAATTGTTTATGATTCTATCTTTTATTTCATAATTATTTTAGATTATGGCTCATCATTTCGATGCTGTATTTGGCCGTATAGATGCTTGAAGAAGAAGAAAAACTAGAAGGAAATCGATAATAATCGATATTATCGATTTCCAAACGATATACAAACTAATCTTATCATTAAACTACTGTTTATAAAATTAATTAAATCATATACTCTCACTTCCGTATAAATATAAAAATTAAAAATTAGCTTCTGTCAAAACATGTTCAAAACAATATCATAAAATCACAAAAATGAACGATAGCGAAGCGTTATGCTCAGAGCGGGACCTATGTGGCTTTCGCTATGCCTAGCGACATCCCGCTAATCTATGACGTCATATGCGATGTTCCTTTCAAGACCAATAGATGGCTTCAAGTCGAATAGCGAAGCTTCGCTACCGCTATCTGAATTAGAATAACCCTCCAGGCCCTGTCAAATACCTGTGGTAAACAAATTGTTGTATATCAATTAGCAGTTACTGTTTTCCTATCGTCGAATGCAATTTAAACACTTAAAACTACGCAATATTTATTTATACGATATTTATATCACCAACTATTTATTTATTTCTACACTCTGACCGAGACTAACTTCTTGAGCCGCCAGATGCGACCCTTTAATACCTGCGGACAGTTAATCTTAAACATTCCAGAACCTTGTGGACTCTATAAAATTCCCGAACAGACAGGTCAGTCGTGATGACTCATCTGCGGTGAGTCTCGCTCGTTATAGATGTTTAATATGGTATTGTAACTCGACGTATAGATTTATTTATTCCTTCAAAATTACAAAATAAGATATTACTCGAGTTAGACAAAAAAAGGTATTTAATGGAATATTGAAAATTAAATTTTCGCAGATCGTAATATGTAAACAATATTTTGTATGCGGTAACTGGAGTCAATTTTGAGCGCCATTCTTTATAAATTACTTCTATTTCTTAAAATGGGTGTTTACGGTAAAATGAACTTTTAACAGTGCCCAGGCCATCTTAAAACTATTTGGAACTGCTTGAAACTGTTTTAAATACCCCACAATGTCTTCAAACAGCTTCAAACAAAACAAAATATTAATTCCGTTCACTTTACTTTAAATAGAAGGAAACTGAGAAGAATGTCCAAAAAATACATCTAATTAACGTGAAAATTTCGTTCGGATTTTGATCTTGTGGCGTTCGATTTTCAACTTACCAATTAATTCTAACTGTTGTTTTGAATGTACATTAGAAATTCACTCTTTATATTAAATTTCTGATTGTCATCTATAGTAAACTTTAAGTATTAAGTGATTGAACCAGGCCAAGCTATTCCGAATAGTTGTATTTGTTGCACTTGATTATTTTTTGTTGGTGATTTAAAAATCACACTGTTACTATTATTACAAAGTACAATGGATTTGTGTTTTATGTGCACGAAGGAATACCACTGCTTCCCTGTGGACGACAGAATAGTGTTCGAAGTGGAGTATCTTATTCCTGAAATAGTAAGTGAAATTAAACTTTACTTATCGTGCATAAGTGAGGTTAGGTTAAGAACCGATATGACCATGTCGTACAATCGACAAGTCGCTTGATCGACAATATTATACCGTATTTTTGTCGAGTTCTTGTGTTTCATTTTATTAATATTATTTACCTCTATATTTACGTACGTATTCTTAATGAACAATTGAAATTCTAAATTATTTTATCATACAATAGTCTTAAAATAAATATGTATTTACTTTTGTTAACTTCTTCCTAAATACAGTTTTCTCTCCATTTATATTTTGTTTGAGTTCTGCTTTCCTGTGATTACATTATTTTCTTTCGTTTTTAAATATTATTTTTGTTTTTCGTACAAAATATTATCGCCCAGTTATATCCAGTGCTCGTACATTACTAATATTATCAATGTTACAGAAATTATTATTTTCTTCAGAACCAAAGATATAATTTTTGTTTTTCTATTTTCCATATTAATAACAAAAGTTTGATTTACAGTTTGAAATGTTTATATCTGTTTGATGGGTTAAATTTGTATATGTTTGGTTTATTGTATTTCCCGCTCGATTTTGACGTCAAACTTTCGGAGTCTATCCGGGAAAGCCACTTCCTAGAGATGGCAGCACTACTGACTGACTTATAGGGAAAATATTGTATTTTACATAAGTGCTAGTACTATTTTGATTCTTTCTTTTGAGGATTTTTTGTTATTTTTAATTCGATTCAAATTTGTTTATAGCAGTTTCAGATATATACATTTATTTAAATGATGCTTTGCGGTCTATGGTGGAAGTAGAAGTAGAAGTAGATTATAAAAGGAAAATAAGATTTACAATTTTGCGGTTATCTGCTTGTTAACTAGGTACTTATTTCATTATTTTTAGCTGAGAACGGAATAATTTATTTTTATATAAAAATACTTGGACTATGTCTTTAAATATCTAATTTGAATCAATTAATTATTAAATATAATTGTCACTTCAGAAAAATGTGTATGCATCTATAAAGCAGATGGAGAGTAGTGCAAGCAATCGTTGCTTTGTTATTATATTTATTTATTTTTTATGTAAATACATCATAAAAAATAAAAATAAAATTTTCATAATATCTATAATTTTCTTATTTTCTTTAATGTTACAGATTTTATTCGATTGGTACATAAATATAAACATGTTCTTTGTTTTGCTCGACTTTCTCCTGATATGGCTCAATTGCTGGTATTTTTATCGTTTCTTCTTCTCTACCTTTTCTACAAACAATTCAAAATAAATAAATAAATAAATATATATATATATATATATATATATATATATATATATATATAAGTTGAAGGTAATTGTGACTGCAATTAGTTAAGGAAACTGTATTTCGTGGGAATGGCAGTCAGGAATCGGGCTAATAATTTTTACGTCTTTTTAAATTTTGACAAGCTTTCGGAATCTCTTTATTCCTTCTTCAGGTCAAATTTTTGTAGAGTTATAATTTTGAAAATTGTCGACTCCATGAACATATTTTATATTGACTATTTTTTAAATTGTTGTAATTATCATTGTTGATTTTTAAAAATGATTTTGTTATAATTTTTAAATAATAATTTATGTGACTTGTAATATTTTACTAATACGAAGAAACAGAAGGGCGAACAGATTGGCGCTCCCGTAACTCAAGAAACGAACGTCGGAGGCTCTCGGCCAGACAGTGGCCAGATCAGTAGCGTCACACGTGCTGCTTGACTTGGGATCGGAAGTTCCGTTATCTCCGGTTCCGTTGGAGAATAATTGTCCCCACAATTTTATTCTCGTATTTTGTAGTTACTATAAAGGGCATACAACCCAAAGTAACAAGCCTAGAAAAGGACGGAAAATTACGAAGTATTTCTTTAAACTGATATGAAAACAACAACAATGAAACAGAAAATTGTATACACAATTACCAAGATAACTCACTGTGTATATCTTTCAATATAAAAACCGAGATAAAATCTCAGGAATGAGGATTTAAGAAATGCGACCGAGATGGGTTTTGCATATGGCGGATAGTGATTCGTCATTTCCGTCCAAAAAAAATATGGGATACAAAAAACTTAAAAATGCTCTAAATTGTGTAGTCATAATTTACAATATGTTAAATATAATTGTGAAACACAAAAAGTAAGAAGTAAAATATTTACATACAGAAAATAAAGTAAAAACAAAAATTGAATATTTTATTGTCTTTTAAACAATATAATTATAATTGTTGAAATAATTATAATACATAATAAGTACATATAACAGTTTCCATTGACTTTTATTTAAATAAAATAAGGTTTATAAACAGTAGAAATGTATATTCTGACCCATTATTTAAAACTACTATGATATGACAATGAAATTATCTCTTGACATTTAAGTTACACGACGGGGTTCATTCTCATTTGGCAATATGCAATATAATTCATAATATGTATATCAATGTGTAGTTTGATTTTTCATTATAATAGTTGTACGTTGCAAAATACTTACTGATGAAATTAAATTCCTAAACTTTTGTTGTTTATGGTTTGGGAACACAACTTACCTTAATTATTACTATACTGGAATGCTGAATATGCAAAGAAAGTTAAATTATTGCGATATAGTTAAATTTTATTTCTATAGGGTGAAGAATGCGCTGCTAAATTAGAATTTAGTGCAAGCACATGTAACTTATTCAAATGCTCAACAAGAAATGAGTCAATCTTGGGTTTTCAAAATGGAGACTTTCGTCTCTGTTTTTCCTCTAGCCACTATATTGCAACCCTCCTTCCTGAGATTTTATATTCAAAGTTTATTTCTTCATTAGTCGTAATGTGTTGAATCAATTGCAATTAGTTTTGAATTATTTACACGGCTAACATAATTTCGATAAATCAAAAATTATTTAACTGTCCGATGGCGTACTGAACATATAGCCTTCCGTAATGTGATGCCTACATAATCTATAAGTTGTACATTAATGGTTACTTACATTAGTGATCGTAGGAACAGACAAAAATAAATAAAAAATACTTATGTAAAGATACTGGAGCTTTTGCTTCACGCAAACAACAAATTAATTATAAGGTGCAGATCAAGCAATAATAATTAATATTTGTCAATACATTTGATAATTAAAATATATAATTATAAAATATTCACTTCTGGACCAGACTGTACGACATAAGGCTTTGGGGATAATACTCATGCGCAGAAGTGTTAAACATCGATCTCTCTCAGGCTCGTTTCTCGCTTGTATAAAAGCCTACAAATTAGCGTTCCAGTATTACCATATTCCAGTGACACGTTGACGAGTAGTTCGCGGAACTTTATTCGCCTATTCTAGTAGTTCTGTGGTGACACCAGAGTATATTTTCCTGTTGGTGGTATTACATTACTCTATTAATTTAAGTTTTAAATATATAGTTCGCACAAAGAGTTAAATATAAACAGTATAATGGATGTGTGTTTTATGTGCACGAAGGACTACCACTGCGTCCCTGTGGACGACAGAATAGTGTCCGAAGTGGAGTATCTTATTCCTGAAATAGTAAGTCTAGTTATACATATCTAAAATTTACTTTGTATATTTGTTTTTAAATGGTGCAAAAGTGAGGTTAGGCTAAGAGAGAATATGACCATGTCGTACAATCGACAAGTCGTTTGATCGACTATATTTTTTTCATACAGGCGATTTGAAACTCCGAAATATACAGGAAAAAGAGAAAAATAATTGATGTACAATTGGACGCATCAATTAGCAAATAATATGTGTAGAAATATTATAAAAAATGATATTATTTCTAATTTTCTTATATTTATATCTCGCTATATACAGGCTGACCAATTATTTAAGCATGGCGATTTAGAGAACTATAAGAGTAACAAAGTCGGTTAAATTAGACAAAATTTGCCTTATTTAGGGGTCATTTTATATGTTTTTGCTTTACCCAAATTGCATAGGTGACTAGATATGATCAAAAAATGTAAATTTATCAATTTTCTGTTTTTGCTTATAACTTTTTTATTTTACTACGAATTCACTGCAGTCCTCCAAAGTTTTATTTCTCATACCGATTTTGATTAATTAATACCAACTTTCAATTTTCATATGGACCTCAAAGTAGGCTGTGAGACCGTAAAAGAAGTCAAGAAGATTGATATTTTACTCTATATTTCTATATCCATTTAGCTATCACTATCCGAAATACTAGAATAAAATTATATTCTTGCTTGCTACATTTTATGAGTATATTATGAGAATTTTTTTTTATTAACGCTCAACAGGCCATGAAGGCCTAGGGCAAAAATAAACATTTGTACAATTATACTCACAATATATACATTTATAATACAGATACCTAATAATACTCATATTTATTTCGTTTCGCTTTGTTGGAACTTATACACTATGTTTTTCCACATTTGTCTATTTGATGCTTTTTTCTTCCAATCTTGCACTTTTATGCTCTTTAGATCTTCTTCTACCTTGTCACGCCACCTTTTCCTTGGTCTGCCTCTCTTTCTTGGACCTATAAATCTTCGGTTCAGTACCAGTTTGGGCATTCTCCACCACGGCATCCTTTCTACATGGCCTAGCCACCTGATTCTTTGTGTTTTAACTATAGTGATGATGCTTGGTTCGTTGTACGCCAACATTAGCTCTTGGTTGTTTCTTCGTTCCCATCCATTTTCTGTCTTTTTCCCACCAAAGATAGCTCGCAAGATTTTCCTTTCCCATCTGCCCAGGGTCTCTTCTTCAGTCTTATTTAGTACCCATGTCTCGCACGCATATGTTACTGTTGGCCTGATTACCGTTTTATAGATTCTTAGTTTGCAATTTCTTGAAATATATTTTGACCTCATTTGTGAATTTAGAGTACCTAACTTCTTGTTTCCTTTCATAATCCTAGCTTCCAGTTCATGTTTTTCCCTGCCTTCTTCATCAATGACTACCCCTAAATATACGAATTTATCTACCCTTTCAAAGGTATATTCTATGTTGTTTGTTAGATTTACAACCAGCTGTTTCTCTTTATTTTTTTCTGTTGCTCCCATGATCATATACTTTGTTTTATTTGTATTGATTTCTAACCCATATATCTTTGCTTCTTCTGCCACTCTTTTAACTATTCTCTTTAGCTCCTTTTGGGTTTTTGCTATTAGTGCTAGGTCATCCGCGTATGCTAAACATTGGTGTTCATTTTTAAAAATTGTTTCGTCTGTCTTAAGACTAATGTTTCTGATTATCGTTTCTAACACTAGGTTAAATAGTGTGGTTGATAACGGATCACCTTGTCTTAGTCCCTTTCTCACAGTAAATTCTTCCGATCTTAGACCCTTCCACGCAATTTCATTAGTTGACTCGTCTAGTGTCATTTTTATCAAACGAATCAATTTTCTTGGAATTTCTAAATTTATCATTGCCTGATACATTTTTTCTCTGTCCACACAGTCGTATGCTTGACGGAAATCTATAAATAATGCATGGAGCGCAACTTTATTTTCGTAGCAGGAAGATTGAATTTCCTTCAGCGCGAAAATTTGGTCTGTTGTAGACCTGTTGCCTCGGAACCCTGCTTGATACTCTTGTAGGACAGTTTCGGCCTGTTCGTTCAACCTTTTTCTTATTATTTTAGCCAGTATCTTGTACGTTGTTTCTAGTAACGCGATACCTCTGTAATTATCACATCTTTGTTTATCCCCCTTTTTGTGTAAAGGACATATTCGTGCCTTTGTCCAGTCTTTTGGCATTCTTTCACTGCTCCATATGCGGTCTATCAGTTTGTAAATATTTTTCCACAGCTTTTCTCCTCCTGTCTTCAGATTTTCAGCGTATATTTCACTGATTCCCGGGCTCCTATTATTTTTCATTTTTCTAATTTCTTCTATAACCTCTTCTTCAGTGGGTCTTCTTACCAGTACTTCATCTTCTCCTATTGAGATATTATTTTCCGCCTCGCCCCTGTCTTCCCCGTTCAAAAGATTTTCAAAATAAGTTTTCCATTCGCTCATTATCGCCTTCGGGTCACTAACCATTGTCCCATTTTCTTTGGATAAAATGTAACTGCTACTTTTTTGATACCCTTTTCCAACTTTTTTGACTTCCTGGTAAAATGACCTTATTTCCTTGCTTTGAAATTTGTCTTCTATCTCTTTCAGTCTCCTTTCATTATGTGTCCTTTTCTTTTGTCTGCATACTTTTTTTAACAGCTCTCGTATTTTTTTGTATTCTTTAATTTTGTCTTCGCTATGTCTTGTTAAAAGTAGCTGCCTTATATTTTTCTTCTTTTCCACTAGGAGTAGACATTCGTTATCAAACCAGTCTTTTGTTTGTCGTTGTTTATTATGTCTGCTTATCGTACTCTTGTTAGCATCACCTATCGTTGCTTTGATCTGGTTCCAAATTTGGTCTACTTGATCATTTTGCTCTAGTTTCTGGCATGCATTGTTGATTTTTTCTTCGTATTTGCTTTTTATTTCTTCATTCTTTAGCATTTCTATGTCGTATTGCCTTGAATATTTCTTATTATTTATTTTTTTCTCACTTACATTTAAGTTGTGACGGTATACTATTTGTACAAGAAAGTGATCTGAGTTACAATCAGCACCCCTTTTACTACATACCTTTGTAATGTTGTTCATATCTTTCTTCTCTATGAGTGCATGATCAATCTGGTTTGTTGTATTGCCGTCAGGGGATACCCAGGTTCCTTTGTGGATTTCTTTTCTTTTTAATTGGGTACTTCTTATTACTAGATTTTTTTCTAAAGCAAAACCTATCAGTTTTTTTCCATTATTATTTGTTATGTCATGTTTACTGTTTTTTCCCGCCACAGCTTGATGTAGTTCTTCTTTGCCTACTTTTGCATTAAAATCACCTAAGACTATTTTAATATCTCTTTTAGGTATTTTATCATACTCTTTTCTTAGTTCGTCATAGTATGCGTCTTTTGTTTCATCGTCTTTCTCTTCTGAGGGAGCGTGCACATTTATGATACTTGTATGTCGTTTGTGGCCTTTTATTCTTATAGTACATAATCTTTCCGATATCGGTTGGAATGCAATAACTTGATCCTTGAATTTCTTCGAAATGATAAACCCTGTACCCAATCTTCTGTCCCTTCCTCCACTTTTAAAGAAGATTACGTCCTTCATTTCCATTATCTCGCTCCCTAATTGCTTTGTTTCTTGTATTGCCGTAACCTCAATCCTATATCTTTTGATTTCATTTACCAGTTCTTTTATTCCTCCTTCCGTGTACGTTCCCCTGACATTCCATGAACCCAAATTTATTTTCCTATTTTCATTTTTATTTATTCGTTTGCCATTTTCGTTGCCATTTTCTGTATTCGTCGCCTGTGTTTGGTTTCTATACTTTATCAGTTTTTTTGAGTTCTTGAGATTTTCCTCAGTTGTTCACTTAGTGAGTCCCCCTGCGGTGATCTCTCGAGTACTGATCTTTTCTGTCCTGTTGGTCTTTCTCCTGTTTTATTTCGACTATCTTTATCTTTAACTATTAGTTTATTGTAATTTATATATGCTATTTGACCATTCTGCCTCGCTTCTTTCATTTGTGGGATCAAACCTCTTCGTTCTTCACGTACCATTTTGGGGAAGTCTTCTTCTATCCATATATCGGTGCCCTTTAAAAATTTTGCATTTTTTAACATTTCTATTTTTGTTTGTTCCTCTGCTACTTTCAATAGTACTGGTCTTGTCCTATTCTGATTGAATTTTCCTAATCTTTTGACTTCCACTATATCTTTGGGCTTGCCCACTTTCACCCCTATTTTCTGCATTATCTTTTACTTATGTAAAGATACTGGAGCTTTTGCTTCACGCAAACAACAAATTAATTATAAGGTGCAGATCAAGCAATAATAATTAATATTTGTCAATACATTTGATAATTAAAATATATAATTATAAAATATTCACTTCTGGACCAGACTGTACGACATAAGGCTTTGGGGATAATACTCATGCGCAGAAGTGTTAAACATCGATCTCTCTCAGGCTCGTTTCTCGCTTGTATAAAAGCCTACAAATTAGCGTTCCAGTATTACCATATTCCAGTGACACGTTGACGAGTAGTTCGCGGAACTTTATTCGCCTATTCTAGTAGTTCTGTGGTGACACCAGAGTATATTTTCCTGTTGGTGGTATTACATTACTCTATTAATTTAAGTTTTAAATATATAGTTCGCACAAAGAGTTAAATATAAACAGTATAATGGATGTGTGTTTTATGTGCACGAAGGACTACCACTGCGTCCCTGTGGACGACAGAATAGTGTCCGAAGTGGAGTATCTTATTCCTGAAATAGTAAGTCTAGTTATACATATCTAAAATTTACTTTGTATATTTGTTTTTAAATGGTGCAAAAGTGAGGTTAGGCTAAGAGAGAATATGACCATGTCGTACAATCGACAAGTCGTTTGATCGACTATATTTTTTTCATACAGGCGATTTGAAACTCCGAAATATACAGGAAAAAGAGAAAAATAATTGATGTACAATTGGACGCATCAATTAGCAAATAATATGTGTAGAAATATTATAAAAAATGATATTATTTCTAATTTTCTTATATTTATATCTCGCTATATACAGGCTGACCAATTATTTAAGCATGGCGATTTAGAGAACTATAAGAGTAACAAAGTCGGTTAAATTAGACAAAATTTGCCTTATTTAGGGGTCATTTTATATGTTTTTGCTTTACCCAAATTGCATAGGTGACTAGATATGATCAAAAAATGTAAATTTATCAATTTTCTGTTTTTGCTTATAACTTTTTTATTTTACTACGAATTCACTGCAGTCCTCCAAAGTTTTATTTCTCATACCGATTTTGATTAATTAATACCAACTTTCAATTTTCATATGGACCTCAAAGTAGGCTGTGAGACCGTAAAAGAAGTCAAGAAGATTGATATTTTACTCTATATTTCTATATCCATTTAGCTATCACTATCCGAAATACTAGAATAAAATTATATTCTTGCTTGCTACATTTTATGTGTATATTATGAGAATAGATTTTACATTTCAGACAATCATCAAGTTGGGTATTCCACTGCGCATCTGTTCCGTGTGTGAGGGGGCCCTCGACGCCTTCAGTAAATTCAAACATTCCAGTGTGGAGAGCAGCCGGCGCCTAGAGAGCAGCATCAGGGCCCGCGGGGCCCCGGGGCCTTCGCTACACACAGGCAGGGCCCCTGTTGTGAGCCACAATGACACATCTGGTACCCAACCCGAGAAGGGAGGAGAGATGTATATTATGGAAGAACCTGTAGAGGAAACATGGCCGGAGTGTCACCTGTACATAAACAGCGCATCCCTAAACCCTGCCCTGCGGGTAGACAGGACATCTCCAGACACATACAGGGCTCTTCCCAATCCATTCGTTCTGCTGGAAAGTGTATTGCCAAAGAATAAATTGCATAAAAGTAGAATGTCTCTAATCACTGCATTGCACACAGATATCTCCATTAAGGAAGAACAACTAGAAGAAACGCCACAAGACCGACGACTTTATAATTATATAAAGGAAAACATATGCAAGGAAGAATATGCAGAAAGTAATAAAATTAATGATGATAAAATTAATGAAGTAGAACACAAGACAGAGGAGGAGAATTCAAGGGCGGACACACGGGAGGAAGTGTGGGAGAAGAGTTCCGCTGAGCCCGAAGAAATAGTTGTAAAAGAAAATGACAAAAATAATCAAATTGACACAAAGAAAAGTACCCTCTGTAATAAAAACTTTAAGAAAACACATAAAAGAGAACATCGAAGTAATATTAGTAACAAATTATTCATACGTAAAAATGATTTATCGCGTCGTAAGAAACAAGTACATAGGCGAATAAAATATTTACCGTGCATTCTATGTACAAAAACATTTATTTACAAATACGATTTGAATAGACATATAGAGTTGCATAATGGAATTAAAAATATTCAGTGTTTTATTTGTAAAAAAAGATTTTCTAAAAAGCATAATTTGAGACAACATTTAAATACTCATAATGGACAAAAAGACTTCCGCGGTAATACAAGCACTAAAAAATTTACGTCGGAAACTGAGTTAAAAAGCCGCAGTTCAGAACAAGAGAGCATCCGAGTAAACAAAGCGTGGCCGTGCTCTGTGTGTCATAAGATATTTAGATTTAAAAGACAATTGGATCAGCATATGAAAGTTCATTCTAAAAAGTATCGGTGTGAAATCTGCAGAAAATCGTTCACGCGGAAACGTGGTTTATTGAAGCACGTGAAAGTACATTCTGGAATAAAGAACTTTCATTGTAATGTTTGTAGTAAGTCATTCAAACATAAATGGTATTTACGCGCCCATATCAGACTTCATTCCGGAATAAAAGACTATCAGTGCAATGTCTGTAGTAAATCATTTACGCAGAAGTCGTATTTAAATAATCACATGAAAATCCATTTGGGAATAAAAGAACATAAATGCAATGTCTGTTTTAAAACATTTATGTGGAAGTCTCATTTAAATATTCATATGAAAATTCATTTGGGAATAAAAGAACATAAATGCAATGTCTGTTTTAAAACATTTACGAGGAAGTCGACTTTAAATACTCACATGAAAATCCATTTGAGAATAAAAGAACATAAATGAAATGTCTGTTTTAAATAATTTACAAAACAGTATATTTTAGATAGTCACATAAAAGTTCATTCTGCTATAAAAGACCAACATTGTAATGTTTGTAATAAATCATTAATACAGAAAACTGATTTACAACGTCACATGATAGTTCATTCTGAAATACAGGTAAACCATACTAATATAAACCTCGATTAATTACTCACACGAAAACTCATTTTAAAACTGAATATGTTACATAATTTAATACTTAACATAAAAGTCTGTGGTTAATGTTAAAGTAGAGAAACACCCAGAAAGGAACCAGATTGCCCTCTTACTGGTTACAGCACCGGGAATCTACCTCTTGTGCAAATCATTGTGAGTAATGGGTACATTTATTATTTAACAATATTCATATTATTAATTATTATTTGTATTGCCCTTGCATTAAATATATTAGTAGATTAAATATAAGTTTTATGTGGCATTTATTTTTTATTCTGATAAGAATTCTGTTGAGAATTTGTAGGCCATAATAAGAAAGAGTAAAACTGGTATCAGACAGATGCACATGTCTAACTGTTAATAAAAATTATATTTGTTTTTTTTTTGAAAATTTCCTCCGACCTTTTCTGTCTGTTGCTACTTTTCTTGTGTGTTCTTAGTTTTCTTCTCGACCTCTGACGCTTGTTGTACTTCTAGCTGTCAGGTTTAATGGGTCGTCCTCTTTTTCTTTTTCCTGTGTCTCTTACTTCAAACATTTGTACTGTATAGATGTTCAAGCCATCGTATTTTGTCTAGTCTTCGATGCCCTTATATACAAGGGTTCTACCGAAAATTACTGCTAACTACTAATAAAAAATCTGATGTGTCCAACATAATACCTCCCGCCACTGTAGCAATATATTCTATATAAGTTTTTCAATACATTTAATTTGTAGTTTTAAAATTAGTTTGTAATTGTAATTCAGAATATTTTTAATTCATTTCATACCTAAAATTTCTTTCATAAAATTTGTATGACCAATATGACAGCTATTTTTGACGTTACTAAAACCGGAACTGAACTTACCTTGATTCACGCATGCAATATATTTCTTACATCTTTATAAATTTTACAATAAAACTACTTCTTTTTTACTTATTTTATCTTTTAATCTTATTTACATTAAATTTGACATCATATGTCAAATTTTGTGAACATATGAATAACTCATCTGTTTTATCGAAATTCCTCAGCCTAAACGATATGTAAAATTATTATAATTTTTTTCTTCTATCTAGCTAGAAGTTATATATAAACGTAATTATGCAGATCGGTAGAAAATTTAAAAATCTTTATATTTAATAATAATGTAATTTGCGAAAAAATGGTATTAGAGGTATTTTTTTGGAAAAACTGTTTAAAGTTTCAAGTAAAGTACTACTTCCGGTTAACCAATTGTAGTCAAAATCTAATCAGTTCATCATATTTGAATATAAGTCTTAAGTACCAAATATTATATATTTTACATGTATCATATTGGAGTTATCGTGGACGAAAAATCGTCACAGACACATACACACACACACGGACATACAGACATCTCGGTAAAAATAGCGATATCGTGTTTAAGAACCCTAATTCGTGCTCATATGTTGAAAACTCACACTCGAGTAATCTGACCAAAAACAATACCTCCCTTATCTATATATTGACAGGCGGGAGGTAAAAATAAAAATTTTCAAAACAATTTTTTTTTATTGTTTTTTATATACTTTCCTTTTAACTCAACACATTTAACATAAAACCAATCGTTGAAGCAATAAATCCATTCTTTTGGAGACACCTGAGAGACCAAGTTTCCGTAGGATGCAACCGCATCATTTGCACTTGTATATCGGAAACCACGTATGTTAACCTTTAATTTAGGAAATAGGAAGGAATGACAAGGTGCAAGGTCAGGACTGTATGGCGGGTGCTCCAGTAATTCCAGTTTGGACTCTATTAAATAGACTTTAGTTTGCGCAGCAGTATGTGGGGATGCATTGTCCTGGTGCAAGTCTAGTCTACTTACTTCCAAGCCGATTTTCACTCCCTTGTCAAATACCTGTGGCAAACAAATTGTTGTATACCAATTAGCAGTTACTGTTTTCCTATCTTCTAATGTAATATTGACAATAGGACCGAACTAATTATAATGATTTCGTATCGTCTCGAACTAGTATCTCGTAGAGCAGCTGAGATGGGTGTGGAACTGCGGCGGCAGTGTTAAAAGCTCTCGGCTACGTTGATGCTCTGTGAGTCCACGGCTGAATACTGTCAACAAAACCAACATAACCCCAATATCAAAGGCTGATTAAACTTTAACTCCAAACCCAAACGAACGCTAAAATCATAAACCGACGACAGACAATTTACTCTTTTCTACGCTCATTCACTCAGGATAGGGAAAGGGAATGATAATGAATGATTTGTGAAGTGATAACAAGAATTTTTAAAACAGAAATTACTTTAAACTAATCGATCAAAATCCTAAATTTGAGTGTCCATCTGGACACTAAAAATACGGCCAACTTGAATTAAGGAGATTGCTCTAATTATACAGAAATTACAAAAAAATGAGTTAAACAAAATTTGAAGTAGTGATGGCAAGGAAATTCGGCCGTGATACTAAATCCGGTTCCTGCCGAATCTTAATTAAATTTTATAATAAATTATAAAAAGATAATAAAAGTAAGTAACAATATAAATAAACGAATATAAACACTAATTTAGAAGTAATTATTATTAATACAGACTTAAACACTATGCACATTTATTTAAACACTTAAAACTACGCAATATTTTTATACAATATTTATATCACCAACTATTTATTTATTTCTACTTTACATGTCGCTGACATGCACTGACCGACACTGACTTCTTTCAGTGACTCTCTGCACACTCTGACCGAGACTAACTTCTTTACTTGTGATTGCTGTTTCAGTAACTGTTTCAATATCGGTAGCTTGTTTGGCTGCGATCTCAGCTGTTTCATTACCAGCTGTTCCGATATGGGAGGAGATCCAGAGGAAGACTCTGTTGTTGTTGTGTTGAGTTGCTAGGATTTGGAGTTCTGTTTATCGGTTTATTTAGGGATATGTTTTGGATACTGTGTATAGAATTTTGGGAGTCAGTACAGTGGCGTTGACTTTTTATATTTCTGTCAGGTGCTCAAAAACCTAAAGGATATATTCTATATATATACCACAAACAATCAGAAATGTAATTAAATGTAAATGGAGCAATAAAACAAATGAAAAAATTAAATGTATTTATTAAATTTTAGTTAAATAATAAAATCCCTGTATTATCAATAAGTTTGTATACTGTTACGTGAAAATAGCAGTTGCTATGAAAAAATAAATATCAAACGTCAAAATCTGCGTTAGAGTGAAAAAAAAACATAGCTTTTGAAGTTTGATTTTTATTTCTTCCTGGCAATTGTTATTTTTTTAGTTTAATAATTAACTTAAACATATTGGATTTGTATTTGTATGTAGATTCCAAATATATCAAAATGTGTAGGGTGTTCCCTTTAAAATTTAAAAAAATTGGAACCATTGGTTGAAATAAAATTTTGATTCGGTCATTTTAATAGTCTTGTAATATAGAAATTGTTTGCTTTAAACGAAGGAAGAAAATAACTAATACAAAATTACGTAGGATTCCAAAGAAAGAAACAAAACTTATAATTTCTTGAGGTAAATTTAAAATATTTTAGAACAGAAAATAACTGCAATGTGTAATCCTGTCGCTGCAAAACGTTGAAAGCGGTAACTGAATAGTTTTTGTTTCGTCAAATGACTTTACATATTTTATTCTCATTTATATTTCTTAATCTATTACATATTAAAATTACAACAATAATAGTTAGTAATACATACAATATAGTAAAATATGTTTAATGGTTAGTATCTTATTCTTTCAGTGGTCTTATAGTAGGAATAGCTTTTGTAAATTCTTCTATATTTATTTGATTTTATTTCCAACATCATTGATTATGAAAACTGAAATTTTATTTCTTTGTATTCATTTACAAAAGGTTTAAAAACATTGATTTTACATTGACTTGTACTAGAAATTTGAAATATTCCTAGTGTGCTTTTTGTTTCATTAATATTTTTGCAATGAATTTCAACAGTCTTTTTATCAGGGCTATATATAATTAATATTGTAACGGTACCTACCTCCATCTACGTACGCATAATTAGCCAAAGATCGTCTAGTGGAAGGTTTAACTTACCCTACGTTGTGTTTATCTAAATAAGTAACCCTTCATCGTCGTAATACAGAGTAGCTGTTAAGAGTGGAGGAATCGGGACAGGTATTTGATAAAATAAAAGAATGATATTCACTCCATAAGAAAGATAAAATATCTATCTTGTGCATTTATTTATAATTAAGAAATTTGTAGTGTGCTGTGGGATATTAGTCTCTCTGGTATTCACCTTATTAAACTGGGGGAAACCACAGCAAAAACCCCAATTAGAGAGATAATTTGACAATATAACAATTTATATACAAGGATTACGTTCAATTCATAAAAAGTCGTCCCAACAATTTATTATAATATCATATAGAAAAATTATATGTGTGAGTGCAATACTGATATTGGTTGACAACAACTGCAATGGAGTGCGTGTTGGTCTGCGTGGGTTTTATAGTTTGTTTCATATATCTTTTTGTTTATAGGGCCCTCTGTTTTGTTCAGAGTGATATGGTTTATATTCATTTTATAGGGTCTGAATCGTTCTGACCGGCCCATGAGCTCACAGTTCTCCCGGCCATACAGCTCTCGGTCAAACGAACCGGCCACGGCGAGCACACAGTCAGGACAATCAGTTACGTTTGCCACTGAGTGGCCTCCCGTCTTCGTGAGTATCAGTGACGTACCACGGTTGTGTATTGTTCATTTATAGTTACAATTATTAGACAACCAACATTAGACCACTCATATTGAGTAAAAATATTATATCATTGTGACAAACATAAATAAAATTTGTATATAAAACAAAATCTAGTAAACACATACCTAGTCTGTCCAAGAAGTGAGGTAGTTGGTGTGAATTCGATTGTTGGGTGGTGCAGAAACGTGGTGATGATAAAGTGATGATACACCCACTCCTGGCAGTGCCTTAGCGTGAAAGTGTAGGAGGATGATATAGTGATGATACACCCACTCCTGGCAGTGCCATAGCGTGAAAGTGCAGGAGGATGATAGTGATGATACACCCACTCCTGGCAGTGCCATAGCGTGAAAGTGTCGGAGGATGATATAGTGATGATACACCCACTCCTGGCAGTGCCATAGCGTGAAAGTGTAGGAGGATAATATAGTGATGATACACTCACTCCTGGCAGTGCCATAGCGTGAAAGTATAGGAGGATGATAGTGATGATACACCCACTCCTGGCAGTGCCATAGCGTGAAAGTGTCGGAGGATGATATAGTGATGATACACCCACTCCTGGCAGTGCCATAGCGTGAAAGTGTCGGAGGATGATATAGTGATGATACACCCACTCCTGGCAGTGCCATAGCGTGAAAGTGTAGGAGGATGATAGTGATGATACACCCACTCCTGGCAGTGCCATAGCGTGAAAGTGTCGGAGGATGATATAGTGATGATACACCCACTCCTGGCAGTGCCATAGCGTGAAAGTGTAGGAGGATGATAGTGATGATACACCCACTCCTGGCAGAGCCATAGCGTGAAAGTGTAGGAGGATGATATAGTGATGATAGGTTTGGGAAGCGGAGTCGGAGAGTCCAGAGAATCTACCTCGGACAAGCCAAGCATAGATCGAGCCCTGGATCCGACTCCTCGAGCGCGACTTTTGACTCGTGTTTTATACAAAAATATCCCTCTTTACTCCTTCAGAACTATGGTGTGTCGGGGGTAGTCCGCGATGCAAGCGCGTGATCGTTGAAGCTTCTACAATATTTTTAATATTCCATCTCACTTGGATGATAACTTCTTTGTCTTAATCCTTTCCCAAAGATGCTGATTTGTAAACAGTTCACACGTACGCAGACACATCGGCTAGGAAATATCATTTTTTCAAGTGGTTGTAACACCCTGGCTTGCGCTAGACTAAACAATAAACAGATACGGTCTCGTGCTGTACAGTCACACAAAAATTCATTATACAAAATAGATATTCTACGTAAAATAAATTTATTCATAAAATATTTAATATATGATAGAGATTATTACTAATATTATTAATAACAAAATTATACATGCAGGCAGTACTGCTTCAATATATTAGAATTTGGTAGACGAATTTATATTATTATGGGATGTTATTTGTTAATTTCACATTTACTATTACTGCTGTACAACAATTGGTTAGTACTTATTATTGTAACAAGTATAAATCAGCACATTAAGCCTGTGTTTAGATGTTAGCACAGGTTGCACATAATGAAGGTCAATTATTTATTCTACTAACCTACTCCTTTTTGCTGATCTATACTTATTATACTGTATAACTAGTGTATGGTAAGAGGTTGCCCGGCAGTTTGTGCTTTTGTGACTTTTAAGTAAAGCAATAAAACTATTACACATTTCCACAACCCGTGGTAATAATTAGTGTGCCAAACAGCAACCATGATAAGTACTTTATAATTATCGTCAGTCTTCAAACTGGCAACAATCCTTTTATATTGTTACCGCGAACGGGTGTAACAATCTTATAATTTATATGATTTGCTAAGGCTATTAATGCACCACCAACAACAGATCGATCAACTAGGGCAACATTTCTGTCTTGTAAAAATATACAATTTTAGCGGCTAGTCAAACGGAGATATGAGCAGATTTCTTCAGACTGGGCCCATAAGGACCCATGTTAAATCAAAAATTCAATTTGATTTTAATGGAAAACCTGTACAGACTTTTTAATGAAATTTGGACGGTAGGTATAAAAATGCAGTTCATATCGACTCTTGTACGTAACTCCAAAATTTTGATTTGTGCCCTTTGGCACAGGACAATTTTTTGACGACTCTCGCATTTCGCTATAAGAGGTATAAACTTCAAGATTCTGAAGGTCCCATATTTTTCGTTTAAAACCCCCACGGGATTAATTTTTAAGCGTTTTATTCGGCCGCTAGCACTCTACTATAAATGTATTTAATATATTTATTTGCTACCCTTTATTATACACAATATTTCCAATTGAAATATAGATTTTCTGAAATATGCTAAAAACAAACATATGAGTGCCGTCACTTCAAAGATTTTTATCATGCACATTCAAAGTATTATTTGTCTTTGTCTCATTACAGTCGTATAAGTCAATGATTTGATGTTTGTCTAAGGGCCTGGGATTATTTGTTTTTAAGGTTATGTCTAATTCTTTTAATTAATAATAACAATATTCATACATTAAATATACTAATTTTTATTTATTTTAGTAAAAATTCCAAGAAATATTATTAACAGCACGTGTGAGCAGTTAATTTTAAATATTTTGAGTTTTTTAAACTATTTATGTCAATGTGACAGTTCGGTTATTTATTTTGTTTTAAATTGTAAATTTTTTTAATATCCTATTTTATTGATTTTTAAATGAAATTATATTTCTGTTACTTCTTACTACTAACAATTATTAAAATTTAAATATTTAAAATGAAATATAATTATATTTAATAATCGCAGTGCCATGTTTAAAGCTTAATATTAACTAAAACGAAATCTTTATTCATGCGAACATTCTCATGACGATCGAGTGACGTCACTTCTATATGGGCTGGTGGCGACTATAATAAAATGATTTTAACTTCATTCTTGCATACTCATGTTTTGTTATTGCTATAGTTTATTGACAAAGAAATATTTGAAATGTCTTTTCATATTCTTATTATTTAAAATGGCACATAATAAAATATATCCAGTATCTAAAAATTCTTCCCAGCCATACACACTTGAAATATTCTACCTCATGTTGCGAGAAGAGTATTAACCTTCTTTGATCAGCACAGAACACCAGTGCTTCCATGGCCAGCCCATTCTCCAGATTTGTCGCCTATTGAAACTCTGTGGGATGTCCTAGGAAGAGCAGTGCGACCAATACAAAATGTGGAAGAACTGTGACATGCATTAACTATTACTATACTGGAATGCTGAATATGCAAAGAAAGTTAAATTATTGCGATGCAGTTAAATATTATTTCCGTAGGGTGAAGAATGCGCTGCTAAATTAGAATTTAGTGCAAGCACATGGAACTTATTCAAATGCTCAACAAGACATGAGGTTTTTCATCTAGCCACTAGATTGCAACCCTCCTTCCTGAGATTTTATATTCAAATGTTTATTTCTTCATTAGTCGTAATGTGTTGAATCAATTGTAATTAGTTTTGACTTATTTACACGGCTAACATAATTTCGATAAATAAATAAATTATGTAACTGTCCGATGGCGTATTGAACATATAGCCTTACGTAATGTGATGCCTACATAACCTATAAGTTGTACAATAATGGTTACTTACATTAGTGATCGTAGGAAAAGATAAAAAAATACTTATGTAAATATACTGGAGCTTTTGCTTCACGCAAACAACAAATTAATAATAAGGTGCAGATCATGCAATAATAATTAATATTTGTCGAAGAAAAAACATTTTGTAAATACATTTGATAATTAAAATAGATAATTATAAAATATTTAGTTCCGGATCAGACTGTACGACATGAGGCTTTGAGAATAATACGCATGCGCAGAAGTGTTAGACATCTATCTCTCTCAGGCTCGTTTCTCGCTTGCATAAAAGCCTACAAGTTAGCGTTCTAGTATTACTATATTCCAGTGACATGTTGACGAGTAGTTCACGGAATGTCCGCTACTGGCGCAGCTATGCAACTTTATTCGCCTATTCTAGTAGTTCTGTGTTGACACCAGAGTATATTTTCCTGTTGGTGGTATTACATCACGCTATTAATTTTATTACAAAGTTTTAAACATATAGTTCGCACAAATAGTAAAATATAAATAGTATAATGGATTTGTGTTTTATGTGCACGAAGGACTACCACTGCGTCCCTGTGGACAACAGAATAGTGTCCGAAGTGGAGTATCTTATTCCTGAAATAGTAAGTGAAATTAAACTTTACTTATTGTGAATAAGAAATAATTTTACATATCTCCGTTGTGTATTGTTTTTATGTTATTAAACAGTTGCATAAGTGAGGTTAGGTTAAGAGCCGATATGACCATGTCAGACAATCGACAAGTCGCTTGATCGACAATACATATTATACCGTAGTTTTGTCGAGTTCTTGTGTTTCATTTTATTAATATTATTTACCTCTATATATACGTACGTATTATTAATGAAAAATTGAAATTCTTATTTATTTTATCATACAATATTCTTAAAATCAATATGTATTTACTTTTGTTAAGTTCTTCCTAATTACAGTTTTCTCTCTATTTATATTTTGTTTGAATTCTGCTTCCAATGTGATTACATTATTTTCTTTCGTTTTGAAATATTATTTTTGTTTTTCGTATAAAATATTATCGACGTCTTAAAATACTATTTTCTTTATTGTATATACCGAACAACGTTATATCCACTGCTCGTACATTACTAATATTATCACTATTACAGTAATTATTCTTTTCTCCAGAACCAAACATATAATTTTTGTTTTTCTATTTTTCATATTAATAACAAAAGGCTGATTTACAGTCTGAAATTTGGTGAAAATCCAATTATTAAATTTAGGCCTCTGAACTTGAAATTTGTGTGTTATTTCCATCTATGTTTCAAGGCATGGAACTTTCATAAGCTGTTTTGTTGTTTATATATGTTTTTTGGGTTAAATTTGTATATGCTTGGTTTATTGTATTTCCCGCTCGAGTTTGACGTCATAATTTCGGAGTCTATCCGGGAGAGCCACTTCCTAGAGATGGCAGCACTACTGACTGACTTATAGGGAAAATATTGTATTTTACATAAGTGCTAGTGTTATTTTGAAACTTTGTTTTGAGGATATTTTGTTATTTTTTATACATTTATTTAAATGATGCTGTGCGGTCTACGGTCGAAGTAGAAGCATATTATAAAAGGAAAATAAGATTCACAATAGGCTCATCAACCATTTTTTAAATTATTTTTTTATAAATCTGCATAAAGAAATATGTTGATAAGTGCAAATCCGGTTTGAAAATTCTTAGTATTAAGGGAGAAACTAATTATTTAATATACAGCGCTGCAATGTGACGTCATCGATACTAAATAGTGGTACTCAACCAGTAGGTTTTCATGTGATTTGCATTTCCTTCATTTTATATTTGATAAAAAATTAAACATGTATTAAATATTATCTTTGTTCAATAATTTACTCTAAAAATATTAACAAATATATTTTTATGGAAAGTAGATAAATATTGTTGTACATTTTGACAACTTTTTTCACTTTGACATTTCTATGGCGCTAGTGGGCTTGAGTCATGTGTTTGAACTACGACAAACTTTAAAACTTACAATATTAAAGCAATATTACAATATTTACATAAAATATTTATATACTCATAGCATAAAATAAATCTTTATAGAAATTACTTTCCGTTTTTATTACAGAACACCAACACTAGAAAGTTTTCTTATAAATTTGTATCCATTATGTTGCCTGCCTGAGTCAATGGCGAGCAGCGGGCTTTCATTTTTTAGCCAATCAGAAACTTCATTTTAAAACTAGTACTGATGACGCGGTGAATTTTATAAACCTTAATATCTCGGAACTGAATAAATTTTTAATAATTTTTTTATTGTTAATCATACTTGCTAAATATATAAATATTATTTACAACACATATTTACCATAATTTGATTATGGTTGATGAGCGTATTGCGGTTATCTGCTTGTTAACTACTTATTTAATTATTTTTAGCTGTACATATTATTTTATGCGATTACAAGGCAAATAAAGGGAATAATTTATTTTTATATAGAAATTATTGATGTTATCAATTTGATTATAAATAAAACAAGCAGCTTGAATTAGAAATTATATTGCAGTGATATTTTTGTATGTATTTGACACAAAATTACAACGACTACTACATAGAAATTTACATAAACATATATAGTAACTATAGCGAGAACATAGCTATCTTATATATAAAATACAATAGATAAATATGATTGACATCTGACATTGACAAGTAATCAAAAATGTTTTATTTCCAATACTTCCCCTAAAACTTTATATTAATTGTTAAAGTCAGGTGTCTCTGCTACAAATCAAATTAGTATTTACACCATTCCTAGCATACATCTTAAATTTTCAAACTATACGCGAGGTATTGGTTTTGTACATATATCAGCTATTTGTTGTTCACCAGCCACATGTTTTATTGTTAGTTGTCCTTCTTCGATTCATTCGCGCACATAATGAAAACGCACATCTATGTGCTTGGATCGTTTGTGAAATTCACTGTTTTTGGCTAGTCTGATGGCACTTACATTATCAACAAGAAGCACAGGTACGGATATCAATGGAGCGATTTCATTGAATAACCTACTCAACCAAACAGCTTCCTTCGCAGCCTCACTTGCGGCGACATACTCTGCTTCAGTAGTTGATAGTGACACACTGTTCTGTCGTCTACTCGCCCAAGATATTGCTCCACCGCTGTATTTGGCCACAATACCACTTACTGACCGTCTTGTAGTTGGATCGCTTGCATAATCGGCATCACTGTAGACTTGTAGCTCACCTGTTTGCCTAGTCACTTTATATTTGACACCTGTCATTATTGTCCCTTTAACATATTTCAAAATTCGCTTTACCATTGTCCAATGCTCTTTTCTAGGATTTTCTAAGAACTGGGACACATAACTTACAGCGAAAGAAATATCTGGACGTGTAGCGACTGCTAGGTACATCAGGCAGCCTACAGCCTCTCTGTAAGGAGCTGCTATTTTTTCTGTATTACTTTCTTCTGTCACATTTATTTCTTCCGCTTGAAGATATTTGTCTATTGGTGTAGAAACTGGGTTGGTTTCAGCCATGTTGAAACGATGAAGAACAGTTTCTGCATAGGTTTTTTGATTTATAAAAATAGATTTATCTTCATCACGTTGAATCTGTACATTTAGGTAGTAACCAACCTGTTCTACTGTAATTTCGAATTCTATTTTCAATTTTCTCAAAAATTCGTCGATGTCTTCTTTATTTGTTGCAGCAACCAAACCGTCATCAACGTAGAGTACTATTATTAATTTAGTACTGTTAGTATTTAGAAAGAACAAACATGGATCGGCTGTACTTTCTGTTAAACCAAACTTCAGCATAACATCTGTAAATCTTTTATTCCAGCATCTCGGAGATTGCTTTAACCCATACAGACTTTTCTGAAGTTTACAGACTCGATCAGTGTTATCTTCAAACCCTTCCGGCTGTTGCATGTAAATTTCTTCATCAAGAAGACCGTTTAAAAAAGCTGTCTTTACATCGAATTGAGCTAGTTCGAGACCTTCATTCGCTGCAATGCTCAACACAGATCTAATTGTATCGAATCTGGCAACAGGGCTAAATGTTTCATTGTAGTCAATACCTTTTCTTTGACTATAACCTCGTACAACTAACCGTGCCTTGTAGCGGTTAATTTTTCCGTCTTTATTTCGTTTGACACGAAAAACCCAGCGATTGGAGATGGCTTTTCGATCTGCTGGCAACTCTGTTAGCTTCCATGTTGAGTTTTTATCCAGAGATGTCATCTCTTCTTCATTCGCTTTCTTCCAGTGTTGTCTATGTGCTGATTTTATTGCTTCATTATAATTTCTGGGCTCATCGACTTCTGCTGACATAATTTCTACTAAACGTTCTGGTTTACTAATTTCATCTCGATTTCGAAGTCGTTGTTTCATTGGAGTATGTTGTAATGAAATTTTTTCTTCTTCAAAATTATCTTTTTCTTTCACATCATTTTCAACAGGAAACATAGCTACCGTCTTCCCACCATTTTCTTGTTCAAATATGATGTCTCTACTTCTAATAATTTTATTTCCAGTTTTCGTCCAAACACGAAAACCGTCAATATCTTCAGAATAGCCAACAAATATGCCTCGGTGACCCTTTGCGTCCCATTTCTTGCGGCGATCCTTAGGTATGTGGACGTAACATTGAGTACCAAATAGATGGAATTTATTTAAATGTATTTTCTTCCCCGTAAACAATTCATACGGTGTCTTATCTTCAATGCTGCTTGGTCCCGTTTGGTTTAGTACGTACACAGCTGTATTTACTGCTTCTGCCCATAATGACTTATGTAAATTCTTGGACAGAAGCATTGTTCGTGCGATTTCAACTATTATCCTGTTTGTTCGCTCTGCGCAACCGTTCTGTTCTGGTGTATATGGGTTGCTAATAATAAATTTGATTCCTTTTGACTTAAGAAGACTTCTTACTTTCTTATTGTTGAACCCAAGTCCACCGTCGCAATGAAATCCCTTGATTTCTTGACCCCGCTGATTTTTTATGTAACTCTGCATTTCTTTGACCTTCTCCGCAGCTTCAGACTTTTCTTGTAGAAAATAAACAATTCTATATTTAGAATAATCGCATGTGAAGCAGACGAAATATTTTGATCCTCCAAGTGAAGAGATTTCCATAGGGCCGCAGAGATCTGCATGAATTATCTCTCCAACTTCTTTTGCACGCTGCTGACGAGAATAAAATCTATTTCTATGCTGCTTCCCCTCTGCGCAGGCTCCACAAAATTCGTCAGAAACTTCAATATTCAAGCCTTGTTGTTGAAGAAATTTGTGCACATGGCGTTTGTTCTGGTGACACAGACGTTCATGCCAAACTTGTAGAGTTTCTTTTGAAGCAAGATAACTTTCGTAGATACATGGTGTTTCAGGTTGCTTTATTCGTATCAACATCTTGAAAAGTTGACCAAAGCGGACACCCTGGGCCTTGACGATGCCATCCTTCACAAACTCGCATGCGTTTTTGTTAGAAGTAAATGACAAGCCTTTGTCAAGTGCAGACGTTACTGAAAACAAATTTCTTCGGGCAGTTGGCACGTATAAAACATTTTCCATATAACATGACAGCCACTTACCCTTGACAGAAGCTTCAAATTTAATCATGCCTTTTCCAACAGCATTCATTGTTGTCTTGTTACCAATATGAACTTTTACTGGAATTTTGAAACGTTCAAATGAAGAAAACCATTCGTTGTGATGTGTCAAATGATCTGTTGCGCCTGAATCGACAATCCAAAGATCACTGTCAAGTTCTGCGTTCATGCTTTCACTGATGAATGCTTGATCATTGGCACCATTATTTGACAAATGTGTTTCTTTCTTCTTTTTCAAAGTTGAACATTCTCTTCGGAAATGACCTGTTCCTCCGCATGCATAACATTTGAAATTCTTCTTGTCTTTTCCTTTTTCATTTAAAAATTTCTTTGTCTGCTTGTTTTGAGTTCTACCTCTTGCTGCAACCAATGCTGCTAACTCTTCTTGTTTTTCACATCGTTGTTCTCGACGCTGTTCATCAGATGTCAGAACTCCCACTAAATTAATGAACGTTTGTTGTTCACTAGACCTTGCCCACCATGCTTGTCTAAGACTTTCATAATCGTCTGGCAAAGTCTCCAATAATTTTACCATCAAAGATGATTCGTCAGGCTTTACATTCAACTGCTGCATACGTAGAATTAAACCTTCGAATTTGGCTATATGGGTCACCATATCATCAGTTGGATTCATTATAAAACTGAAAAATTCTGCCTGCACTGTATGAGCAGCCTGTGTGGTTTGCTGTTCAAAAACTGCATGTAACTTTATCCACATTTCCCTTGCAGATTCACATGCAACTAGCAAAGCAATCACCCGTGCCTCTAGTGTTCTTATGATTATTTGACTTGCAGAACGATCTGCCTTATCCCATTCTTTTACTTTTCTTTACTCTGTTCCGCGGAGCAAATTCCTCACTGCAAATTTCCAAATGTTCCAATTCTCAGCACCACGTAGTTTCTCAATTCCATGAAAATCCATTTTAGGTCCAATGAAGAAATCAAGTTGAAAAACTAAACACTTGTTTTACAGCGAACTACGCTCTGCTACCATATTGATGTTATCAATTTGATTATAAATAAAACAAGCAGCTTGAATTAGAAATTATATTGCAGTGATATTTTTGTATGTATTTGACACAAAATTACAACGACTACTACATAGAAATTAACATAAACATATATAGTAACTATAGCGAGAACATAGCTATCTTATATATAAAATACAATAGATAAATATGATTGACATCTGACATTGACAAGCAATCAAAAAAGTTTTATTTCCAATAGAAATAATAGGGCTGTGTTTTCAAATATCTAATTTGAATCAATCGTAATAACATTAAATACAATTGTCACTTCGGAGAAATGTGTATGCATCTGTAAAGCAGATGGAGAGTAGTGCAAGCAATAAAAATTCATAATACCTATAATTTCCGTATATTTTTTTAATGTTACAGATTTTATTCGATAGGAACATAAATATAAACATGTACATCATGTTCTTTGTTTTGCACGTCTTTCTCCTGATAAGGCTCAATTTCTGGTATTTTGATCGTTTCTTCTTCTCTATCTTTCCTACAAACAATTCAAAATAAATATATAATGTTAAAGAATACTAATTACTACTTACAAGTAACGTCTCAATATCCAGACTATATTTTCCTGTTGGTGGTATTACATCACGGTATTAATTTTATTACAAAGTTTTATATATATAGTTCGCACAAACAGTAAAATATAAACAGTATAATGGGTTTGTGATTTATGTGCACGAAGGACTACCACTGTATCCCTGTGGACGACAGAATAGTGTCCGAAGTGGAGTATCTTATTCCTGAAATTGTAAGTCTAGTTATACATATGTTACGCGATAGACTAGTTCAACTACGCGTCGAAATAACTATCAAAGGTTCTTTAATACTGATTGATTCACACACTTAAATAACAATTCGGAAACACAAAGTATATTAAACGAAAAATCATTACATTTTCGAGTATAGTATCTTATATTGTTTTTTTTTTCTTGACAACTGCCTACTACTGACAAGTAATTTAATTTTTAATATTTAATAACTTCCATTAGATATTAGCATTGGTCGCAACAACATATCTAACATTTACTTTGTATATTTGTTATTAAATGTAGAAAAACCTAGGGGGTCCGTAGCATGTGTATCAGGGGTCCGCAGTAGATCAGTTAAAAAACAGTCACAAAACATGAGTTAATTGAACAAAGACTAAACTGGGCAGGGTTTCTTAGCAGCGCAGTTGTTTTATGTTTGTTTCTGATTGGTGCACTGCACCGATGATCGGTGTGTGAAGTGCGGGGGACGCAGATGAATTAATTGACTTGAGGTCTAAAGCAGTTTTGAAGGCTGAATTTCAAGCAAAAGGTCTTGGCGAATTTTGGTGTTCTTTGAGTGAAGCTTACCCTCTTCTTGTCAAGCGAGCTATGTCCGTTCTGATACACACACAGGCAGGGCCCCCGTTGTGGGCCACAATGACACATCTGATACCAAACCCAAGAAAATAGAAAAAATGTCTATTAAAGAAGAACCTGTAGAGGAAACATGGCCGGAGTGTCACCCGCACATAAACAGCGCATCCCTAAACCCTGCCTTGCGGGTAGACAGGACATCTCCAGACAAATACAGGGCTCTTCCCAATCCATTCGTTCTGTTAGAAAGTGTATTTCCACAGAATAAATTGCATAACAGCAGAATGTCTCTAAACACTGCATTGCACACAGATATCTCCATTAAGGAAGAACAACTGGAAGAAACGCCACAAGACCGACGACTTTATAATTATATAAAGGAAAACATATGCAAGGAAGAATATGCTGAAAGTAATAAAATGAATGATGATAAAGTTAATAAAAGAGAACACAAGACAGAGGAGGACAATTCAAGGGCGGACACACGGGAGGAAGTGTGGGAGAAGAGTTCCGCTAATCCCGAAGAAATAGTTGTAAAAGAAAATGACAAGAATTGTAGCAAAAATAATCAAATTGACTCAAAAGAAAGTACCCTCTGTAATAAAAACGTAAAGAAATTGCATAAAATAAAAAATCAAAATAATATTAGTAACAAATTATTCATACGTAAAAATAATTTATCGCGTCGTAAGAAACAAGTACATAGGCGAATAAAATATTTACCGTGTATTCTATGTACAAAAACATTTATTTATAAATACGATTTGAATAAACATATAATGTTGCATAATGGAATTAAAAATATTCAGTGTTTTATTTGTAAAAAAAGATTTTCTAAAAAGCATAATTTGAGACAACATTTAAATACTCATAATGGACAAAAAGATTTCCGCGGTAACACAAGCACTAAAACATTTACGTCGGAAACTGAGTTAAAAAGCCGCAGTACAGAACAAGAGAGCATCCGAGTAAACAAAGCGTGGCCGTGCTCTGTGTGTCATAGGATATGTAAATATAAAAGTGAATTGGAACAGCATATGAAAATTCATTCCGGAATAAAAGAACATAAATGCAACGTCTGTTTTAAAACATTTACAAGGAAGTCGGATTTAAATATTCACATGAAAATTCATTTGGGAATAAAAGATTATCAGTGCAATGTCTGTAGTAAATTATTTACGGTAAAGTCGAATTTAAATGCTCACATGAAAATCCATTTGAAAATAAAAGAACATAAATGCAATGTCTGCTTTAAAACATTTACGTGGAAGTCGAATTTAATTGCTCACATGAAAATTCATTCTGCTATAAAAGACCAACATTGTGATGTCTGTAATAAATCGTTCAGATATAAATATTATTTAAAACGTCACATGAAAGTTCATTCTAAAATAAAAATAAATCATACAAATATAAGTCTCGATTAATTACTGACATGAAAACTCATTTTAAAACTGAATATCATACATAATTTAATGTTTAACAGAAAAGTCTTGTGGATAATGTTAAAGCAGAGAAACTCCCAGAAAGGAATCAAGTTGCCCTGTGAAATGTGAGTAACGGGTAAATTTATTATTTAACAATATTTATATTAATTATATTCCCCTTTCCTCGCTTAATAATCAGTTCGAACTCCTTTGGCATTAAATATATTAGCAGATTAAATGTAAGTTATGTTAAGAATTAACAACCCATACTTTCATGCTTTATGTGGCATTTATTTTTTATTCTAATAAGAATGCTGTTGAGAATTTGTAGGTCATAATAAGAAAAACTAAAGCTGGTAGACAGATGCACATGTCTAACTGTTAATGAAAATGGTATTTTTTTTTTTTATCGAAAATGTGCTTTATTTGTATTATTTTTTGTAATTTGTATGAAACAATAAATATATATTATTTTACATTTTATAAGATAAAACAGTTTTTAATGCTGATAAGAGGAATTGACTGGCGAACCCATCACCGTGAAAATGAAAATATGTTAATCAAATTTTATAAACTTAATAAATAACTCATATTTTTTAATTGCACAACCTGGTGGTTTTTATTTACTTAATCCTTATATAGAATTTTCTCCGGCTTTTTCTATCTGTTGCTACTTTTCTTGTGTGTTCCTAGTTTTCTCCTCGACCTCTGACGCTTGTTGTACTTCTAGCTGTCAGGTTTACTGGGTCATCCTCTTTTTGTTTTTCCTGTGTCTCTTGCTTCAAACACTTGTACTGCATAGGTGTTCAAGCCATCTTATTTTTTCTAGTTTTCCATGCCCTTCGATAAGATGGTACCACCGAAAATTGCTGCAAACTACTAATAAAAAACAAAATTTTTCAAAACATTTTTTTATCGTTTTTCTAAATACTCTCCTTTTAATTCAACACATTTACACAGTCGATAAAACCAATCGTTGAAGCAATAAATCCATTCTTTTTGAGACACTTGAGAAAACAAGTTTCCGTAGGATGCAACCGCATCATTTGTACTTGTATATCGGAAACCACTTATGTTATCCTTTAATTTAGGAAATAGGAAGGAATGACAAGGTGCAAGGTCAGGACTGTACGGCGGGTGCTCCAGTAATTCCAGCTTGGATTCTGTTAAATAGGCTTTAGTTTGCGCAGCAGTATGTGGGGATGCATTGTCCTGGTGCAAGACTAGCTTACTTCCAGGCCGATTTTCAGTCCCTTGTCAAATACCTGTGGTAAACAAATTGTTGTATACCAATTAGCAGTTACTGTTTTTGTATCCTCTAATGCAATATTGACAATAGGACCGTATTTTGAGAAAAAGGAGGCAATCATTTTTTTACCAATATTTCGAACTCGTTTTACTTTGACAGGATTGGATTATTATAGAAAATATTCACGTTGAAAGTGAACTAAGTATAATGATTTCTCCGACACTAGGTGGGCTGGTATCTCGTAGAGCAGCTGAGATGGGTGTGGAACTGCGGCGGAAGTGTTAAAAACTCTCGGCTACGTTGATGCTCTGTGAGTCCACGGCTGAAGAAAAAGTAAAAGGAAGCACACACAAAAGTGTTAAACTGGAAAAGTCAATTACTCAAAAAACTAAATCTCAATAATCTATAAAATACAAAAATCTTTATAAAGATTGAATTGACGCAAGCAGTGACAAGAAAAATAAGAAAACGTAAGAAGAAATGAAAGGATGATACCGCAAGTTGTTACAACGCTACAAGTCAAAAACCGACATTCGTTTTGGGTTCGATGTAAAAATTCACTCAATTCAGTCTCTGAATACTCTCAACAAAACCAACATAACCCCAATATCAAAGGCTGACTTAAACTCTAAATTACTTCTATTTCTGAATATGTGTGTTTACTTTAAAATGAACTTTTAACAGTGTCCAAGCCGTCCTAAAACTATTTGGAACTATTTTAAATACCCTGCAACGTCTTAAAACAGCTTCAAACTTTTTTAACAGTGCCCAGACAGTCTTAAAACTATTTGGAACTGCTTGAAACTGTTTTAAATACACCACAACGTCCTAAAAACAGCTTCAAACTCTTTTAACAGTGCCCAGACAGTCTTAAAACTATTTGGAACTGCTTGAAACAGTTTTAAATAGTCTTACAACAGCTTCAACCACTTTTAAAAGTGGCCAAACAATTTTAAAATTGTTAATCGTTTGTTGTTTATAAATTTATAATCTCGGAATTCTTCAAATTATGGTTTTTATAAAGTATAAATATGTTCTTGTCTAATTCGAAATTTTGTTGAAAATACTCGTACGTCACACAAACTTCACATTTGTGTATTTTTAATAGTGATGTGACGAATAGCAGTTCAGCCGAATAGCCGAATAACGAATATTCGATGAAATTTTAACCGAATATTCGGCGTTGCGGAATAATATGTTTCTCTACAATGTGAAAGCGTGATTGGTGGTTCTCGTTGGGGACTGGAGTGTGTTTATTCTGAAAATGCTCGCTCTACGTGTTCAATCTCGTTTATTCGTTATAGTAAACTTATATATAAACAAAAATATTTGTCGCGTGTTTCATAAAATGAACAAATTAAAAAAATCAAAGGTGTGGATGATTGTCAAGACACCGAGGATAACAAAAAAGCTCATTGTGTATTGTGCAACGCATTAATTTCGAGAGGCGGTGTAGGAAAAGCCGCAACGACAACTTCGCTTACAAATCATATTAAAGGTAATTTGAATTCATTTTGTTTACATATATCATAAAATAAAATTTTATGTGAGAATGTGATTATTAAATTTGTACTAACTTTTTTTAGGAAAGAACCCTGAATCGTACAAAGAATTGAGTGGCCCAATACATAACCTCAAAAGTAAACTAATTGAACGCTCCGAAAGTTCACCTATGGTCCAACAAAATATTAAAGATTTTATATATATATATATATATATATATATATATATATATATATATATATACTTTCTCGAAAGTTATAAGAGATACAAAAAAATATTTCAAATAAAATTGTTAGTGTTTTTAGTAAGCTACAAAAATTAATGTAAATCAGAAAAAATATATTTTAATTTTCGGAGATATACCTATTTTTGACTTTTTTTTAAATGGTACTCCCTGTATATTTTTATATTATTTAGTACGAAATAATTTTTGCTTTAAAAAAGTTCCATAAGTTATACCTTCTAAACTTAATAGTATTCGAGATATTGAAGAAAATATTAAAATAATTTTACTGGAAAATAAAGCTGGCTATGGAACAAAATTTGACATTTGTATTAGTTTATTGTTAAAGGTTTGTGAAAAAGATTGATAACTTAGACTATTATTTGTTGTAAAAATGGAAGAATACTCAATTAACGAGAATGTGAAGAATTTGATGCACATTTGTAAATTAAAATGTGTCGTAATTCAATAATTTTGTATTCATAGCCAGCTTTAATTTCGAGTAAAACTATTTTAATATTTTCTTCAATATCTCGAATTCTATGAAGTTTAGAAGATACAACTTATGAAACTTTTTTAAAGCAAAAATTATTTCGTACTAAATAGTATAAAAATATACAGGGCGTACCATTTAAAAAAAGTCAAAAATAGGTATATCTCCGAAAATGAAAGTATTTTTTTTCTGATTTACATTAATTTATGTAGCCTACTAAAAACACTAACAATTTTATTTGAAAGATTTCTTTGTAACTCTTATAACTTCCAAGAAGAATCGCGTTTCCTAGTTTCATTTACATTCTGTATATATATATAGAAGGTTGGTAATACTGCTGCCAGTGTGAATGTGCTAAATCTTTTTCAAATTTCTTAAATATTTTTCATTAACATTTAAAAACTAAATAACTACTAAACACTTGAAAAAGTCGCACTCCAAAATTTTTACACCTTAAAACAATATTGTGCAGTGATGTGTCAGTGTGATTTGTGAATAAACAATTCTATTCAAGGTCTTGTACACGTTCAGACTTAAGTCATATCCAACAAAGTTGGCTTGGCGCGCAAGTGTTTGATTTAAATTTTATAATAAACTAGTGCTCCCAACTATATTGGAATAAATAAACAACAAACAAACAAAAAATAAAACAAAAAAAATATGGCTACCATAAAGGATATTAAAAAATTGCTGAATGAGGAACTCGAACCAATCAAACAACAAAATTAATGGTTACTTACATTAGTGATCGTAGGAACAGACAAAAAATAAATAAAAAATACTTATGTAAAGTTACTGGAGCTTTTGCTTCACGCAAACAACAAATTAATAAGAAGGTGCAGATCATGCAATAATAATTAATATTTGTCAATACATTTGATAATTAAAATATATAATTATAAAATATTCACTTCTGAACCAGACTGTACGACATAAGGCTTTGGGAATAATACTCATGCGCAGAAGTGTTAAACATCTATCTCTCTCAGGCTCGTTTCTCGCTTGCATGAAAGCCTACAAGTTAGCGTTCCAGTATTACTATATTCCAGTGACATGTTGACGAGTTATTCGCCTATTCTAGTAGTTCTGTGGTGACACCAGAGTATATTTTTCTGTTGGTGGTATTACATTACTCTATTAATTTAAGTTTTAAATATATAGTTCGCACAAAGAGTTAAATATAAACAGTATAATGGATGTGTGTTTTATGTGCACGAAGGACTACCACTGCGTCCCTGTGGACAACAGAATAGTGTCCGAAGTGGAGTATCTTATTCCTGAAATAGTAAGTCTATTTATACATATCTACCATATACTTTGTATATTTGTTATTAAATGGTGCAAAAGTGAGGTTAGGCTAAGAGAGAATATGAACATATCGTACAATCGACAAGTCGTTTGATCGACTATATTTTTTTCATACAGGCGATTTGAAACTCCGAAATATACAGGAAAAAGAGAAAAACAATTGATGTACAATTGGACGCATCTATTAGCGAATAATATTTGTAGAAATATTATAAAATATGATATTATTTTTAATTTTCTTATATTTATATCTCGCTATATACAGGCTGACCAATGATTTAAGCATGGATATTTGGAGAACTATAAGAGTAACAAAGTCGGTTAAATTAGACAAAATTTGCCTTATTTAGGGGTCATTTTATATGTTTTTGCTTTACCCAAATTGCATAGGTGACTAGATATGATCAAAAAATGTAAATTTATCAATTTTCTGTTTTTGCTTATAACTTTTTTATTTTACTACGAATTCACTGCAGTTTTATTTCTCATACCGATTTCGATAAATTGATACCAACTTTCAATTTTTATATGGACCTTAAAGCAGGCAGTGAGACCGTAAGAGAAGTCAAGAAGATTGATATTTTACTCTATATTTCTATATCCATTTAGCTATTACTATCCGAAATACTAGAATAAAATTATCTTCTTGCTTGCTACATTTTATGAGTTTATTATGAGAATAGATTTTACATTTCAGACAATCATCAAGTTTGGTATTCCACTGCGCATCTGTTCCGTGTGTGAGGGGGCCCTCGACGCCTTCAGCAAATTCAAACATTCCAGTGTGGAGAGCAGCCGGCGCCTAGAGAGCAGCATCAGGGTCCGCGGGACCCCGGGGCCCCCGCTACACACAGGCAGGGCCCCCGTTGTGGGCCACAATGACACATCTGATACTCAACCCGACAAGGTAGAAGAGATGTCTATTAAAGAAGAACCTGTAGAGGAAACATGGCCGGAGTGTCACTCGCACATAAACTGCGTATCCCTAAACACTGCCTTGCAGGTAGACAGGACATCTCCACACGTGCAGCTGCGTGCATTGCACACAGATATCTCCATTAAGAAAGATCAACTGGAAAAAACACCACAAGACCGGGAATTTTATAATAATATAAACGAAAATATCTGCAAGGAAGAATATGGTGAAAGTAATACAATGAGTGATGATAAAGATGAAAGGGAAAACAAGACAAAGGAGGAGAATTCAAGGGCGGACACACAAGAGGAAGTGTGGGAGAAGAGTTCCGCTGAACCCGGAAAAATAATGTTAAAAGAAAATGACAAAAATTATAGCAAAAATAATCAAATTGAAACAAAGAAATGTACCCTCTGTAATAAAAACTTTAAGAAAATGCATAAAAATGAACATCGAAATAATATTAGTAACAAATTATTCATTCGTAAAACTAATTTATTGCGTTATAAGAAAAAAGTAGATAGGCAAATAAAACAGTTACCCTGTGTTCTATGCAAACAAATATTTATCCATAAATACGATTTGAATAGACATGTGGTGTTGCATAAATTAAAAATTTTCAATGTTTTATTTGTAAAAAAAGATTTTCTAAAAAAGCATAATTTGAGACAACATTTATATACACATAATGAACAAAAAGACTTTCACGGTAATACCAGCACTAACACATTTACGTCGGAAACTGAGTTAAAAAGCCGCAGTACAGAACAAGAGAGCATCCGAGTAAACAAAGCGTGGCCGTGTTCTGTGTGTCATAAAGTATTTAAATTTAGATGTCATTTGGATCGGCATATAAAAGTTCATTCTGAAGAGTATCGCTGTAAATCGTTCAAATGGAACTCTATATTACGCTCTCATATGAAATCTCATTTCGATACAAAAGAGTATCAGTGTGACGTCTGTAGTAAATTATTTTCTCAGAAATTTAATTTACGCAACCATATGAAAATTCATTCCGAAATCAAAGACCATCAGTGCAACGTCTGTAGTAAATCATTTATGCTGAAGACAAATTTAAATTAGCATATGAAAATCCATTTGGGAATAAAAGAACATAAATGCATTGTCTGTTTTAAATCATTTACACAAAAGCATGTTTTAAATGCTCCCATGAAGATTCATGCCGATATAAAAGACCAACATTGTAATGTCTGTAATAAATCGTTCAAACAGAAAATCGATTTACAACGTCACATGAAAATTCATTCTGATATAAAAGACCAACATTGTGATGGCTGTAATAAATTGTTCAGACACAAACATCATTTACGGCTTCACATGAAAATTCATTTCGATATAAAAGACTATCATTGTGATATCTGTAGTAAATCGTTCAGACAGAAACCTCATTTAAAACGTCACATGAAAATTCACTCTAAAAAAAAGTAAACCATATAAATATAAGTTTCGATTAATTGCTCACATGAAAACTCATTTTAAATCTGAATGTGTTACAAAATTTAATGTTTAACAGAAAAGTCTTGTGGTTAATATTAAAAAAAACAAACATCCAGAAATGAACCAGGTTGCCCGCTTACTGGTTACAGCATTGGGAATCTACCTCTTGTGCAAATCAATTTGAGTAACGGGTACATTTATTATTTAACAATATTCATATTAATTATTATTTTTATTGCCCTTCCCTCGCCTTAATAAACATTTCGACCTTCTTTGTCATTAAATATATTAGTATTTTAAATGTAATTAATATTAGGAATTATCGAACCATACTTGTATTTCTTATAAGAATTCTGTTGAGAATTTGTAGGCCATAATAAGAAAGACTAAAGCTGGTATCAGACAGATGAACATTTCTGTAACTGATTTGACAGCCATTTCTCTAACATGCAACTTATGTTATCGTTATCAGACGTCCGTAAGTTTAGTAAATTTTTATTTTAAATTTAATTCAAGATACTTTTCAGTCATAAATTGTTGCACGGAAATGGTATTTGTATTTTATCGAAAATATACAAAAAAGTTATAGCTGCTACTACGTTTATAAAAGGCATACGGGGCGTACTTCAGTTGTATTTTTTTTATTTTGCATGTAAGGAAGATGTATATTATTTTACATTATTAGCATTAAAATGAAAATATATTTGTCAAATTTTATAAACTATTTTTTTTAATTACACAACCTGGTAGTTTTTAAAACTACTTATTTAATCCTGGCGTTCTTATCCAAAATTTTATCCTGCTTTTTGTATCTGTTGCTCCTTTTTTTGTGCCTTCCTAGTTTTCTCCGCGACTTCTTGCTTCTAGGTTTACTGGGTCGTTCTCTTTTTCTTTTTCCAATTTATTTTCTTTCGAACACTATGGGCAAGAGCGAACTTTGGCTTAGGCTAAAGACGCAATAGCCTAAGGCCCAAAAGTTTTAGGGATCGGATTCGAACTATATTTACACTCATTTTTAATTTTATTCTTATACAGGGTGTGTCATCGAAAGGCCCGTCTTCGGTATCTCCATTGTCGTTAGAAATACAGCATAAATTTATTAACTTAATTTATTCGTCCATTCAAGGAGCATAATGTAAAATTATTTTCACATACACAAGGTGTTGCATTTTGGCTCGGCGAGAATTGTTTGCCTTTTTTAAATGGAATGTACTATATATTTTTACATTTTTTTAATTGTATTTTATTCTCTTATACGGACATATGAATTTTATTTTAGTTTTTCGCGGTGTTGCCAAGTTATTCCGTTTATTCACTAATAAAGACCGAATACACGCAATGCTTTATAGAGACATAATAAAGTTATTTTAATAGTAAAAATTAAGAATATTTTTTCTATACAACTGTAACTTTATTCGATGTTCTCACTTTTTTTTGTGAAATTATACAGGATTTTCAACAAAGCGAATCAAATCATTTTCAAATAGAAACCCTTATATTTTATAATTCAGTTGGGTGTGTTTTTGTATTATCTTCATATGTTATTAAAGGTACCCCCCTCTACAAATTAAATTACAAAAAATTTTTAATGTAACCGTCATTCTCACGGAAACATGTTTATAAATGAGTAATTTACTCTTCCCAGATATTTGCGTCGACAGTTTCAAAAAAGGTCCGAATTATAATCTAATTTTGTAACATCCGGAGATCTAGCTGGCCATTTTCTTGGACCACCTCTTTCGATCCATCTAGTAGGAAATTCTTCATTTAAATAATTTTTAACCCGAAGATTGTTGTGAGTTGGTGAACCATCATGTTAGAACCACAATCTCCGGATAATATTCATGGTATACTAGATTTAATTTTTAATTGAATAAATAATTTTAGAAAAAAATGGTAAAAATCTTTGAAATTATTGAGTTGGTAGAAATTTGGTAATCGTTTATGAATATGTAATTTTTAATACGATTCCATACGTCCATTTTCCAAGTTAATTAACAAGGAATTTATAACTGACGGTTCTTTGTAATTTCTTTAATATATTTATTATAGAATCGTTTTTATTAAAATATATAATGAATTATCTATATTCCTCCATATCTTACAATCATATAACTAACCGTTTGAATAAAGTAATTATATTAATAAGATAAATAAGTCTAATTTTTCTTGTGAATATACATTGCTCTGATTTGTTATAAACTTTGTAGGAGATTCGACTGCCATCTATAGTACAATTTGTGTATTGAGTACCTCAACCAGACCAAACTATTCAGACATATATTTTTGTTGGTGATATCCAAACATTGCGCTGTTAATTTTAGTACAAAGTTTTAAATATATTGTTCGCACAATTAGTAAAATATAAACAGTATAATGGATTTGTGTTTTATGTGCACGAAGGACTACCACTGCGTCCCTGTGGACGACAGAATAGTGTCCGAAGTGGAGTATCTTATTCCTGAAATTGTAAGTCTGATTAATCTTTACTTTACATATAATACAATTATACATATCTCACATATATTATCTGATTTGATGTTATTAAATAGTGTATAAAATGAGATTGGGTTAAGAGAGAATACGACCATGTCGTACAATCGACAAGTCGTTTGATCGACTATATTTTTAAGGAGTTTTTGTGAAGTTCTTGTGTTTCATTATATTTATATTATATTTACCACAATATTGATACACTCACTTTTAATAAATAACTGAAATTTACAGTTATAACCAATCCTTCTCTCGAAGTAATTTCAAAATAATGGTAAATGGGCCTACACCATAACAAAAAATTATGAAATGTACACTTAAAATATGAGTTATTAAATAACGATTAAGATAAAAAAATAGTGTTTTTTGCAAGTGAAATTTATTGGCATGAGATGGCAGCACTATTGACTGGCTAATAAATACTATTGTCACTTTAGAGAAATGTGTATGCAACAGTACAGCAGATGGAGAGTAGTTCAAGCAATCATTGCTTTGTTATTATATTTATTTATTTTTCTATATAAAAACACCATAAAATTAAAAAAAAAAAATAGTTCATAATACCTACAAATTCATTATTTTTTTAATGTAACAGATTTTATTCGATAAATATAAACATGTACATCATGTTCTTTGTTTTGCACGTCTTTCTCCTGATGTGGCTCAATTTCTGGTATTTTTATCGTTTCTTCTTCTCTATCCTTCCTATAAATAATTCAAAATAAATAAATAAATTTATAAATTTAACGATGATTAAAAATATAACAATCGATAGAACATATAATAATTTTTATTTATTTATATTGTTAAATTTTCTACTCTAAATATACAAGCGAGTTAAATAATCTTTGGCTGAAACTACAAATAAAGATTTTAATATGTTGATTACTATCGGAGAAATAATTATAGATTTTTAAAATACATATATCACATTAAAGCCTGAACATTCATTCCTTTTTAACCTCGTTTTTAACATATGTAAAAACAAAGGTATGTAATAAATTGTAATTTTTAGTAATGCAAATAAATATTCAAAATGATCAGCATTTTCTACAGTATTTTTTCTTCATGTATATTGAACTTAATATTGGTCAAAAAAATTACCTATATTATTCTTAATATATTATAATTTAAGACCATACATTTATAATTGTATATTTTATCATAATAATTGTTTATGTCACATAATTATAAATAATAACTATTCGTGAAACTACTGAACGGTTTTACTTGAAATTAAGATATTTTATATAAAACATCAAATCTAAGAAAAAAAGAAAACGAAAGTGTTTAAAAAATATTAATAATTTACACCTTTGTATTATTATATGACATGTACCTACATGTAAGTCGAGTATATTTTTTCATATTTTATGTTTAAGTATAAATAAAAACGTGCATATTATTCAAATATTTATGTTTAAAAGCAATATTACTAACAAGAAATGAGGTACTGTCTTTTTGCTTTTATTATTATACAAACAATTCTGTGACACTTTTTTACTTTCTGTTTGTACATTCCTTTTTTAAGAAGATGTATTTATAAAATTCTAAAATTTGAAAATAATAGTACATGTACATTATTAGCAGGGCATGTAACTGAAAAAAATACTGGTTACCGGTTAACCCTTATAGAAAACGTTATAATAACGGTTTTAGTTCGAAAACCGGTTTTTGAAAATTGGAAACCAGTTTAAACCGGTTAATATATCGGTTACAAAATTAATTAAAAAATAATAATTATACAAATTTAATTTAAAAAGTTCGCAATTTTCGTTCAAAATATCGGTTACCGGTTTTTATTAACCGGTTTCTTTAACCGGTTACTTGCCCTGATTATTAGTAATTAGTAGTTAAACTTCCTCATATTCGAATTCGTATCAAAAAATGCTGTCTTTTTATATATTTATTATATTATTTTTTAAATGGCTATACTTAAAAAATCCTTGTCTTTCATATCTACCAAGAAATTAATGATAATCATTTTATAGTTTACCGCAATAATAATAATAATAATAATAATAATTTATTTGGCTAAAGTGATCCAGTACAGATATGTAGCAAGTCATTAAAAAATAAAATACATTTAAACTGGTACAAAATTATACAATATCATTCAAATATTCATTAACACTATAATATGTTCTTTCTATTAAAAATTGTTTCAGTGTAAATTTAAACAAACTGCTTGACTTAATGTTTTTTATGGAGTGAGGGAGTTTGTTAAATAGTTTAATACAAATTGAGAATGGGTTATTGGAAGCTAATTTTAATTTATGTTTGGGAATAACAAAATTTGATTTGTTTCTTGTATTGTAGTTGTGTACATTTTCATGTGTTAGTATTTTATTCGAATTACTGCGTGTAAATAATATTACAGAGAAAATGTACATACAAGGCACGGTTAATATTCTTTCAATTTTGAAAGTATCTTTGCATGACTCACGGTACTTCAAATGAAACATATTTCTTATAGCAATTTTTTGAAGCTTAAATATTCGTATTGCTGCTGGCACAAAACCCCAAAAGATTATACCATAGGCAACAATAGAATTAAATTTAGCATAGTAAAACATTCGTACTGTTCGTGTGTCACTAATTTCAGCTAAACGCTTAATTGCATAACATAAAACAATTAATTTTAAGCACCTTTCATTTATATCAAAGTCCCAAGACAGTTTTTCATGTAACTGTAGGCCCAGAATTTTAGTGCTATCAATTTGGGGTAAGGATTGCGAGTTGCATTTTATCAACATACTTTCCTTCCGATTACTAGTACTGAATTTGATCACAACAGATTTAGTAATATTAAGTGTGAGTTGTAAAGACTTGAACCACTCAGACAGTTCACTTACCAACTGAGATATGTTGGCCGAATGTTCAATCATATTAGTGCAAGTAAATGGTATCAAAATAGAAATATCATCAGCATAAGCCACGAAAGAAAGTTGTTGCATAACTTGTTTTATATTATTTATGTATAGTATAAATAATACTGGTCCAAGTATACTACCTTGTGGTACTCCGCATGAGATCGATTGATATTCAGATATATTGTTATTGTAAAACACACATTGTTTTCGATTGAACAGATAAGATTCAAGCCAATTTGAAAAGATGCCACGTAGTCCATAATTACTCACAATTTCTATTAGTTTATTGTGATCCACGCAGTCAAAAGCTTTAGATAAATCTAAAAATATTCCAGTTACAGCATTACCTGCGTCTAAACTTTTGTAGATATTATTTAGTAATTGAAACAAAGCAGTGTTGGTGCTGCAGTTTTTACGAAAACCGAACTGTTCAGCAATCAATGTCTCATTCTTGGAGAGAAAAGATAAAATTCGGTTTAATACAACTTTTTCAAAAATTTTGTGGAAAACTGATACTATGCTTATTGGTCTATAGTTAGAGGCTTGATCTTTATTACCTTTTTTATGTAATGCAACTACTTTAACGTTTTTTAATGCATCAGGAAAAACTCCATCCGACATTGAACTATTAATGCAGTGTGTTAGTGGCGCGATTATTAGATCACAACATTCTTTTAAAAGCTTGCTTAGAATTTCATCTAGTCCTGCAGAAGAAGAGTTATTTAAAGACATTATCACAGAAGCTACTTCAGTTTCGGTTGCAGGCTCTAAAAAAATTGTATTGTTAGTGGCATTGTTTTTAATGGTACGATTTGGGATACTTTGATTGTTGTTCGTAGTGTTACATAGTTCAGCAGGAATGTTTATAAAATAATCATTTAGAAGGTTTGCTACTTCTTTTGGTGAGTTGGCCACATTATCACCATGAGTCATGGAAGAAGTATTTGAATGAGTATTTTCCCCACTTTGGTTCAGGTTATTGTTAATAATATTCCATATTTTTTTACTATTATCAATAGATTTTTCTATTAAGAACATATTATATTGCTTTTTGATGTTAAGTAATAATGTTCTATATTTTTGTTTACTTAATCTATAGTTCTCTGGTGATATTCTCCCAGCTTTATAAAGATTAAATAAATCCCGTATGTTATTTGAATATTTCCCAACATTATTACCCAACCAACTACTATAATTGTTATTATTTGACTGAGAAACTTTCGGAAAACATAATTCGAAATAATATTGGAAAGAATTCATAAAATTATTGTACTTACTATTTACATTATCATACATATATACATCATTCCAATTTTCTTTAGCTAAATAAAACTTAAACATATCCATGTTACTAGAATTAAAATTACGAGCATAAGTTTTTGAGTTTTTTCCTTTATACCCTGAATTTACTACTTTAATGATAATATTTTGGGGTGAGTGATCTGAAATAATATAGTGAACTACTGTAGCTTTATAAGAGTTCGAATTTAAATTTGTAAAGATATTGTCAACACATGTTCCTGAACTGACTCTCGTTGGTTCTTTAATGGTAGCATATAAATTATAAGACGCCATTAAATCTGTAAATAATTTTGTATTCAGACTGTTACCCAAAATATTAACATTGAAATCACCAGCAACATAAATGTTTTCGTGATTATAATGGCATATGATAAGTGATAAACAATTGTTCAGTAATGTTAAAAACTCTTTGAAATTACCATCAGGGGAGTGATAGATAGTTAACACTATAGAAGTTATATTATCACTTGATTTGAATTTAACACAGCAACATTCGAATGTTATTTCCTTGTTAAATTTCTCAAAATTAGTAATCCGTTCACCATATATGTTGTTTTTAAGAAATATAGCAACTCCACCATGAATATGAGTTTGTCTAAAAAAACCAGATATATATTTGAAATTATTGATATTTAATAAAATTTCTTCTTCTTTACGCAACCAGTGTTCTGAAATACATAACATATCGCAAGGGTATTGTTCTAAAAACAATTCTAATTCTTCTATTTTATTCCTGAGGCACTGAATGTTTAAATGGGTCAGACTGGTACATTTGGCAGACAGCTTCTCTGGAACTACACTTTTATGGGTTTTCTGGCAATTCGATGAAAAAAACGATTAATGCAAACTCCTTGTGGCCATATGTTTGGATCCATTGCTTGTTGAAAATTAGTTTCATGAATGGCTATTTTAAAAGATGAATATTGATCAGGATGTTTTGCATCAAGTTTATCAACTAGAACTTCTGGAAACGTATTGTGGAGATAATTTTTTACATTCGACACAGTAGTTTCTGGGTGTAGTCTGAAAACATGAAGATATGCATATTTGGGAACGGATTTTAAAGAGTTAGTATTGTTTTGATTGTCTTTCATCCCTATTATTGGCACATTGATTCGCGATTTTAAATATTTTTCGGATCCAGATTTAATATTTCCATTTTGTTGTTTATTTGATTTTTCGGTTAACGTGGTAGTTTCATCATTCTTAAGTTTAGTTTCACTCTGTTTTAATGTTTTGTTTATCACGCCATTTTGTTGACGCTTGTCTGTGTCGATATCAGTATTTCTAACATTACCGTCTTGAGATTTCTTAATTAATGTCGACTCGACCGGTAAATCGATAAGATTGGAAGGTTTTTTTGATTTATCAATTTGTTTATTATGTGTCTGTTTAGATGGCGGTGGTTGCTGAAGAGTAGTATTTATTATAATTTTATTTAGAATATCTAATTGTTTTTGAAGTATATTAATTGTATTATTCTGTGAAGAAATCATATCGTCCTTTTGTTTAATTAGATCTTTCAAGAACTGTAATTTATTTACTTCAGAGTCCTTTAAGTCACTCACACTTCTAAATGAGGTTTCAAGGTCATTGTCACTGTCCACATTTTCGATTTCACAACAATTTGTAGTATTATCACTGATCACAGGTAATTTTAAAGCCTGCACACAACTTGTGTGTGATAATGTACCACATTTTATACATTTTAAACCACTATGTGCCGTTTTACGACATCTTTTGCAACACTTTTTATCACCGTTACTTAACACTTCTTGATCATTCGCAATTGTTTATATGGCTTGTTATAGTATATATTCACGTTCAAAGTGAACTGACTGTAATTTGTTTTCAATATTAAAACACTCATAATAAATATGAGTTCTAAATGTATTATTTTTTTGTAATCATTTAGATACGCATTTCATTCCTTTGGTTATACGTTTTTGTATAATTTCAGGAAGAATACATTTTTTATAAAAATTAACAAATTTTTCTTGCATTTGTTGCTTCTAAAAATTGTTATCTTTTTGTATTACTTCAACAAACAATTCTGAATCATCGTTTTTTATACAATAAAAAAACCGAGAATAACATTTCTCCCTTCCTGAAATGTGGAGTTGTCCCTGTATCTATAAAAATAAGAATTTGAAATATAAGTATAGTATCTTTTATTAGTAAAATATTTACGTTCTTGGTAGTAATAATTATGGGTTCTACGTAATTTAATTTCGTTATTATATTTATGAAGACATATGTTTTTTTTTTAGTTTTTTGTAGTAATTCTTCCCAGGGATCAAAATTATTAGCTAAACTATACAAGCATTTAATTTCAATTATGGTATCATTTCCAATTAGTCCTGAAAGTAATTTTTTTCACTATTGTAAACAGGGCATGTAACCGGTTAAAAAAACCGGTTAATAAAAACCGGTAACCGATATTTTGAACGAAAATTGCGAACTTTAACCGTAATTTTAACCGATATATTTCAGGCCAAAAATACCGGTAACCGTTAACCAAAAAAAGATAAACCGGTTTTAGCGAACATTAATCTTTATTTTAATACCATTTAGCGAGAAAAAAAAATAATATTTTTTTTTATATCTGTGTTTTCTATTTGTATTTGAACATGAGTCATGACAGATTTTACAATTAACATTTTATTGGAGAGTCATAAATGTAGGTAGTCTCTTTAGCCGTTAAGGTTACTTAAAAAGTCCCAAATAAATACGGCCTTTGTCAACAAAGGCAAGTTTAAAATTGAAAAGTCACCTGCGTTTTCTGAAGTTATTTCGGGAATTTTTGTGAATATTTATTAATTAAATTGTTTTTTTTTTGTAATTTTTTTTAATCAAATTTTTTAAATTAATTTGTTTTAATTAATTTTAATTAATTAATTATTTTTTAACCGATATATTAACCGGTTTAAACCGGTTTCCAATTTTGAAAAACCGGTTTTCGAACTAAAACCGTTATTATTATAACGTTCTCTAAAAGGGTTAACCGTTAACTAGTATTTTTTCGGTTACATGCCCTGATTGTAAATAAGCATTATTGTGTGCTGTAGTAGCACACAATCTGTAAGCTTATTCTTAGGCGCAGTATTACGTTAGAGTGTAAAATCACACGACTATGCCTAAATAACAAATCGTTGCTCTATGGAAATAAATAATGTAAGTATCTGTTTTTTACAACTTTTATTAGGTAATATACTGTTTTATTGAATATAGAACAAAGTAGTGCTCATATATTTACCATCAGGAGAAGCACCCAAAAAACCATATTCTGTGTCAATAAATAGTCCACTTTCTTCTACTTTTAAATTCATTTCTCTTTGGAATCTTTCTTTTACGATGCTCTCTTTTATTTTACCATATTCCACTGCTGCTCCGTAAAATGGTTTTGGATACAAAATAGTTTTAACCAAATTATGGCACGGTGTTGTTGTTTTCCGCTTTACAACAGATCCAAAATGAGATGCTGTTAAACGAAATCGTTTTTCATTCAAATATAATTCATTTTGAAATTGACCCTTTGTGTTTATTTCCATTTCTGTTTGTTGTTCCCTGTTAACCTAAAGTTATTTCATAATATAATTCATACAACATCAACAACAACACAATGTTAGATTTATACCTGTAAACTATTAATTATCCGATTAGATTTTGCTGTATACTCATCCTCATTTAATTCCGGCTCTTCATCACACGCCCCATAATCTTTGTTTTTGTAATTATCTTGTAGAATTTTTTTACGCATCTTCTATTGGTACGTTTATGTTGAATGCTTTTTTTGTGATTTTGTATATATTTCTTAAAATGTGTTCCGGGACTTTTATTCATAAATTTTTTCCAAGGGGATATATGCCACAGTACTCCTTTATTGTATCGCATACCAGCTAAATAGCTTCTCATTTGGAATGAGCCTCTCTGTATCAAATTTAATCGTTTTCCAGCTGTAATGGCCTTATTCTGATACTTTCCTCTATATCTCTATAGAGTTACAGTGACTGTAAGCTATAGAACTCTGTAAGCAGAGTTCTTACAGAATGGCACGAAAGTAATTCTGATCCTCATACTATAACCAAGCGTTCTGCAACTGCGTAGTTACAGAGCTGCTAACTTCAGGAAGATGTTGAAATGTTGACAAATAGTATATAATTTTGAGGTTATTAAATACAAAAGTGAGTTGTGCACAAAATAGATAAGAATATATTATTCAGTATGAGTTTTCATATGCTTTATGCAGGTTTGTTTCGACTGAGTTACGGTAATATTCTTTTTTATGAACAAAATAAAAGAAAAAGAAAGAGGGCAACAAATACGAGTGAATCCCCAATTATTGTAAAATCTAAAAAAAAGTATGTGGATACTGGTTCATATATGTAACTATTTACTTTGTACCCCAATTTGATGTCGTTTTTGGCATCCATTGTAGTTGGAAATTGTATCCACTCGCCCATTAGATTATTTGTAATTAATCGGGATATATTATTTATACTACGTGACATGACTGACTGACTTATGCAAGCAAATTTGAGTTCCCAACAGGTACCTGATATGATCCATTTGCAAAAAAATTTATTGTTCCTAAAACCTATTGACATTGAAATTTATTAAATGTTATGTATAAGCTATAAAATTGTAATTATTTTTACCTGCAAATGGAATGGTATTGAATCAATTCGTCTTGTTTGAACATATATTTGTAATGAATTTATAATATCGATCACTAATAATTTAGGTAATCTGAAATTACTGAGAAATGTTGCATTAATAGGTTATATTTAAAATTTTAATTCTCATACGTAATTTACGTACCTTTCATGATCGTACATAATAAGTGCGTAAATAAATAATGTAATACATCCATTTTATTATTTTATACGTATTATTTTTATACTGTAGTTGCTTATAGCGATCTTTTTTTCACTGTAAAAGTTACAGAAAATGTAGGTAACAGTTTTGCAATTCTTATAGAGCTTCTGCAGTGTAACAGAATAACATTTATGTTACATTCTATAACTTTTTTTTAGTTATAGAGCTTACAGTCCGTACAGAGAGGATTAGAATAAGGCCATAAATCTCGCTAAAATATTCATGTAGCATTCGGCACTGTTATTTGTTTCACTTTTTATTAAACGTGGTGCTTTTCTAATTCAAATTTCTATAGCTGCTAAAATTTCAGAACATAAATTTAGTATCAAAAATACGTAAATAAAAAAAAAATACCAATTAAATGATGAAAAACAGTACATTTTTTCATGTCAGCTATGTGTTTTTCTGAAAACACATTCAGAATAGTATTTTTAATGTTTCTTGGAAAACAGACATATTTTTTCGTCAATTTTCCACTTATAAATTACTCTCTTTGCTTCATTTTGTATTTTTTTTTATAGTAGGAACAGTTATATATTTTCTACCGTGAAGCGGTATTTTGGTGTCTCCTTTTATTTTAAACAAAGCCTTTTCGTATTTTTTTATGGCGTGGTTTATATATTACAGTTTTTTGACTTCATGTCCGTATGGCACTTTTTCTCTAATTTGCGAATATACGCTCGAGTTCCCATCAGCGACAAATTCTTTGTAACGCAGATTATGCATTGGAATGCTGCTATTGAAGCCTTCAACGATAATATCGCTTTCCATAGCAGCACTTGACCCCGACCAATTTCAAAAACATTTATGATCTTTAGGTTTTTCATTTTTGTCAGCAGTTGACAGTTGATACAATACTTATTTCTAACTCCAATATATAAAACCTTTCGTGTTTCTCGTCCAATAATAACACCCTACAATTTATGTATAATATACATGACTTATTTATTTACAAATCAGTTTACGTACTACATCCGAATTAGGATTATAATTAGGGCCGTAAGATCTCTTACTCCAGCCACCATCTAAATATACAGAGATCCATGGTATTCCATCATCTTCGACATTACCCTTTTCAATAGCTTTTTCGTATTCTTCTTTCCCGGCTTTTTTCCATTTCAGATAATAATCCTTGGGAAAATATCTATAATTATTTTAATTTTTTAATTGAAGCAAAATTGAAATATGATACAGTACCTCTAATAATTCATTTTCCAATTTATTAAAATGATACTTTGTTATTGATGGAATATTCATGGCTGAAAATATTTCCTCCAAATGAGTAAAAATACTTCCAACTGACAAACTACCCCACACAGCACCAGTGCTTATTTCAGATATTTTTTTTTGGATTTTCAGTGTGTACTTTCACCGTTCCCAAACAAAAGTTACATTCCAAAACTATCACACTTTTTAAACCCTCTTTCTTTTCACTTTTAGGCAGCAATATACCAGCCGAGCAGATTTTAGAATGAATTTGTTGCAGTGTAACTAATTTTTTTGCGAAATAATTAATTTCTTCAATTCGATTACCTTCTACATTTGATACATTTTGAACCCATTCTTCACTCATCATGGATAATTTATGTTTCTAAACACTACAATAACTATTAAAAAATATAGGTACACAGAAAGTTCGATTAAATTTATATAAATAATCTACCTGTCCGAAACAAAAAAGAAATCAAATGAATCTTTTTCAGGTGTTGACAAAACAGGCGCCGAGACTTTTTTGGACGTTGAAGTTATGTATTTCTGGTTTTCATGAAAGTTATAAATAATTTTTAAAATTAAAGTACTTATGACATAAAGTAATAACATTTTTACCTAATAGAAGATATATTTTCTATAACAGAATCTACATCAGTTAAAGCCGGAGTAGACAAATTATCTCGTTGTGAGGAGCTAAAAATGTTAGGTAAATAGATAAACTTCAAGCAAAAATAATAACTATGAACAGGAAATTTAATTCGATTCAGAAATACATATAATTCCAATGTAGTATATAATCTTTTTTATTTCCTTGTACGAAGTAAAGGGAGTATTGTAATCTCGAAAAAATTAGGTTTTCAGATTTCAACGGAAATATACGTTTTGACTTCCTTGAATCCATTTTGACTAGTTTCGGCGTGACGTCTGTAAGTACGTATGTATCTCGCATAACTCAAAAATGGCTAGCCGTAAAATTTTGAAATTTTGTATATGGGACTGTTATGACATCTTGTTTTGCACCTCCCTTTTTTATTGCAATCGGCAGTGCAAAAGAACACTTTGCTCGTAGTGTTTTTTGAATTTTTTGCATAACTCAAAAACGATTAGCCGTATAGAATTTAAAATATTGTTTATGGAATTGCTATAACATCTAATTATGCATCTCCATTCTTTTTTCTAATCGGCTTTTTCAAAAGGACAGTATAATTTTAGCAAAAACTTAATAAAAACAATAATTTAGTTGGCTTCTAATTTTTTTTGTAGGAAACATTTGATTTATATATTAATAATTTGACATTTGACAACTGTCAGAGTAACCTGAGAAATATATACAAAAATAAATGAAAACAATACAATAATATATTTTTTTTTTTTAAATATAGGTAGTTCAATATAATTTTTACACTTTAACACTATACGACTAATAAACTGAATATATAAATAAAATAAAGATATATATATATATATATATATATATATATATATATATATATTTACTCAAAGAAAGATAAAAGTACCTACGTATGTAAATGGACATAACAATATTTTTTTGGGTGTTTCATCATTATTTTTAATTATGTAACAACTTTTTTTTTACCTCTGTGGAGCTATGTTTAAGGTTTTTTTTTTTTTATGTCTTGCATTTGCAGCTTTTGCTAATTTTGATCGTTTTCGGTGACGTGCTGATCATGGTCTTCTAACTGGTGCCATTTCAGGTTATAATAAATATATTCACTTATTTACGATATATTTATAAATATAATACTAAAGTAAATATAACACTAAACTAAATAAACCAGAATAAAAATAGGTAAAAATATTAAAAAAACACTTGAAAAAAAAAATGCAAAAATCCAATATACTTTGAAACAACTAGCGGAACGTGCTCGATTCGTATAACGAAAGCTTTATAGCCGTGCGTGGAAGTAGTTTGATATCTCATCAGGTTCAAATCGCTTATATAAAAGTACTAGTGGCGCCTACGAGAAGCGTATTGCGGTTGTTAGCACAATTTCTTGATTTTACCGTGCCCTTAATATTATTATTGAAAAAATATCCATACATTAGTTATCCACAGATATTGAGTTAAAACCGAGGTTAAAACTAAATGAAAAATTGCATTATACATAGGGAAAAACGTATATTTATGAACATTTTTTCTTCTCATTTCTTGTCTTCAGATTGTCATCTGTAAATATTATGTAACGTTTCTCATAGTTTTTTTTTAATATTAAATAATATTTAAGGGCCCCCCCGTGGGCCCACCTTGTCGTGGTGGGGGGGCTTAGTACCCCTCTGTTGCCAGCAGAGGGGGAACTAACGGGCCATACTGCCTTATACCGAACGGTTAGTAGGCGGCCGTTTCGAGCTCTGTTTTCTTATACCTACCCGCGTGTTGGCCGTGCGTGGAGACCCGTGTCGCTGGAGGAGGAGATCCTGGTGGCTGAGGAAGCCCCAACACTCCACTTTGGCTCCGAATTCAGCTAAACGGGAGGTCGCAGACTAGCCCATCTGCGATCAATCGGTCCCCATCCCATTGCGAGGCTGGGGGGTGAGTAGTCTTGGGGAGTGGGGCGGGATAACCAGGAAGCGGGCATGCGCGTCGACTTAGCGGCCCGACGCGATCTTACCCGTGGAATGGCCCTGCTTCCCCCTGGGATTGCTATAGTCGTGGGGAAGCCCTGGCGCTATACCGGCTTGCGGTTCTAGCGTCCCATTTGAGGCTCCAAGGAGGGTGGGGATACCCAGGACCGAAGCACTATACACTATGTATGGTAAACCTTTGCCGCTACCGGGTACGTCGTCCCAAAAAAACGACACGTCTGGCAAGACGATAAAAGCGCCCGGGGAGAAAACCCCGACATCAAACAAAACTCCCCAAGGGGGGACTGTTGAGAAGACTACTCCTGCGAGTAGTGCAGCAGTAAACAAGAACACGAGCCAGGAAAAGGTGGTTGCACCCCGGTTCCTGGTCGTGAAATGTATTGAAGGAAATTTCGACAAAGTAAGCCCGTTTATCATTCATAAAGCAATTTTTGGACTGGTAGGCGATGTCAAATCGATGAGAAAGACTAGAGAAGGTTTGTTCATTGAAACAGTGTCGGCGGCGCAAGCTGTACGGCTGTTAAACTGCAAAAAAATAGGAAACCAAGATGTAGAAGTCTCTGGTCACAAGACAATGAACTATGCGAAGGGGGTAGTGTTTTGCAGAGATCTCCTTAACTGCACAGTGGAGGAAATTTGTGAGGAACTCCGGGATCAAAGGGTGACGGAAGTACGACGCATGAAAAAGCGGGAGAATGGTGAGCTGGTGGATACACCAAACCACATTCTCACCTTTAACTCGCCAGTACTACCAGATAAAATTAAAGCAGGATTTCATAGCCTCAAGGTACGGTTGTACATACCTGCACCAATGCGGTGCTTTAAGTGTCAGAGGTTTGGCCACACATCACTGAGATGTACAAATCCTGCAATTTGTGCTTGTGGGAAAGAGGCGCATGACGGCAGTAGTTGCGTAGAGCCAATGACCTGTGTGAATTGCAAAGGCAATCACTCAGCTCGCTCTCGCAACTGCCCCACCTACAAGCAGGAAATGGCCATTCAGGAAATTAAAGTCCGCGAAAACATACCGTATTTTGAGGCCAGAAATAAGGTCGTCGTCAGAACCCCATTACCCGGAGTTTCATACTCCACTGTTGCTAGCAGTAAACCTGCAAAAACAGAAAGCGCGTCCTTTGTGAAAGAACTGCTACCACAACTGGTAGCAGTCTTAAAAACTGTCTTTGTCACCAAAGACAGTTTTAGGCAGCCTGCTGCTCCTGAACCACGAGTTCTGCGGCAGAGAACAGGCAGCCAAACTCCCTCCGAATCGTCCCATAAAAGGGCAAGGGAGGGAGACAATATAGAGTCAAGTGAGGAGGAACTCTCCACTTCCTCACTTACTTCTATACCTCCCAAACGAGGAAAAGGATGGCCGAAGGGGAAAGCAAGGAAAATCAAGTCCTGATCCTTGCTTTTTATTTTAAACTTCTATTAATCTATTCATGGAACACATCATCCAATGGAATATACGCGGTTGCGTTTACCACTATTGCGGTCTGAAAGCCTTACTTGCAGCATATAACCCTATGGTTACATATCTGCAAGAGACCCATTTTCTACCAGGTCAGCCGTATGCCCTTAGGAACTACTATGTATTTCGGAAAGATATGGACCCCAACGTCAGAGTGAGAGGAGGGGTAGCCTTCCTCGTTAGGCAGGATGTGCGGTGTGAACCAATCTTCATTGCAAGCAATCTGCAAGCAGTAGCAGTTAGAATATCGGTGCCGGTTGAGCTTACAATTTGTAACGTATATTTACCCGATGACAACTGGGATGCTGGTGATATTCTTAATATCATCCAGCAATTGCCGACACCGATACTGCTACTGGGCGATTTCAACGCCCATAATGAGATTTGGGGATCACTGCACAGAGACCAGAGAGGTAGGATCATGGAGCGAATACTGGAATCTCCAGATATCGCTCTCATGAACACAGGCTCTCCTACCTACTTCAACGCTCGCTCTGGGACATTCTCGTCCATTGACTTGTCCATCATATCTTCCCGACTACATAGTAGATACACCTGGAAAGCCCTTGATGACTTACACGGGAGTGACCACTTCCCTATAGTCATCGGCACCGACACCCAATCCAGGGAACAGGTGCGGCTACCTAAGTGGCATTTCGACACGGCTGACTGGTCCGCTTTCACCGCAGCATTGGAGTATCCAACTCCAACCGATGATGTGTGCCATGATATTGAAGTGCTATCTGGATGCATCTTGAAAGCTGCAGAGGCTGGCATCGTTCACACCACCGCGAAACCCGTTAAACGGATTATACCGTGGTGGAACGAGGCAGTGAAAGATGCAGTCAAGAAGAAGAAGATAGCCTTCAATAGATTTAAGAGGTGTCCTACTCAGGACAACCTTATTTGTTTTAAAAAGGCCCGAGCTTTTGCTCGAAGAACAATGCTTGAGAGTAAGAGAGAATCCTGGAACACCTATGTATCCGGCATTTCGTCGGATACAACTATACAGGAGGTATGGAGTAGAGCAAATCGTGTGATGGGTAGAGGATACTCTCCCCCTATCACATACCTGAAATGGGATGAAGATACGGTCACAAGGGATCCAGAGCGCATTGCCGAACGTCTGGCAGACCAATTTCAAAGCGCGAGTAGCTCGGAGAACTACGCTCCAGACTTTATGGCTACTAAGCAGGAAAGGGAAGTTGTGCTAAACTTCGATTCACTCGAAGATCACGAGTACAACTTACCCTTTACCTTGCAAGAATTGGATCATGCGATCTCTACATCGCAATCTTCATCTCCAGGACAGGACAACGTTCACAACGAGATGCTCAAACACCTACCTCCTGAGTTCAAATCGCTCCTTCTCTCAGTATTTAATAGAATGTGGTCGATTGGTTTGTATCCTGCAATATGGAAGGAGGCTGTCGTAGTCCCCATCCTAAAAGCAGGAAAAGATGCACTCCACGCGTCAAGTTATAGGCCCATCAGTCTAACGTCATGTCTAGGGAAGCTAGTTGAACGAATGGTCAAAAACAGGCTTATGTGGTGTCTCGAAACGAGCAATCTGCTCAGCGAGCACCAGTCTGGTTTCCGGAAGTACCGTTCAACGACCGATCAACTAGTGTACCTGGAACATGCCATCAGGTTGGCGTTTAAGAACCGCGAACACTGTGTCGCAGTGTTCTTCGACCTGGAAAAGGCCTATGACATGACCTGGAGATTCCACATCTTGGAATGGCTGCACAGAAGGGGATTCCGTGGGAATCTACCGCTCTTCATCGCTTCTTTCATGCGAGATCGCAAGTTTAGAGTTCGAGTCGGTACTAGCCTGTCCACTCAGAGGGAGTTGGAAAACGGCGTACCACAAGGCTCGACTCTAAGCGTTGTCTTATTTGCGATAGCGGTAGATGATTTGATATCCGGCGTCAACAACTCCGTGGGTAAATCGCTGTACGTTGATGATCTCTGCATCTTTTACTCTGCTAAAAGAATGGGAGACATCAACAAAGTACTGCAATCAGCGATTGACCAGGTTACCCGCAATGCCGACGCCATAGGATTCAAGTTTTCCCACGAGAAAACCAACTGTGTCCACTTCTGCAAGCTTAATCGACCACATTATGGGCCACTTTTATTCTTGAAGGGTGAAGGTATACGTTGCAAGGAGAGTGTAAGGTTTCTTGGTTTACAGTTTGATAGCAAACTCACGTGGCAAACACATCTTAAGGATGTCAAGGTACAATGTATCCGAACATTGAACCTCCTTAAGATGTTAGCCGGCACGAAGTGGGGTGCAGAACCAAGAACTTTACTGCGCGTATACCAATCTCTTGTTTTAGCGAAACTAGATTATGGCTGCGTTGTGTATTCTTCTGCTTCGAGGACGCTTTTGAGAACCCTAGACCCGGTGCACCATTTGGGCATCCGATATTGCATCGGTGCCTTTCCAAGCACGCCTACAGCAAACCTTTGCTGCGAATCGGGTCTAGCTCCTCTTAACATCCGACGAGAGAAGTTTGTGATTTCTTACATTACGAAGATAGCAGCACAACGTAGTCATAAGAATTTTAACATTCTTTTTAATAGCGGATACAGGTCACAGCTCTTATGTAAACCACTGTGTAGTCGAGCTAGTGAACTTCTGGAGAATGTACAGTACGAGTTACCTGAGGTCACTCAGATTGGGTTCCTGGAAATACCACCCTGGACTGTACCCCAAGTTCAGGTAATCCAGGACCTAACTCGTTACGACAAGACACATACTCCACCTGTGTTAATTCGACAGAAGTTCTTAGCGATCCTCGACGACTACAGACACTGTTGTGTCATATATACCGATGGTTCGAAAACCAACAATGGTGCCGGCTCAGCCATCGTGGCTGACCAAACCCCACACTCGTGGGCCATGCCACAAGATACCTCCGTTTACAGTACAGAAGCATATGCCATTTGGCAAGCTCTTCTGTACTCCGTGTATGAAAGGAACTCCGTCGAGTTCATCATTGCCAGTGATTCGCTGAGCGTTCTCACTGCCATTCAGAACCCTTTCACAGACGACCCACTCATCCAGATGGTATTGTGCACTATCGCACACCTGGATGACGTAGGGAAACGTGTCACGTTTCTGTGGATCCCAAGTCACGTCGGGATAAAGGGCAATGAATTGGCAGATGAGGCTGCTCGTAACGCAGCGGACCTGGAACACGCAGAAACTCAAATCCTGACATACACGGATGTCAGAAATGTTCTGCATCGGAGGTTATCTAACAAGTGGCAAAGGCAGTGGGAGATGGTCGACAACCATCTGCGGCGAGTAAAACCATCGGTAGCACCAGTGGTCCTTCCCAGAGGACTGTCCAGAACTGAGCTAGTCAAAGTCCACCGGTTAAGATTAGGTCACACACGACTGACGCACGGGCACAGATTGGCAAGGCAAGAGCCTCGCTCATGTGAGCATTGCCAAGTGCCAGTCACTGTGCCTCACGTCCTTTTTGACTGTCCGTCATTAGAACCGGTGCGACGATTATATTCCTTTGGTAGGAATTTAGCAGAAGTTCTGGCTGAGCCTGGGAAGGTAAGGGAAGTTCTACACTTCCTAAGAGCTTGTGACCTGTACCGTGAAATCTAGTTTCTTATTTTAACATGTTAATTTATTTTGTTTTGTCAAGTATATGTTAATTTATTTTGTGTTTGTCTAACAATTTATTTTTAACATTTGACAATGCCGACGGGCTTTAAACGGTGATACTTACCTGTGATATTATTTTAACATGTTGTGAAGTCTTAATAATAATATTTTAACTTATCTTGTTAGGCCGACGGGCAATAAACGTAGTTTTTTTTTTAAAGTGTTGTGACGTCTAATATAGTTATAAATACTAACCTTGAGTCTGGCTAATGGCCCTAGCAGCCGATGCCTCCAACCTAAAAAAAAAAAAAAAAAAAAAAATATTTATGGCAAGTACTTCAAATAGAAAATAAATTTTAAGACAAGATATTATTCCAACTGCCGATTCAAAAATTTCCATTACAGTAGTTTAACAGCAAATGTTAAACAATATAAACGAAAAATTAAATGAAAACATGTGTAATTAATAAGAGTATTAATTTATTTCTCTATTCATTAAAATATACTTGAAATACTTAAACCTGGATGAAATTTGATGAAGGCATTTTTTGGGAAAACAAAAACATAATTAAAATGGGCAATTAATAAAAATACAAAAGATTTTCGATTTTATTTCCAAAGCATACTCGACCGAAATAAATAAAATGAAAAAATTCGAACTTATTATTTAATTTTCATTTCAATATGCACGTGTTTTATATCATAGGAAAATATATTTAACTGTACTAAGACTTTTAACCCGATATGAAAATTAAAAGTTAGTATGAATTTCTCGAAAAGTGTTCCACTTACAAAAAATTTGGGGGCCGCTGTCGCAAAAAGTGTCTGTAGAATCTGCAAACTAGAAACTTGTATGAATTGAAACAAAAAAAAGTTATGTCAAAAAGTAAAGTGGCCAATATCAAGTTTTTGCTCATATCTAGTGACCTATGCATTTTTTTCGGGAAAAAAAATACATGATTGAAATGGGCAACCAATGCGGCAGCTTTGCCCCAATGTAACCGACTTCGTATCTCTTAAGCCTGATTTATACATTGCATAGAATGGAATGGAATAGAACAGAATAAGGAATGGAACAGAATAGAAATATGAAACAATGTAAACGCATGGAATCATTTATACTTGTACAGAATGGAATGGAATAGAATAGGAAATTACTTATTTTTATTTCCTATTCTGTTCCATTCCATTCCTGTTCCATTCGTGTTACTCCGATGATATTCGTGAAGTTACGTCTGTTGCTGGATTACGTGTTTTGTTGTTGTGTTTGGTTATGAGTATAGAATAGACGATATAAAATTAATTTTATTAATTGAAAAATACCAAATTTTGTATGATAAATAAACTACAAAAAAAATTATGTTGCCATCTGTTTGAGAAAGCTATTTTATTTATGTATATTCAGTTTTACAAATTTGTTGCAAACGTTTTCAAAATTATAACAAAAAACTTGAAAATTTATATTTGTGGTAATAAGAAAATGTAAACAAAAATAGTAAAAATATTGGACTTAGCAGAATTTTGATGCATAATTTTTAATTGTAGAAAAACTTCAGGTAAATAATAATGGACATGTGTAAACAATAATTAGGAAATATTTTAAAAAGTTATTTTTATATATAATATTATTTTTGCTTGTTTATGGGACAATTTTTATAAAATTCCAGCTTCTAGTTTAACCAGAGTTTTGATATTTTAGTGACAAAGTGAGGTTAGTCTATTCCAAATTATTCTGTTCTATGCAATGTATAAATGGGTGCTACGTATTTCTGTGCCTATTCCATTCTATTCCTTATTCCATTCTATTCTATGCAATGTATAAATCAGGCTTTACGGTTCTCGAGATCCCAGTGGTTAGCCTCTTAAAACGGACACCTGTATATGCTATCCACATTGAAATTTAAAATCATTTCTGTTAGCAAGCAGTAAATATTTCAATTCTGTGTATTATATTTAAATAAAATAAAATTTAACTTTAATTAATTCACCACAACAAGATAATTGTTAATATTCTGTAATATGTTGTAAAATTATATAAATAAGGTACTTTCCAGAATACTCTGTACTATTTTTCTGAGGCTGGTTTAATATAAACAGAAAGGTTAATAAACATCTTGAGTTTTCTTCGATGTACAACCTTAACCTGAACACAGAATTTACAAAGCACTGCAAAAGTTCAGCTGTCTCCTCTCAAATAAAACAATATAACTATGACAACTGTTTGGAGTTTTTTTATTGTGTGCAATGATAAAGACTACGACTATGTCTAAAAAAGTAAGTGGAAATGTTCAACCATATTTACGTGTGTCAAACATTTCAAGGTTATGGCTAAAAATAAACTGTGATTATGTTAAAAGGTGGACAGGTAGCTTGATGATATTATTAAAACGGAGTTTACATTTCAGACAATCATCAAGTTGGGTATTCCACTGCGCATCTGTTCCGTGTGTGAGGGGGCCCTCGACGCCTTCAGCAAATTCAAACATTCCAGTGTGGAGAGTAGCCGGCGCCTAGAGAGCAGCATCAGGGCCCGCGGGGCCCCGGGGCCCCCGCTACACACAGGCAGTGCCCCCGTTGTGGGTCACAATGACACATCTGGTAGCAAACCCGAGAAAATACAAGCAGTTTCTATAAAGGAAGAACCTGTAGAGGAAACATGGCCGGAGTGTCATCCGCTCATAAATAGCGCATCCCTAAACCCTGCCTTGCAGGTAGACAGGACATCCTCAGACACATACAGGGCTCTCCCCAATCCATTCGTTCTGTTAGAAAGTATAATGCCACAGAATAAATTGCATAAAAGTAAAATGTCTCCAAATACTGCATTGCACACAGATATCTCCATTAAGGAAGAACAACTAGAAGAAACGCCACAAGACCGACGACTTTATAATAATATAATGAAAAATATATGCAAGGCAGAGGTTGATGAAAGTAATGCAATGTGTGATGATAAAGATAAAAGAGATCACAAAACAGAGGAGGAGAATTCAAGGGCAGACACACGGGAAGAAGTGTGGGAGAAGAATTCTGTTGAGCCCGAAGAAATAGTTGTAAAAGTAACTCACAAAAATTATAGCAAAAGTAATCAAATTGACACTAAGAAAAGAACCCTCTGTAATAAAAACTTTAAGAAAATACGTAAAAGAGAACATCGAAGTAAAATTAGTTACAAATTATTCATAGGTAAAACTAATTTATCGCATCGTAGGAAAAGAGTACATCGCCGGATAAAATATTTATCGTGTATTCTATGCAAAAAAATATTTATTCATAAATACGATTTTAATAGACATATAGTTTTGCATAATGGAATAAAAAGATTCCAATGCTGTATTTGTAAAAAAAGATTTTCAGTAAAGCGTAATTTGAAACAACATTCAAATACTCATGATGGACATTTCCGCGGTAATACGAGCATTAAAACATTTACGTCGGAAACTGAGTTACAAAACCGCAGTACAGAACAAGAGAGCATCCGAGTGAAAAAAGCGTGGCCGTGCTCTGTGTGTCATAAAATATTTAAATTTCGAACTCATTTGGGTCGGCATATAAAAGTTCATTCTGAAAAGTATCGCTGTAAAATCTGCAGTAAGTCGTTCAAATGGAACTCTATATTACGCTCTCATATGAAAACTCATTTCGATACAAAAGAGTACCAGTGTGACGTCTGTAGTAAATTATTTTCTCAGAAATTAAAATTAAATAAGCACATGAAAAACCATTTGGGAATAAAAGAACATAAATGCAATGTCTGTTTTAAATCATTTTCACAAAAGCATATTTTAATTATTCACATGAAAATTCATTCTGATATAAAAGACTATCAGTGCAACGTCTGTAGTAAATCATTTACGTATAAGTGGAATTTAAATACTCACATGAAAAACCATTTGGGAATAAAAGAACATAAATGCAATGTCTGTTTTAAATCATTTTCACAAAAGCATATTTTAATTATTCACATGAAAATTCATTCTGATATAAAAGACTATCAGTGCAACGTCTGTAGTAAATCATTTACGTATAAGTGTAATTTAAATACTCACATGAAAAACCATTTGGGAATAAGAGAACATAAATGCAATATCTGTTTTAAATCATTTACACAAAACCATAATTTAAATAGTCACATGAAAATTCATTTCGATATAAAAGACCAACATTGTGATGTCTGTAATAAATCGTTTAGACACAAACACCATTTACGGCTTCACATGAAAATTCATTCCGATATAAAAGACTATCATTGTGATGTCTGCAGTAAATCGTTCAGACAGAAACCTCATTTAAAAAGTCACATGAAAATTCACTCTAAAAAAAAGTAAATCATATAAATATGTCACGATTGATTGCTCACATGAAAACTCATTTTAAAACTAAATGTGTTGCAAAATTTAATGTTTAACAGAAAAGTCTTGTGGTTAATATTGAAAAAAACACCCAGAAATGAACCAGGTTGCCCGCTTACTGGTTACAGCACCGGGAATCTACCTCTTGTGCAAATCAATGTGAGTAACGGGTACATTTATTATCTAACAACATTTATATTAATTATTATTTTTATTACTCTTCCCTCGCCTTAATAAACATTTCGACCTTCGTTGACATTAAATATTTTAGTATTTTACATGTAATTAATATTAGGAATTATAAAACCATATTTTAATCGTTTTATGTGGCATTAAATTTTTATTCTGATGAGAATCCTGTTGAGAATTTGTAGGCCATAATAAGAACTACTAAAGCTGGTATCAGACAGATGCACATGTCTCACTGGTTTGACAGCCGCTTCTCTAACATGCAACTTATGTTATGAGTCGTCCGTAAGTTTAGTAAATTTTTAATTCTAAATTTGATTCAAGTTACTTTACAGTCATAAATTGTTATATGGAAATGGTAAATGTATTTTATCGAAAATGTACAAAAAAAATATAGCTGCTACTACGTTTATCAAAGGCATATGGGGGGTACTTCAGTTGTATTTTTTTATTTTGCGTGTAACAAAGATGTATATTACTTTAAATTATTAACAAGATAAAAGGAGTTGACTAGTAAGCCTGTCACTTGCAAATGAAAATATATTTGTCAAATTTTATAAAGTTATGAATAAATCTGTTTTTTTAATGACACAACCTGGTAGTTTTTTTGTATCTGTTGCTACTTTTCTTGTGTCTTCCTAATTTTCTTCTCGATTTCTTTTTTCTAGATTTACTGGATCGTCCTCTTTTTCTTTTTCCGATTCTTTTCTCTTTATTACTCTTTATTTTTATGCTTTAATAGTTGACACCGTTCTCTTGAAAACAGTACGCGATAAAAAAAATAAGGACTTCCGTAAATTTATTATAAGGAGCGAGCAAAAACTCGCTGAACTATTCATAATGTTGGTTAAATTTTTTTAGTATTTTATTATTTTTATTTTTGTTATACTTTAGTTCTATAAGTTTTCTTTTTAGTTTATCGAAATGATTGTGAATTTGGGAGATATTTGTAAGTACATTGGAAATAGGTTGAGACGGGTACAGGAAAGAGAGGCTACATGTTTGGTTGAGCACGTCCTTCGGTGCGGGCTAGTACACACTTACATACTATCCAGGATTACATCATACAAACATCGGGTTTCAATAATAAGCTCCCTACATTCATACTATCAAAATTACTTATGTGCCATGGATACCCAGCAGTAGGATTTACTCATTAGACACCAATTGGAATTATTGTTCTTGTATACTTTTGTTGGAAAAAATTTGTACCAACATCAGTATTGCTATCAACAGATACTAATATATTAAATAAATTTGAAAATGCTCTTCCAAATTTTGCTCGTCAAATACATTGTGTTTATTAGATAATCAATATGTATTGTACCTATATTTTTTTTTTAAGAAAAGGAAGAAGAAATTTTGCATATACTAATGCGATTGTTGTGGAATCCGATGAATCTACAGAAAATATTATTCTAAACAATGCGTGTCAATCCATAATAATGTTGAAATTGTCAGTCTTTACTGGTAATTTCAATAATTCTTGTTGTAAGAATTAATATAAAAATTTTTTCATGAATATGACACTCAATCAATAATTTTTACCAACATTCATCAGAATGGTTTATAAAATGAAAACAGAATTAAGGGGTCTAGGGTATATGAAATATACAGCAGTACATGTTACTCATATTTATATAGATGCAATAAAATAATATTGAGTTCAAAATAAGCAATCAATGCTTTAATAAACTTATAAATCATTTCAACTATTCTATTTCAACAAAGAAATAACTAACCTAACAAAACAAATACCGGGTATTAAGTTTCCAATTTTTCTCGCTAGATAGCTAGTGCTAGGATGGCATCGCCAATAATATATTAATTTATGCATACATTATGAGAGTAGAAAAATAATAATATTTTAGTAGCTAGCTAATTTTAAACACTTAGCAATATACAGTGTGTGCAACGAAACGCGGAAAAATAGGACTTCAACATGAGATTTCAAAAAATTGCAAATACTCTCTCTCTTGATATATTTAGAGCAAAATTACAAGAATACAAAATTGTTCGAAATTAAATTCTAAATAAAACAGCACATTTGCAATACGAGATATATTAAATATAAAATATAATACTTTCGGCAAATATCAAACAGCTATGGAAATAAAAGAAAATATTTTTTTCTGCGACCACCATGAAAAGTTGATATTTATGCTCTCTTTTGTCATCGTAAAATTAATGACTACTGAGGAACGAGCAAAATAAAAATACTTTACGGCGCGTACTTAATTTGCTCGTTTAGGTAAAACAATGATTGTTGGCATCGGAATTATTTATTTACTCATATTGTCATGGTTACAGCAACACAAAACAGGAAATTGGTTAAGATTGAATTGAACTTACTAAATAGGTATTATTATGTTTTTATTTCGTTAGTAAAGTCGTAGAAAAAATTATGTGTGCATCTCTAGCGTAAAGTGAATCTTTATTGCTCTAGCTCGATTGTAGCGCTCGCTACGTTCGCGCTTCAATTTACGGGCACGAGCATTAAAGATTCACTTTACGCTCTTGAAACACAAATAACTATTTTAATGAAATATTATTAATTATAATTATATTCATCATTTCATGTTTGGATCCTGAAGTTATTATCTGCATTTTAATATTATATAAGTTGAATTTAGATTCTTTCTCTTAACTAATACACAAATATTACAAAAATATAAAATTATCTATAATGACATATCATTAACTGTCACAACTGACACATAAATATTTTCTTTTATTCCCATATCTGTCTGATTTTTAACGAAAATACAACATTTCATATTAAATAAAACTCGTACTGGAGACGTGCTGTTTTATTAGTTATGATCTTATTTGATGTAGAATTTAATTCTGAACAACTTTGCACTGTTGTAGTGTTGCTCTAAATTAGTCAGGAGAGAGAGTATCCGCAATTTTTTTAAAACCCATATTAAAATCCTAAATACACACTGTATATTGTTTCTATAATCTACGCTAATATATAGATACATGAGAAGAAATTAATTTAGTTAGTGATTTTGCTATGTTATGTTCATTTTATAACTACATGATATCACCACAATATAGAGAGTATAAAGTAGCGACACTCCTTCCAAGGTGCTCGGCGTGCAGGGGGCAATAATGTGGGGCGCCAAACTTAAATCATACCGCGTACGTGTAAAAAGATTCGCATGTTAAAATTCCCCTTTTAAGTAAACTATTATGATTAAATTAGTTTAATATCATTTAAAGATATCTTCTAAACAATATATAGTCAGGTTTATAATATGTTGTCAGTTTTATCAATATCTTTATTACTCTTTAGAAAACGAAATACATTATACGAATGTCATTTATTTCTAATAATGTAAAGGATATCAATATTATAATGATTTTAATATTTGTGTATTTTAAATAATTAGAAATAATTAACATATATTCTAATGTGTTTGACTTCCTAAAGTGTAATTTTAAATAAGTTATTATTTATTTTAAATTATTAAATTATTATATATTATATATTAAACAGAAACTTTAAAGATGTACAAAATAAACGCAAAGTTATTTTTTATGCAATGAATAGTTTATTTTGTTATAATATTTAAAATGTTTAATTAACAACTAACCATTTTTTTATATCTTTATGTCATTTTTTCTTACTTAGAATTTATGTTATTTACTTTTATATTATTATTAACAATAGTTTCTTTTGTTGGTAATTGAAATATTCATTAGGGTTGTTTGATAAAGTTTCGTTTTTTATATCTTCGTTATATTTATTGTTTTCAATTTTATTTTATATAAGATGATTAATATATTGCTACATGATTATTTTAATACTTTGTTATTGCAATAATGTTGTATTTTCTTTTGATGGTCACGCCATACAGCTTGGAAAGAAATATGCCAAACAAACTGGCCGAGTGACGCTACTGTATATCTTTTGACTGTGCTATTACTTTCTTTAAAATAAGAACAGACAGCCCTATATTTATTTACTTTGTTCCTAAATTTTAAGAGCTATTTGGGACACCGGTAAAAGCATAAATTTATCTATATTAAATATATTTTACGTTTTTACGTAATCCTTATTGCCTAGAGTGACCTTTTATTTTTTATATGAAATCAGTACAAGACCTTTGTTCTGTATAATATTATTGGGCACATAATGGTAAAATTGTATCAATACTATTGTTTAATTTAATGCTATTGCTATGGCTACAATTAACAATTTTTTGAAAAATGTGTTCAAGTCATTAGTAGCAGTGGCAGAAATTGAAGTTAATATTTAAATTGCATAAAAATGTATAAATGCCAATCATTAAATATTTACAAAATATGGAAAATCCACGAGTGTCGTATCCTTTCAATATAGGGCACGAGAGCAGCACCGTCGACTTTGCCCAATCCTCATCTCATTTTACACCATTCCAGTGGCGGAAATTTAAATAAAAGTCAAAATATACTCTTCCAGCGAAAACAAGTTATATTTATACATTGAAAGCCAGATTTAATGCTCACTGACATTGTTATACTATTTTACGTTTAATAAATAATTTAAAATTTACTAATAAAATTTGTTTTCAAATGTCCATCTTATCTCATTCTACACCATTCTATGATTGTCTCATTTTACACCATTCCATAATTGTCTTATTGCACACCAATCCAGGCGGCAGAGAAAAAGTGGCGGAAATTTAAATCGACGGCATTGGCTCAACTCAACAACAATAACAAAATCAACAACAACAAATACTGACACGAAAAACACTAAAAGAGCGCAATGGATAAACCACACATAGAGATCGCAGAATGGAATTAATACAAAACCCGCCAATGACGTCGATTTATGTTTCCGCCAATTTTTCTCTTCCGCCTGGAATAGTGTGAACTGAGACAATCATACAATAGTAGATGCGTTCAATGAGCTTAGCAAACTAGCTGCTAATTTAAATTTTACTTGTAATATTTAGTGACGAAGCAATTTTCACACATGACATGTGACGAAGCTGTTTTCTTCGTCACTTTGTTATAAATATCCCTCCAAGTAGTCATTCTCCTGTTAATCAATTTCGTTATAAGTTGTATCACAACTCTTATGTCAAATGCTGTAAAATTAATTTTATTTAGTTTATTTATATTATTTATGTTATTTCTTACCCTTCTGTCGTAAGTTAATAAGTTATTATAGGGTTATTTCGATGATTGAATATGTAACCCTCTGTCAAATATGTTTAACTTGTCATAATGACAGTTAATTGAAATTGTTATTTCTATTGTTTAAACAAACTTTGTATAATTCTTAAGAGATGGCTCTGTCTACCTCTAATTATTTCTATAGGGCAAATACTTTTGCCATTTGACTTACCTACCCTGGTTGATTTTGAAAACGGCAGGAAGGAAAATATCCATCCTCATTATAAAATAAATAGCTCTTTGGGTCTTTGAACCATACATAGAGTCTATATAAGATTTCTTGCTTGAGAAATAGCTCTTTGGGTCTCTGGGCCATTCATTGAGTCTATATAAGATTTCTTGCTTGATAAATAGCTCTTTGGGTCTCTGGGCCATTCATTGAGTCTATATAAGATTTCTTGCTTGAGAAATAGCTCTTTGGGTCTCTGGGCCATTCATTGAGTCTATATAAGATTTCTTGGTTGAAGAAATAGCTCTTTGGGTCCCTGGACCATGCATTGAGTCTATATAAGATTACGTGGTCGAAGAAATAGCTCTTTGGGTCTATATAATATTTCTTGATAAAAGCGATAGCTGTTTTGTCCTCGCAAAGTTTGAAAACCCTTTCATACGTCAATTTGAGTCTTAGGACTATACATTTTGATGGAAAGCGTGTGCTCAAATACTTGGGCTATAATTTATTTGTGATTCTCTTGGCCTTACCGTATCTTAACTGCGAGAGATCACATTTAATTCCAAAATCGAAGTAAGTCCTGCCTTTTTCCAATTCTTTTTAGTAAAACCCCATATTCTGTCAATCTCTTATTATCTATTTCTTTTATAATTGTAATGTTTATTCATTTTCACTGTGTTTATTAATAGTTTATTATATGTTATTATCATTTCCAATTTTCGTTAAATAAATAATTTAAATCTAATGCTTTCTTTTCCTAAATGTTTTATTTCAGAACCGGACCCGAATTTGTGATTGCTTAGATTTGTCACCCTAGCAAAGTGACTGGCGCCCGAATACTTAGTTGTCAATGTCAATGTCAAGTGAATGTCAATGTCATTTAATTAATTCAATTATTATTTGTTTGTCAAGTGAAGACAATTCAATTATTTATTATTGTTAGTTACTGTCAAGTGAGATTAGTAAATTTCAGCGAGACGGTATGTAATTTTATATATATTTCTTTTGTAAAAACGTAATGTTATAAATATTTTGAGCTAGCTGGCGATATTTTAGTCGCATATACATATACATACGTTACAGACATTGTCTATAATTTCCACAACATGCATTATTGGGCTCAAGAAAATCCACATGTTGTAGTAAGAAAGTAGTTTACAACATAGGTTTTCATTAAATATTTGGGCTGGTATATGCAATGGGAATTTTCTTGGACCATACATACTGGCCAACAGATTAAGAGCCGGTCTTTCCATCTCTGGTTAAAGTGCCAGTTACCTTAACCATCGCATCGAAAATCTAATGTCAGTTGTCAAAAATATACGTAGTTTACTATTTTGGTGCGATATTTTTCTATTAACCGATGGTTAAGGTAACCGATACTTTAACCGGAGGTGGAAAACCCCCCTGAAACTGTTGAAGAATTGAGGGTGCGGATTGAAAACTGTGTTGAAATTATGAAGGACAATCCTGACCCTACTATACCATACCTATATTTTGCATAAGGATCGGGTGTAAGGGAAATGAGCAGTAGGCGGAGTTTATTTATGACATTGAACCCTGTGTATAGTCCGAACGACAATTCATTCCAATATTTTATAAATTTTGTAAGATGACTTATTTTTCAATATTCATATTTTTCTAATTTTATAATATATTTATATTCCGTTTACACCTATAATCTACTATTTTGCAATTTATGTGAAAATTAATTGTTTTTTTCTTGCATATTGTCATCCAAAAAGCGTCCTTTTGTTATTTTCATCTTCTGTTCATTTTAATACAGTATCCCATAGAGCACAAAGTAACTGTTTTGTTTTGTCGAATTCCCTTAACTTTGAGGATTATAAAGGCGCTTACATTTTATTAACATTTGATCTATCTGGAAATTTTTAATATTACCTGTAAGATAAGCACGGGCCTATGGTACAAATTATAAATCTCAGTTCATTTGGGGTGGTTTACCTTTGCGATAGTTTACCATTTGAAACAAAGACTCTTTGATTTTGCAAATATTTTGTACAAAATTAACAAATTTTCTAATAAAAAACAATGTATTGAATCTTATGTTCATAATTATTTTAAACATAGTTCCTATTACCAATTAAAAACAATATGTATGTTGGACCCTGGATATTGATTAAGAAGTCAACAATTTAATTTTCTTTCCATAAAATTAATTCTAGGTATTGTTACTTAATTCCTTTTATAAACTATATTTCTAATATTATTTTCTTTGCTAATCTGCCGGTAGAGAAACTAAGAAGACCGACAAGAACAAAAGAAGAATTTGACATCTAGGAAATAATAAACGTACAACTGAAAAATTGACGTCAGGAGGCGCGAAAAATCATGGCAGAAAAACAACAGGAGTTACCGGAAGAAAGAAATAGATCAAACAGTATAGGAGAAAGCAATGATTTCTGTAAAAGTAGAAAAACTACGAGATCGCCAGTAAGAAAGAGGAAAGAACTAGAATCATCTGAAGAAGTAATATTAGATATGCTAAGAAAGCTGAGTCAAGATTTTCTAGATATGAAAGATAATGTAAATAAATAAATGGAAGAGGTAGTAAACGTATTTAAATCGGAAATAAAGGAACTAAAGGAAAAAGAAGCAAAAATGGAGCAACAAATCAAAGAATTAAACCAGAAAATACAAACACTTCTTAGCAGAAAAACTAGAAGTAAAAACAAAGATTTCAAATATGAAAAAGATAGGAAAAACTAAAGAAAAACAAATGATATTAATGACTGTAGACTCATGGGAGGATAAAGTAAAAATATTGAAGAATAAAAATAAACTAAAAGGAACACAAATATATATTGAACATGATGACTTATAATGAAAGGGTCATACAAAACGAAATATTACAAAGAGCAAAAGACGAAAAGTCTCATAATAACACAGTCAAAATTGGATACAAGAAAATAAGAATTGGAACAGAATGGTACGAATGGAACGAGGAAAAAAGATGTCTTGTTCAAAGTTCAAAAAACTATCAATAAAAACAAAAAAAAATGAAAACATTAAAATTAGTACTTGGAATATTAGAACAATGTTAGGTGTAGGAAAAACGAGGGAAATAAATTTAGAATTAGGCAAATACGGAATAGATATCGCAGCACTGCAAGAAACAAGATGGAAACATCACGGATAGGTAAATAAAAATAGTTTTACTCTACTATATTCAGGCGACGAAAAACAAGGTCAATACGGAGTAGCATATATGGTAATGAATAGAATGAGAAACAAAATCATGCAATTTAAACCAATAAACGAACGTTTCGTTTACTTAAGAATCGCAGCAAAACCATTCAACATATCGCTTTTAAATATTTACGCTACAACAGAGAAAGCAAAGAATGAAGAAAAAGAAACATTCTACGAAAAAATAGAAAATGAATTAGACAAAATACCAAAGGAAGATATAATATATTACTACTAGGCGACTTGAATGCTCAAATAGGAAAAGAAGTCTACATCAAAGATGTCGCAGGAAAACACACAGCGCACAATATAACAAATGATAATAGACAGAGACTCTGTAATTTTGCAATGAGAATGAATATGGTAATAAGCAGCACAAAATATAAAAAGTCGTGGCAATATAAAATAACATGGGTGTCACCGGATCAAAAAACCTTCTCACAGATAGACCATGTAATAAACAACAAGAGAATGCAAACCTCGATATGGGATGTGAAACATATAGAGGTGCTTGTGCAGACTCAGACCATTACATGGTATCAACAACAATTGAGCAGAAAATAAGGAAAATAATTAAGTGCAATAGTAACAGAAACCAATGGAACAAGGAAGAATTAAGTAATATTCAAAAAAGGAAATAATATGCAAAAACATACAATCAGAACTTATAAACAAAGTCAGAGAAGGAAGTAATATAGAAGAGGAATGGATAAAAATAAAAACTTTTATAATAAAAGCAGCAGAAGAACAAATAGGAATACAACAATACGAAAATAGAAAAGGATGGTTTAACGAAGAATGTAAAATAATAACAGAAAAGAAAACAATAGCAAGAATCAAGTAGCTACAAACACATAAAAATGAAGATAAAACCGAATATGAAACAATAAGAAAAAAGTGCAATAAAATAATGAGAGAAAATAAAAGAAAATGGATTAAAGGTAAAACTAAAGGGATAGAAGAAGATAGGAAAAATAGAAACACTAAACGATTTTATCAAGAAATTATTCAAAACAAATATAAAAATAAAAAAAGTTGTATAAATAACATGACAGATAATACGGGAAAAATAACCGAAACTGAACAAGAATACAGACAAGTTTGGTTAAACTACTTCAAAGAATTATTAACAGATACAAATACAGACCCAGATGAAAAAACAGAACAACAAAGAGAAGAAAACGTAATACTAGAACCAACTCTAGAAGAAATCAAAAAAATAATCAACAATAGTAAGAACGGAAAAACCCCTGGAAAAGACGGGATTAATATAGAACTTCTTAAATATGGGGGAGACATGTTGCATGAACAGATACATAAATTAATAATTAACATCTGGAGAGAAGAAACGATGCCAAAAGAAAGGGAAATCGGTGAAGTCATAACAATACACAAAAAAGGGGATCAGCAAGAATGTAGAAATTATAGAGGAATCACACTACTCAACACGCCATACAAAATATTATCATCAATAATTCAAAAAAGGTTAGCAAAATCATCAAAAAATAAAATCGGACAGTACCAATGTGGTTGTATGTAGGGAAAATCTACAATAGACGCTATACATACCTTAAAGCAGATTATTGAAAAAGCACATAATTCCAAAATGAACATAGAAATGCTCTTTTTAGATTTTCGACAAGCTTTTGATTCGATAAAATGAGATAAACTAATACTATCGCCAAAAGAGCTACAAATTGAAACTAAACTAATAAGACTAATAAAAATGACGATGACTAACTCAAAAATATGTATAAAGACAAAAAAAGGAGATACAGAAGAATTTGTAATAAACAAAGGTGTTAAGCAAAAAGATGCTTTATCTGCTACCTTATTCAATCTAGCTTTAGAGTAGGTAAGCAGAAGAATAAATAAAAAATCAATTAGAACAGGTGGCGGACAAATAATTGCATATGCAGATGATGTTGTAATCATAACTAAAAGAAGACAAATCATGAAAAACATCTTAGAAGAAATAATAAAAGAAGGAAAAGATATTGGTTTGAGAATAAATGAAAACAAAACCAAAATAATGAGATACGGTAAACAAGCAGAGAATAAGAAAGTAAAAATAGGAGAACATGATTTTAAAGAAGTAGAAAAATTTAAATATTTAGGAGTAATGATATCAAACAAGGGTGAAAGAGAAACAGAAATAAAAGAAAAAATACTTGCAGCAAACAAAACAATCAATATGTATAAAAAGATGCTGAAAAATAAAATTATGTCCAAAACATCAAAAATTAAGATATACAAAACAATTATAAGACCTATAATGATGTACGAGTATGATGCCAAGACACTATCAATGAGAAGAAAAGATGAGGAAAACCTCTGAATAATGCAAAGAAAAATTCTAAGAACAATACTAGGACCAATTAAAATATCGGATACAGAATACAGAATACGCATGAACTTCGAACTACTACAAGAAATAAAAGAAGACATAGTACGAAAAATTAAGCAACAACGGGTAAAGTGACTAGGACACGTATGGAGAGCAGGAGATACGTCCACAATATACCAAGTGTTAGAATGGGAATCTGAAATAAAAGGAAGAGGAAGGCCTCGATCAACATGGTTAAAGAAGTTACAGAAGATCTATCCACCGCAGGAATCCATAACTGGAAAAGTAAAACAACCGACAGGAAAACTTGGAAAGACATAAAGTATGAAAATCTAAAACAAAGAAGAATAACCTTATAAATTGGATCTAGAGAGTTTCGAAGAAACGGCGCTACCCCTCATGGGGGTTAAGCAATGTTATTTAATCTTATCGGGGAACATAATATTATTAATATATTGGTTAGGTACAGGTTTCTTCTTAAAATTAAAGTTTTTATTAACGCAATTGTTCAATTGTTAGATCTAAATAATTTATGTTTTTCATTTAATTAGTTTTTTAAACTAATTTGTTACTATTTCATTACTTGAATAATAATTGTTTGATTACATATTTGATGCCTTTGTGGAATATGTTTTCCATACGAGATTTGGAAAGTCCACATAATACAGACACAAACGATTAACGGGATTTTATTGTATTCCTGAATGTGTCCCTTTCTGTTACATTGTTTAATTTTGTCACAAAATGTACTAAGAGAGTTTCATCCTCTTTGCTATTTGGCGGCGCTAGCTACTTACAGCATTTTATACCAAAAAAGTTTTGGTTAGGGCCACGAAATTGACGTTATTTACGAATATTTTCAAACATTTTTTTCTGTATCTTAGTCCAGTATTAGTTTTTTGAATATCGTACCTGTTTATTTTTTATTTAAAAACTAAATGTACCTTAACTTTGGAGTCCTATAAAAATTATTAAAAGAAAAAATCAAAAAAGTAGCACGAAACCATGTTAAATTTGTTAAATTTGTACAAATTATTTGCAAAATCAAAGAGTCTTTGTTTCATATGGTAAACTATCGCAAAGGTAACCACCCCAAATGAACTGAGATTTGTAATTTGTACCATAAGCCCGTGCTTATCTTACAGGTAATATTTCCAGATAGATCAAATGTTAATACAGTAATAGAATGTAAGCGCCTTTATAATGCTCAAAGTTAAGTGAATTCGGCAAAATAAAACAGTTACTTTGTGCGTATTAGCTCTATGGGATACTGTATTCTAATGAACAGAAGATGAAAATAACAAGAGGACGCTTTTTGGGTGACAATATGCAAGAAAAATAATTAATTTTCACATAAATTGCAAAATAATAGATTATAGATATAAACGGAAAATGAATATATTATAAAATTAGAAAAATATGAATACTGATAAATAAGTTATCTTATAAAATTTAAAAAAAATATACAACATGGAACAAAATTAGTTTCAACTTCATGGCTACAGCAAAAATAATATGTCATATGAAAGAATTAGATTTAATTAGATTAGTTTAATGAAAACTACTCTTAAATATGCGATTTTTTTTAAATTCTTTCACTTTCGTAATCTACACATGTCATACTACTCACCCTTAAATTTATGAAATTAAGTTCATTTCCACCCTGCCAGCTCTTGTCGAATGATTTCATTTGATACCAAACACGACTTACTTCTGACAACTTTTAGCAAAAAGCAAAAGCCGACGCCTTGTTGAGTGTTTTCATTTCATATTAAACAGGGCATATGTTTGATAGCATTTTACAAAAAACAAAAGCCATTTATCCCTCCAATAATAATAAAATTAAATTGGTTGTTGTGATTCATTTCTATGTAATTATATTTTAATTTACATATAATAAAAGTATTTATTAAATTTTAAAAATTTCATATAAGATTGAGTACAAATATTTATTTTTATCTAGTTATTTATTAAACATTTGACAATACTGTTTCTAGGTACATTTTAAATTTTAAAATTATAATTGGCAACCTGAAAATTATTGCATGTACTTCATTTTACTTTATTTAGGAATATTTGTTTTTATTTAGTTACTTTACGTCACATTTGGTAACACTGATAGTATTGATATGGAAAACATCTAAAATTAAAATTTTAAATCGCCACGAAAAATACTACAATCCTTATTGATTAATTTGCTCACTTTTAATGTGTATTACAATGATTTTAGATATGTGATTTATGATTAAAGCTTATACACTGACTTTTCAAACATGACAGATGTCAGCGTGATTCTTCGTAATGTAGAAATGTGCATTTCTATCCTTTATTTTACGGTACCCATTTTACACGGTTTATATTTTTTTTCGTACTCACTACCTAGAAACTAATGTTTCTCGCAGCCAACTCACAATCAAAAAGGCCATATTCCTACTATTGTTTTACTTCACGCACTAGTGTCTCAACGGAAACTACATTCATCTAGTAGCTTAAAAGTGTTATTATGTTTTTTTTGCACATTACAAAAAATTTAATATAAGAAAAAGATAATAGAGGACAATTAGTCAAAAGAATAAAAATTACCTAAATAAAATTAGAAATTTCATTGCTAATTTTGACATTTTAATACTGCTAGCGCTATCTATTAGCAACACAAACAAACAATAACAACGGTGAACAATGGCAAACAGTCCAGAGCAACGAATGTTTATTCGCTTTATTGACTATTAAATAACAGTTTTACATTTTTATTAATTATGTTTTATAATTAATTCGTTCGTTACAAAAAATCTTGTACAATATTTATGCGGATATACCTTTCGTGCATTCGCCTAAATGAAATACTTGCCCGCGTTGCTCGCTCGTACTTCAAACAAAAGCTTATGTACGGAAGTTTATGTTTCCGCATTTGCATTGTAGACAACTATAACATAAATTTCAAAAATGATAAAAATGAAACCCATTTAGTATTGTTGAATCAAACTAGATGTGCTTGGCAGAAATATCGGCGATCGTCATTGATTAAAGAAACTATAGAAGATTTAATCTTTAATACATAAGACATTAAGAGTTGTTAAGATGCATATAACGCACGAAGTGGAAAAGTTACACAAGAGTTTGTTATTCCACAAGTGTGTAATTGCATTACAACGCGAATTATTTATTATACTCTTTCTACGATCACCATTTGACTGTTTTTCGGTCACATGACGATTACACAATACTCTGAAAGAATGGACACATCACTAGTAAATAGTGCCAACTACAGAACATAAAAACAACTACGTCAACTGTCAACTTCTAAACAATGAATTTATACTATTTACAACCCAATAAAATAGTACGATGTAGAATATTTCTTGTTTATTTCTTCATTAGTCGTAATGTTTTAAATTAATTTTACCTTATTTACACGGCATAATTTTGATAATTAAAAATTCCCTAACTGTGCGATGGCGTACTTAAAACACGGCCTTCCGTAATATGACACTTACATAATCTATAAAAAGTACTTACATTAGTAGTAGTAAAAAAAGAAATAATATTAAAAATAAAACTTATTTATGTAAAGATACTAGAGCTTATGTATCACAAAAAACAATAAAAAGAAATAATAATAGGTGCAGATCATACAATAAAAATTAAAATTAATCAAAGAAATAACATCTTTTAAATATATTTCATAATTAAAATAGATAATTATACAATATTCACTTCTGGACGAGACTGTACGACATGAGGCTTTGGGGATAATACGCATGCGCAGAAGTGTTAGACATCTATCTTTCTTAGGCTTGTTACTCGCATGCATAAAAGTCTACAAGTTAGCGTTTCAGTATTACTGTATTCCAGTGACATGTTGACGAGTAGTTCACTTTATTCGCCTATTCTAGTAGTTCTGTGTTGACACATCAGACTATATTTTCTTGTTGGTGGTATTACATCACGCTACTAATTTTATTACAAAGTTTTAAATTATAGTTTGGACAAATAGTAAATATAAATAGTGTAATGGATTTGTGTTTTATGTGCACGAAGGACTACCACTGCGTCCCTGTGGACGACAGAATAGTGTCCGAAGTGGAGTATCTTATTCCTGAAATTGTAAGTTTAATTATACATATCTAACATACATTTTGTATATTTCTTCTTAAATGCAACGACAAAATATAACTATACAAAACTTCACGTGGTTTGTTGTTTTAGACAAGTTACGCAGAGAAAATAGAGATAGACATATTATGTCTACTAGTATTGTTTAAATATTGCTCATTAGAGGCGACCGTGCTCTTAAAGTTAACATTAGAATTGGAAGTTTTAAATTTATATGTTTCAAATATAATCAAATGTAACGCGTCACTGGCAAAACAAAAAACAAAATATAAATAACAGATAATAATGAATGACAACTACACTGGTGCCTCTTGTGAGCGATGCTCGAACAAAACTTTTATTATATATCTTTATTTTTTCTTTCTGGCTTACCGAAGACAAAACATTCATTACGGAAAGATTGGGAATGCTTTGTCGATTTACATTTTGTCGTTGATTAAATGGTGCAAAAGTGAGGTTAGGTTACGGGAGAACATGACCATGTTCTACAATCGACAAGTCGTTTGATCGACTATATTTTTACCATACAGAGGATTGGAATCTCTGATATATACAGGGAAAACACAGGAAGAAAAATGATGTAGAATTGGACTTACCCTATTAGCGAATAATAATTATTGAACTATTATAAAAAAAAATATATTTTAATTTTGATTTATACAAGTGACCAATGACACTGTTTAAGCATGGGGATTTGGAGAACTATAACAGATCTAAAGCCTGTTAAGTTAGACAAAAGTTGCCTCATTTGGATGTCATTTTCTTCTTGTTTTTGATTTTCCCAAAAAATGCATAGGTGACTAGATATAAACAAATAATATTAAATTTTTAATTTTCGTTTTTTGCTTATAACTTTTTTATTTTTAATTTAATTTTTGTATATTTATTTCTCATACCGTTTTCCAGAAATTGATACAAATTTTCATTTATGCACAACAATGTTGGCTATGTAACAGTTAAAGAAGTAAAAAATTGGCAGTTTACTTTATACTCATTTGGCTATCACTTTCCCAAATATGAGAATAAAATTAACTTCTTGCTACATTTCATTAGTTTATTATGAGATTTTACATTTCAGACAATTATCAAGTTGGGTTTTCCACTGCGCATCTGTTCCTTGTGTGAAGGGGCCCTCGACGCTTTCAGCAAATTCAAACATTCCAGTGTGGAGAGCAGCCGGCGCCTAGAAAGCAGCATCAGAGCCCGCGGGGCCCCGGGGACCCCGCTACACACAGGCAAGGCCCCCGTTGTGGGCCACAATGACACATCTGATACCCAACCCAAAGAGATAGAAGCAGTTTATATTAAGGAAGAATCTATAGAGGAAACATGGCCGGAGTGTCACCCGCACATAAACAGCGCATCCCTAAACCCTGCCTTGCGGGTAGACAGGACATCCCCACGCGTGCAGCTGCGAGCATTGCACACAGATATCTCCATTAAGGAAGATCAACTGGAAGAAACGGCACAAGACCGGGAATTTTATAATAATATCAAGAAAAATATACGCAATACAGAGTACGCTGAAAGTAATAAAATGAGTGATGATAAAGATACTGAAAGAGAACATAAGACAGATGCAAAAGAGTATCAGTGTGTCGTCTGTAGTAAATTATTCTCCAAGAAATCTTATTTAAACTTACATATAAAAAATCATTCAGCTACAAGAAAGTATCAGTGCAACGTCTGTAGTAAATCATTTACGCAGAAGTGTCATTTCAATGCTCACATGAGAATCCATTTGGGAATGAAAGTACATAAATGCAATATCTGTTTTAAATCATTTACGCAGGAGGGGAATCTATATTCTCATATGAAAGTTCATTCCGCTATAAAAGACCACCATTGTAATGTCTGTAATAAATCGTTCACACAGAAAATTGATTTACATCGTCACATGAAAATTCATTCCGATATAAAAGACCAACATTGTGATGTCTGTAATAAATCGTTTAGAGAGAAATATCAGTTACAACGTCACTTGAAAATTCATTCCGATATAAGAGAGCACCATTGTAATGTCTGTAATAAATCGTTCACACAAAAAACTAATTTAAAACGTCACATGAAAATTCATTCTAAAGAAAAGTAAATCATACAAATATAAGTCTCGATTAATTGCTCACATGAAAACTCATTTAAAAACTAAATATGTTACAAAATTTAATATTTAACAGAAAAGTCTTGTGGTTAATGTCAAAAAAAAAACAAACACCGAGAAATGAACCAGGTTGCGCGCTTACTGGTTACAGCACCGGGAATCAACCTCTTGTGCAAATCAATATGAGTAACGGGTACATTTATTATTTAACAATATTCATATTAATTATTATTTTTATTGCCCTTCCCTTGCCTTAATAAACATTTCGACCTTCTTTGACATAAAATATTGTAGTATTTCATACGTAATTAATATTAGGAATTATCGAATCATACTTGTGTCACTTTATGTGTCTTTTTATTCTGATAAAAATTTTGTTGAGAATTTCTAGGCCATAATAATAAAGAGTAAAGCTGGTATCAGACAGATGCACATGTCTAGCTGGTTTGACAGCCTCTTCTTTAACATGCAACTTATGTTATCAGACGTCCGTAAGTTTAGTAAATTTTTAATTTTAAATTTGATTTAACTTACTTTACAGACATAAATTGTTATATAGAAATGGTATTTGTATTTTATCGATAATGCACAAAAACATTATAGCTACTACAATATTTATCAAAGGTATACAGGGGGTACTTTAGTTGTATTTGTTTAGTTTGCATGTAACAAAGATGTATATTATTTAACATTATTAGCAAGATAAGAGGAATTGAGAGCTAGCCTTTCACTTGCAAATAAAAATATATTTGTCAAACTTTATAAACTTATGTATATTTTGTTTTAATTCCACAACCTTATAGTTTTAAAAACTACTTACTTTATCCTGGCGTTCTTATCCTAAATTGTATCCTGCTTTTTGTATCTGTTGCTACTTTTCTTGTGCCTTCCTAGTTTTCTCCTCGACTTCTTGCTTCCAGGTTTACTGGGTCGTCCTCTTTTTCTTTTTCCAATTTCTTTTCCTTCGAACTCTATGGGCAGGGGCGAACTTTGGCTTAGGCTCTAGAGGCAATAGCCTAAGGCTGAAAAGTTTTAGGGCTCGGATTCGAACTATATTTACGCTCATTGTTAATTTTATTCTTATACAGGGTGAGTCATCGAAACGCCCGTCTTCGGTATCTCCGTTGTCGTTAGAAATACAGCATAAATTTATTAACATAATTTATTCGTCCATTCAAAGAGCATAACATAATTTTTTTTTCACATATACAGTGTGTTGCATTATGGCTCGGCGAGAATTGTTTGCCATTTTTTAAAAGAAATTTCCTATAGTTTTACATTTTTTTTTTTTTTTGAAAAAGTACATCGGCAACTATGGCCATTAGTACATAGAACATTTGGTGTTTTACACTATTATATACATTTTATATAGATATTGATATTTATATTTTTTCAATTACATTAGTAGGGAGGAAGCTTATTGTGTTTGTTAGGTGGTTTGAGTTGTTTCCTAGGGCCTCTTCTAGTGATGATTGAATTTGGTGTTTCGTCCTTCCTGTTGTGTATTTTGGGCAGTGTATTAGGATATGTTCAGTTGTTATTGGGGTATTGCATGTGTCGCATTTTTTTCGTTCTGATTTATTCATTATATGTTTGTGAGTTAAATTACTATGCCTTATTCGAAGCCTCGTTATTATTATTTGGTGTTTCCGGTTGGTTATATTTGTCCATTTTGATGTATCAGTTTTTATATTTCTTAATTTATTAGATGTATTTTTCCATGTTTCGTCCCAGAATTTTATGATTTTGTTTTTTATTATTTTCAAGAAGTCTGCAATAGGAATAGGGATAGTTGTTAAATCTTCTTCGATGGCGTCTTTTGCTGCTTGATCTGCTGTTTCGTTTTTGTCAATGTCTATATGTGCTGGAATCCAAGTTATAGTTAAGTTTTTTCTTTGTTGAACTATATTGTATATTTTTTGTTGGATTTGTATTATAATCGGTTGGGTGTTATATATATTTTTTATTTCATTTATTATTTTGAGTGCATCGGTGTATATGACAAATTCTTTTATTTGTTGGTTGCGCTGGATTTCCTTTAGTGCTTCCAGAATGCTGTAAGCTTCGGCTGTACAGCTTGATATATTGCCTGGAAGGTGTATTTTGATTGTTTTGTTAATATTGTCTAAAACTACTGCACACCCTGTTCCTTCCTTTGTTTTCAATCCATCTGTGAAAATGTGCTGTGCTTTGTGGAATTGGTTGTACATTTCGTTATATTTTTGTTTATAGGTTTCTGTCTGGGTTTCTCCTTTCTTTGTATTTGGAGAGTTCGGTGTTATAATTTGGTGGTACTTTCTTCCAGGGTGCTAAATTGTCTTTATATATTTGTTCAAGGTCAGGTAGGGTTAAGTGGAGTTTTCTTAAGGTTTGGTTAATTTTTTGTTGAAGCGGTGTATATGTTAACAGTGTTAAGTGGTCGGAGTTTTCTCTAAAGATACATTTAAATGCAGGATTTTTGGGATTTTTTGTGAGTTTTGTTATATAGGACATGGTTAGTTGGTTTCTTCTGATTTCTAAGGGAATAATACCAGATTCACATGCCTTGCTGATTTCTGGGCTAGTGCGATATGCTCCTGTTGAGAGTCGAATTGCTGTGTTCTGTATTGGGTTGATTGTTTTCAATATGTTTTTACTAGCTGTCTGGTATACTATGCATCCGTAGTCTATTTTAAACCTAATTAAAGCTAAATAAATATGTAGTAATGTATCTCTGTGAGAATCCCATTTCTTGTGGCTTAGACATGTTATTAGGTTCATTACTTTGTAGCAATCTTGTTTTAGATATTGTAGGTGTTGTTTCCATGTAAGTTTTTTATCTAATATCATTCCTAGGAATTTTATGCTGTCGACATATTCTATTTTTTTATTGTTAATTTTTATTAATGGTTTCATTACGGGACAGCTAAGTTTTGTGAATAACATCATCTTCGTTTTTTCTTCAGAGAATCTTAGTCCGGTTGTATTTGCCCATTTTTGTAACTGATTTATAGTGTGTTGAAGTTCTTTTTTGATGGTTGTAGTATTCTTATTTTTAATGTAAATTGCAAGATCATCGGCGAACAGTGACAACTTTACATGACTTGGTAATGTTGTTCATGGCTAATAAGAATAGCGTGACACTGAGTATTTCTCCCTGTGGAGTTCCATTTTCTTGGTATTTTTCGTTGGATAGTTGACCGTTGAAGAGAACTCTGAATTTGCGATCAGTAAGGAAATTGTTGACGTAAGTTAGTATGTTTCCGGCAAGTTTCAGTTCTCTTAGGGCTTTAATGATGTGGTGTCTGCAGACAGTGTCATATGCTTTGGATATATCAAGGAATATGGCTACTATGTGTTGTTGGTTTTTGAAACCGTTCTGTATTTCTGTCTGAAGAGCTACAAGTTGGTCTATGGTGGATCTGCCATTTCTGAAACCGCTTTTAATTTTCGTTTAGCATATTGTTGTTTTCCATGTACCAGACTAATCTTTTGTTTATAATTTTTTGCAGGAGTTTGCTTAAACAGTTGGATAGGGATATTGGTCTGTAGCTGTCCGTTTTTGTTTTTGGTTTGTTGGGTTTTAGTAGTGGAATTGTTGTAACTTCTCTCCATTTTCGCGGGAATTTGTATTTTTGTCCATATATTGTTATAAATTGTTAATATGTATTCTTTCGTATTTGTTGAGAGGTTTTTAATGATTTCCTAAGTTATGCCATCAGGTCCTGGACTTGAGGAGTGTTTAATCTCTTGAATGGCGATGTTAAGTTCATTAATAGTCAAAGGATCATTTATTTCATTTATGTTGTTTGGATCTATTTCGATATTTTTGTTTTCCTCATTTTGCTTATACATAAGAAATTCTGGGGTGTATTGTGTGTTGCTTGAATTCTCGTAGAACTGTTGTGCTAGCATATTTGCGATTTCTAGAGGTTCTGTGATGGTATTATTATTATGTATTAAGACATCTGTGCTTTTGTATGATTTTTTTCCATTTAGTCGTTTTACTTTTTGCCATACTTCTTTTACAGGTGTATCAGTTGTGATAGATGAGGTGTATTCTTGCCATGATTTTCTTTTACTTTGCAATATTATTTTCCTGCAATATGCTTTTGTACGTTTCAATTTTATTAAGTTTTCCACAGTTCTATGTTTTTTATATATATTTAAAGCTTTTTTGTTATTTTTTACTGATTGTTGACATTGTTCGTTCCACCATGGTACTATTTTCTTGTATTTATTTATTTTTACTTTTTTAGTGTTAAATCTGCTGCTTCCGTTATAGTTTTTGTCAGGAATTCTACTTGTTCATCTATGTCTTCCGATATGGGTACTGTTTTTATTTCTGATAGTTCTGTGAATAGTGTCCAGTTTACCTCTTTTGTTTTCCATTTTTGTACGGAGTTTTTGAGTAAGTCTTCGTCTTCGTTAGTTATTGTTATTTTGATGGGTAAGTGGTTTCCAGTATGTAGAAAAGGAAGTACAGTCCATGTCAAGTCTTGCGCTATTGATGTGTCGCAAAGGGTCATATCTATGGCTGTAAAGTTTCCTGACCTAGAACCAAAGTGTCTTTTTCTTCCATCATTTAAGAGAATTAGGTCATCGTTTCGATCTAGTGTATTTTCTATGACTTTTCCTCTTCTGTCGATATTTTCACTCCCCCATATTGTGTTATGAGCGTTAAAGTCGCCCATTAAAAGGAACGGTTTTGGTAGCTGCTTTATTAGTGCTTCTATGTCTGCTGTCTGTATTAATTGTGTGGGTGGGAGATAAAGTGAGCAAATTGTAAGTTTTTTGGGTGTATAGATGGTCAATGCAACTGCTTCCAAGGGTGTATTGAGGATGATGTGGTCTGCATGTTTTTGGTTTCTTACTAGTATGGCTACTCTGCCGCTTGCATTTCTAGTGTTGTGTCTATCTTTTCTAAATATTGTAAATTTTTTCAGTGAAATTTTATGGTGGAAATGAAGGCGGGTTTCTTGTAAACAAATATACTGGGCATTTGTGTCTGCTATTGTTTTTTGTAACTCTGGAAGATGTGTGTGGAAGCCGTTCAGGTTTCATTGAAGAATGTTCATTTTTGGCTTACTTAGTTTTCTGTTTGTTGTTTTTCTTCTTCTATTTGTATTTTTATGCAATTCTGTATTCTAGTAAATTTGTTTTTGATAATTTTTTTCTTAAGGAAAGGATATAGTTTGTTCATCATGGATAATAATTCAGAAGTGTTAGTAATATAATCTCTGGAAATTGTGAGTGGGTCTAAACTATTAGTTGCATTATCTACCAAGTCTTTAAATCTATCGTAATTTAATGGGTAGCTTTCTGGGTTATTTTCAATTTCATTTTCTATATTTTTTAGTAACTCTTCAGTTGTTATGTAATAATTTGGACTTACAGAACGTTTTTTTTTTTTCTTAATTCGACTTCTTTTGTGTTTTGTTGTGTATCGCTTTCGTCGTTTTTTGAATTATTGGAGTTTTCACTTTCGTATAGTCTTTTAGTACTAGTTGGTTTATCTTTGTTTGAGTTTTTAGTGCATTAATTTTTATGATTTCTGAGATATTTGTGTTAAAGGTTGTGTAAGTATTGTATTTTGAGAAAGGATAGAAGTTATCAGAGCTTTTTGTTATATTAGTTAGTGGTAGTGGTTGTGATGCAGATGTGTTTGGTTTCGCTTCTTTTATATTTATTTGTGAGTTTTGTGTAATGTGTTCTTTCTGGACTGTTTGGGAGCGAGTGATCTGTGTATTTATAGTTTCTTGTGTGATTTGTTGTCTGTTTGTTTAGTTAGTTGTAATTTCAGTAGTTGGGTTGAATTGGCATTGTGCTGTTGTATGACCCGGTTTTTTGCAATTGTAAAAATTTTGTGTTTCTCCGGATATGTAGACTCTATATTCTGTGCTTTCGTGAATAATTAGTAAGGTGTCCGGTATTATAATGACTTCTTTTTCTATTATGTTGACTTGCCTGCGAAAACTTAAATCGTGAGTATATTCGCTGTCTAGCATACTTACCCTTAAAAAGCTAATAGGGGATACAGTTTTGAGGTTACTTTGTTTTAATGCATTTTCTATTATTTCATGTGGGATTGATTGGCATACGTTGGAGATTATTATGCGTTTTGTAGGGGTAATTAAGCGTTTTATTTCTAATGTTTTATTGTCTATTACAATATGTTTGTGTTTTATTATTAGGTTGTCAACATTTTTGGATGATAAGTATAAACATACGCGACCGTTAGAAATCCTGGAAGCAAATATTACATTTTTTGCTTGAACTATATTACCTATAGCTTTAATGTATGAAATTAGGGGTATTTCATTTACTGCAGTTATAATAATTTCTTGTTCCTTAGATGGATAAAGGTTAGTGTTATTTGTGTTTTGTTTGACAGCGCTGGCATAGTTGGAACTTGCATTTTGCTGTTGACTAGGTGACGGCGTTATCGTGTTTATTTCTTTGTCCATGGTTAGTTGCTATTTTATTGACATATTTTTTATTTGCATATAAAGATGACTCTGTGTGGTGAATCTGGTTTTTGTATTATAATTTTGTGATAAAAGTAATTTTATTATAATTATGAGGTGGAGAGGAATGTAAGAGGAGGAAGAGGAATGTAGAATACTTATTTAGGTCAGGAATGTGGAATATTTTAGGTTTTTTGGGAGAATAATTTTAAGTAAAGGAATTACCTTGACCTTGGTACTGCTTTGACACTTAAGCACGTTCGTACAGTATTAGGTTTAGATAAGAACTGTACATTTTTTAAATTGTATTTTATTCTCCTATACGGACATATGAAATTTATGTTAGTTTTCCGCGGCGTTGCCAATTTATTCCGTTTATTCACTAAAAAAGACCGAATACACGCATAGCTTTCTAGAGACATAATGAAGTTATTTTAATAGCAAAAATTAAGAATTTTTTTCTGTTCAACTGTAACTATGCTCTATGTTCTCACTTTTTTTTAGCGAAATTATACAGAATGTTCAACACAGCGAATCAAATTTACCCAATTTCAAATGAATATAACTCGTCATTTTCAAATAGAAACCCTTATATTTTATAATTCAGTTGGGTGTGTTTTTGTATTATCTCCATATGTTATTAAGGGTACCCCCCTCTACAAATTAAATTACAAAATATTTTTAATGTAACCGCCATTCTCACGGAAACATATTTATAAATGAGTACTTTACTCTTCCCAGATAGTTGCGTCGACAGTTTCAAAACAGTTCCGAATTCTAATCTAATTTTGTAATATCCGGAGATCTAGCGGGCCATTTTCTTTGACTATCTCTTTCGATCCATCCATTAGGAAATTCTTCATTTAAATAATTCCTAACCCGAATACTGTTATGAGCTGCTCAACCACCATGTTGGAACCACAATCTCCGGATAATATCCATGGTATTTGGAGTCGCCACTAATAACAGATGGCAGCACTAAAATGTGACTAGTAGGAAACTCTGGATTTTACTGCATCTCAGCATTAGTTTATACAGTTTATTTATCAATTCAATATTGTTAACGTGAAGTATAGTGACATTTAGTATATAGAATATGTTTCTTACATTAGGGTATATACAGGCTGAGTCTGGGAAGACGCCCCCCCCCCTTTAACTTTTTTATTATACGTAATAGAAAAAAATGGCTCATATAAAATTTTTATTATTTTACATAAACTATTTGATGGCAGATGTAGATATTTTTTATAAAGTTAGGTTTACAAGATACGACTATCAACTTTTATTTTTCAAATGGCAACCTATAAATATTTTAATAAAATAAAAACCGCCATTTTTTTCTCTTTTCAACGATGTATTAATTTTTATTAATGTAATAAGTTTTAAACAAATATTATAGGTGGCTATGTGAAAATAAACAAAACCTAATAATGTAAAACAATTAAATTAATGTCAAAAATGTATACATACGTTTGTTACTTAATTTAACTTATTTTGTAAACAAAAAAAAAACATTTTGAAAAGTTCACAAAGAACGAATTAATAGATATGATTCTAATAATTGGTGAATCGACTCGCATCATAAGAAGAGCAAAAATAATGTACCGGAATCGGTTTCCTAGACGTTGGCAACCGAGTTTATGAACACTGCGAAGGATTTTTACCCGATTTCGAGAAACATAGCCACCTATAATATTTGTTTAAAAATTATTTCTAATACTTCTAAACTATCTCAATTTTCTCGAAATTTTTCAAATACATTAATAAAAATTAATACATCGTTGAAAAGAGAAATAAATGGCGGTTTCTATTTTATTAAAATAATTATAGGTTGTCATTTGAAAAATAAAAGTTGATAGTCGTATCTTGTAAACCTGACTTTATAAAAAATATCTACATCTGCCATCAAATAGTACATGTAAAATAATAAATTTTTTATATGAGCCATTTTTTTCTCTTGCTTATAATAAAAAAGTTAAAGGGGGGGGGGGGGGGGGCGTCTTCCCAAACTCACCCTGTATACCGTGTGTCTGTCTTTAAGGTGTACATAGCTGATTAACATGCGAAATTAGTTTTTTGCAATTCCTTGGTCACCTAATTATGTTAAGTAAAAATGCGTCAAATAAAAGTTTTAGGACATAAAATTCTGCATCTAAATCAATAAATAGAATTATTTTTATATGCTTTGTAACGAGAGAAATTAAATATGAAAATGTCGAAAATTACATTTAAAATATCGACAGCCATGAAATTGAACAAAAAATAAATAAATGCTTAACGTTTCATCTGCCAAATAAGTTATTTGATGTTTCTGACAATTTGATTTTGTCTCTGGTTTTCTTGTTTACTAATAAAGAAATTGTTTTTTTTAATAAGATGTTTTTATGGTTGTAATAGTTACCGCAAAGTGCGTGACTTATTTTTCATTAAGTAGGGCATTGCATAAAACTAATTTCCCAAGTTATTCCCCTATGTACACCTTTAAAACGGACACCCGGTATATATATATATATATATATATATATATATATATATATATATATATATAGTAATCCTTCTACCCTCAGGTGTAGGATGTATACATTTTCACTTAATCTTAATTTAATTTACATAATTTAATGTCTAGTAATTTCACATGTGCACTAATTTTGCCCATTGTTTCTTGTCCTTTGCGATTCTTCTTGCTTCTTGCATCGGGATATTTCTTTTCGTCAGTATCTTCTTTATTACGTTATCCCATGTGTCCTTTGGTCTTCCCCTTCCCCTTTTCGGTGTAACGTTGGTCATCCACACTTGGCGTACCGGTCTACTTTCGTTCATCCATATCATGTGTCCCCACCAGGCTAGTTGTCTTGTTTCTATGAAATCTAGTATTGGTTTGCATTGCAGTTCTTCCCTGATGGCTCCATTCCTTACTCTATCTAACATTGTTACTCCTTTAACTCTTCTTAGATATTTCATCTCTATCGCCTGTATTTTACTTTTCGTTCTATTTGACAATATCCATGATTCACACCCGTACGTCAATATCGCTCTATATATTGTGTTAAATACCGTCATTTTTGTTTTATTGCTTATTTATTTTTTTCCTATAAAATTGTGTTTCATTGCGTGATATATTTTTGTCTTTTTAATTATTCTTTCGTTTATGCCAGCATCTTGTGTGCCGTTACTATCTATTGTTATGCCTAAATATTGTAATTTATTAACTTGTTCTATTGTTTCACTATTTACTGTTATGTTAGCAGTTGTTGGTTCGTTAGAGATTACCATTATTTTGGTTTCAGTCGCATTTATTTTCATATTGTATTTCTTTATAATTTCGTTCCAGGTGTTAACATTTTGTTGCATTTTTTCCTCACTGTTTGCCATAATTACTACGTCATCGGCGTAAGCACATATTGATATTTTTACTGGTAGTAGATTTCTATACCCTACATGTATCTTATTGAATTTTTGATCGCACTCCTTTATTATCTCATCCATAAATATCGTAAATAAGACTGGGCTCATTACTCCTCCTTGTCTCAAACCGTTCTTTGATTCGAAGAGCTCGCTTTTCCTATTTTGGCTAATTACGTAGTTCGTGTTTTTGTTATACAGTCCTTTTATAGCATTTAGAAGATTGGTGCTTATACCTTTTCTTTTTAGGATTTTCCACATTATCTCTCTTTGTACTCTGTCAAACGCTTTTTCTAAATCTATGAATGTCATGTATGTTTTTGTGTTAGTGATCTTAGTCTTATGTATTAAGTCCTTAACTGTGAATATATGGTCTTGGCTACTGCGTCCTTTCCTAAATCCACTTTGTACTTCGGACATTGTTGATTCTATTTTGTTTCTTAATCTTTTTTCTAATATTCTTTCAAATACTTTCAGTGTCGTACACAATAACGATATGCCTCTGTAGTTGTTGCATTCTTTAGTGTCACCTTTCTTGTGTATCGGCACAATTATTGCTAATTCCCAATCGTTTGGTATTTTATCTCCATTCCAAATTTTGTTGAAAATTGTTAACAATATTTCTATGCCCTTTTCCCCCATGTACTTTAACATTTCTGGCGTAATTTTGTCATGCCCTGCTGCTTTACCATTTTTAAGTATTCGTAGTGCTTCTTTTACTTCTTCTATTTGTATTTCCTGCGTTTCGTCTTCATTCACATTTTCTACCTGGTCTGTAAGAATTTGTTCAACAGGTTCTATATGATTATCTTCATCTGTGAATAATAGCTCTTGGAAATATTGCTTCCATCTGTTCATGATATTTTGTTCTTCCGTTAATATTGTACCTTCTTTGGATTTGATTGTATTTGCTACTTTCCTCTTCTCATTTCTTAATGATTTCAGTGTTTTATAAAATAATTTTTGACTTTCTTTACTGTTGTCTTCCATTTGTTTTCCAAATTGTTCCCAGCTTTTTTCTTTCGCTTGTGCTACTAATTCTATAACCTTCAGTCTTTGTTGTTTGTATTGATCATAGTTTTCATTTGTTCTATTACTAAGATATTTTACCCATGTTTTCTTTTTCTTTTTTACTTCCTCTTTTATTTCCTCATTCCACCAGGACGTCATTCTTTTATTAGCTTTCTTTTTACTACTTCCACATATATTCTTTGCTGCTTGTGTTATTATATTTTTAAAAATATTCCATGTTTCTTCTATGTCCTTGTCCTTATAGTTAATTTTCTCTATGTCAGTTAATCTATTTATTTCTTGTGCATATTTTGTCGCTGTTATTATATCTCTAAGTTTGTATGTTTTTATTGTCTCATATTCTATTATCCTTGTTTCTTCAGTTTTATTGTTCTCATCTTTACTCATTTTTTTAATTCTTGCTTCTACGAGAAAGTGATCGCTGAAGATTTCTGGACCACGCCTCACTCTGCAATCCTGTACTAAATTTCTCTTTTTGTTTTCCACAAGTATATAGTCTATTATTGATCTATCTTCTTCTCTTGGCCCTTGTCTTGTGTATTTATGTACATTTTTATGTTGAAAAAACGTATTAGTAATTAACAAGTCATTTAATATACAGTAGTCTATCAGTCTTCTTCCGTTATTATTTCTTCGGTTTTCTCCATATATCCCCACTGTATTTGCAGTGTTTTCATCTCGTATGCCTACTCTTCCATTAAAGTCTCCGATTACATAAATTTTCCCTTTACTATTCTCTGTAACTAGATTTAATTCTTCCCAAAATTTGTCTTTTATGTCAACTAACTCATCTTCATCCGGTCCATATATTATTATTATTGTTTTTTCACTTTCTTTTTCAATTTTCAACTCGATTTTTAGGATCCTCTCACTACATTCTTCCCAGGACTGCACGTAGTTTATTAACTTTTTATTTACTAGACAAGCTACTCCTGCTACTGCTCTGTTTTCTTTCGGCACTCCACTGTAAATCAACATATGCCCATTATCTATAATTATTTCTCCCTTACCTTTCTTTTTTGTTTCTGTTATTCCTAATATATCTATATTTAATTTATTAAATTCATCGTACAGTTCATGTTCTTTCCCATTCATACTTCTAACATTCCACGTTGCTAGTTTCCAAATACTTTTCTTTTTGTGAGTATTCATGTCGGTCGGCGCCTGTATATCAGTCCTAGATTTTTTATTCCCATTTATGTTCTTGAGTTTTTTGGATCGTGATTCGGTTCTGTCTCTGTTTTTGTTTTTTCCAATTTATTAGTATTCTCATTCCATACATATTTTTCTCCGTCTATAATTAGATGTTGGTACTTAATTTTTACTTGTTTGTTGGCTTGTTTCTCGTTATATGCTAATTTCCTAATTGTTTTTTGTATGTCTTGTTCCCTTTTTGTCATATCATAATTTATATAAACTTTACTGTATACGCCTCTGTTTAATTTTGATTTATTTTTAAAGATTTCAATCTTTTTTTCCAAGCTTTCTATTTCTGCCATGACTATGTGATTCTTGATCTTTACTGCTTTCATTACTTTAGCGTTAACTTGCATTTGTAAAAACATAAAGCTTTCTAGTTTTTTTATGATCTCTGTCTCATTATTTTCGACTATTTTTAATCCGCTAATTATTATGTTATGTCTTCTACTTGCTTTGTCTATCCTTTCCAGTCTGTTGTTCATTTGATCTAGAAGATCCACCCGTTTTTTAAGATGTTCTATTTCCTTCTTCATAACAATATTTTCTTCCATAACCTTACTTATTGCATCTTTGTATTCTTGGTTTTCTCTGCGTACTTCTTTAATTTCCTGTAACAAAGTGTTCATTAGCTCTTTCATGTCTGCCATGTCGTTGGACTTATCTGTTTTTGTGGGGGTCCTTAATGTTTTTTTGCTCCTTTTGAAAAATCCGTCCTGTTGCCCTTCACGTTTGCGTTTACTGTCTGATTCGCTGTCTGATTCACATGTAGACATAATACGTTGCCTAACTTAAGGCGCAAAGCCGCTACGTTGACGGCGATAGAAGTCACGCCCAGATCAACTCTTCAGAAGCTAACTTCTCTCCTGTCACGTAGCACTTACTTGCTTTATCTTTATTTTTTCTTATCTCCGGTCAACGTCTCTTAAGATAATAACTGGCGATGCAGTGTTGTTGTTGATACACACGGAGAATCAGCTGTTCGTAATAAATTGCTCGTGGTATACCCTTTTAGAGTTAAAAACCACGGAGCTCACACACGTACACACTTCCCTGTCAACACTTCACAAAGAAAAATTAAAAAATTTTCTTTATATTTTTATGTTTGCAATTTATTACTAATTCTTGGTTAATTGGGGAAATAATTATTGTATTATTGGTGTTTGGAATTTGTATGACATTATTTTTATTATATTTCTCCTTTATGTCATTTATTTATGCCTTTCGTTTGACAATAATTTATGTTATTAGATTGTCTACTGAATCTTTCTATTAATATGTTTTTATTATTTTTATAAATGTAATGAGTAGGTGGTTCTGTCAATCGGTATAATTTTTTGTTGTGGATAAAGGGAATTGGGTTCAATTGATATAAAGGATAGAGATTCTGAGAAAGTTCCGGTTCTATTAGTAATATCTGGATTTCTTCGTCTTCGAATCTACAATATGTAACGATTTCGTTTACTGTGACCAAATGTTTTTTTTGCCTGTAATTTGGATTAAGTCATCGTGCTTTATAATAGTGGTATCTAATTTATTTAAGGAACAAATTACTAAAATTAGTTCTATATGTTTACAAAAGTCTATTAAATTTTGAATAATAATTAATAATTCATTGATTTTTACTTCCGTGTCGATTAGACTTTTCCAATTTTGTTCTTTGTTTAGTGTGAATACTATGGCGTTAAGCTTTTCTGATATTTTATTTTCGTTCACCCGTATTTGTTCTAATTTTGAATTAAATTTGTCGGTTAGATGTTTTTCGTTTTTTATTATTTGATCATTTTGATTTTGAAGAATTTTTTGATTATTTTTTAATTGCTCTATCAGAGTGTCATATTTTTCTGCATCACTTTGATCTAGGTTACCTGTAATTGACCTGATGATATTCCCTAACCCATTTATTAGACCTCGTTTGTTTCTTTTATTAAACAGTTTTTGAATTTGTTGTGTTAGATCATTAAGAAAGTAAGATAAAGCTTTACTTTGTTCTTCTAGCTGGTGTTTGTTTTCTATTTGTTTTATGACATTTATTGTGATATTATTTAATTTTGAATATTCTTTATATAGTGGAGTGATATTATAATTAAAATAGTGTATGATTTCTCCTTCTTTTATTTTACAATTACCGATTCCAAATAAAAGGAATCCATTGTTGTTAGAGATGTTTATTAGTTGACCGGTGGTAAAGGCCCTGGAATCAGAATTTTATTTTATCTAACTTGAATTTTCGAATATGCCTTTTATTTTTTATTTCTACTGTTCCTAATATTGGGTTATAATTTTCTACAGTAACTCTTTTGAATATGGGTTTTTTATATTTGTGCATTAATCTATTATTTTGTTTAACATAGACTTTCTCCGGAATTTTTAATGGTAATTCGTTTTCTTTTGTTCTTTTTGCTTTATCTTTATTAATTAATTTATTTATTATATTATTTGTTTCTGATTTATTAATAAAATAATCGTTTATTACTTCTTCTTCATCCTGTCCGAAAATTATTTCACAAGGGGTCATTTTTGTTATTGAGTGTTTGGTGTTATTGTATGCTATTATTGCTTTATTTATGTTTGTTTGTAAATCTTTATTTTTGTTTGTTGAATTTAATATCCGAAGATGTTCTATTAATACAGAGTGAAACCTTTCTACGGCATTTGTCTTTGGGTTTGATATGCTGATTAAGTGTAATTTTATATCGTGATTATTACAATAATTTTTTACTAAAGCATTGTTAAATTCTAGTCCATGATCTGCGATGATTATATTTGGTTTTTTGTAAGTTTTTATAAATTCTTTGATTATTAATTGTTTCTTTTCCAGTTTTATTGAATGTAGGATGGATGAATCCAAATTTCGAAAATTGGTCAAATATAGTGATGAAATATTCTTTATTTAATGTGAGAAGATCTATATTTATAATTTCAAAAGGAGTTTTTGGTGTAGGGGTTAGATTGTCATTTAGTTGTATAGGGTGTCGATCATATTTGTTTTCTTTACATATTCTGCATTGATTAATAATATCTGTAATATCTTTAAGCATGTTGGGCCAGAAATATTTTTCTTTGAGTTCGTTATAAGTTGCCATTATTCCTCGATGATTTAAATATCCGTTATGATTGTCAAAAATTATTTGAGTTTGTTTTTCCTCGTTCTCAACGTCTTCCACAAATTTATTGCATTTTATTAAATTTATCGTATTTGATTCAAATTTGTTTTGAATTATTTCATTTAGGGTTTGTTCGTATTGTTTGGGAATTAATATCAAGTATTTGATTTTTGGTACTATATAATTTTTTAATGTTTCTAATAATTGTTCTTCCATTTTATCTATGTTAATATTTATTATAAATCTTTGTTATTGATGGTTAAATATTTTTTTTATTTCTATTTCAAATGGTTTATTAGAAAAGTGAAATATAATTTGGTTTTTTGCTATATTTATTCTATTGTCTACAAATTTTATTCCGTTAACTGGGTTCTCATTCGAACTATGAATTGTGTTTCCGGATTCTGATTGATTCACGTCTATGCTTTGTGTTTCATCTCTGTTATTACCATAAATTGAGGCTACTGATTCATTTATTATTTGATCTAATTCGTCTGTTTCCAAACTATAATTTTGTAATTGTTCGTACAAATTTATTTGTATTTGAGTGTTATTAAATATTTGTTCTAAGATTTTTATTAATTCTGTTTTTTCTAATTTGTCATATCCACATGATAAATATGGAATATTAATTTCATATATATCGTTTTTTATTAAATAGTCTCGTAATTCAGTAAGTGTTTTCTTAAAGTATTTTCGGTTTACGTTTTCTAAATAAATATCTTTTGTAATTAGATGGAAAATTATTTTATTTTCTATATTTTGAATTATAATATTTTTATTGTTGTTATTTCTTTCACAATAATTTTTACTGTCATATTTTAAATCTATTTGTCTGGCAAGACCTTTAGAAAATTTGAAATCTTTTGATATGCAGTGTGCGAATATGTCAGAGTTAGTTACGTCTCCATATTTTTTTATGATTTTAAATGGTTCTCTTTGTCTTGATAAGAAATCTGCAATTTTGTTTGTTTTCCCTGGTAAATACTCGATGTCAAAATTGTATTCACCTAATTCTACTTTCCATCGCATAAGTTTTTGATTTGCGTTTTTCATTGAGAACAACCAAGTAAGGGGTTTGTGATCCGTGCGAATAGTGAATTTTCTGCCAAATAGATATGGTTTAAAATTATTTACAGACCAGATAATTGATTTTAATTCTTTTTCGACAGTACTATAATTTTGTTCTGCTGAATTGAATGTTTTTGATGCGTAGGCGATAGGTTTCTCTTGTCCGTTTATAACTTGTGAAATTACTGATCCCATTGCGTAATCAGAAGCGTCCGTGGTGAGAATAATTTTTTTTTGAAAATCCGGGAATTCTAATATTGGGGGGTTACTTATCAATTCTTTGGCAGTTGTAAATGAATTTTGATACTCTTTATTTGTAATATCTATTTGTTTATTCTTTTTTAGGCATTCTGTAAAAGGTTTAGTGAGTTTTGCAAAATTTGGAATGAAGCGTCTATACCAAGAAAGTTTTCCGAGGAAAGATTTGATTTCTTTAACTGTTTTAGGGATCATTATTTTTTCAATTGCGTCAATTTTCTTTTTATTTGGTTTAAGTCCTTCCTGAGATATTATAAATCCTAAATATTCGGTTTCGGTCTTCAAAAATTCGGATTTATCGATCTGTATTTTTAGATTTGCATCTTGTAACTTTTTAAATATTTTTTCAATGTTTTCTAAGTGTTCTTTTAATGTATTTCCAAATATGATTATGTCGTCCATGTAGACTAAGCAAATTTTGTTAATATATTCTGCGAGTATTTCGTTCATCATCCTCTGAAATGTTGCCGGTGCGTTGATTAACCCGAAAGGCATACGGACAAATTCGTAGTGGCCTGAGGATGACGAGAAAGCTGTTTTTTCCCTATCATTTTCGTCTATTGGTATTTGGTGAAAACCCGAGTGCAAATCTAACGTGGTAAAGAATTTTGGTTTGCCAATGTGATCTAATAATGAGTCGATATTGGGTAAAGTAAATTTATCTTCAATTGTTTTTTGGTTTAGTTTGCGAAAGTCTATTACTAATCGTGTTTTGCGTTTGCCTGACGCATCACTCTTTTTTGGCACTATCCATATCGGTGAATTATATGGGCTTTTTGATTTTTGAATTACTTTAGTTTTTAATAAATTTTGAATATGTTCCTCAATATCTTTTTCATGTATTTGTGGGAGTCTATATTTTTTTTGGAAAACCGGTGAGTCGTCTGTTGTTCTGATCTTATGTGTAGTAGTGTTTGTGATGGATAGTTCTCCGTTGGGGTTTGGAAATAAATCTGAATATTTTTCTAATAAAGTTTTAATTTTTTCTTTTTGTTCGTAAGTGAGATGCTCGGGTCTGAATTGTATAAAAGAGTTATTTAATGTTTGTGAAGATAATAATTTAAATTTCTTGTTTCCGAGTGTTATAATTTTATTTTTAAAGTCCATTAAAGCATTACAATGTTCTAATATTTTTACGCCAAATAACATATTACTTTCCTTATGAAATTCATGTATAAAGAATTTAAAAATTTTGCCTTGAATTTTTATTTCAACACAATTTTTACATTTTACTTTTCCTTGGGCTGTTTTGAAAGTAATTTGTTTCTGAATAATTTTTAAATTTCTTTGTTTAACAATGGCTGGAGAAATTAAATTTATATCGGAACCAGAATCAATTAATATAAGGTAATCGTTAAATCTTATTAAAGGAATAGATTTTAATTTGGAAGTCATTACGTATTTTGTTCTAGTGTTTCTGGGCTTTCCTCTAAAAAAGAGTCTTCATCGACAATTTCTTCTTCGTATTCTTCAAAATTTTGTTGTTCAGGGTTGACATTTTCATTTTCGATTTCAGTATTAAAATTTTGTTTAATTGTTGAAGTTGTCATAGGCTGCGTATTCCGTGTTTGTAATGACATTGGTTGAGGTTGGTATTTGCGTGTTTCGTTACTATTTACTAAATTTTGTCTTGAGAACCGATTAGGAGCTGGAGTTGGTTGTTTGTAGATATTGACTGGTTTTGAAGGGAAATATTGCCCAGGGAATTGTCTGGGTGGAGGATGGAAAGTAAAATTTAAATTTTTTGAAGTGTTTGTATTTGGTTTGTTGTCGTTTCTTGTCATTGGGCTATTATGTAAAGAATTTGCGTAGCTAAATTCATTTTTTAATAATAAATCGCATAACTCTAAGGTTGAAGGTTGTTTCACTATAAAAGATCCTTTTATAATAGGCGGTAATAATGATATGAATTTGTTTACGATCGCTTTTTGGTTTTCTTGAACAATCGCGTTCTTTTGTTCTAAACTATAATCTTTTGCAAGTATTTTTTATTTATATATTTCAAATTTGTCTAACATTACTTTTAGTGTGGCTTCTGTACTTTGCTTATATTTAGTTTCAAATAATTCTCCTAGTAATGTCTCGGCAGTTGTTCTGTCTGAGAAATTAGTAGTCAAGTAAATTTTTAATTCTTCCCAATTTGTGAATTTATTTTGTGAAACAATCTTTTTCGCATTGTTTATTAATCTATTTTTAATTAAATTAAAAGCGAACACTTTTTGTGCTGCTGTTATTGCTAACGTATTTAGGATGATATATGTTTCATCCACGGTTTGAATAAAATTATTAAGGGTTGTTATGTCCCCTTCATATGTTGGGATCGTTTCGACATAACATTTAATGTCTTGTAAAGAAGTCATTTTGGTTTCGGTAAGATTAAGTCTTACTGGATTTCGTATAATTCTATTAATACTATTTTGAATAGTATTTACGAATTCTTCGTTATCGGAATCTGACATGAATTATTGTCTCGTGTTGGGACTTATATTCTTTATTACTAATAATTGTTAAAAGAGTGCCCTGTGGGTTATATAAGAAAATATTTTTTACTTACAATAGTAAACTTATGACTATCGTTTTCATTGCAAGGAGTTCTCTGATGGGGTACTCGAACTGCTTCTCGTAGACTCAGGGGTAGACAAGATGTGAAGTTCTTGAAGCTTGTAGTTTGGATTCTCGTGGTCGATCGTCGATCGGACAGCAAAGAAGGTCTGCGATGGGACGTATGAGTAGTCCTCTGATGGGACGTATGAATAGTCCTCTGATGGGCACTGTTTAGCCGTGAGATAAAGTAATCTTTTCTCAGATGTGTAGTTGTTGATTAGCCAATTTGCGTATAGAAATACGCCAATTAGATGAGTAACTTTGATTTGTTTATCTGTTACAAACTGATTGTTGGCTAATCCTACCGACTGCGCCAATTATAAAATTCAACTTTTAAAAATTGTTTTTAAAAAGTTTTTATTTCCGAGATACAACTATCTAGCTTGATTACAATATGAGAATTAGCCTGTCTACAGGGGTTACATTACATTTTATACTCATCTTGTGGAAAGTTTATAACTTATCTCTAAGTCAGCATTCTTATAGTAGTTACATTTTATAATTCCTCCCCAGCAAGTTTAAACTTTACACAAGATTTACAAATTTTCTGTTATTCTTTCTAAATCACTTAATTCTATATTATTCCTTAATTGTTTAGTTTTATAATTCTTATAATACTTAATTACAAATCTTATAATTAATACAAATATTATTACAATAAGTATGATATAAATTACATAATAATGATTCGTGTGATTTTCGTAGTTATTTATATCTTTTATTTTCTGAAGTTGAAGGAATGAAATGTTTAATCCTTGTAATGGTTTCAGATTGACTTTATCTATTTTTGTATCAAATTTTTGAAGTTGGACATTGCTTAATTCTAATTCTTTATAATCTTTTGATATTCTATTGAATGTCCTTTGGTTTATTTTACAATTTCCGTCATTAGCAAGTCTGAAGATTCCTTGAAAATTTTTCTTTATATTTTTATGTTTGCAATTTATTACTAATTCTTGATTAATTGGGGAAATAATTATTATATTATTGGTATTTGGGATTTGTATGACATTATTTTTATTATATTTCTCCTTTATGTCACAGTCATCATTATTCTCGTGTTTTACTATATTATTAATACAATTACTTACTTCTATGCCTTTCGTTTGACAATAATTTATGTTATTAGATTGTCTACTGAATCTTTCTATTAATATGTTTTTATTATTCTTATAAATGTAATGAGTAGGTGGTTCTGTTAATCCGTATAATTTTTTGTTGTGAATAAAGGGAATTGGGTACAATTGATATAAAGGATAGAGATCCTGAGAAAGTTCCGGTTCTATTAGTAATATCTGGATTTCTTCGTCTTCAAATCTACAATATGTAATGATTTAATTTACTTGTGACCAAAAGTCTTTTTTGCCTGTAATTTGGATTAAGTCATCGTGGTTTATAATAGTGGTATCTAATTTATTTAAGGAACAAATTACTAGCATTAGTTCTATATGTTTACAAAAGTCTATTAAATTTTGAATAATAATTAATAATTCATTGATTCTTACTTCCGTGTCGATTAGACTTTTCCAATTTTGTTCTTTGTTTAGTGTGAGTACTATGGCGTTAAGCTTTTCTGATATTTTATTTTCGTTCACCCGTATTTGTTCTAATTTTGAATTAAATTTGTCGGTTAGATGTTTTTCGGTTTTTATTATTTGATCATTTTGATTTTGAAGAATCTTTTGATTATTTTTTAATTGCTCTATCAGAGTGTCATATTTTTCTGCATCACTTTGATCTAGGTTACCTGTAATTGACCTGATGATATTCCCTAACCCATTTATTAGACCTCGTTTATTTCTTTTATTAAACAGTTTTTGAATTTGTTGTGTTAGATCATTAAGAAAGTAAGATAAAGCTTTACTTTGTTCTTCTAGCTGGTGTTTGTTTTCTATTTGTTTTATGACATTTATTGTGATATTATTTAATTTTGAATATTCTTTATACAGTGGAGTGATATTATAATTAAAATAGTGTATGATTTCTCCTTCTTTTATTTTACAATTACCGATTCCAAATAATAGGAATCCATTGTTGTTAGAGATGTTTATTAGTTGACCGGTGGTAAAGGCCCTGAAATCATAATTTTCTTTTATCTAACTTGAATGTCCGAATATGCCTTTTATTTTTTATTTCTACTGTTCCTAATATTGGGTTATAATTTTCTGCAGTAACTCTTTTGAATATGGGTTTTTTATATTTGTGCATTAATCTATTATTTTGTTTAACATAGACTTTCTCCGGAATTTTTAATGGTAGTTCGTTTTCTTTTGTTCTTTTTGCTTCATCTTTATTAATTAATTTATTTATTATTTTATTTGTTTCTGATTTATTAATAAAATAATCGTTTATTACTTCTTCTTCGGATTTTTGTTTTTGAAAATATTTATTTTGTTCATCCTGTCCGAAAATTATTTCACAAGGGGTCATTTTTGTTATTGAGTGTTTGGTGTTATTGTATGCTATTATTGCTTTATTTATGTTTTGAATTTTATTTTATATAATAAAATGATTAATATATTACTACATGATTATTTTAATACTTTGTTATTGAGATAATATTGTATTTTCTTTTGATGGTCACGCCATGCAGCTTGGAAAGAAATATGCCAAACAAACTGGCCGAGTGACGCTACTGTATATCGTTTTACTGTGGTATTACTTTCTTTAAAATAAGAGCAGTCAGCCATATATTTATTTACTTTGTTCCTAAATTTTAAGAGTAATTTGCGACACCTGTATAAAGAATAAATTTATCTATATTAAATATATTTTGTTTTTCTTAATCGTTATTGCCTAGAGTGTTCATTTATTCTTATATGAAATCAGTAAAAGACCTTTGTGCTGTATAGTATTATTGGACAAATAATGGTAAAATTGTGTCAATACTATTGTTCTAATTTAATGCTATTGCTACAATTAACAATTTTTCAAAAATGTTTTCAAGTCATTAGTGGCAGTGGCAGAAATTTAAGTTAATATTAAAAATGTATAAATACCAATTATTAAATATTTCAAAATCCACGAATGTCGTATACTTTGAATACAGGGTACGAGAGCAGCACCGTCGACTTTGCCCAATCCTTATTTCATTTCACACCATTTCAGTGGCGGAAATTTAAATAAAAGTCAAAATATACTCTTCCAGCGAAAACAAGTTGTATTTATACATTGAAAGCCAGATTTAATGCTCACTGACATTGTTATACTATTTTACGTTTAATAAATAATTTAAAACGTAGTAATAAAATTTGTTTTCGAATGTCCATCTTATCTCATTTCACACCATTCTATGATTGTCTCATTTTACACCATTCCATAATTGTCTTATTTCACACCAATCCAGGCAGCAGAGAAAAAGTGGCGGAAATTTAAATCGACGGCATTGGCTCAACTCAACAACAATAACAAAATCAACAACAACAAATACTGACACGAGAAACACTAAAAGAGCGCAATTGATAAACCACACATAGAGATCGCAGAATGGAATGAATACAAAACCCGCCAATGACGTCGATTTAAATTTCCGCCACTTTTTCTCTTCCGCCTGGAATAGTGTGAATTAAGGCAATCATAGAATAGTAGATGCGTTCAATGAGCTTAGCAAACTAGCGAGATTTATTTCGCTAGGTTGAGTGTGCTGCTACCACTTTTAAAAGTTTGTTTTGTTTGTTTTAATTGTAAAGAAGAGATAATATTATGAATATCTTAGTTAATGAAGATGATAGCTACATGCTGTCAGAAAATAATAAAATTGTTGCCATAACAAAAAAAAGATATATAATTTACCATATATACACTGAATAATATTAATTTACCCCGATTGTTTCACGATGCATACGAAAATGTTTCCTATATGTCTGCATGGAATAATTGGGAACAACATGTTCAAAAAAATTTCATACGTATACATCGCCTTCTTTGTCTACTTCATTTATTATATTTTACGATACTGTACGTAATGTAGTTGCTGCATTTTCGGTTACACCCAAAATGGATTGCAGTTCTATATTGGACGAATCATTTAAAATTCGCACAGTATTAATTTTTCCTGTTCGTTCATTTTGTCAACAAACAAATAAAGAGGTTAGAAATAAACGTCAAAAATTTGAAAAACTTATTCGCGCCAATTGCCGTTCAGTAAAAGTTTTGCTAACTTTTATTTTGGTAACTACTAGCGCTAGCGTGCTAACGAACCTAGTGTGAAATATGAGATGAGTGGGTACAGGTCGACGGTGCTGCTCTCGTGCCCTATTTGACTGTCACGCCTGATATTAACCCAAATGCAAGCAGCCAAACAGTTAGGTAGGTGAAATGAATTTGCTCGTAACCTTGTCTATCTAATTAATCGCCAAATTGAAAATTTTGTCGCCGAATGCAGACGTTGAAGATGAAGTGTTAGACTTGGTGCATGCTGACCCGACAATTAGCAGAGGAACGTCTCATGAGGAGAAATATCTCATAAGGGAGTTTTGAACATTTTACACAGTAATGGTTATCATCCATTTCATTTGCAACGTGTTCAAGGGTTAATGCCTGCTGATCACTAGCTACAACGATATTTTGTCAGTGGATTCTGCAACAATCTGCTGCTAATTTTAATTTTACTTATAATATTTAGTGACGAAGCAATTTTCACACGTGACAGTGTCCATAATTTCCACAACATGCATTATTGTGCTCAAGTAAATCCACATGTTGTAGAAAGAAAGGAGTTTACAACATAGTTTTTCATTAAATGTTTGCGCTAGTATCTTCAATGGGAATTTGCTTGGACCATACATACTGATCAATAGACTAAGGGCCGGTTTTTCCATCTCTGATTAAAGTGCCAGTTACCTTAACCATCGAATCGAAAATCTAATGTAAGTTGTCAAAAATATACGTAGTTTACTATTTTGATGCGATATTTTTCTATTAACCTGAGGTGGAAAAACCCCCTGAAACTGTTGAACAATTGAGAATGCGGATTGAAAACTGTGCTGAAATTATTAAGCACAATCCTGACCATACTATACGGAACCTTTTTTTTTTTCTAGAAGAGGAAATCTTCAAAAGAGATCTCAGCGTTCGCACTGAGATACTGTGGGATTCCTACCCACTAAAACCTCTCCCCCTTCGTGGTCACATCAACAACCCGGAACCGCTATTCAACACCCACTCCAGCGCGTCTCATCCATTCTGACCTCTCTTCATACTTTGGTTGGAGCGCTTCGCCCACGAGTGGGAGGCTTCGCCCCGGTTAGTGGGGGTCTGCCCTTTTCATTGCACTTCCCCCCCGCAGCATCCAAGAGGCTTACCGACGTTCACTCATGTTCCCGACTGACTCCGTAGCTCTGTGGCGTAGCGAAGCCAGCCGCTCACTGGGTAGACTTCGTCCTCACAGAACACCTATCTTTCATTCACCACTCACTCGTTGCCCGTCATACTGAGAAAGGAGTCCTTCGCCAGGGTCTCGGACTGACTGCTGCAGATCTGAGGCGTACCAGAGCCAGCCTCCCACCTGGTAAACTTCGTCCCATTTAAGGGAAAACCCGTCTTTTTTCCGTCGGTCACCCTTCCTCTCTAGCATACCGTCGTCCATCCCAAGCTTTTCCACCCCGACCCCCTGAGGGGAGGTCTTAGCTCACTCGGTATTCAACTTACCTTACCTTTCGTGCCTTGCTTGCATTCAGCATCATCTTCTCTGCCTCCTCCGCTCCTCATCCTCCTTTGTCTTGAGGACGGTACTAGTGAACCTACGGACTAGGTTCCAGGTACCAAGCTCCTCTAGCATGGTTAGGACGAGGTTTTCCGGCGTGATGGCCTTGCCTAGTGCGGATTCCAGGCTCTCCCTCTCCACCCTCCATCGCTCGCACGCTACAAGCGTGTGCTCTGGCGTGTCTACAACAGAGGGACAAAACATACATACATCGCTCTCGTACCTACTCATTCTGTGAAGGTAGGCTGCGAAACACCCATAGCCTGTTAGCATCTGCGTGAGGTGGTATTCCACCTCTCCATGCTTCCGTTGCAGCCATGGCCGTCAATCAATCTACGCGTCCAGCTTCCCTTCTCCTCATTTGCCCATCTTTCCTGCCACCGATCCAACGTCCTCTTCCTTGCTAGCTCTTTACCCTCCTGTACTCCTTCCTTCGCCTTTGCCGCTCTTTCCGCCCTTTCCTGAGCTAGAAGATCAAGAGGTGGCATGTCCGCAATGACCAGTGCCGCCTGCTCCGACACGGTGCAATAAGCGCTGATCACGCGTAATGCAGATCTCCTCTTTTCTCTTGAAGCTAGTATGCGGAAATTGTCGAATCGTAGAGCTTCGTGCCATACGGGTGCCGCATACAGCATCACCGACTGAACTACATTCGCAAGTAGTTTACGCTTGCTGGATGTGGGTCCTCCAACGTTGGGCATTAGTTTGCTTAATGCCGACCCTGTCCGTGCTGCGCGATCCGAAACATTCCTAATATGTGGTCCAAAGATAAGGCTTTTGTCAAGCGTTACCCCAAGGTATTTGACAGTAGCCTGTGGCTTAATCACCTTTCCACATAGTTCGAAAACGATTTCCGGGAGCTGCCTTCTTCCAGAGAATACGATTGCCTCGGTCTTCTCTGGTACAAGGTCCAGCTGCGCTTCCTCCATCCACTCGTGTATCCTACTTAGCGCGTCGTTCACTGTTACAACAGCCAGGTCATCGGCGTATCCCACTAGCTTCGTGCTTTGCGGCATCTCAAGGCGAAGTACTTCGTCGTACATGACGTTCCAGAGTGTGGGGCCCAAGACTGAGCCCTGTGGAACTCCACTCGTGACTGGGTAAGAGCATGCCCCTTCTTCTGAGGACTCCGCAACGATGTACCTGTCGTCCAGGTACGAACAGATTATCCTTATTAAATAAGGTTCCGTTCCTCGTTTACGGAGCTCGGCCACGATTCCATCTCGCTGAATTAAAGGCGTTCCTTACATCCAACGTGACAAGAGCGCATAGCCTCCGGGTCTTCACGGTGCCAGTCTTCGCTTTCCTTCCGGCGTCTACCACGGTCTGGATTGCCTCAATGGTACCTCTCCCCTCTCGGAAACCGTGTTGGTTATCAGAGAGGCCACCATTTCTTTCCAGGCTGCCTTTCAGTCTGCATAGAATCATCTGTTCTAGCAGCTTCCCGGCAGCATCGAGTAGGTAGAGCGGTCGTACTTGCCCCGGCTTTCCCCCCTTTGGTATTAAAACCAAGCGAGCCGTCTTCCACTTGCTGGGAAAGATCCCCTCCTCCAGTGCGCGGTTCATGACGTTCAGAACGGCGTGTGGCGTCTCCTGCACGGCAATCTTCACCATTTCTGGTGGTATTCCGTCTAGCCCAGGGGCTTTATTGGACCTCATCTTCATAGCAGCTCTTTCCATCTCCTGCACTGTGAAAGGCTCTGGCTTCTCTGCTACCACCGTCGGTATCCAGTTTGTTCTCCCATGCTGGGGGAACAAAGAAGTTACACGGTCCTCGAGCTGTCGTTTTCCTAGCGCCGTTGAGGGCTGGAGCCCTTTGATGCGTTTTACCGCGATCTTGTACCCCTTCCCCCATACGTTGTCATCGACAGCATCGATCAACTCCTTCCATTTCCTCCTCTGCGATAGATTGATTGCCGCTTTCAGCGCCTTTCGGGCTTCTCGCAGGCTCTCTCTCTCCGCTTCGCAGGCATCGTTCCCATGCCTCTTCAACTTTCGCTGGTAGCATCTCCTCGCCGCCAGAGCCTCGCGCCTAAGAGCTGCTATCTCCTCGTTCCACCAGTATACCCCGGGCCTACCACTAACCCCCCTCTGTCGAAGATTTCGCTTGCACACCGCCCGAAGGCAGCGCACAAGTTTCTCTGGGGTGTCAGGGGGTTCGGTGATGCCGTTCAGCCATGTGCGCACTTCTTCGCCGATCTTCTCCAGCTCTCTCTCCCCTCCCCTCATGGCCCATCCCCTCGCAATGTTGTTGCTTTCTACTTGCAATACAGGTCTTTGGCTTCGTATGCAGAACTTGATGTAGTTGTGGAGGCTTAGAGTCTCTTCCTCTAGGACTTCCCATCTTTCCAAGTGTGGGTAGAAACTCGCGGTTACCCACGTGATATCGATATGGCTCGAAGAGCCATCCCGCTGAAAAGTTGGTCTATCCCCAGAGTTAGTCGCTACCAAGTCCATGCAAGCCGCCCAGGCTGCGAGTGTTATTCCCCTCGGATCCGTTCTCGGGGAACTCCATTCTAGGTGTTTCGCATTAAAGTCGCCGCAAACGATCACCTTGGCCCCAGTAATCCTAACCTAACCTAACCGAATTAAACCTAACCTAATCTAACCTAACCTAACTCAAGCTAACCTAACCGAATGCGGTCTTGCAAAAAAAAATAAGTGAACCTTTTTATTGTTTAAATCGAACCTACAAAGTCTAATTTATCGCTCTATATAATTTAATTCATTTTTATTTACATTTTAGGTTACGTAAAATCGATTTAAAGTATCATACTTTTAAAAAGTTGCAAAAAGTCTGCTATATTGTGACGTGTGTAGGTTCTTTTGGAAGATATATTTGTTTTTTAACAAGACATAAAAATTAGAAAAGAAAAAAATATGTAAATGTAAATTTCAGATTAAATATTTATGTATATATGAAAAATATATATTAAATGTAATAATATAACACAATTTTATTTCCTGAAATATAATTTTTATTTGGGGTAAAGTTATCCACGCATGGCAGGGGCATGCTAGCTTGTTTGAAAGTTGGTAAAGTGGACAGTGCGTGATTGAAAGCATTTTAAGGCTTTTGTGTGCCACTATATTTGCACAAGATTATTTAATTTGTCAGTCACATCATTTTTAATTGCAGTTTTTTCATTATTAAAGATTAATTTGGGGAAAAATAAAAAATACGGGTCTAATATTTTTCATTATTCTATCGACTAAACCTAAAAACAAAAAAAAAATCGTGCAAGACCTCATTCAACCTAAACTAACCTAACCTAATAAATTTTTCGACTTAGACGCAAAATATAAAGAATATGCGGATTGTTACATCAATCACACACAATAGACTGCATTAGTGTAACGGTCATTTTGTGGCGCCAAATTCTAACTGAAACCCTAACTCGCCTCTGCCGATTTATACGCCCATGTTATTCTTATGGGAATCAAAATATGATATCTTTAAACTGCTACAAAAGTATTATAAAATGCAAATCTTAACTATTAAACCTTATAAATAATAATCTCTAATGTTTTATCTATCTTCTAATGTAATATACACACCCAAAAAACACAGTATTATTTAATAAACTTCAATTTAAACAGTAGGTGCAAATTTCTGAAAATGTATGTCGTAGCTGTCTTAGTATTCAGTTGAACCTGTCACTTTATCGCGGCGTTTTTAACCTGCTGCACCAAGTTACGACATATGTTACTATTTGGGATACTACTTTCTTTAAAATCAATTTTTTCTTAATTTATTCTTTTATTTGTACTTTTTCTGTACGGAAAGCAAAGAGTAATATTTTAGGATATAAAAAAACTATGTTATATTTAAGAATCGCCAAAATGCTTTAATATCGTAAATTGAAAATGTACTCCCATAAGAAATGCATACACTCAGATTTGAATTAGGGTTTCGCGCTAAATGTAAATCTTAAAGTTTTAAATTTATTTATGTTTAATTTATATACCAGCTAGGTAAAGACAAATAAATTTAAACTGAATAACAAACTTTTTTAAGATGAAATAAATCCTAAAAATGAAATAATAACATTATTTGTAACAATATTTAGTTTCAACTTACTTAAAAAAAGCAGAAACAATAATGAGTGTAATCAGTAAAATTATACTATTGTCCTAAAAAAATAGAAAGGTGTATTATAACAATTTATAGCAATGTGTAATTTGTACTTACTTGAAAAAGACAAATTTAATTTATAAGTTTCAAAAATAATCAAAACTTACGCCCGACTAACAAAACAAAAACCATAAACAAAAACAAATAAAAGAAAACAATGACAAGAACAACGATGCCTCTAGCGAGCAATGCTCAAACAGTGTTAACAACACGGGTGCCTCTACTGAGAAACGCTTGAACAATACTTTCGCCATATCTATCTCTATGTTTCTCTTTCTGGCTTACCCAAAACAAAACATTCAATATAGACGTAAAGGGAATGTTTTGTCTAGTTATATTTTGTCGTTGATTTTTCCCATATGTGTCATGTTTACTACAAACTTTTAGTCAAATTTGAAAAAAATCGGAAGTAAAATAGTACATCGACAAGTTGACCAATTTTAATATGTGGTAATTAATTAGTACTAAATAATAGGACTGTTGTTTCTAATTGTGCCATTATGGCTGTGCCTGTTTCACAGCACCAAATAATGTATTAAAGTAGTCATTTATATTTCAGACAATCACCAAACTGAATATACCATTGCGAATCTGTTTGTTCTGTGAAAGGAAACTTCTTTCTTTTAGCGACTTCAAACTAGATTGTTTAGAGAACAGTCAGCGCTTAGAAGCTAGAATAAAAAACCAGGTGAGTACAATACTATAGCTCATCCAAAATAGAAAAGGACCTGTCAATCATTCTCGCGCATATAATGCAACAAACAAGTTGAAGGAGACGGCAACATCAATATACTTTTTTTCTAATGGTGTTCAATGTGCCGCACAGTACATACTATACGCATCGTAGACCTATGCCTAGCCTACCAGTGGCCCTGTGCAGTACTGGATTACATTAATATGCAATATTGGGTGTCAGAATAAAAATTGATAAACGTTAGGTGTATGTAAAAGTAGTATATTTTGTCAGTACAAAAAACAAATGCCGATCGACATTAAACAATTATTTCATATTTGCACGTCAGGCCTCACCAAGACCTTTCATTAGATTGCAAACACGATATACTTCCAATATTTTTTTGCAAAAAACAAAAGCCGGTCGGCATGAAACATTTTTGTCATTTATGTACCCCAACCCTAGCCGAGACCTTTCATTTGATACCAAACACGACATACTTCTGACAACTTTTTGCATAAAACAAAAGTCGATCGACATGAAACATTTTTATCATATCTGCACGCTAGCCCACACCGAGACTTTTTATTTGATACCAAATACTCTATACTTGTGACAACCTTTTGCAAAAAACAAAAGCCGATCGACATTGATCATTTTTGTTAATTCTGCACACCACCCCTCATTGAAACCTTTCATTTGATACCAAACACCATACACTTTTGAGAACTTTTTGCAAAAAACAAAAACCGATCGACATAGTACATTTTTGTCAATTCTGTACGCTAGCCGTCTCCGAGACCTTTCATTTGATACCAAGCACGACATACTTCTCACAACTTTTTCCAAAAAACAAAAGCCGTTCGATATAGAATATTTTTGTTCATTTTGCATCGTGACCTAGCCTAATATAACATTCACTGTTCGGATCGGATTTGAAAAATAAAAAAACTGTTGAAAAGAGAATTGAAAGGCCTTTCGAACTGTATCATGTTTGACACCCTTTTCCATTTAAATTTTTTGAGGTGCAGTCCACACCCATTTTAGGGTTGAAGTTACGCCATTGGTACTAATCTATTTAGGTGTCCCCCTTTATATTAAAATTGACGTGTTCGAGCGTTTTTTGCAAAATTAATGTTAAGTGGCCAAAAATTGCGCTGATAATTTTTGGCCACTTAATTTCAATTTTGCAAAAAACGCTCGAATACGTCAATTTTGATATAAAGGGGGACACCTGAATGGATTAATACTAATGGCATAATTTCAACCCTAAAATGGGGGTGGACTGCACCTCAAAAATTTTAAATGGAAAAGGGTGTCAAACATGACACAGTTAGAAAGACCTTTCAATTCTCTTGTCATTTGTTTAAGCCTACTTGATTGCATTTTTGAACACGTGATAAAATTTGTTTTAAACGATATTTGTCTGGAACTAATGATCGGATTTGAAAAATAAAAAACTCTTGAAAAGACTGTCATGTTTGACACCCATTTCAATTAAAAATTTTTGAGGTGCAGTCCACCCCCTCGACTGCGTCTCGGCCGTATTCATATCCTTCGGACCAGAAAAGAACAACTTTCCTTACCTAGCAACGTAAATAACTAGTTTAAACCCGTGTTTCTCACGTTAGAACATAGAATTAATTATTTCAAATTGTATTATACATATTCTTTATACCTATTCGATTGCAAATTTTTTATGAATTCAATCATGCGTTAGTTTTATATTCTTACATGTAGTGTTCTTTTTATCCATAGCCTTACTGTATGTCATTAATAATGAAAATAAATATTTATTTACATTTCAATCGCATTTTTTTAATATTTTTATTTTGTAAGGATATAAAACTAATACATTGTTGAATTCAGAAAAAAATATGCTATCGAATAAGAAAAAAAATATGTATAATCTTATTTGAAAAAATATAACCTTGTACTGTACAGGAAAGAAAATTACTGGAATTCAGTCAATGGGATAAAATTTTATTTCCTCTCCTACCGGTTTCGACCCCACATGGGTCTTCCTCAGGGAGTGAAAGTCATTTTATATACTCCCTGAGGAAGACCCATGTGGGGTCGAAACCGGTAGGAGAGGAAATCAAATTTTATCCCATTGACTGAATTCCAGTAGTTTTCTTTCCCTTCATCAATTGACCAGTCAAGAAAAATCCGTCTACCTTGTACTGTAACTTGAGAACCACTGGATTAAAAAAATTATTTTCTTCTCTGATAGGATGTCTCTCTTGGTTTCCTAGAACTTTATTCTATAGCATGTTTTTGTAACTCTAATAATAAAGAAAATAATGGCGGTGGTCGGTTTTGGTGTTACACCCTGCATATAAATATATTTTAGCTCTACGAATATGCAGAGTGAAATTTGTGCTATGGATTAGTGATGAAGTTAGTGAGGTTAAAATTTACATTTGGCGCGAAACCCTAATTCAAATCTGAGTGTATGCATTTCTTATGGGAGTACATTTTCAATTCACGATATTAAAGCATTTTGGCGATTCTTATTTATAACATAGGGTTTTTTTATATTATAAAACATTACTATTTGCTTTCCGTACAGAAAAAGTACAAATAAAAGAATAAATTAAGAAAAATTTTATATTAAAGAAAGTAGTATCGCAAATAGCAACATATGTCGTTACTTGGTGCAGCAGGTTAAAAACGCCAAGTTAAAGTGACAGGTTCAACTGAATACTAAGACAGCTACGACATACGTTTTTAGAAATTTGCACCTACTGTTTAAATTGAAGTTTATTAAATAATATTATGTTCTTTGGGTGTGTATATTAGATTAGAAGATAGATAAAACATTAGAGATTAGTATTTATAAGGTTTATTAGTTAAGATTTGCATTTTATAATACTTCCTAGCAGTTTAAAGATAGCATATTTTTATTCCCATAAGAATAACATGGGCGTATAAGTCGGCAGACGCGAGTTACAGTTTCACTTTGAATTTGGCGCCACAAAATAACCGTTACACTAATGCAGTCTATTGTTTGAAATTCTTCTGTCTCTTTTTACTTCGCATTGTGTATTGGATTAATTTTTTTGACATAGTTGTATTTGAAATAGAAGGAGGAATTATTTTGTTGACTAAAAAATGTGAAGAATTTGAAGAACATTTTGAATTTCTCACCAATACAAGGTGTTCGTTTTCAGAGTTCCATTGCGATCGCGAGAACCGTAACAGATAAATTGGGCCAAAGTTGCCGCATTAGTTGTCCATTTCAATCAGGTATTTGTTTTCCCGAAAAAAGCATAGCTCACTAGATATGGTCAAAATTTGAACAAAAGATTTTCGATTTTGTTTTCAAAGCACATTTGACCGAAATGAATAATATCACTAATTTTCTAATTTTTTAGATCATTTTCATTTAATGTACATGTGTTTTATCATTGGAAAGAGAAAAAATCTCCATTTAACGGCACTAAAGACAACTGTGAGCTCCATATGAAAATTGAAAGTTGGCATGTATTTCTGGAAAAGTATTCGAGTTAAAAAAATTTGGAGGACCGCTGTCAATTCCTCGTGTAGAATGTGCAAACTATAGCTCGTCCAATATAGAAATGAACCTGCGCGAAAGACGCATTTTCGTTCATATTTTGAGCAACCAATGGGAAAAGGTACCCCCCATTGCGTTTTTTACTAGTGGCGTCCTTAGTTCCTAGTTCATATGGGGAAACTATATTAGGAAATTATTATATAATATTAAGGAAATTCGAAATTAAGATTTAAAGAACATATATAGGCCGTACAGCGAGAACTGACGACGAATTTGTGTGTCTGCGCAAAGGTAATTCACCCACCAGTTCTCGCTGTACGGCCTATAACTGCAATAAACAGAAAACAGCACAGGATTTGCCGACGATTACAGTAGCAGGTAATAATCATTTATGGAAAGGGTGATTCGTAATCTTTTATGTAGCAGAAAAAGGATTAACTATAATTTAGCTTGAATATCTAGAGATTAAAAAAGCTGTTGTTTCTAAGAAAAATATAGTCAATGACCAAACCGATGTAATCCATTCACCTCTGCATTTTAATCTAGTGATTAAAGAAGCTGTTATTTCAAAAGAAAATATTGTTAGTGACCAAACCGATGTAATTCATTTACCTCTACTAATTAGAGTTCTTTTATGATGTTCATAATTGTGATATTTTCTTTTATTATTCATAAACATTACGCATTTTAAAATATAAATATTTATAAAAATTCCATTTGTTATTGAAATAATCCCACGCCAATGGTAGATTGCTTTCCCATTTATGGTTTACGCCCCTAGTTTATTGGATCAGTGCAGTTTTGAACTTGGTTGACATGGGGTAGGTATAGCTACTATAACCCAGAACTGCACAGGGCAACTGGTAGGCCAGGCATGGGTCTACGATACGTTTAGCATGTACTGTGCGGCACATTGAACACCATTAGAAAAAAACTATATTTATGTTGCCGTCTCTTTCAGGTGCGTGAAGTTAGCAGAATGAAGTAAAGCACTAACGAAACAATTTATATACATAGTTAGTGCCTCGTTAGTGCTCTTTGGTGCTTCTTCAATTTCTCTAACAGGAGTCACCATGCCGCTACAAAAAGCATTCGACTTTTTTTCCTGCCAAGTTCACACTAGCAGGAACTTTGAAAGATAAATTAATGAACTTGGTGTCAAAAGTTAGTGCTTCGTTAGTGCTCTTTAGTGCTTCTATTAAAAAAATCACAAATCATACTATATCGCTACCAGGAGCATTCGACTGTTTTTCCTGCCAAGTTCACACTAGCAGGAACTTTGAAAGATAAATTAATGAACTTGGTGTCAAAAGTTAGTGCTTCGTTAGTGCTCTTTAGTGCTTCTATTAAAAAAACCACAAATCATACTATATCGCTACCAGGAGCATTCGACTGTTTTCCTGCCAAGTTCACACTAGCAGGAACTTTGAAAGATAAATTAATGAACTTGGTGTCAAAAGTTAGTGCTTCGTTAGTGCTTTTTAGTGCTTCTATTAAAAAAAATCACAAGTCACACTACGTCGCTACAAGAAGCAGTCGTCATTTGCCAATTTATGTTGATCGAAAGTATGTTATAAAGTTTATAATAAAAATATCAAAAATTGTATTTATTATTAGCAACTATTTGCTCATTTTGTGCTATTTATTGCTACATTGTATTAATTTTGTGCTCATTTCTAACAATTGTCATTATCAAAATAAAATGAATACGATATGTGTTTACGTTTGCTTATTCACTAAGAAAAATTTAAAATTAATATAGCAGTAATTTTTCTGATCTCGTTTCATTTATTGCTTTATTTTTAAAAATTTTTATTCATCTCGGTTTATTACACTTGCTAATAGCCTTACCATTTTTATATAAATAAAGTAGCTCATAACTAGTGGATTGCAAGTATATCATCTCATTGCTTATTGTTTCGTACCTATAATAGTATTACGTTAAGTAAGCTTATCTACATTATTTTTATTATTATATGTTTTATATATATATATATATATATATATATATATATATATATATATATATATATATAGGAAACTGTATTTCGTGGGAATGGCAGTCAGGAATCGGGCTAATAATTTTTACGTCTTTTTAAATTTTGACAAGCTTCCGGAATCTCTTTATTCCTTCTTCAGGTCAAATTTTGTTAGAGTTATAATTTTTGAAAATTGTCGGCTCCATGAAGCATATTTTCTTTTGGCTATTTTTTAAATTGTTGTAATTGCCATTGTTGAATTTTAAAAAATGATTTTGTTATGATTTTAAAATAATAATTTCTGTGACCTGTAAGATTTTACTAAATTATTATTTTAAAATCATAACAAAATCATTTTTTAAAATTCAACAATGGCAATTACAACAATTTAAAAAATAGCCAAAAGAAAATATGCTTCATGGAGCCGACAATTTTCAAAAATTATAACTCTAACAAAATTTGACCTGAAGAAGGAATAAAGAGATTCCGGAAGCTTGTCAAAATTTAAAAAGACGTAAAAATTATTAGCCCGATTCCTGACTGCCATTCCCACGAAATACAGTTTCCTTAACTAATTGCAGTCACAATTACCTTCAACTGATATATATATATATATATATATATATATATATATATAAAATTTACAATATTTTGTATATGTATAAACGCGGAAAATAATGTGTTCGCCGTACCAAATTTATATAATAAAAGTATCATAAAAGTTTAGGAACACATTCTTTATACCGAGTTATACGAGTATATTTGAAGATTTGTTGATACGAGTAACAAATAAGATTTTTTGTAAATCAAAGGATTAGATACATTTTTATTTCAAGAGATCTCTTGCTTCAGTAATCGAGTCAACTCTAAAATAAAATTATTGAAACAATATTCACGCGGAATAAGCGTACTTGTATAGGGATCACAATGTTAATTTTTAAATGTGTAGGTATTAAGTTATTTTTTTCTCAATTATTTCTCATTAAAACATATAAAAAGATTGGGAAAATAAATTATATCTTCCAACGCCAAAACCTATATTCAAATTAATTATTTTTATTTTTTGTAATGTGCGTTTATTGAAAAAATAATAATACTTTACGTTTGTTTAGTATTATAATAACAATTTTACTGTATTATACTCCTATTATACATAGATAATCACCCTAATTCTCTTAAGGATGTTGCTGGCTCTTAGCAATGTTATTAAAAATTGTGATCTGTAGAAATAATTGTAAAACCTGTCATTTCCATATTTTATTTAGTATCTGCTATTGTTATTGGCTGATGATGTTAGTAACGTTGCTAAGAGTTAGCAACTTCCTTACAGAATTAGGGTGAATATGTATTAATTGATTTATTAGCCGAACTGTTATTACTAATCCTTCGAAATAGTTATTTACGTATAGAGGGTTGAAAGAGAATGTTTATGCCCACGGACGAAATTTGAAGTCCGACGCGTAGCGGAGTGCTTTTATTCGTCCATGGGCGTAAATCTCTTTCGGCCCTAGGTATGTACAACGATTTACGCACAATTGCATAAGTATATATAATTATTTTTATCTCGAAATTTTAAAAACGTTGGAAAAGGTGCCGATGGTAACAAAGACTCATATCATGTTGGCATGTGTCAAACAATTAATTTTGTTTATATGTAAACAAAGATCGTAAAAATTAGTAAATTGTGTACGACATGGAGATTCCAAACGGAATTTTGGCTGAAGCTGAAGAAGCGTTGGGGGATTTGTGTCCCAAGAAATCACAAGAGAGGTATAAAAAAGAGTTTAAAGACATGGAAAACTGGACGACAGTAAAAAAAAATAGAAACCATCAACGAAACTGTTTTGTTGGCATATGTTAACCAACTGGTAAATAACACAATCATGTTTTGCACATTTGTTACATAATTTAAATTTTTCGATTTTCGGTCTCAAGTATACAAATGCAGTTCTTTGTCAAAATATTCCATGCTTAAAAAGATGCTTATAATTAAGAAAAATGTGAATATTACCACTTACTACAAGCTAATTTCATTTAAAAAAAAAGTATTGGCCATGAACCAAAGAAAGCTATGGTGTTGTCCAAAAATAATATTATAAAATTTATGACTGAATCTCTAGACTGCTCATATCTGATGATTAAGGTATGACAATTATTAAAATTCTGAAATTTTATTGATTTAAACATTATGATGTTTTGAATTGTAGAATGCTTTATTATTTGGTATATACGGAGCTTGTCATAGAGAAGAACTCGCAAATATTGAAATAGACGATGTAGAAGACAGGGGTTCCGTCATTCTTGTGACCATACCAAATACAAAAACTAATAAAAAACGTCAGTTTAGTATAGTAGATGACGAAATAGCTGCATTGGAGCTTTGTAGAAAATATATTGCTATGCGGCCAGGGAATTTGATCCATCGTCGTTTTTTTTCTTCAATTTAGAAATAAAATCTGCACTTCCCAGCCTGTGGGTAAAAATACTTTCGGAGCTATTCTCAAAACTATTGCAAAATATCTCTAGCTTCCTGATCCAGAGAGATATACTGGGCATATCTTTCGCAGAACATCTGCGACATTACTAGCAGATAGTGGGGCAGATATAACATCTGTAAAAAGGCATGGGGGTTGAAAAAGTACTTAGGTTGCAGAAGAATACCTAGAAGACTCTGTAGAATCAAAAACTAAGACGGCTAGATTAATTCTCAATATTAAGACTAATGCAAGTACATCGAGCAATATATCTACAGTCACACAGGAGGAGAACGAAATAAATAATTTAAATATTCAATTAAATAAATCGGCTGGCGGAGTTTCATTCCATTATTTAAATAATAATTTTTCACATTAATAAGTAAATAAAAATTAGTTGTATTTTTCACATTAATAAATAAATTAATTCCCTCGCTCACCATAACTTGACTTTATAAACAATAGCAAACAAAGCAGAGTTCACTACTTTACCGCCCATGGGCATTTTTCTATACTTTACCGCCCAAGGGCGTAAAGTAAAACTTACCGCCATGGTAACCACGTTGTAATTACACAATTACAATACAGTTGTGCGTAAAATATATATTTTTTTCTTTTGTATAATACTAATACATTTCTAAATTTTTAGGCAGTCAGTGATATAACAATAACAATAGGTAGTTACAATTTTGATGTTATATGCAAAAATAAAAAGAAAGTAGATCAGAATACCGACTACGAATATTACTAATTTGAAATAATTGCCAGGGCCGGATCCAGATTTTCGAGCGCCCCGGTTGAAAAAAATTTTGGCGCCCTTTTTATCCGATAACGTAATGTATAATATAATTTTACTGTTTTGAAAATAAAAGTAATATTGCTACAACATAAAAGAATAACAAAAATATAATTATATTTATAAAGGTAATAAATAATTTAATTTAAACAAATATAATATATTTTATTAAATAATGTTAGTTTAATATAAAAATCACAGTAAATATTTTTCACAAACAAAAACAAAAATTGACACTATTATAAACCAAAATATATACATATAACAAAACTTGTACTAAGGTATGAATAAATATAGATAATTTAAAAATATTTTTTTCTGGCTTTTAAATCGGCAAAATTTTTAATATTATCTGTAATGTCTATGTTCTTCGCAATTTCATTTTCTATAGACAAAATTGCCAAATTATTTATCCTTTCGTTTATCATTGTAGACCGCAGGTATGTTTTATTAAGTTTTAACTTCCTAAAACTACGTTCACAAGCTGCAACAGTCACAGGAATTGTTAATAATATTCTTAAAGATGTCCAAAAATTCGGCATAAGCATATACAAGTCATTAGATTTTAAAAATTCAAATATTTTGACCGCCATTTTTGAGTTGAAAAGCAAATTTAGTGGCTAGATTCAGTGGCCATCTATTGAGTAGAAAAATATTTAATAATTAGTTATGTTATGTTCGGCCCCTAAAAAATTAGCGCCCCTGGCGGCCGCCCGTGTCGCCCGCCCCTTTATCCGGGCCTGATAATTGCCTCGTTGGTGACTACATAACTTTTTATTGTTTTGTGTGTAACTATAGGTACTGTTACACTTAAAATTGAATTTAACATATAATAATAAAAATAGTGTAGATAAGCTTACTTAACGTAATATAATACTATTGTAGGTACGAAACAATAAGCAATGAGAAAAGATACTTTTAACCCACTAATGACTTATGAGCTACTTTATTTATATAAAAATGGTAAAGTTATTAGCAGGTGTTGGATAAAATAACTATGCAATATGAATATTAACATAAAAGTCTCAACCTCTGATAAAAATAAACAATTTAAAAAGATTAGGCTAAATATATGGCTATAGCATATAGCTAGTAGGTACCTAATGTAATGGTTTTGTAACAAGATGAAAAACGACAAGGGTTTTCATCTTGTTACGGCTTGTCATAGTTTCTGAGGTCTATGACTCTGGTGTTGGTAGGTCAGCAAAATGCTGACTTCAGCAAAGAGCAACGGCCGTCTTTGCTGATTAAGCAGTCTATGATAATACCGACCAGAACACGAGTCATAGATTCAGAACAATGGATTTAATTATATCTTCAGCGAAGATATAATTAAATCTTCAAGGGGTGGTAATGTAACAGTAATTGACTAATTATTCCAAATTATTATTGTTTGATAAATTTCATAACATAAATTGCGCGGTAACAAAAATGCACCGTGGACAAGTTATATTTCGTAAAGTTTAATAACCTATTAACGTTTTGTAACTTATCCACGTGCAATGTGCGTAATAGTTACATTGCCAACCCTAGCACTTTTTAGGATATAAATAGGATTTAATTTAGTAGAGTTCAGCCCAGTCACAGTCAGTAGAGTCAGAGTCAGTAGAGTCGGTTAAGCAGAGTAGAGTCTTAAGTGGTAAGTTGATGTCGCAATGTAGTCAACGATTCAGTAGCAGTCATCTGACATGGTTCAGACTGACTTTAGTCCAGAGTGACTAGCTCTGTAGTATTTGTTTTGGTTTTATTTTAGTGTTCTTATTGTAAATAATGTAAATAAATTTAAAGTTAGTTAAAGCAAATATGTGTGTGCCATGTTGTCGTTATCCTGGTTCAACCGTCATCACCGGTTAGTATCATCTAGCATCATCATGTCCTCCGTCGAAGTAAAAATGACAACATTCATCGCCTTCATCGTCGTCAACCCCCACTGTTACAGTTTCTTCGATCAATTGAATAGTATATATTTCCTCCAGTTTACTTATAATAAACCGAAATGAATAAAAAAAATTTAAAATAAGGCAATAAATGGAAGGAGATCAGAAAAAATTACTGCTATATTAATTTTAAATTTTTCATTATGAATGAGCAAACGTAAACATATCGTATTCATATTATTTTGATAATGACAATTGTAGGAGATGAGCACAAAGTAATACACTGTAGCAATAAATAGCACAAAATGAACAAAAAAGTTGCTAATAATAAAAATAATTTTTGATATTTTATTACAATAAAAAATAAAAATAATAAAAAAAAATTTTTAATAGAAGCACTAAAAAGCACTAACGAAGCACTAACTTTTGACACCAAGTTCATTAATTTATCTTTCAAAGTTCCTGCTAGTGTGAACTTGGCAGGAAAACAGTCGAATGCTCCTGGTAGCGATATAGTATGATTTGTGGTTTTTTTAATAGAAGCACTAAAGAGCACTAACGAAGCACTAACTTTTGACACCAAGTTCATTAATTTATGTTTCAAAGTTCCTGCTAGTGTGAACTTGGCAGGAAAAACAGTCGAATGCTCCTGGTAGCGATATAGTATGATTTGTGATTTTTTTAATAGAAGCACTAAAGAGCACTAACGAAGCACTAACTTTTGACACCAAGTTCATTAATTTATCTTTCAAAGTTCCTGCTAGTGTGAACTTGGCAGGAAAAAAAGTCGAATGCTTTTTGTAGCGGCATGGTGACTCCTGTTAGAGAAATTGAAGAAGCACCAAAGAGCACTAACGAGGCACTAACTATGTATATAAATTGTTTCGTTAGTGCTTTACTTCATTCTGCTAACTTCACGCACCTGTCTCTTTCAACTTGTTTGTTGCATTATATGCGCGAGAATGATTGACAGGTCCTTTTCTATTTTGGACAAGCTATAGAAACTTGTATGAATTGAAACAAGAAAGTTATAGATTTGCCAAAATTAATTTTTTACTTATATCTAGTGAGCTATTGATATTTTCGGGAAAACAAATACATGATTAAAATGGGCAACTAATATGGCAACTTTGCCCCAATTAACCGACTTCAAACCGTTTACAGTTCTCGAGATCCCAATGGTTAGCCACTTAAAACGGACACCTGTAGTATCGTATCATTAGTATCGGAACATTCTTATCTTTTGATACAGATAATTGAAAGGCCTTTCGAACTGTATCATGTTTGACACCCTTTTCCATTTAAAATTTTTGAGGTGCAGTCCACCCCCATTTTAGGGATGAAGTTATGCCATTGGTACTAATCCATTTAGGTGTCCCCCTTTATATTAAAATTGACGTGTTCGAGCGTTTTTTGCAAAATTAATGTTAAGTGGTCAAAAATTGCGCTGATAATTTTCGTTGGGCCACACTGTATAAATCTGTGATATTTAATTAGTTTTATAGTAGTTATACAATCGTGATATCTGGCCCTTGATAGGCCAGTGGTAGGTTTTTATTTTTTTAAATTGTTACTCAACTAGAAACTTTTTGTGTAAGTTAGTTGGTTGATAATTGTTAAGTAAAATGTACCTATGTGTGTTTGTTTTATCTAGGTTTGACGAAAGAATTCTGTAAAATATTTTACATGTTATACTTAATATTTTAAAACCATTTATGTAAGTCTGTCACCTGAGTTGAATGAATGTATGTATGTATGTACATGTGTTTATCTGATTGTATGTTTTGTATTTTATCAGCACCCTGATGACGACTGAATTACAGTTGAAACGCTGGTGAATCAGTGGATTTTAATAAATGACTGCAACTCCAAAAATAACTTCCTTTGCTATATATTAGCATATTTAATTTAAGATTTTTTCCATAGCTACCGAATTTTGACAGATAAAACGTTTATGTATGAAGTGAGTATTTTCCATATTTTTACTAAAATTTTCCTATTTTGCAAACAGGGACCCGAACTGTAACAAAACCGTAACTGAAAACTGCACCGATATTTGAATTTTTATGAAACCGTAACCGAAAACCAGAAGTTTTATTTTATTTCTTCAAATATGAAAACCGAAAAGCCAAACGAAAAATAAATTTATTCTGTAACCGAAAACATAACCGAACCGAAAAAATATTGGTACTAAAAACTAGTTTAAATATAAATATTGTACTAAACTGAAAATATCCATAAATTTTATTTATTTTTATAAAATTACAATGTAGTTATTATAAAATAATTAACTAGTTATATTTTAAAGCGTAATTTTTATTTTTAGGTATCAATTTAAATTTAAAGTAACTATACTTTTACTTAAAACAACATAATTTTAACCGAAACCGGAACCGTAACGAAACCGAAATTTATTTGTTTATTTTAACCGAAACGAAAACCAAAATAATAATTTCTTATTTTTATCTTTAATACAGCTTATCTTTCACTGATCTTATTTCACTATTTAAATATGTGCAGATATCGCCTATAGAGATGAACATTTCTTTCCTTTTAATCAATTTACGCAAATAAACAAATTTGAAATATAAACTCGAGACTTCGTCTACAATAGGGCAAGAGAGCAGCACCGTCGACCTGTGCCCAAGCCTCTCAGCTCATTTCACACCATTCTATTATTGTCTCAGTTCACACTATTCCAGGCGGAAGAGAAGAAGTGACGGAAATTTAAATGGACGTCATTGGCGGGTTTTGTATTCATTCCATTCTGCGATCTCTATGTGTAGTTTATCCATTGTGCTCTTTTAGTGTTTCTCGTGTCAGTATTTGTTGTTGTTGATTTTATTATTATTGTTGAGTTGAGCCAAAGCCGTCGATTTAAATTTCCGCCACTTTTTATCTTCCGCCTTGATTGTTGTGAAGTAAGGCAATCATGGAATGATGTGAAATGAGACAATCATAGAATGGTCTGAAGTGAGATAAGATGGACAAGATCAACAACAAACAAATTTTATTAGTAAGTTTTAAATGATTTATTAAACGTAAAATAGTATAACAATGTCAGTGACCATTAAATCTGTATAAATACAACTTGTTTTCGCTGGAAGAGTACATCTTGACTTTTATTTAAATTTCCGCCACTGGAATGCTGTGAAATGAGATGAGAGGCTTGGGCAAAGTCGACGGTGCTGCTCTCGTGCCCTATATCAATGAATAAAATGAAATGTTTTCCCTGTTGCTGAAATTTTAGTGCTGCCATCTATTTATTTTTGAAGGAAAAATGTACATCTTCCTCCCTCCCCCAAACTAAATTTCTGGGTACGCCTGTGTAGCTATTTAGTATTTGTACTGTATCTAGCCTAGCAAGCAGCATAGGCAAAGGTAGTTAGAATAGTAAAACGTGTTGCCACGCGTATTCACTTGTTTTGGTGTCGATTGATATTAGAACGTCCTACGTTTAATTTAATTATAATATAATATAATTTAAAAACAGTGCGGACAGAATTTGCAAACATGAGTACTACAATGGATGTGTGTTTTTTATGCACAAAAGACTATAATTGTGTACTCGTAGACGACAAAATAGTGTCCCAAGTGGAATATCTACTTGAAATTGTAAGTACATTTTAATTACATAGAAAATGAAAGTTTATAACCAATACTAATTTGATATATACTGAGCAAAAATATTGTTTTGTAAGAAAGAAGTGTTACAAAAACGACAGTAGTCGATGTCGACATCTTTGATGTTATGACTCATCATTCATCGTCGCCATATTGATGGAAGGTTTTTACCGGGAAATATAAACGATTGTTAATATTTACTAGGGTTGCTTTTTGTCATCTGCTTCATCTCTCCCTAATTTATGAAAGGTGAGAGATGAAACAGTATACGGGCTACAAAAATTATTGAAATGCGGATGCGTCTGAACGATGGAAAAACAGAGATTCGAAAACATTTATCTGACCTAAAGTTGTCTTTTTAAATTTATATAATTCTCTTTGTATATTTATTTATCCAGAAATACTGTCTACTAGAAAGATAGGTTAAATTTTGTTAGTAAAAAGTTCTGTTGTTTTAAATTTATCAATAATCAATGTTTACTCAAAAGAAAAGTTAGGTTGTGTCTCTAAAAGGTTCTGTTGGTTTAAATTTATCCATAATCAATATCTACTAAAAAGATAGTTTACATTTCTCAGTAAAAGGTTCTGTTTAAAATTTCTTATTAATCACTGTCTACCACTGATCTCTATATACAATACTTGTGGATAGGGCATAGCATATGAAAAAGTGAAGCCTACGGCGGCCATTTTCCTCAGCTCTAAATCTAATACAATTGACGCGAAATATGAATAAAGTCATTAGTATCTATAACAAAAAATGAGAAATCTTTTTAAATTTGATTTGTTTAGTTATTTTATTTTGAATTGTTTTAGGTACTTATGTAATTGACAGAATGATAAATTTATCTTATTTTTATAATGATAAATTGCAGACAGAACAATGCCTAAATCATCTAATATTTCTTAGCTTCAACAATCAACAATAATCATTCACTAAATATGGATTTTCAGTTTTTATTCCGACAAAATTAGCTCTACATTTTTATACCTTTTAAAAATAGATTGTATTAAACTAAAACTGATATTCTGTGAATTTTATACATATTATATTTTTACTTGAGATTTTTAATATTTCATTAGATTTTCTCAAGGGGTTAACCACTTACGAAATTCCTGTACACTAAACTTCCAAATCAAAAAACTTTCAAGAAACTTCCAAGACTTCCATTAAACTTCCAAGACTCCTATGTAACTTCTATGCAACTTCTACGATTTTCAGAGCTTTATAGAATATGTATTACTTCAGTGGCGGGAGGTATTTTGTTGGACACATCAGATTTTTTTGATTCCATCTCGAAACATGCTGAATATACTACTCATGTAATTTATGGTAGACAACATCTGATTTAGTAATAAGGGATTCCCTTTAGCGCAAACGCAAGGGAGGCTATTCTAATTGTAGACTGTAAGAGTCGCTATCACGTCATCGTTAATGTCGTCAAGTAATGACGTATTTTGACGTCATTTATAAGATGACGTCGTGTAACTTTGCGCTAACATTTAGTTACTTTCATTATTTGATGTTGGTACCTGTTAAGTTAAGTAAGTATTCAATGGATGGCAGCACAGTATTTTAGGCGGTAGTTTAAATTTCAATGTGTTTGGAGTCATTTCTATTTGTAATCTCGAAGTGTTATCTACTTTTCGTCGTGTTGTAAATTTTGGTATTTTTATTTTATATTAGTGTTTATTTAATATTATAGTATGTTGTTATTTAAATTTTAGGATAGTTCATTATTTTATTAATAGTATTTGTAAGTTATTTAGTTATTTATTATTATATTTTAGTTTTCATATTCTTTATTTACATTAGTTATTTTTAGAATTTAGATAAGTTTATTTTTTCATTTTACATATTTTTAAAATTTAGTTTAGTTTATTTTATTATTATTTCCACGAAATTCTGCTTCGGGCAAGCCAAATGGATTGTGAGCATTACGCACTAATCTTCTTGCAATTCTAGTTTCCTCTTGTCTCTCCTCTTATACAGCATCAACAAAGTGAGCGAAGAAAAATTGTGCACCGCGAAATGCCATGTTTATAAACAAGAACCTAACCCAACTTCCAAGATAGCGACTTGATATAAAATAGCGACTGCTCGTAGCCAGTTGCTATCCGGTCGCTTGAGATAGCAACCAAAATACGTCATACCTGACGTCACGTGCAAGTGCTCAAAAAAACCATTAGATGGCGGTACTGAAAAAATAGCGAGTCGCTATCTGAATTAGAATAGTCAACTAACCCCCCCCCCCCCTGTTGGCGATTCAAATAACCTGGGAGACACTTTGCGGCAAAAACTAAAACTAATATATTACTAATAATAAAAAGTTTATAAATGTTAAAATGAAGCACCTACATATTTACCTGCAAAAAAATTGCCGCAGAGACAAAAATATTTATTATTCTGTCATTATTCACAGAATTTGTTACTTTGTTTCTTTTCTATTTGAGTATTTTCAGATATTAAATGTAATCTTTGAGAATATTAATTAGCAGGTGTAGCAAGTATACCTGTAACAAGATGCACATGTGAAAGAACATTTTCAAAAACAGGCCAAGAGTAAAAAACTACAAAAGTCGAGTACAATGCATGTGTTGACAAATTTAAAACAATTGCAGATTCTAAAACAAGAATGTTGTAATTAAATATAAAGTATCTCGTATTTTCTTCATGTTATAATAAAAATTTTCTTTATTGATTTTTCAAGATAGATTGTAGAAAATAGTAATAATAAAATAAATGGTTCCACTTACATACATTTAATGTTTTTATTTTATAATAATACTTATAAAAATAAATTTTGGCACCCCCAAAAGAAAAGTTCTGCACGCGCCTATGATTTATAGCGTTCGTTTTCTGCAAGTAAAGTGTAACAAAATCTTATTCTAAAGTATTTTTTGTATTTGTTTGATCATATTGCAATATTATTAGTTTTTTTATTTTATCATCGAACATTCTTTATAATTTTCATATTTTTTTCCCTGATCTGTAATATATTAGTTGGAATATAGCATGAAACGTTGACCTAGAAAATAGTTACATGTTACATATTACATCTGCATTGTAACATGTAACTATTTTCTTATTATTTTTTATATTTATGCTGATGATGACGGCTGTTATAAGCGGATTTTCCTGTCCAACGAATATTAATATTTCTATAACTTTTTTCAATTAAATAAATAGCTGTCTTAAACAATTTTTAATAACTAAAATAAATCAAATTGAAAAATATTTGTCATATTTGGTTGTAGATACTAATGACTTTATTGATACTTGGCGCCAACTGATTTAGATTGAGAGCTGAGGAAAATGGCCGCCACAGGCTTCACTTTTTCATATGCTATAGGGAGTGCGCCGCGAAAGAGTTGGCCCCTGGTGGAGAAATGAGGAAGTTGCTAGTGGTGATCAGTACTTTGAAGTGCCATATAACTACCTGTAACTTAGAGTTTGTTTTACTTTTTTGTGAGGAACAGTGGTGATCCAGAAATGTAGTAAGAAAAGGTGATTGAGGCTCAGGATCATAAAACAATAAATTTTGAAAAAATTTATTATTGTTTATTATTTTGATAAATGGACGTTTCGGGTTAGTTGACTATTCTAATTCAGATAGCGACTCGCTATTTTTTCAGTACCGCCATCTAATGGTTTTTTTGAGCACTTGCACGTGACGTCAGGTATGACGTATTTTGGTTGCTATCTCAAGCGACCGGATAGCAACTGGCTACGAGCAGTCGCTATTTTATATCAAGTCGCTATCTTGGAAGTTGGGTTAGGTTCTTGTTTATAAACATGGCATTTCGCGGTGCACAATTTTTCTTCGCTCACTTTGTTGATGCTGTATAAGAGGAGAGACAAGAGGAAACTAGAATTGCAAGAAGATTAGTGCGTAATGCTCACAATCCATTTGGCTTGCCCGAAGCAGAATTTCGTGGAAATAATAATAAAATAAACTAAACTAAATTTTAAAAATATGTAAAATGAAAAAATAAACTTATCTAAATTCTAAAAATAACTAATGTAAATAAAGAATATGAAAACTAAAATATAATAATAAATAACTAAATAACTTACAAATACTATTAATAAAATAATGAACTATCCTAAAATTTAAATAACAACATACTATAATATTAAATAAACACTAATATAAAATAAAAATACCAAAATTTACAACACGACGAAAAATAGATAACACTTCGAGATTACAAATAGAAATGACTCCAAACACATTGAAATTTAAACTACCGCCTAAAATACTGTGCTGCCATTCATTGAATACTTACTTAACTTAACAGGTACCAACATCAAATAATGAAAGTAACTAAATGTTAGCGCAAAGTTACATGACGTCATCTTATAAATGACGTCAAAATACGTCATTACTTGACGACATTAACGATGACGTGATAGCGACTCTTACAGTCTACAATTAGAATAGCCTCCCTTGCGTTTGCGCTAAAGGGAATCCCTTATTACTAAATCAGATGTTGTCTACCATAAATTACATGAGTAGTATATTCAGCATGTTTCGAGATGGAATCAAAAAAATCTGATGTGTCCAACAAAATACCTCCCGCCTCTGAAGTAATACATATTCTATAAAGCTCTGAAAATCGTAGAAGTTGCATAGAAGTTACATGGGAGTCTTGGAAGTTTCATGGAAGTCTTGGAAGTTTCTTGAAAGTTTTTTGATTTGAAAGTTTAGTGTACAGGAATTTCGTAAGTGGTTAACCCCTTGAGAAAATCTAATGAAATATTAAAAATCTCAAAATAAATCAAATTGAAAAATATTTGTCATATTTGGTTGTAGATACTAATGACTTTATTGATATTTGGCGCCAACTGAATTAGATTGAGAGCTGAGGAAAATGGCCGCCACAGGCTTCACTTTTTCATATGCTATAGGGAGTGCGCCGCGAAAGATTTGCCCCCTGGCGGAGAAATGAGGAAGTTGCTAGTGGTGATCAGTACTTTGAAGTGCCATATAACTACCTGTAACTTAGAGTTTGTTTTACTTTTTTGTGAGGAACAGTGGTGATCCAGAAATGTAGTAAGAAAAGGTGATTGTGGCTCAGGATCATAAAAAAATAAATTTTGAAAAAATGTATTATTGTTTATTATTTTGATAAATGGACGTTTCGACGCTTATAACAGCCGTCATCATCAGCATAAATATAAAAAATAATAAGAAAATAGTTACATGTTACATATTACATCTGCATTGTAACATGTAACTATTTTCTTATTATTTTTTATATTTATGCTGATGATGACGGCTGTTATAAGCGTCGAAACGTCCATTTATCAAAATAATAAACAATAATAAATTTTTTCAAAATTTATTGTTTTATGATCCTGAGCCACAATCACCTTTTCTTTTTACTTTTTTGGATTATTTAATCCATATTTTTTTACATTTAACACAATATAGTAAGCCGGAGGTATTGTTCAGTACCTCAATATAAAAGTTATGCCACAAAAGATATCAGTTTGCATTATTTTCCCCACAAAAATAACTTGCGGAAACAGTGGCAGATTGCTTTCAGAATAGACAAAAAGGTTAGCAAATATATGACTGTGTGTTGTAAACATTTTAAATACAACTTTAAGAATGAAGATAATCCAATAACATAGAAATTGTTTATGTCAAATAACATGCATTGTAATAATGATGCACATGCACAATACTAAATTTTAAATATACGAAAATCATATATAATGACACATTATTGCTGTCCAGCTGTAAAGGAATAAATAAATAAAAATAAAACGAATTCTTCGTATGGTTTTCCCTGTTTAATATTTTGTTCAATTATTACACTCCAGCAAAAGTTGAAAATTCTTTCTTCGAGTCTGCTGACTTATTTTAAAATTTTGTTGCTTTTTTTTAATGTTGCAATAATCTTGAATTCTTTTTGTCTGCGGACGTTTGCAATACATAGGATAATATATTGAATTTGTCTAACAAACCATAACGAACTACATGGCCAGCTAAAAATACGGCTTCTCCTTCTCGTAAGGTTGTGACTCTTTTACCGATATATTGAAATGTCACTAATATTTATAGCCATAGTTATTAAAAAGGAAATATATTAATAATACTGTCATATAAAAGAAATAAACACAGGAAAGTTCGGACAAATAAATTAATATCCTCAGTAAACTTTGCAATGGCTATACAAAGCAATGTCATCTATCACCACTAACGGCCATTTTTAAATGTCCTTCGGTGAGCCACCTAGCGGCCGGCGCACTCCCTATGCCCTTTTCAGGTATTATATAGGACAGGAGCGCGCTGCTGTCGCTTGGGCCCAATCATCTCAGTGGCCGTGGTCCAGAAAAGAGCGGGAACTTTAAATAGACGTCATAAACAGGGATAGCGATAAATGTAACAAAGTGCATACATCTGGTGGCAAAAATAGTAGGGAAAACATTGTAGCTGTCGCATATTGTACACTATATTAATAATATAGTGAATAAGGTCGATACGCGTAGTAAAAACATACGAATGTCAATAGTTTCTTCTATATTTAACTAGTATACTTGTTTTGTACCACTGTACAGTAATTATTTCATTATAAAGACGAAGTTTTGAAAAACATATGGAAAATAATTATAAACGTTGTGAAGAAAATTTCGCCATTCATGAACGTTTGTTTCCATCATTTTGTAGAATGATTTTGGTTCATCCAAGTATTTTGTAGTGCATTTTATACTTAAAAATATTAATAATAATCTTGAAGGTGGTAATAGGAGGAGATACTAATTTAATATCATTCAGCGATAAAAGAAAAGAAATATTTTTACATCTAGAAGTGTGCCTGTAAAAACCATCTGATATTTTGGCTACATCCAAAACTTCTGTAAGAGAAAAATTAATGTTTTTATTATTTAAATTGAAAACAAACTATTCCTTTAAAATAATTTCCATAATTTTCAATTTACCTTATATTATTGATTTTGCCAGTACAGTACTGTTTTTCATACCTTTATACTGATAAATAATTTGAATTGGTTTTTAAATATTAACTAAACTTTGTGTAATTTGGCTCCGATTTAATAAAACAATTGATTTAACGTTTAACTAGTGACTTCGCTTGCTTTTGAAAAGAACTAGCAATGTAGCAATAACAAAAAAATTTCAGGCTGGCCCAATGAAAATTATCAGCGCAATTTTTCGCCACTTAACATCAATTTGCAAAATACGATCGAATTTTAGTATAAAGGGGGACACCTGAATGGATTAATACCAATGGCATAACTTCAATCCCACAAAGGCTACGTATTTGCTTCTGTTTTGTATAAACTTAGGCGTATATTGAATTGAACTAATAAAAAGATTTTTGATTTTATTTCCAAAACATACGTGACCGAAATCGAATTAAATCAATAATTTTCTAATTTCTTAGTTTAATTCTATTTTAATGTATATGTGTTTTATATTGTTTGAAAGAAAAAAATCGCTATTTAACAGTACTAAAGACAACTTTGGGCCCCATAAGAAAATTAAAAATTAGTATGAATTTCTCAAAAAATATTCGAGCTATAAAAATTTTAAGGATCGTTGTCAATTCTACGTCAAAAAATTATGCGTAGAATGTGCAAACTAGATACTTGTATGAATTGAAACAAGAAAGTCAAAAAGTAAATTTGCCAAAATCTGTTTTTTTTGTTATATCTAGTGAACTACGTATTTTTTCGGGAAAACAAAAACATGATAAAAATGGGCAACTACTGCTGCAACTTTGCTCCATTTTAACCGACTTGGTATCTCTTACGGTTCTCGAGATATCAATGGTTAGTCTTTGTCAGATATAAATTTTAAACTAATGTATTCTATGTTTCAGACAATCATTAAGTTGGGGATTCCACTGCGCATCTGTTCCGTGTGTGAGGGGGCCCTCTACGCCTTCAGCAAATTCAAACAACTCTACCTGGAGAGCAGCCGGCGCCTAGAGGCCAGCATCAAGTCCAGTGGGGCCCCACACACAGACAGGGCCCCCGAGGTGGTCAACAGAACATCTGATGGCATTCCCGAAAGAATAGAAGAAATTTGTTCGTCAATACAACAGAATAAAAACAGCAAGTCTTTCCTGAATCCGATTGTTGTACTACACAGAGTCAACGAATTACAGTACAATAGTGGAGTATCGGAGAGCATTGAAATAAATTCAGACACACAATCTGATTGTGAAGAAATTATTATTAAGGAAGAACCGTTAAATGAAACATCACAAGACAGAGAAATTTATAATAGTATTTTGGAAAATGCGTTGAAAGAAAAATGTGACAACAATTCGATAAATGGTAGTCATACAGAACTAATAACAAAGGAAAACACAAGTGAAGATTCTGCTGTACCTGTACAAAAAACAAATGAATATAGTACGAGCGAATCAACAAACAATACATTGAAAAAGGAAAAAATTAAGAAAATTTGTTGCAAAATTTGCAACGCATTATTTCCAGGAAAAAATAGTTTGAGATACCATATGATAAAAATTCATAACCATCAGAAATTTTATAATAGTGAACCCAAGACAAAACACAGCACAGATTCGGTAAACGATATAAATAGCAAAACTAACCAAACTGACACAAACGAAACTTTAGAAAAAAAGCAAAAATACCAATGTAACATTTGTAAGAAATTATTACTAAACAAGTCTTTTTTGTCTTGTCATCTTAGAGAACATGCATTACAGTGTACTGTATGTAACAAGTTATTTAATGACAGAAGTAATTTACGTCGACATATGAGACTTCATTCTGGAATAAAAGAGTATGAATGTGAACACTGCGGTAAATTGTTTTCCCAGAAATCTAATTTAGCTTCTCACATGAGAATCCATTCTCCAAAAAAAACTTTCTTGTGTAATATCTGTGGTCAATTATTCACACAGGCAGCTGGATTAATAAACCACAAAAAAAGTCACTATGAAAAAAATGAATGCCATATATGCCATAAATCGTTTTCCCAAAAAAGTGTTCTAGCTAATCATATGAAGACACATTCTGACGTAAAAAATTTTGAGTGTAAAATTTGTGGAAGGTTATTCAAACATAAAGGAAGTTTGGATTATCACATAAAAATGCATTCTGGAGTACAAGTTTTCCCGTGCAATATTTGCAGCAAATCTTTTATGCATAAAACTAGTTTAACTCTACACATGAAAGTTCACTCTGGAATTAAAGAGTTTGAGTGTGATATTTGCAAGAAGTCGTTTCAGCACAGAAAAGGTTTGACGGAACACATGAAAATTGATTGTGGAGTAAAAGATTTTCTCTGTGATATTTGTGGTCATTCATTTGTTCACAGAAGAACCCTACTGGAACACAAGAAAATGAATTGTGCTGTTAAAAATTTTCAATGTGATGTTTGTAGTACGTCTTTTATACATAGAAGAAGTTTAATTTATCATAAGAAAATTCATTCTACAATGAATTCTTCTGAATAATAATTTGTATATCCAACTTACGTGTAAAAGTAGATTAAAAAGTAATATATATTAAATATACAGTAAATAAATTTGGGTTTTATTAGTGTGTGTATCGTACATTATTTTTTCTACGACCACTATGGAAAGAGGCACTTTTCTCACACTATACACAGTGTCCGTTTTAAAAGGGTAACCATTGGGATCTGTACAACCGTAAAATATACAAAGTCGGTTAAATTTCAATCATGTCTTTGTTTTCCCTGTTTTTGTTAGCTTCTTGAAACGGACACCCTGTATAAAGATTCTAAGTTGCCTATTTCTCATAATCGTGTGAGAAATCATCTCTCACAGTAATAGGGTTGTTTATGCTTTTCTGATTTTTTTATATGTTAATCTATATTTAAAAATATGACATACGTATTTTTTTATTTCGCAAAAATTAATACTGCATATAGCCACAAAAAATTCACAGTTCCAAAAATATACTCTCGCGAGAAACAGTAGTATAAAGTGACGTCACGCTCACTGCCTAGAAAGAGAAGTCTGGAATGAGTGAAACAGGCGTAGTGATAATACCTGGCGTATTTCGTTTCTTTCTGAATACACAATAACTTCTTCAAAATTAGCGGCGTCAAACACAAACATTCGAATGATGTATGAAAAGACAAACGTTCTTCACAACTACTTGTTTACGACTGTTGTGCGCATGCGTTAGTCGTACGGCTTTCGTCAGCAAAATAGCGTTCGTTTTGAACACAGTGAATTTTTAATTGATAATTAGTAATATTAAAATGTCAATAATTTGACATTTTTCTATTTTATTATATTCTATTCGCAACTAAAATTAAGATGCAACATGTTTTTTTTAAAAAAGCAGGATAGTGAAACAGGCCTATTTTAATCATGTATGTTTTCCCTGTTTTTGTTAGCTTCTTGAAACGGACATCCTGTATAAAGATTTAAAGTTGCCTATTTCTCATAATCGTATGAGAAATCATCTCTCACAGTAATTGCCAACACTGCGCATGCGTGAAGGTATTCTTAGTGAGCGCCATATTATTTTTTTAGGTCAAGTAGCTGTCGTGTATGTATTGTTGTTCTGTAACGTTTAGCAGTGTGGTCGTAAAAAGTATAGTGTGCCACTCGTGCAGAATCACCTATTTCCCACCTTGTGTGATTCTAGCACTAGACTTCGTCTCGTGCCAAAACTTTCACAGTTCGTGAGAAATAGGTGACTTTCTGCACTCGTTGCACAATATGCTATTTCTTACAACTGTCAAAAATAGTAGATATTTCTTCATTGTTTTCGATACACAAAACAAGTCATTTCTAAGCAATACAAATGTTTTCCTTGCAAAGTGCGGCAAAGTAATCGAGAATGATAATATTTCTTTTCATTTATCTATAGCTAGCTACTAAAACATATTTGTTTTTCTACTCTCGTAATATATGCATAAATTATAATTTTATAATACAGACAACATGTGTATATCTCTACTTTAGCAAACAACTTTAAAATGTACAAGATCAGTAATAACCTCTTAAGAACTAATAAATATGAAATCATATTCTAGTTGTACAGCTTGAAAATTTGTCCTCACATGGTGTATATTCGTTTAAATGACAAAAATATATAAGAACAATGATTCCAATTGGTGTCTAATGAGAAACTCCCACTGCTGGGTATCCGTGGCACATAAGTAATTTTGATAGTATGATTATTGGGAGTTTATTATTTAAGGCTAATATTTGTATCATGTAATCCTAGATAGTATGTAAGCGTGTACTACCCCGCACCGAAGGACGTGCTCAACCAAACATGTAGCCTCTCTTTCCCGTACCCGTCTCAACCTATTTCCAATGTACTTAAAGATATCTCCCTAATTGTCAGTCATTTTGAAAAAAAATAAAAGTAAACTTGTTGAACTAAAGTTTAACAAAAATAAAAATAATAAACTACTGCGAAAATATACGAAAATAACAGAATAAAACAAAATGAAATAATGCATGACATAACAACATAATATACAATATATAATCTATCACAATTGTAACCACCATTTTGAATAGTTGAGCGAGACATCTGGTGTGCTTGCTCGTTCCCTATACATGTTCTTCCTTAAAAACAGCTTTGCCTTCCTTTACAGGACGTGCAGAAGCTATGTACATCAACTAACTCAATAGTCAAATTCACGTATAAATGGCATTTTTGAAATTTCAATGTGATGACGTCACTAGAGTGTATGTATTAAGTTACGCAAATGCATTATTAGCTATGCGATTGTTTGGAGCGTTGCTAATATCATAAAGCGAGTGTTGACGTACGTCTGAACTTGAATTGCATAAATATTTTCTATGTTTATGTCTGCACTTCGTCGTTTTGTAATTGAACATGAGTGATAAAAAATTATCTAGACATAGCAAACAAATTATTTTGAATGCTTCTGCATTCTTTTATGAAGAAAAACGTTTAGTTGGTCCTCTAATTCCATTTTCTTCTTCAGAAGATGTAAGTATAATATTTTGAGGTTATATGTTTAATGAAAGGAAGTGTTTTTTTATATTTATACATTTTTCTATATTATTATTGTCTTAGAGAGTTTGTTCTGCTTTCGGTGTGTTACATTCCACAATATCAAAGATCCAGAATGAAATGAAATGTGGAACCTTATCATCGCCAAAAAAAGAAATCGTAAAAATCAAGTTACAGGAATTGAGGAATTTACTCAATCTGCAATTCGACGAACTAATTATGATATGATTAGTAAAAGTAAATTTATTACATTTATTTAATTTAAAAATATCAAATTTTGACAAATGTTAATAAATTTCAATTTTTACTATTATCTCTTATAAACGTAGTAAGTGACGTCATCACATTGGAATGCCATTTATACGTGAATTTGACTTTATATAACTTTCTCCGTATTATACACTTTGCACTTTGAAATACATATGGCCAGCATTTTACATATTTTAGGGCAAGTATATACATATACATTTGTACGTTTATAATCTGAGTTTTTCAGGTAAGTTTAATTCATGCTTTTCGTTTTTAAGTAGTCTCACCGAATTTATTGTAAAAGCGGACCTTCCTTTCATTTCTTATTTTCGGAAACAAAATGGAAACTGATTATAAACTTTTTGCTGTCTTTAGAGTAGTAGCCATAGAGATAGCAATGGGGTCATTTAAAATAAAAAAGTTTCGATTTTTTTTACATATATGGAATCTGCGACACTTACTATCCATATTGCAATATAATGTATGCCGAAATATAATACTTTTCATTCATAACTTTGTTATAAGATATTCGCGCTGCGAATTTCTTGACGTCACGAATCAAAAACTCACACAAAGATACATCTCACACATACACGTACACAGAGGCGCTACAAGTTGAACGTCAGTGTAACGCAGGAAGTATAATTTTATACTTCGTCATGTAAAGTAACCTAAAATTTATATAGTTGTCAGAGGAAAAGTACGCAGGTTTTTGTTTTGTTTATATTAGTGTAGAACTATAGGTTTATAAGCGTGAAATATAATTGAAATTACATCACAGTGTAATATATTTATTTATTTAGGTAAAGCATGATGAACGAAGTTTACATTTCGTCCGCAAGAGTGAGCTGATCATTCTGATTCGTGATGTATTGGCAAATGGCGTCCTGTTGAGATTTGAAATCGAAGTCTATTTTCAAAAATTATATCTACAAAACAATGTACCCACATGATATGAAAATATTATTTACATATATTGTAGACGGTAGACTTTCAGGAAAAAAATATAACAGAAAATGTGAAATGACCCCATTTCTGTTCTGATACTTTACTTTTACTTTACTCGTCATAATAAAGAATAACAATTCAGGGTGCCTATTCTGTAACTTATAACACTAGTGATACGCGTTCAAAAGTGTTATAATCTGGCTACCATCTAGCGGTTTTTGAGTGCAATAGGGCAATATGACGTCACTCATTTTGTAAATTCATTTCACTAGTGTTATACTGACGTTTGAATTGTGCGCTTGGTGGTATTGTTTAAAATTTGAGTGGTGACATTTTGTGAAAATTACTAAAGAGAATCTTGAAATTATGCAAATGTACGCAATTGATAATAAACACAATTTTGCGCAATTTAACAGTTGTGCCAGGGAGTAGTGCCAACTTAAAAATTATTTTACTAAAACTTTCAAATTCAAAAGTTCCTAAGATTACAACATTGTACATTTGACACGAGACGTCAAACAATATAACACTTCAAATCGTTGAAAAGTTATACAATAGGTACCCTGGTAGTGATATAAGAAAAATGAAATAGTATATTTTACAACAAGCACGGAATGGTACTCATTTCGTACAAATCATACGAGTATGAAATGGACATTTCAAGCGAATTGTACACTGTACTTTTTTTGCGACCTCCATATTATTTTCTAATTACTAAACAAACTAAATAATACGATTTTTCACAAAACTGTGAGATATTAATTTATACCTTGACGTTGTTTATGGTTATCGTGGAAAATAAAAATGTGTTTACAATATATTATGTATCCATAGCAATAACAAACATACAACAAACAAATATCTTAATGGTCGTAGAAAAAATATATAGACCATTCCGGATCAAGTGACTTTGACGGATCGGCCATGTTTGTTGAGGGGCATACAAACTTCAGTTTTATATGATAAAAAGTGATGTATTTGCAATTCAAGTAAATTTTATACAGGGTGGCCCAGCGAAAATTATCAGCGCAATTTTTGGCCACTTAACATCAATTTTGCAAAAAACGCTCGAACACGTCAATTTTAGTATAAAGGGGGACACCTAAATGGATTAGTACCAAAGGAATAACTTCAACCCTAAAGTGGGGGTGGACTGCACCTCAAAAATTTTAAATGGAAAAAGGTGTCAAACATAACACAGTTCGAAAGGCCTTTCAATTCTCTTTTCAACAGTTTTTTTTTATTTTTCAAATCCGATCATTAATTCCAGAGAAATATCGTTTAAAACAAATTTTATCAGGTGTGCAAAACTGCAATCAAGTAGGCTTAAACAAATATGAAAATTGAAAGTTAGTATGACTTTCTTGAAAAGTGTTCGATCTACAAAAATTTTGAGGACCGCTGTCAATTCCTCGTAAAAGGGTCTATAGAATGTGCAAACTAAAAATCAGTTTTTTATTTATATCTTTTGGAAATATTAATACACGATTGAAACTGGCAACGAATGCGACAACTTTGCCCCAATTTAACCAACTTCGTATCTCTTACATTTCTCGAGATCCCAATGGTTATCCTTTTATAACGAACACTGCGTACAGAGTGAGAAAAGTGCCTCTTTCCATAGTGGTCGTAGAAATAGTTATTTACAATACAAATGCGGAAACATGAACTTCCGTGCATGAGCTTTTGTTTGATGTACGATCGAGCAACGCGAGTGAGTATTTCATTTAGGCGAATGCAATGAAGGTATTTCCGCGTAAGTATTGAACAAGATTTTTTGTAACGAACGAATTAATTATAAAATCTAATTAATAAAAATGTAAAACTGTCATTTAAAGGTCAATAAAGCAAATAAACATTCGTGACTATGGACTGTATGCCATTGTTCACCGTTGTTATTGTTTGTTTGTGTTGCTAATAGATAGCGCAAGTAGTATTAAAAAGTCAAAATTAGCAATGAAATTTCTAATTTAATTTAGATAATTTTTATTCTTTTAACTAATTATCTTCAATTATATTGTTCTTATATTAAGTTTGTTGAAATATGCAAAAAAAATAATTAAAAATATAATAACTCTTTTAAGCTACTCGATCAAAGTAGTTTCTGTGAAAGTAAAACAATAGCGGGAATATGGCCTTTAGGATTGTGAGTTGGCTGTGGGAAACATTAGTTTCTAGGTAGTGAGTATGAAAAAATAATGTACGATACAGACTAATAAAAACCAAATTTATTTACTTTTACACGTAATTTAGATATACAAATTATTATTCAGAAGAATTCATAGTAGAATGAATTTTCTTATGACGAATTAAACCTCTTCTATGTATAAAAGACGTACTACAAACATCACATTGAAAATTTTTAACAGCACAATTCATTTTCTTGTGTTCCAGTAGGCTTCTTCTATGTACAAACGAATTACCACAAATATCACAGAGAAAATCTTTTACTCCACAATCAATTTTCATGTGTTCCGTTAAACTTTTTTTGCGCAGAAACGACTTCTTGCAAATATCACACTCAAACTCTTTAATTCCAGAGTGAACTTTCATGTGTAGAGTTAAACTATTTTTATGCATGAAAGATTTGCTGCAAATATTGCACGGGAAAACTTGTACTCCAGAATGCATTTTTATGTGATAATCCAAACTTCCTTTGTGTTTGAATAACTTACTACAAATTTCACACTCGAAATTTTGTACGTCAGAATGTGTCTTCATATGATTAGCTAGAACACTTTTTTGGGAAAACGATTTATGGCATATATGGCATTCATTTTTTTCATAGTGACTTTTTTTGTGGTTTATTAATCCAGCTGCCTGTGTGAATAATTGACCACAGATATTACACAAGAAAGTTTTTTTTGGAGAATGGATTCTCATGTGAGAAGCTAAATTAGATTTCTGGGAAAACAATTTACCGCAGTGTTCACATTCATATTCTTTTATTCCAGAATGAAGTCTCATATGTCGAAGTAAACTATTTCTGTCATTAAATAACATGTTACATATAGTACACTGTAATGCATGTTCTCTAAGATGACGAGTCAAAAAAGACTTGTTTAATAATAATTTGTTACAAATGTAACATTGGTATTTTTGCTTTTTTTCTAAAGTATCGTTTGTGTCAGTTTGGTTAGTTTTGTTATTTTTATCGTTTACCGAATCTGTGCTGTGTTTTTTCTTGGGTTCACTATTATCAAATTTCTGATGGTTATGAATTTTTATCATATGGTATCTCAAACTATTTTTTCCTGGAAATAATGCGTTGCAAATTTTGCAACGAAGTTTTATAATTATTTTCTTTTTCAATATATTGTTTGTTGATACGCTCGTACTATATTCATTTGTTTTTTCTACAGGTACAGCAGAATCTTCACTTGGGTTTTCCTTTGTTATTAGTTCTGTTTGACTACTATTTATCGAAATATTTTCACATGTTTCTTTCAACGCATTTTCCAAAATACTATTATAAATTTCTCTGTCTTGGGATGTTTCATTTAACTCTTCTTCCTTAATAATAATTTCTTCACAATTAGATTGTTTGTTTGAATTTATTTCAATGTTCTCTGATACTCCGCTATTGTACTCTAATTCATTGTCTCTGTGTAGTACAAAAATCGGATTCAGGTAAGACTTGCTGTTTTTATGCTGTTGTATTGACGAATAAGTTTCGTCTGTTCTTTCGGGAATGGCATCAGATGTAGTGTTGACCACCTCGGGAGCCTTGTCTGTGTGTGGGGCCCCACTGGACTTGATGCTGGCCTCTAGGCGTCGGCTGGTCTCCAGGTAGAGTTGTTTGAATTTGCTGAAGGCGTAGATGGCCCCATCACACACGGAACAGATGTGCAGTGGAATACCCAACTTAATGATTGTCTGAAACATAAAATACATTACTTTAAAATTTATATCTGACAAAGACTAACCATTGGGATCTCAAGAACCGTAAGAGATACCAAGTCGATTAAATTGGACCATAATTGCAGCGTTAGTTGCCCATTTTATCATGTTTTTGTTTTCCCGAAAAAATACATAGATCACTAGATATAACCGAAAAAACAGATTTTGGCAAATTTACTTTTTGACTTATAACTTTCTTGTTTCAATTCATACAAGTTTCTAGTTTGCACATTCTACACACACTTTTTTTACGTAGAATTGACAGCGATCCTTAAAATTTTTATAGCTCGAATACTTTTTGAGAAATTCATACTAATTTCCAATTTTCTTATTTTTTTCTTTCAAACGATATAAAACACAATATACATTAAAATAGAATTAAACTAAGAAATTAGAAAATTATTGATTTAATTCGATTTCGGTCACGTATGTTTTGGAAATAAAATCAAAAATCTTTTTATCAATGGGTATTCCAAGTTTTTTTCATTTTTTAATATGTTATTCTATGCATAAAAATATGAGACCCGTATTTTTTCTTTTCGCCGAAAGGTTTCAAACACGCCAGAATTTTTTTTTTTAATTTCAATAAATTACACCCTTGAAAATCGGCCGTGCGTGTGACGTCACAGGCACTGACAATCAGCTGAGAACATCATTCGTAGGTCTGAGTCAGAGGCGTGGCGCGTTCGAACAAGAGCCAATAGGCTGAAGCGAGTGCCTTCTTCGTCACAACATGGCTGATACTGAATTTTACGTACTCGATTCAAATGCATTACAATTTCATTTTGATATTATGGTATTAAAAATCAGAAAAGTAATGATTATATTCACTTTAATATTACTTATATATGGTAAACAATGATATCCAATAAGAATTTCTTTAAAAGCCGTAGGCTTGGAATACCCCATTCAATTCAATATTCGCCTAAGTTTATACAAAACAGAAGCAAATATGTAGCCTTTGTGGGTAACGCTAAAGATATGTTCTAAAATAATCTGCTTATTTCGATAAGCCGCATATAAAACTCCTAACTGAGGTGCAGTCCACCCCCATTTTAGGGTTGAAGTTATGCCATTGGTATTATTCCATTCAGGTGTCCCCCTTTATACTAAAATTGACGTATTCGAGAGTTGAAAAATTAATGTTAAGTGGCCAAAAATTGCGCTGATAATTTTTATTGGGCTATCCTGTAATTTTATTGTTATTGCTACATTGCTAGTTATTTTCAAAAGCAAACGAAGTCACTAGTTAAACGTTAAATTAATTGTTTTATTACTGGAATCAGTAGCCAAATTACACAAATTTTAGATAATATAATAAAAATAGTACTGAAGTGGGATTCCATAACTCATAACAACTACAAATAACAATTGTACTTGTTATTCTATCAATTTCTAACCTCAAACGTCAAATATCACTATAGTGGAAATTCAAATTTGCAATGAATTTAAGACATTCTCACCTGACTGTAGACTTGTAGAGTGTTTAACAAATAATGATTATTATTACAGAATTACAAGCTCACTTTAACAAGTCCAAATGATAGGAACCGTAGTTACAGAATCCTACCCCTGTACTGACAAAATCATTAATATAAAGTAAATTGAAAATTATGGAAATTATTTTACAGGAATTGTTTGTTTTCAATTTAAATAATAAAAATATTAATTTTTGTCTTACAGAAGTTTTGGATGTAGCCAAAATATCACATGGTATTTGTAAGCACACTTCTACATGTACTTAATAGTTATTTGTGCTGCTATGTAGGAAAGTTGTTCTTTTCTGGTCCGAAGGACATATATACGGCCAAGACGCAGTCGAGGCTGGATACTTCTTGAGGACCAGAAAACAACTTTACTACCATGTAGCACACACTATTTTTTATCCTACACAATAAAACAACATAAAATAATATGAACATCTTACGTACACTAAATAATTTGACATTTAACTTAACCTCAAAACCACAATGAAATTTGTGAAATCAATTACCAACACTAGAAATATATAATACGAACAACAAATTTTTTATTTTGACATATAGGTTAGCAATTCTTTTCTATTATTTACAGAATATATATTGAAAATACCTAGAATCTAATTAAATATCAAAATTATCTACTAACTACTTAAAATATTTTAAAAGCATGTTGACGTATTTTATTCTTGTTATTATTTCAAACGCATTACTCCATCTGTTAATTCGCACATGAACTGTTTTTTTTCTTCCCTAGGGAATAGTGAGATTTTGTAGGTCTAGACCGACAAATGTCTACTTTCTTGCGCACCCACACGTAGGAAATAGTTATTTGTGTATCAAGACCATAAAGTGAATCTTTATTGCTCGTTTTCGTAAATTGAAACGCGAGCGAAGCGAGCGCTACAATCGAGCTAGAGCAATAAAGATACTTTACGCTAGAGATGCACACATAATTTTTTCTACGACTTTACTAAGGAAATAAAAAAATAATAATAATATCTATTTAGTAAGTTCAATTCAATCTTAGTGAATTTCCAGTTTTGTGTTGCTGTAACCATGACGATATGAGTAAATAAATCATCTAAGCGAGCAAATTAAGTACTTTACCGCTCGTTGCTATGGAGACGCGCCGTAAAGTATTTATTTGCTCGTTCCTCAGTAATCATTGGATTACGATGACAAAAGAGAGCATAAATATCAACTTTTCATGATGGTCGTAGAAAATCGTATTTTTAGTAAGTTTTTTTTCTTTTACCGCTGAATGATATTAAATTAGTATCTCCTCCTATTACCACCTTCAAGATTATTATACAGGGTGTTCCATTTAAATGTGCCACCATTGCTATCTTGAGAACTATAAGAGCTACGAAGTTGGTTAAATTAGCAAAGAACCACCATTTTACAAGACTAATATAATAAAGAAAAAAAAATTTTTTTCAACCAGTGGTTCTCAAAATACGGGACACAACTTTCTTATTTTAAATAAGAACATATGTTTATTTTTAGTTTATTCGACAGAATATTTTTTTCTGAATTCAACGATATGGACATATCATATACTAATATTACAAAATAACTGAGAAAAATGCATGTTAGATTTATTTGTATTTTATTTATATCTTGCTGAAATAAGATTGCTTGGGATAGAAAACAATTCATTTTCTTCTTAAAACTGACAGTTCAAGAAAATAAAATTTAACAAAAAATAATCAAACAATGTTAGATAGAACATTATGTCTATGTTTTCTAACCATAGCACTCTTGTTTCAGCCAGATATAAATAAAATACATACAAATCTAACATACATTTTTCTCAATTATTTTGTTATATTAGTATATGATATGTTTATATCCCTGAATTCAGAAAAAAATAATCTATCGAATAACTTTAAAATAAACATTGGTTCCCATTTAAAATAAGAAAGTTGTGTCCCGTATTTTGGGAACCACTGGTCGAAAAAAAATTTTTTTTGCTCGTTATATTAGTCTTGTAAAATGGTGGTTCTTTACTAATTTAACCAACCTCGTAGCTCTTATAGTTCTCGAGATATCAATGGTGGCACGCTTAAATGGAACACCCTGTATATATTTTTAAGTATAAAATGTACTAAAAAATACTTGAATGAACATTTTTAACATCAAAATTTTTTAACTTTGTCAGTTTTTACTTTAGAATTAGATTTTCTTACATCTTACTTGCAGAAAACGAACACTTTCAATCATAGGAGCGCGCAGAACTTTTCTTTTGGGGGTGCGAAAATTAATTTTTATAATTACTATTATAAAATAAAAGTATTAAACGTATGTAAGTGGAACCATTTATTTTATTATTACTATTTCATACATTTTATCTTGAAAAATCAAATATATATATATATATATATATATATATATATATATATATATATATTATAACATGAAGAAAATATGAGATACTTTATATTTAATTACAACATTCTTGTTTTAGAATCTGCAATTGTTTTAAATTTGTCAATACATGCATTGTGGTCGACTTTTGTAGTTCTTTACTCTTGGGCTATTTTTGAAAATGTTCTTTCACATGGGCAACTTGTTACAGGTATACTTGCTACACCTGCTAATTAATATTCTCAAAGACTACATTTAATATCTCAAATAGAAAAGAAGCAAAGTAACAAATTCTGTGAATAATGACAGAATAATAAATATTTTTATTTTGTCCTCTCCGGCAAATTTTTTGTATGTAAATATGTAGGTACTTCATTTTAACATTTATAAACTTTTTATTATTAGCAATATATTACTTTTAGTTTTTGCCGCAAGATGTCTCACAGTTTATTTGAATCGCCAACAGGGATCAGTTTGCATTTGAGCTAAAGGGAATCCCTTATTACTAACTCAGGTGTTGTCTACCATAAATTTCATGGGTAGAATATTCGGCATGTTTCGAGATGGTATCAAAAAAATAAACACAAAAACAATTAAAAATGAAGTTATAAATAAAGCTCTGAAAATCGTAAAAATTGCATAGAAGTCTTGGAAGTTTCATAGAAGTTTCTTGGAAGTTTAGTGTACAGGAATTTCGTAAGTGATTAATGCAGGAAGTGATGGTTGTGGTGTGTAACACATTAATAATAACCTTGAATGTTATATTAGCCAAGAAAATAAAAAATATAGCCTGTACTTGTACTAGAGGTTATGGCGCAAAAAAAACTAACTGGTGGAAACAATACACAGTTAAGGTTTTACCAACCTAAGAGTGAAGTCACTAGTGGCGGGCTTTTTAACAGTTAACCCCTGGGGAAAATCTAATGAAATATTAAAAATCTCAAGTAAAAATATAATATGTATAAAATTTACAGAATATCAGTTTTAGTTTAATACAATCTATTTTTAAAAGATATAAAAATGTAGAGCTGGTTTTATGTCGGAATAAAAACTGAAAATCCATATTTAGTGAATGATTATTGTTGATTGTTGAAGCTAAGAAATATTACATACTGTTTCATCTCTCACCTTTCATAAATTAGGGAAAGATGAAGCAGATGGCAAAAAGCAACACTATAATAGTAAATATTAACAATCGCTCATATTTCCCGAGAAATACCTTCCATCAATATGGCGACGATGAATGATGAGTCATAACATCAAAGATGTCGACATCGACTATTGTGGTTTTTGTAACATTGCTTTCTTACAAAACAATACTTTTGCTCAGTAGATACCAAACCAGAATTGGTTATAAATTTTCATTTTCTAATGCCCGGTTTCACCATCGATGAATAATTATTTTTTTCGTCAGTTAAACTATTCATCGAATAAAACTCCCTTATTTTGTTTCACCAACGTCAGTTAGTGTTTATTCGACGAATAAATCGTTGGTTAAGTTAACTGACGATTTTTGGCCAGTTAAATATTTATTCGACGAATAGTGTGACGTTTGAAATATTTTTTAATTTTTATTATAATATTTCTTGAAATTGTTATAAAAAATATTAAGTTATATATTTATATTTGCAAAAAAGAATGTATAAAAGTAATAATAATTGAAGGTTAGGTACTGTAAAAATTTATATATTTTTAGGTTACTTTTTTCTGATAATAAATCTGTCAATATCAGAATGTTATGTTATCGTTATCTTCATCGTCGTTGATATTTTCCAACGAAGAAATTGTTCAACAAGTACAAAAGCAAAGAACGATGAGAAGTATGATCGATCCATTTTCGATCATTTCCAAATATTGTACTATATTTACTACATTTTATTTTTCTTCTTCAACATAACTGTTTCTTTCTCTTTTTTATTTTATTTTCCTTTCGTTTGTATCTATAATTTGATTTACATATATAACACAGAGTGAATACCAAAAACCTTGAGATTGTGAATTAAGATGGGAAGACAGTTTTTTTCTATTATCATCTGTTCCGCTAAAATGATGGGGTGTATGTTGTACCATTGATTAGATGATTTAATTTTGCATCTATTGATATCAAGTATTATGAAATAAGATCTTTTTAAATAGAAATATTGGATAAATAATTACTTCTGACAGCTGTTTATGTAATAAGAAAATTTCAAACTAAGTGTTTCATAGCCGAGTGGATGCTATGGCTTCATAAACATAACTCATTGCATAGCAGGGATTCGATACCTCAACAGTTCCATTTTTCGATTATTTAAAATGTAAATTAAGTTTTACTAATTTTGACCCTCGTAACATTGTATCAAAATATTTTATTTGATTACAATAAATGGATCGTATTTTATGTTAATTTCACCCCGTGTATCAACATCACTTACAGTAATCAAAATTTTGTTGCTTAATCAAATATATTCTTTGATTAAAACAAATTCGGTCTTATTTTTCATAGAATATATAAACTCTTTGAATTGTAACAATTTTTTAAGTAAGAATAACTCAAATTAATTCATTGGTGATGAAGTTAATATGATCTACGTTTATAAAAACAGAAGAGTCAAATTTTTTAATAATTTCGAATTTGATAACGAAATGGACAATTGGAATACGTTCCAGTAAAAATGTTAAAATATTTTACAAATTTAAATTTTCGATGACAGTTGTATAGTTGTTATTTGTATTCAGCGCCTAGACACTCAATTCAGAAATATTATGGAAAAGTATTATTCTACGAGTAACTAACTATCCAACCATTTTGGTTGGTGAAACGAAACTTTGACTATTCGATGAATAAAATTTATTCCTCAGATAACTATCTGAAGATTTAACCTACAATGGTGAAACCGGGCATAAGTAATTAAAATGTACTTACAATTTCAGGAAGTAGATATTCCACTTGGGACACTATTCTGTCGTCTACGAGTACACAATTATAGTCTTTTGTGCATAAAAAACACACATCCATTGTAGTACTCATGTTTGCAAATTCTGTCCGCACTGTTTTTAAATTATATTATATTATAATTAAATTAAACGTAGGACGTTCTAATATCAATCGACACCAAAACAAGTGAATACGCGTGAACACGTTTTACTATTCTAACTACCTTTGCCTATGCTGCTTGCTAGGCTAGATACAGTACACATACTAAATAGCTACACAGGCGTACCCAGAAATTTAGTTTGGGGGAGGGAGGAAGATGTACACTTTTCCTTGAAAAATGAATAGATGGCAGCACTAAAATTTTAGCAACAGGGAAAACATTTCATTTTATTCATTAATATTGTAGGAGAAATCTCGAGTTTGTATTTTAAATTTGTTTATTTGCGTAAAGTGATTAAAAGAAAAGAAATGTTTATCTCTATAGGCGATATGCACATATTTAAATAGTGCAATAAGATCAGTAGGTAAAGCAGAATCTGTATTAAAGATAAAAATAAGGAAACTTATCAGGGCTACTGGTGTAACTACAATAAAATATTTTAAAGTACGTCTTTTTACCTCCCGCCTATTGATATATTTCTAGAGTGCAAGTTTTCAACATATGAGCAGGAATTAGGGATCCTAGAATACGATTTTACTATTTTACCGTATTGTTTATAATTCGTGTGTGTGTCTGTGTGCGTGTGTGTGTGTGCCTGTGTGTGTGCGTGTGTGTGTGCGTGTGTGTGTGCGCGTGTGTGTGTGTGCGTGTGTGTGTGTTATATTCAAATATGATGAACTGGTTAGATTTTTACTACATTTGGTTAACAGGAAGTAGTACTTCAATTGAAGCTTTAAACCGTTTTTCTAAAAATACTTCTAAATATCATTATTTCGCAAATTAGGTTATTATTAAATAATAACGTAATTAAAAAAATCTTTATATTTAATAAATATAAAGATTTTTAATTTTTTTACCGATCTGCATAATTCCGTTTATATATAACTTCTAACTAAACAGAAAAGTATATAAATTATAATTCTACATATCGTTTAGGCTGAGAAATTTCTATAAACCATATGAGTTATTCATATGTTCACAAAATTTGACATATGATATTAAATTTCATGTAAGTTTCAAAGATAAAATAAGTAAATATGAAGTAGTTTTATAGTAAAATTAAAAAAGGTGGCAGAAATATATAAGAAATATATTTGCATGCGTGAATTAATGTAAGTTTGATTCCGGTTTTAGTAACGCCAAAAATAGCTGTTTTTTTTTTTGGTCATACAAATTTTATGAAGGAAATTTTAGATATGAAATATATTAAAAATATTTTGAACTGTAATAACAAATTAATTTTAAAACTACAAATTGAATGTACACATCAGATTATTTATATAAAAATATGACCTCATCTACAAATTAAACAATTTGATTTAAGTAACGTTTCTGAATTTTTGAAAACATCTTGGTTTTAAAATTATATATTTACATTATTTCAAACGTTTTCCAAAAATATCTACTCACTGTAGTATTTGATAAATTAAATATATATTTCTTGTAATACTGCATGTATCATTGGTCTTTACTTTCTATAAAAACAATAAAAAAAAAATCCTTAAAGGCTATTTTTGTTCTAAACAATATTTCTGATTTTTTAAGGCATTAAAGATAAAAATATTTCTTTGGTGACACCGGAATGAAACTATGGTTTAATTTCATCAATCACATTGTCTGAAATATGTATATAGGGTACGAGCGCGCTGCTGTCGTTTGGGCCCAATCATCTCAGTGGCCGTGGTCAAGAAAAGAGCGGGAACTTTAAATAGACATCATGTACAGGGATAATGATAAATTTAATATGTATTGGCAATAGTATAATGTTTCAAAATAGTTATATCCAGGGCATGTAACCGATAAAAAAAAACGGTTAATAAAAACCGGTAACCGATATTTTCAACAAAAATTGCGAACTTTAACCGTAATTTTAACCGATATTTTTTAGGCCGAAAATACCGGTAACCGTTAACAAAAAAAAATAAACCGGTTTTAGCGAACATTAACCTTTATTTTAATATCATTTAGTGAAAAAGAATTTTAATATTTTTTTTATATCTGTGTTTTCTATTTGTATTTGAAGATGAGTCATGACAATTTTTACAATTAACATTTTATTGGAGAGTCATAAATGTAGGTAGTCTCTTTGGCCGTTAAGGTTACTTAAAAAGTCCCAAATGAATACGGCCTTTGTCAACACAGGCAAGTTTAAAATTTAAAAGTGACCTGCTTTTTTCTAAAGATATTACGGGAATTTTTGTGAATGTTCATTAATTAAATTGCATTTTTAATTGTTATATTTTTCTCAGATGGTAATATTTTATTATTATTTTAAATTAATTATTCCGTAATTTTTTTAATCAAATTTTTATAATTACTTTTTTTTAATTAATTTTAATAATTTTTTTAAACGATATATTAACCGGTTTAAACCGGTTCCCAACTTTTAAAAACAGGTTTTCGAATTAAAAACCTTTATTATTATAACGTTCTTTATAAGGGTTAACCGTTAACCAGTATTTTTTCGGTTACATGCCCTGGTTATATCATAAAAAACTAATATTCTATCTAAAGAATGCGTTCTCTTTTTTTACTGCTATCTCTCTCCATGACATTTACTTAAAGTTCCCGCTCTTTTCCCGACTGCGACGAGTGTGAATAGTACCGTTCAATGAGCTTAGCAAACTAGCTAAACTTGTAGTTTGCTAGCGATCCAAGCTAGCAAGATTTATTTCGTTAGGTTGAGTGTGCTGCGACTGCTAGCTACTATTTTTAAAAGTTTGTTTTAATTGTAAAGAAGATATAATATTACGAATAACTTAGTTAATGAAGATGGTAGCTACATGATGTCAGAAAATAAATAAAGAAATCATGTTAAATTAATAAATAGTTTGTTTTAATTTCAAATAAATTACTGAAAAATAAATTGTTATATTGAATGATAATATATGAAGTAATTTTTACTGAATTTAAAAAGATATATAATTGCAATGGATTATTTTATTTTAAACTTTGCGCCTTGTGTTGATTCGGTAATGTAATACAATATATATATATATATATATATATATATATATATATATATATAATTTACCATATATACAATGAATAATATTAATTTATCTCCATTGTTTCACAATGTGTACGAAAATGTTTACTATATGACTCCCTGGAATAATTGGGAACATGTTAAAAAAAAAAATTCCATTGCCTTCTTTTTCTAATTCATTTATTATATTTAACGATACTGTATTTAATATAGTTGCTGCATTTTCGATTATACCCAAAATAGATTGCAGTTCTACATTAGACGAATAATTTAAAAATTCGCCCAGTAGTAGTTTTTCTTACTCGTTCATTTTCAAATAAAACCCAAGCTCCTTGTCAACATACAAATAAAAGAGGTCAGAAATAAACGTCAAAAAATTGAAAAACTTATTCGCACCAATTGCCGTTCAGTAAAAGTCTTGCAAACTTTTATTTTGCTAGTTCCTAGCGCTAGCGTGCTAACTTCATTGTATAGTTTGTCTCACGAGACATCGCAGTATCGGCATAAAACGATTAACCGCCTCTCACTTAAGCTCACAAAGAAACCTAAATTTATAGCCGTCATAAATAGGACTGGGCACACTGGCACTGTTTTGCACAGAGTTGGACTTATTCCTAACAAAAATATTGCACAGCATTCACAGACTTACACAAATTTTTATTGTAGTAAATATAAAGTTTAAATATTATTGATATATTGTGGTTATATTTCCCTGTAATGAAACGAAAGATATTAACTAGATTTCAACATTAAAAATAAGTTATTATATAAGCACACATTTAAAAAATTATATAGTTTTCACAATACATAGTTAGAGTTATTTACATCAGTAATATAATATATTATATACCTATGTACATAATTTTAATGGATAATATAATTAATTATCTGATTCTGTACTTGAATCATCGTTAGTTACATTATTACAAATGTTTGATCATTATTAAATCTAAAACATTCTTCAGTTTTTTACTAATACAATAATAATTAGTTAATTTCTTATTTTTGTAATAACTATTCTTGGATCTTTGGTTAATTTTTTAATCTATGTTACATAAGAGCATTGTCGTATTTCATAAGAAGTTTTAATTTTCCCTTTAGTTCAACCCTGGAAACTGAAGGTACTCGAAGACACCCATAGCAATTTGTGGTGTACCGCGCTAAACTGTCCTTTTGTAGTTTTGTAGTATCGGGGCGGTTAATCATTTTATGCCGATCCTGCGATTTCTATACGCACCTATACTCCGTTTTTAAACTATAGACAGCACTAGACGAAGTCACATTTACACCACAACGTTAGTGAAATACTAGGAGTTCTGAAATAAACTGGTTTTAATCGTGAAATATCACAAAAAGAGAAATGAAACGAAAAACACGTGCAAATTCAACAAGTTATTTGACAACTACTGAGAGTTTGACGTTTCAATTACGTTTGAGAAGGTTAACTTGAAATTTTGTCTGGTTAAATGCGGCTTCATGAAATGGCACAACAGCCAATCTCAGGCTTTGATTTTCTCACTAGAATTTCTAGTTACTGTCTATAGTTTAAAAACAGAGTACAGTGACCTCTAGTATAGGGCACGAGAGCAGCACTGTCGACTTTGCCCAAGCCTCTCAGCTACTAATGCAACAACTTTGTCCCAATTTAACTAACTTCTTGTATCTTACGGTTCTCGATATGTCAATGGTTAGCCTTTTAAAACGGATACCCGTATAGGACACGAGCGCGCTGCTGTCGTTTGAGCCCAAATACCTCAGTGGCCGTGGTCCAGAAAAGAGCGAGAACTTTTAATAGACGTCATGAACAGGAATAGTCATAAATTTAACAAGGGAGAAGACGTATTAACAATAATTTTGTGTTTTAAATTAGTTATATAATAGAAAACTAATATACTATCTACAGAATGCGTTCTCTTTTTTACTGCTATCCCCAAGGCTGTATTCAAGGGGGGGGGGGGGATTTGGGGGTTCAAACCCCCTCCGAAATGTAAAATAAAATTTAAAAAACCTGTTGCTATTTTGTATTTCGTATTTGACGGTTTTGATGTATATAGCAACTAACTGTGTCATTGTTATTAATTGTTGTGTTTCATTATTTTACTTGTAATTGTTATTGCTTTTATTGTTATTTTCTATTGTTTGTGAGTATTGTCATTCTTTTTCAAACTAGCAATGCACACAGCGCACTGCATTATAAAGATCAGACACAATATGTCCTGTTCCTCTATTGAATATTTTGTTCACGATAGGCCAGAAAGAAAAAATAGAAATAGAGCTAGAAATCTTGTTGACTTGTCCCGAGTCACTCGCGAAATGTCACTATATGAACGCGATACTCCCCTATTAGTCATGCGTTGTCACTATGGTTCATTCTTTTTTTGTTTGCAAACACTGACGCTACTAACAGAAGTGTGGTATTTTGCCGCAGATGTTTCGTTGTTGTTGTTTTTGAATTTCGTTTGTTGCTTAATCTTACCATTAAATCTGCCTTTTTCAATAAGTTCAAGTTTTATTATATATAGTGACATTTCGTGACTAATAGGGGAGTACCGCGTCCGTTTAGTGACATCTTGCGAGTGACTCGGGAGTAATAAGATTTCTATCTCTAGCTCTATTTTCTGTTTCTGGCCTGCCGAGAACAAAACAAATAGCCTTATGTGTTGACTATAGTATTTCTCGTCTTTGGGTCAAGTGATCTTCCGTGTAAGTGTTTTTCTTGTATTTTTATAGTGCGTACAACGAATGCGAATACGAATATGGCTAAAAGATAGGCGTATATATATATATATACAATTCTTTCGACAACTTGTTTCTTATAGACAAGTAATTTGTAAGTTAGATTTCTTTTTGAGGGGTTATTTGAAGTCTAAAATTTATGCCACGCTACCCGTATCTTTAGAAGATTTACGGCAACGTACCGCAGTTCCAAAATTTTGAGCAAAATCTTTATTATTATATGAAAGTTGGTGGTAGTCATTTTGAACAGCTAATAAACTGATACTTGAGTTTCTGTCATTTGTTTGAGCCTACTTGATTGCAGTTTTGCTCACCTGATAAAATTTGTTTTAAACGATATTTCTCTGGAACTAATGATAGGATTTGAAAAATAAAAAAACTGTTGAAAAGAGAATTGAAAGGCCTTTCGAACTAAGTCATGTTTTACACCCTTTTCTATTTAAAATTTTTGTGGTGCAGGCCACCCCCATTTTAGGGTTGAAGTTATGCCATTGGTACTAATCCATTTAAATGTCCCCCTTTATACTAAAATTGGTGTTTGAGCTTTTTTTGCAAAATTAATGTTAAATGGCCAAAAATTGCGATGATAATTTTCGCTGGGCTACCCTGTATATATATATATATATATATATATATATATATATATATATATATATATATATATATATATACCTATATATATAAACCTTATAACCAGAACCCCTCCCGAAATTAAATCCTGGCTACGGCGCTGGCTATCCCTCTCTATGACTTTTACTTAAAGTTCCCGCTCTTTTCTCGACTACGACCAGTGTGAAGCTAGTGTGAAGTCGTGCTTGGGCCCAATCGACTGCAATGCACTCGTTCCCTAGTAGATAACGTATTTTGTAGATAGTATAGTATATTAAGTTTCTATGATGTAACCGAGGATGTAACTATTTTAAAAACATTATATTATTGCTAATGCATCTTCTCCCTAGTTAAATTTATCGTTATCCGTTATCCGTTCCCGCTCTTTTCTGGACCACGGCCACTGAGATGCTTGCGCCCTCCAAGTTTGTCCTACGTATTTTTCACATCGAATCGATCGCTAGCTTCACTCTCGTATCAAATGAATATAAAATAAATTAAAAAAATTATATGAAAAGACTGAACTGTACGAGAAATCAAGCAAAGGTTCTCAAAATATGGGACCTAAATTATTTATATTAAATAATAACATATTTTATTATGTTGTTAGCTAGATAATATTTTTTCAACGATGTAACATGGTGACAGCTTCATATAACAAGATATTTTATGAAAAATTAAATATGTATTATTTTATATACACATGACTTTTCAACTTACACAGTGATAAAATAACAAAAACACTGGAACAAACAATCTTATATTTAATTTAAAATGTATTTATATTTATATCATCAATTAATAATGATGATATACAATATTTTTTAAATTCTTTAATCTAAGTGCTATAAATAGATTACTTGGATTCCGCTTTAGTGTTGTCGATCAAACGACTTGTCGACCGAATACAATGTTGCTAATATTTCTAACCTCATTTATTAACATGTACTTGGAATGTATTTAAACCAGAGATATCTCTGATTTAAACATACTATTAGTTAATATATCTTAAACATTTTCTAAATATATAAAATGTTTATTTACTTACAATTTCTGGGAGGACATACTCCACTTGGGACACTATTAAGTTGTCTACAGGTTTACACTTGTAGTCTTTAGTACATAAAAAACATAGATTAATCATAGTCTCCATGATTTTATGTTATTTCGTGTGTACTGCACTTAAAATTTTGTAGCAAAACTACGTGATATTCAACTGTCAACCAACGAAGAAACCAGTAAACAAAAATGTCAACACAATAAATTATTCTGAATAGCTTTGACTGTTTATAGGCGACTCTGATTAAGCTCGCAGCGCCAAAGTGTGAATTTGTGAAACTAACGAAGCTGTGATAATTTTTGTTTTGACATAAGAATCAGTGTTATTTAGTAAGCAATTTTCTTTATTTTTTTGAATTATAAATGTGTTAATATTTATATTAACTTCTATACAATAAAGTTTAAGTTATTTATTTTTGTTTAATAGTATAATTTTCATTGTTTAATACATATATTTGTTTTAGTAGCAGTATATAAATTATTTGATTTCTCTGCATCATTTGAGATCGTAGAACGAAGTTTGAAATTCTTTTTAAAGAAAATATAAGAATTTTTGCCAGTAGTTATTAATATTAATTCATACCTATTGTTTTTGAATTAAATTTTATGTCTTTACTATACGATGAATGGTTCATTAAAGCTGATTAAAAGAATATTTTAAATGTGTGTATCGATGAGAAGAATTTTTAGATTCTCAATATATTTTATTAGGTGGCATTTTAAATAATAAGAATATAAAAAAAAACATTTCTAATATGTTCTAGTCAACAAACTATAACATTACTGAAAATTTGCACAATATGTAAGGCTGGAAACATTGGTTACATTGATTATAAAGCAAAAACACGTGTAAGTAAGAATGATTAAGTTAAAATTATTTATACAAATTTAAATTAGTTTTAAAGGAATTTGTTTGCGAATATTATTTTTATTTAGTTTTATTATCTTTTTATGTTTGTTTCTAGTATATTTCAGGAAATCTTTAAAGCAATTGAAAATATTGCATATAATAAAGGGTTAATAAATATTACATGAAATACGACATTAACTAACTTCTAGAAAAGTAGCCATTCTCTTCAAAATATAGAACACGCATTCATATAATCTGCTTACGGGTATTTTTAATTTAAAAATCCAGGCCTTCAATTTATCTATTTTTTGTATTTTCCTAATTTATTATAAATATTTAAAAAACATTCTGACTTTTTTGTAAAGTAGTGGAAACTTATATTATTATATTGTTATAATCAATAACAAATATGTCAAATTAAATGGTCAAATAAATTCTGTAAGCACCACACGCAACTAAAACAATGCCGTCTATCACAGCTCCTGTAGTTTTAAAATTCGCCACCAGATAGAGTATCGCTTAGCAAGAGTCGCCTATATGTGCGTTAGAAACTAGTACTCTATCCGGGATAGCCACTCCTAGAGATGGCAGCACTACTGACTGACTTATAGGGAAAACATTGTATTTTACATAAGTGCTAGTGTTATTCTCATCCTTTGTTTTCAGGATATTTTGTTATTTTTAATTCGATTTAAATTTGTTTATCGCAATTTCAGATATATCTACATTTATTTAAATGATGCTGTGCGGTCTATGGTCGAAGTAGAAGCATATTATTAAAGGAAAATAAGATTCACAATTGCGGTTATCTGCTTGTTAACTACTTATTTAATTATTTTTAGCTGGACATATTATTTTATGCGACTACAAGGAGGATAAACTGAATAATATAGAAATAATTGGGCTGTGTCTTCAAATATCTAATTTGAAGCAATCTTAATAACATTAAATACAATTGTCATTTCGGAGAAACGTGTATGCATCTGTAAATCAGATGGGGAGTAGTGGAAGCAATTCTTGCTTTGTTATTATATTTATTAATTTTTTATATAGAATTACAGATTTTATTCGATAGGTACATAATTATAAACATGTACATTATGTTCTTTGTTTTGCGCGTCTTTCTCCTGAAGTGGTTCAGTTTCTGATATTTTTATCGTTTCTTCTTCTCTATGTTTCCTAAAAACAATTCAAAATAAAATAAGTATATAATGTTAAAGAATAATAATTACTACTTACATGTAACGTCTCTCTATTTTTCTTCTCTTTATAGAGGTTCTGTCTAATTTTCTTTGCGGTAATTTACGGCTTTCTTTTAATGACTACGAAACAATCTAATAATATTTTGATGCATAAATTATTATAAATACTTGCATGGAATAAAATCGCTAGGTAAAAATATTGTGTATAAATGTCCATGAACGGTGATATGTGCTTTCCGATTTTTAATGCGATTTTCCAATTATTTTTTAATATTTCTCTTTTTGAGAAATAATGAGCGGATATGTAAACACTTGCAAACAAATACAGAACAATATGTCTTCCACTTGCTGGTCATTTTGCCCCCAGATGTCAGACACTTTGTTGGCTCTTGCCAATAGAATTAATCTATCAATTTAATATTGTTACCGTAAATTGTAGTAAGATGTAGTATATAAAATGTTTTTCCTACAACCGGGCATAAAGTACATAAAAACTAGGTATGCAAAACTAGAATCTTCAAACACCGTATAACCCAAATCCAGAATTACGAGTCCAAGAATCTTCAAAACAAGAATATATGTATCCCCGATTCTTCAGTCCCAGAATATGCAATGGGGAAGTTTAGCGTATTTTTTTATTTTATCAAGATTGCCCCCAAAAGTGATATTCTACATTTTATTTCACCCAAAGATGCCTAGATTTCTCAAAAAATGAAATTTTACACAAAAATGACGTCAGTCTGGCTCGCGGAGAACGTATCGTCTATCTTAACCAGCGCGCGCTGGGTTCCCATGGCAACATAGAAGCGTGTGGTGTAATGCCGCAAGATACAACCTACGTTCAAAAAGTCAGGTCTCACCATCCCTTCTGCGCAAGCGCATATCTCACTTGTGACGTCAGAGTGGCTCGAAGATAAATTATTAATTATAAATAATTGGCAACATAATTTTAACTTTCAATTACATTTTAAGTTATAATTATTCATATACTTACGACTAAAAGATATTTCACATGTAATTTCAACCACGCTAAACTTCCCCATTCTAGAATCCATAATAGTACGTAAGAGCATCACTAGATGGCACAAAGCTACTAGTGCTGCAGTACTGCCATCATTACTGATACGGGCGAATAGTTTACCCGCGCATTTAAAAAAATGTACATATTCCAAAAAATAAAATTTTAAATCCGAACCCGGTGTTGGTAACAGTAGGCTACAGTAAAGTGACTATTTATATTGAAACAGTTTAGTTAAATATTAGTTGAGAGGTAACATATGTAGGTAGTAACCGTAAAAAAAACAAAACCGTATTATTTGCAAAACTTCTTAACTAATAAAGGAAATAATGTTGATGAAGAACTGTATCAAGCGGTCTTACAAGTATAATCATTCACAATAAAAATAGTGTATAAAGTATTATTTCTTCTTCGGAGAGCGATCAAGAATTGAAGATTATAGTAACGTGATAAATAATTATAGCGATGGACAAAGTAGGTTACACTTCGAGTGAACAGAATAACATTTAATTTATTATATACAGTGTGTGCAACGAAATGCGGAACATAGGATTTTAACATGGGATTTTAAAAAATTGCGGATACTCTCTCTCCTGAGAGATTTAGAACGAAACTATAAGAGTACACATTTGTTCGAAACTAAATTATATATCAGGTAAGTTCATAATTGATACACTAGCACGCTTGAAGTATGAGATTTATTATATATATAAAATGTAACATTTTCGTTTAAAATCAGACAGCCGTGGAAATAAAAGAAAATATCTATGTGTCAGTTGTGATAGTAATCTTATTTACTTCGTATTAATTACTTTTTTAAAATTATATTTGTAATAATTTTGCAATATTGGTATATTGTTGAAGAAAAAGAATATAAATTCAACTTAAATTCTAAAATACGGATAATAAATATTATAATCAGTGATACTTCTCTAAATTGACAGATAGATTTTTTCTTTTATTTCCAAGGCTGTCTGATTTTTAACGAAAGTAGGAGAGAGAGTATCCGCAATTTTTGTGAATCCCATGTTAAAGTCTTATGTTCTGCATTTCTTTGCACACACTGTATATATATGGTTATCTAAAGATAGGTGCAATAGGGGGTACAAAGTAAAGTACTACTGATTAACCAATTGTAGTCAAAATCTAACCAGTTTATCTCTTAAATACCAAACATTATATTTTTTACATGTATCGTGTTGGAGTTATCATGGACGAAAAATCATCACAGAAACACACAGACATACAGATATCATGGAAAACATAATAAAATCGTATTCTAAGGACTCTAATTCGTGCTTATATGTTGAAAACTCACACTGGAAAAATCTGACCAAAAGCAATACCTCCCTTATCTATTATTGATAGGGGGGAGTTAATAACCTTTTTGTTAAATAATCATTTCAAAATTGTAAATAAATTTTATTAAATAAAAAATACATAGGAAAATGAAAAATGATTCACATTGTGACAAGTACTTAACAATAACATCAAAATGTACTATTGATTTGTTTAAGGCCTTGAAATGTCCGTCATTTCTTTGTCTTTCCTCTAGATATTATCACTTGTTTATCTCCTGACACACTGAACATTATTTTTTGCCCGAATGTGCCCTTATGTGTTTTTTGAAATTCTTTTCTACCGGGCATTGTTTAAATTTGATGAATTCTTTATTGTACGGAAGTTTTTTCAATTCTCGATGTATTGTAATGTGTTTATTTAACTCTTCGTGGGAAAACACTTCATTGCAAATAGGACATTTTCTTGGTTTCACACTTGAATTTATTTCTTTTGTCTCTGACTTGAATTGACTATCTTCATCATGTGTTTTTAAATGATTATTCAAATCGGATTTCTTTTTGAATATTCCAGACAATACAAAAATTTTGATATTGGTGTTTCGTTTTTAGAATTTTTTCTCGAATTTATGTCTATTTCTTGGTCCGATCTATTGTTCAATAAAGATTTATAAATTTGTCGGTCTTGTTTGGTTTCATCGATCAATTCTTTAACTGAGATTTCATCGTCGAGTTCATATTGTTTTTCAGAGTCTAAAATATATTCAAGTGATTCGTTTTTGAAGCAAATATCTTCTATCTGCTTTGCTTCTTTTCATAGATTTTCGTTTCTGGACTTTTTTCTTGAACTAACAAAGTGTTTTCATCATGAGCGTTTAATTCAGATGTCTCAATGTCATATTGAACCTCAGGTTTAGTTATTTTCTTCAACTGTGAGTCTTCTGTAACAAAATAAATTAAACAATGAGGTCTTGCAAAAAAAAAAAAAAAATTAAGTGAACTTTTTTATTGTTTAAATCTAACCTACAAAGTCTAATTTATCGCTCTATATGATTTAATTCATTTTTATTTACATTTTATGTTACATAAAATCGATTTAAAGTATCATATTTTTAAAAAGGTGCAAAACGTCAGCCATGTTTTGACGTGTGTAGGTTCTTTTGGAAGACATATCTGTTTTTTTATAAGACATAAAAATTAGAAATGAAAAAAATATGTAAATTAAAATTTCAGATCAAATCTTTATATACATATGAAAAATATATCTTAAATGTAATAATATAACACAATTTTATTTCTTGAAATATAATTTTTATTTGGAGTGAAGTTATCCACGCATGGAAGGGGCATGGTGGCTTGTTTGAAAGTTGGTAAAGTGGACAGTGCGTGATTGAAAGCATTGTAAGGCTTTTGTGTGCCACTATATTTGCACAAGATTATTCAATTTGTCAGTTTGGAAGTTAAAACGTCATATTTGACGTTTGAAACGAAGTGAAGTTAGGCAAGAACCCTGATACGTCACTAGACAAGAGGGGAAGTGGGGTAATTCAGCCGCGTTTTCACGCACATCATTTTTAATTGCAGTTTTTTCATTATTAAAGATTTATTTGGGGAAAGATAAAAAATACGGGTCTAATATTTTTCATTATTGTATCGATTAAAGATAAAAGAAAAAAACCGTGCAAGACCTCATTATACACAAATATCCCACTTAAATGCATTATTTAATTAAAATATTTCAATTTACAGTTTTCACAGAAATTGAGAATCAAGTCCAAGCTTTGATCTTTTAATGGGGAAACTCAGTGTTTTATTATTATTCTTTTTATAAAGATTGTCTTCAAAAATGATATTCTATATTAGATTTCTCAAAAAAATAATTTTCTAAAATAATAACCTCACAAGAGTTAACGAAGACTAGTGCTGTCGATTTTCCAAACAAAATAATTCGAAATTTCATTGGAAAAATAGTTCTTAACTTGAAAATTTCGAATTTCGAATTCACGTAAAAATTCGTAATTCGAAACCTGAAACCCAAAAATTCGAAATTCAAAAAGGAAGTAGGTAATAAAAAATACATAAAAATAAATGAAGTAGGTAAGATTTTTTTTCTAATTGTAAAATTTGAAGAATAGAATAGCAAAGAAACTATAAATGTACTTTACTTATTTTATTATACTAGTATTTATTTTAGTAATTTATAATTTTTATTAAAGATATCACCATTTTCCCAAAGAAACACTTTCTTTTCGAAGTTATTATATTTTTACAAAACAAGCAAAAGCAAATAAAATAGAAAACAAAATTAGAAATTCAAAATACGTTTATCATTTTGAAACTTAAAATTGTTCAGTTTCTCTAAAAAGTGACAGTTTACATTATCGACTATGGTTAATAATAATTTATTATTGACCTTGGTGATTATAGTTACTTAGTAGTGAAAAAAGTTAATTATAGGTAAAGCGAATGAACAGTTGAATAAACGATGGTTTACAAGTATGAAATAAATTATTTAGTTAATATTTTATTTATTATAAACATTATTCTTCAATTGGAATTGAAAACTTAATGAGTAAGTAATAGTATATTGCGTCATAAGAGAAGATATGGGCATATTACATCCCGAAGATTTCAACAAAAGCCGAGGGGATGTAATATGCAGTTAGATTCCAGTAGGGCACAAGATATTTTTCCGTAGCCTTGAGAAGATTGTATTAAATAAAGAAATTAATTTTATAATGTAAAACACAAACCTATGTCATTTTCCTACTCAATACTGAAACCATGGCAACAGATAAATAAATTCCTAAAATATTTTTCCGTATCCATGGTATGTAATAGACCACGTTAGTGAGGTTAAGATTTACATTTAGCGCGAAACCCTAATTCAAATCTGAGTGTATGCATTTCTTATGGGAGTACATTTTCAATTCACGATATTAAAGCATTTTGGCGATTCTTAACTATAACATAGTATTTTTTTATATCCTAAAATATTACTCTTTGCTTTCCGTACAGAAAAAGTACAAATAAAAGAATAAATTATGAAAAATTTGATTTTAAAGAAAGTAGTATCCCAAATAGTAACATATGTCGTTACTTGGTGCAGCAGGTTAAAAACGCCGTGTTAAAGTGACAGGTTCAACTGAATACTAAGACAGCTACGACATACGTTTTCAGAAATTTGCACCTACTGTTTAAATTGAAGTTTATTAAATAATATTGTTTTTTGGGTGTGTAAATTACATTAGAAGTTAGATAAAACATTAGAGATTACTATTTATAAGGTTTAATAGTTAAGATTTGCATTTTATAATACTTTCTAGAAGTTTAAAGATAGCACATTTTTATTCCCATAAGAATAACATGGGCGTATAAATCGGCAGAGGCGAGTTAGGGTTTCAGTTTGAATTTGGCGCCACAAAATGATCGTTACACTATTGACAAATTGTTTATCTCATTTGAGGTTAACAATAAGTGAAAGCGGGATGATATGAACAGCTGTGGGTTTTAGCGGTGCAAGCATACGACGTGACATCTACCGATAAAATTTAAAGTAAAAATAATTTGATTTACAACAAAATACTTTTTAAGTTAACTCTAAATTATTTTAAAAAATACAAACAGACGAATGTAATTACAATTGTCGCATAAATTTATTATAGAAATAATAATTAATACCAAAATTAGACATTTATAAATTAAGGTTATATGTCAAAAAGTCTTGAAAAAAATATTTTAGGTATTTTGTTATCTGTTGCCATGGTTTCAGTATTGAGTAGGAAAATGACACAGATTTGTGTTTTACAATATAAAATTAATTTTTTTATTTAATACAATCTTCTCAAGGATACGGAAAAATACCTTGTGCCCTACGGGAATCTAACGGCATATTACATCCCTTGGCTTTTGTTACCCTCGCTCACTACGTTCGCTCGTGTATCAGAAATCTTTGGGATGTAATATGCCCATATCTTCCCTTATGACGCAATATACTATTTTCCACGACTTTTTCACATATAACTTTAATTTATAAATGTCTAACTTTGGTATTAATGATTATTTCTATAATAAATTTATGCGACAATTGTAATTACATTCGTCTATTTGTATTTTAAATAATTTAGAGTTAACTTAAAAAGTATTTTGTTGTAAAACAAATTATCTTTACTTTAAATTGTATCGGTAGATGTCACTTGGTATGCTTGCACCGCTGATACTCACAGCTGTTCATATCATCCCGCTTTCACTTATTGTTAACCTCAAATGAAATAAACAATTTGTCAATTACATACCATGGATAAGGAAAATAAATAATAGTATATTATTTAACAAGCATAATATGTAGGCTATATTACACGAGGATGTAATTAAAAATACGAGCGGTAGCGAGTATATTTAATCATCCGAGTGTAATGTAGCTATATTATACAACTAACAGGCATATAAAAAATCTGATATTATTTGTTAAATATTCAGTTAGGAGTGAGTAGTTCATATATAGCTTAAAAGTGTTGAAATTGACATTCACATGACATGACATTGACATTATAACATGACATTGACATTACTAATTTTTCAGATGTTATTTTTAATGTTAGTTGTAAAATAATAATAATTGAGTGTTGTGATATACATAAATAAAAAACAAAGATTATTTTGTTGTGTCAAAAAAGGTTTATTAATTTAAATCTAATTATTTATATCTTTACTACATCACGTCACTGGATACAGGATAATAACAACAGGTTATGGGCCCAGAAGTAGAAGGAATATAAATTTATTGATTTAAAATATTTAAGGTGAACTACATAATGGCGGAAGCAAGAATCAGTATCGCAAAGTTAAACGGTGAAAATTATTTCATATGGAAATACCGAATGGAGATGATGCTGATGAAAGAAAAGTTATGGAGTGTAATAAATGGAGAGAAACCTTCGGCAACAAACGGGGCAAATGAAAAAGAAATTAAAAATTGGCAAATGTGTGACGATCAAGCTCGAGGCTGGATTGGTTTGTTAGTCGATGATAATCAACTATGTAACATACGAAATTGCACATCAGCAAAAGAAGCATGGAATGCTTTAAAAAGACACCGCGAAAAGGATATATTATCCAATAAAGTATGCTTAATTAGACGGATTTGTTGCTCTAAATTGGATGAAGATGAAAATATGGAGGAGCATATTGCCAATATCACAAATCTCTTTCTAAAATTAAGGGATCTTGGAGAAGAGCCAAAAGAAACTTGGGTCGTCGGAATGATGTTAAGCAGCTTGCCCCGCAGTTACGATACGCTTGTAACAGCACTAGAGACGAGACCAGAAGAAGATTTAACATTAAGTTTACTACAGTCAAAATTGTTCAACGAGTATCATCGCAGAAAGGAAGTAAAAGAAAATCAAGATCAAAATAAAGAAGCGGTACTTAAAACAACACAGAAATTAATGACATGTTTTTTCTGTAAGAAAAATGGTCATATTAAGCGTGACTGAACAAAGTATAAAGTGTGGAAAGAAAAACACAATAAACAGGCAGAAAACCGAACTAAAAAACTAAAGGTAGTAAAACGAAATGAAGAATTTTTATTTATGACTACAGAAAATAATTATATTGGCTGGGTAATTGATTCTGGGGCAACATGCCATATAGCAAGTGACGAAAAACAATTTATATCTCTTGATAAAACAGAATGTAGTACCCTTAATGTAGCTAATGGTGAAACTGTAGAAGTAAAGGGAAAAGGAACATGCAGAATTAAGTTTCTAAATTCAAAAGGAGAACAATCAGTTGGCACGGTTTCTGATGTACTGTATGCACCTGCTATAGAAGGAAATCTTTTGTCTGTAAAGAAACTATTAGATAAAGGTTTTATAGTAAATTTCATTCCAGGTGCATGTGAAATTATATGCAGAAACAAACAAATTGGAATTGCCAAGGAGCATTTAGGTTTATTTAGATTATGTCAACCAAATATAATGCAGTCAGTGATCACAAAGAAAAATGTATACACTACTGGCATCGAGTATTTGGACATCGCGATCCAGTTGCACTAAAGTCAATGTGTACAAACAAATTGGTAGATGACATGAAAATCGAAAATTGTAAAGTAAAGACTTTTTGTGAGGTATGTGCAAAAGGCAAAATGACGCGTATGTTATTTCCGAAGAATTCGTCACATAAATCCAATAACCTAATGGCTCTTATACATACAGATGTTTGTGGTCCTATGCAGACACCTTCACCAAGTGGTAAGCGCTATATACTAACATTCATAGATGATTTTTCCCGATTTACAGTTTTATATTTACTCAAGCATAAAAATAAAGTTGAGGACAAAATCAAAGAGTATGTAGAACTTGTGAAAAATAAATTCAAAATTAAACCAAAAGTTATAAGATCGGATCGAGGAGGAGAATATATTGGAAATGAAGTCAAAACTTACTTAAGAAACGAAGGAATTGAAATTCAATATACGGCTCCATATAGTCCTCAACAAAACGGAGTAGCAGAGAGAAAAAATAGGACTATTATTGAGATGGCTCGATGCATGCTGGCAGAAGCAAAGCTACCAAATAAATTTTGGGCCGAGGCAGTGAATACGGCTAACTATTTACAAAATCGTTTAATAACTCGGACAGTTCTCAAAACTCCATATGAACTATGGAATGGACATAAACCAGGTACGAAGCATCTTGCAATATTTGGCACTAAATGTTTTGTTCATATTCCATCAGAGAAGCGACGAAAACTAGACAGTGTAGCGAAATCAATGATTTTCTTTGGATACGACGAGTACTCAAAGGCTTACAGATGTTATGATCCAGATAATAACAAAATTGTGATTAGTCGAGATGTAAAGTTTATAAACATTTTTTATCAAAACCAGGGCGTCAGACAAAAATCGACTGAAATGCACAATAATTCAAAAGATTCTGTTGAAATTGATTTAATAAAAAATGGCGAAATCAATGAGCTTGAATCGTTTGACCAAAGCACATACGAAGAGTGTCAACAGCGACGCGTGTCACAGCGTATAAATAAGGGAAAACCTCCACTTCGGTTAATTGATGAAATCAATACGGTAAGTTTTTGTACGATTATTGAACCAAAAACAATTAGGGAAGTCATGGTTAGTAATCAGAAAGATAAATGGATTGAATCAATGAATAATGAAATGGAATCTTTAAAGAAAAATAAAACCTGGGAACTATGTATACTGCCTAGTGACCGAAAGGCAATTGGGTGTAAATGGGTTTTTAAATTAAAGACAAACAATGATGGCAGTATACAATGTTATAAGGCGAGATTAGTTGCCCAAGGGTTTTCTCAAAAGTACGGAATTGACTACGATCAAGTGTTTGCTCCTGTAGTACAACAAACAACTTTCAGGATTCTTCTGACAATTACGTCTCGACAGAAAATGTTGGTGCGACATTTAGATGCTAAAACTGCCTTCTTGAATGGACATTTAGAAGAAACAATCTACATGAAACAGCCACTTGGATACGAGCAAGAAAATAAATTAGATCACGTTTGCTTACTGAAGAAAAGCCTTTACGGGCTGAAACAAGCAGCAAGAACGTGGAATGAAGCTATACACAATGTATTAATACATACTGGTTTCAATCAAGGCAATGCAGATCCATGTTTATATACAGGAAAGATTGAAGGAGTATGGTGTTTTCTACTTGTGTATGTGGATGATTTAATTGTAGCAAGCAAAGAGGAACGAACGATTGAATATGTAAAAATGTCGCTCTCATCAAAATTTGAAATGCGAGATTTGGGAGAAATTAAGCAATACTTGGGAATTGAAATTGATAAGGATTCGAATGGATACTACAGACTTAGTCAAACAAATTACATTAATCAAATAGCTTCGTTATTTGGACTAAGTGATTCAAAATCATCAAATGTGCCAATTGATCCAAACTACGACAAATCTAGTGATGAGACTGAAGTTTTACTGAATAATACCAACTACCAGCGTTTAATTGGGTGTCTACTATATATTTCAGTAAGTACGCGACCGGATATTTCGGCAAGTGTGTCCATTCTGGCACAGAAAGTTAGCAAGCCAACGCAAAAAGACTGGAACGAATTGAAGCGCACAGTCAAATATATAATTGGTACATCAAAGTTAAAACTGGTACTGGGAGATGAAAAATCAAAGGAAATTGTATTTGGCTATGCGGATGCGAATTGGGCTGAAAATAGATCAGACAGAAAATCTAACAGTGGGTATGTCTTCAAAGTTAATGGTGGAGTTGTCAGTTGGGCTTGTCGTAAACAGACATGTGAAGCATTATCGACAACGGAGGCTGAATTCATTGCTTTATCCAATGCATGCCAGGAGGCTTTATGGTTACATCAAATTTTTAATGATATGCAGCAATCATTGAAAGATGCAATTGTTATTTACGAAGACAATCAAAGTTGTCTCAAGCTCATTGAGGAGGAGAAATTATCAAATAGGACAAAACACATTGACACACGTTATTACTTCGTAAAAGACTATGTTAGAAAGGGCAAGGTGGAATGCAAGTACTGTCCAACTGAAATGATGTTAGCAGATCTATTAACAAAACCACTTTCAGCGCAAAGAATAGAGAAGTTAAGACAAGCTTGTGGACTTGTGGACTCATGTGAATGAGGAGGAGTGTTGGAATTGACATTCACATGACATGACATTGACATTATATCATGACATTGACATTACTAATTTTTCAGATGTTATTTTTAATGTTAGTTGTAAAATAATAATAATTGAGTGTTGTGATATACATAAATAAAAAATAAAGATTATTTTGTTGTGTCAAAAAAGGTTTATTATTTTAAATCTAATTATTTATATCTTTACTACATCACGTCACTGGATACAGGATAATACCAACAAAAAGATGGCGCTACAGTAGCACTTAAATGTCAAAATAACTATTCAAATTTTATTTATTATACTTTTATAATCATTTATATTGATATTTGTAATAAAAATATATATTATTAATAAATTATCAGTTTATTAAAATGTTATGTGTTAAATTATATGCTCTATTTATTACAGAAAAGTGTAGCGTGTAATATAACATTTCATATTACACAAGTGTAATATGAGTAGTATATTATATGTAGTATCAAGCTAACGATACTGTCTGGAGACTATATATCATAAAAGCACTAAAGGGATATAATCTACATGGAAATATCCTCAATTACATCAACAACTTCTTAACAGAAAGGAAATTTAGAGTATTATATAACGGCTATTTATCAGAAGAAAAGACGCAAGAAAACGGAACTCCACAAGGAGAAATATTGAGTGTTACTTTATTTTAATAGCCATGAACAAAATAACTGAATATATTCCAAACCATATAAACGTATCACTATTTGCTGACGACCTTGCAGTCTATCAGAAAAATAAAAATACCCATACATTAAAACAAGAACTCCAGTACACTGCAAATCGACTACAAGAATGGTCCAAAAATACTGGTCTGGAATTCTCAGAAGCAAAAACAAAAATGATGTTTTTTACAAAGTTAACTAGGCCTGTCGTTAAACCCATCATAAAGATTAATAACAAAAAAATCGAATATGTGACCACAATCAAATTCCTTGGATTGACATTAGACCCACGCCTTACTTGGAAACAACATATCTTGAATAAAGGTGTTACAACTAATTTAAGTTTAAAACATAACGTATTTAATTAATATAAATTTTGACGTTTCCAATGTCAAAAGGCAATGTTGCCAAATGTATGATGAAGTAACTAAATTAAAACCAAATATTCCTAAACTAACTTCACTGAAGACGGTGGCAGTTGTATTAGGGTTGACAATATTAATTTATAAATTTAAAAATTAACTATTATTTTTTAATACAAACAGTGTTGCCAAATTATAATGTAACTAAATAAAAATCAAATATTCCTAAATAAAATAAATTGAATACTTTGCTGTGTTTGTTAATAAAGGAAAGGAAACCATAAGGGCCAGTTTTAAAATGACAAAAAAAATGTGTCTTGTCGATCTGCATTTGTTTTCCATAAAAAGTTGTTAAAAGTAGGTCGTCCTTGGGTTTTAAGGAAGCGACACAATACGGACTGGTGTGCACGAATGACAAAAATGTTCTACGTAGATTAGAATTTGTTTTATGCAAAATGTTGTCAGAAAAAAGTCGTGTTTGGGTATTTTCGAATTACATAAGTCAATATTGCCAAATGTTTCATAAAGTAACTAAACAAAGAACAAATATTCCCAAATGAACGTTACTGAAGATAGTGAATGTTATATTAGGCTAGGTCACGATGAGGGCTAGCGTGCAAAATTAACAAAAATGTTCTATGTCGAACGGCTTTTGTTTTTTGGAAAAAGTTGTGCGAAGTATGTGGTGTTTGGTATCAAATGAAAAGGCTCGCTAAGGGCTGGCGTGTAGAATTAACAAAAAAGGTCAATGTTGATCGGCTTTTGTTTTTTTTAAAAATTTTCTCAAAGGTGTGTCGAGTTTGGTCTCAAATAAAAGGTCTCGTTGAAGGCTATCGTGCACAATTGACAAGAATGTTCCATGTCGATCGGCTTTTGTTTTATGCAAAAAGTTGTCAGAAGTATGTCGTGTTTGGTATCAAATGAAAGGTCTCGGAGAGGGCTAGCGTGCAAAATTGACAAAAATGTGCTATATCGATCGGTATTTGTTTTTTGCAAAAAGTTGTCAGAAGTGTGTGGTGTTTGGTATCAAATGAAAGGTTTCAATGAAGGCTGGTATGCAGAATTAACGAAAATGGTCAATGTCGATCGGCTTTTGTTTTTTGCAAAAGGTTGTCATAAGTATATAGTGTTTGGTATCAAATGAAAAGTCTCGGTGTGGGCTAGCGTGTAGATATGATAAAAATGTTTCATGTCGATCGACTTTTGTTTTATGCAGAAAGTTGTCAAAAGTATGTCGTGTATGGTATCAAATGAAAGGTCTCGATGAGGGCTGGGGTACATAAATGACAAAAATGTTTCATGTCGACCGGCTTTTATTTCTTGCAAAAAATTATTAGAAGTATATCGTGTTTGGTCTCAAATGAAAGGTCTCGTTGAGGGCTAGCGTACAGAATTGACAAAAATGTTCCATTCCGATCGGCTATTGTTTTCTACAAAAAGTTTTCAAAGGTATGTCGAGTTTGGTCTCAAATGAAACGTCTTGTTGAGGGCTAGCGTGCAGAATTGACAAAAATTTGCTATGTCGATCGGTTTTTGTTTTTTGCAAAAAGTTGTGAGAAGTATGTGGTGTTTGGTATCAAATGAAAAGGCTCGATAAGGGCTGGCGTGTAGAATTAACAAAAAAGGTGAATGTTGATCGGTTTTTGTTTTTTGCAAAAATTTCTTATAGGTATGTCGAGTTTGGTCTCAAATGAAAGGTCTCGTTGAGGGCTGGCGTGCAGAATTAACAAAAATGTTCCATGTCGATCGGCTTTTATTTTATGCAAAAAGTTGTCAGAAGTATGTCGTGGTTGATATCAAATGATGAAGTAACTAAATTAAAACCAAATATTCCTAAACTAACTTCACTGAAGACGGTGGCAGTTGTATTAGGGTTGACAATATTAATTTATAAATTTAAAAATTAACTATTATTTTTTAATACAAACAGTGTTGCCAAATTATAATGTAACTAAATAAAAATCAAATATTCCTAAATAAAATAAATTGAATACTTTGCTGTGTTTGTTAATAAAGGAAAGGAAACCATAAGGGCCAGTTTTAAAATGACAAAAAAAATGTGTCTTGTCGATCTGCATTTGTTTTCCATAAAAAGTTGTTAAAAGTAGGTCGTCTTTGGGTTTTAAGGAAACGACACAATACGGACTGGTGTGCACGAATGACAAAAATGTTCTACGTAGATAAGAATTTGTTTTTTGCAAAATGTTGTTAGAAAAAAGTCGTGTTTGGGTATTTTCGAATTACATAAGTCAATATTGCCAAATGTTTCATAAAGTAACTAAACAAAGAACAAATATTCCCAAATGAACGTTACTGAAGATATTGAATGTTATTTTAGGCTAGGTCACGATGAGGGCTAGCGTGCAAAATTAACAAAAATGTTCTATATCGAACGGCTTTTGTTTTTTGGAAAAAGTTGTGAGAAGTATGTGGTGTTTGGTATCAAATGAAAAGGCTCGCTAAGGGCTGGCGTGTAGAATGAACAAAAAAGGTCAATGTTGATCGGCTTTTGTTTTCTTCAAAAATTTCTCAAAGGTGTGTCGAGTTTGGTCTCAAATAAAAGGTCTCGTTGAAGGCTATCGTACACAATTGACAAAAATATTCCATGTCGATCGGCTTTTGTTTTATGCAAAAAGTTGTCAGAAGTATGTCGTGTTTAGTATCAAATGAAAGGTCTCGGAGAGGGCTAGCGGGCAGAATTGACAAAAATGTGATATGTCGATCGGTTTTTCGTTTTTTGGAAATAGTTGTGAGAAGTATGTGGTGTTTGGTATCAAATGAAAAGGCTCGATAAGGGCTGGCGTGTAGAATTAACAAAAAAGGTCAATGTTGATCGGCTTTTGTTTTTTGCAAACAATTCTCAAAGGTATGTCGAGTTTGGTCTCAAATGAAAGGTCTCGTTGAGGGCTAGCGTGCACAATTGACAAAAATGTTCCATGTCGATCGGCTTTTGTTTTATGCAAACAGTTGTCAGAAGTATGTCGTGTTTGGTATCAAATGAAAGGTCTCGGAGAGGGCTAGCGTGCAAAATTGACAAAAATGTGCTATGTCGATCGGCATTTGTTTTTTGCAAAAAGTTGTCAGAAGTGTGTCGTGTTTGGTATCAATTGAAAGGTCTCGGAGAGGGCTAGCGTGGAAAATTGACAAAAATGTGGTATGTCGATCGGCTTTTGTTTTTTGCAAAAGGTTGTCACAAGTATATAGTATTTGGTATCAAATGAAAAGTCTCGGTGTGGGCTAGCGTGTACATATGATAAAAATGTTTCATGTCGATCGACTTTTGTTTTATGTAGAAGGTTGTCAAAAGTATGTCGTGTATGGTGCCAAATGAAAGGTCTCGGTGAGAGTTGGGGTACATAAATGACAAAAATGTTTCATGTCGACCGGCTTTTGTTTTTTGCAAGAAATTATTAGAAGTATATCGTGTTTGCAATCTAATGAAAGGTCTCGGTGAGGCCTGACGTGGAAATATGAAATAATTGTTTCATGTCGATCGGCATTTGTTTTTTGCACTGACAGCGGAGCTCTAGGGAATGCTCGGCGTAGCCGAGAATTCGCTAGTACAGCAACTAAAACAGGACTGCTACAGAGGGCTAAACCTTATCAAATGCCTTTGCAATAACAAATGGGGTGCGCACAAAGACATTCTACTTCGATTATATTTAATATTTATAAGGTCAAAAATGGACTACAGTGCTATTGTCTATCAAACAGCAACAAAAAATATCCTGAAAATCTTGGAACCAATACAGAACACAGCAATAAGATTATCCATAGGAGCATTCAGAACTAGCCCAGCCACAAGTATGTTATGCGAATCTGGTTTTATCCCTCTAGAACTACGTAGAAACCAACTTACAATGTCCTACATACTGAAACTTGCAAAAAACCCAAAAAACCCTGCATTCAAATACATTTTCAAAATACAACAGAACCGAACCACACCACTATCCAATACACCTCTCCAGCAAAAAATATGTGACATCCTCAGAAACCTACAAATAAACCTACCTGACCTTGAGAAATAATACACAGACAATATAGTACCATGGAAAAAGAAACTACCCGACTATATCCTGGAACTAACTGAAATCAAAAAATCCGACACAACAAAAGAACAAATAAAACAAGAATATGATAAAATACTGAACCAAAAACAACACAACCAAATAATATACACAGATGGATCAAAAACCCAACAAGGAACAGGAGGAGCAATAATAATGAATGACAGAAGAATTAAAATCCATTTACCAACTGAAACATCAATTTTCACTGCCGAAGCTTATAGCATACTGACTGCACTACAAGAAATAAGAAAAGAACAGCAAAGAGACCACGTATATATTATTTGCACCGACGCCCTATCCGTTATTAACGGAACAAAAAACATATATAATAAACAAAATACTATACAAAAAATACAAGAAGAAATCCACCACATCAGCCAAAGCAACAGAATTAGTATAATGTGGATACCATCACTCAAAGGCATTAAAGAAAATGAAACGGCAGACTTAGAGGCTAAAGGAGCAATACGTGAAGAGAAGACACTAATACCAGTACCTGTCCAAGACTTCCTGAAAATAATCAAATCCCAAATAAATAAGAACTGGGACGAAATATGGAACAATACAATAGAAAACAAACTCAGAAGTATAAAGCCAGACACCTCTAAATGGACAAACGTTAATAATAGAATAGATCAAACAAAAATCACAAGACTGAGAATAGGACATACAAATCTAACTCATAAACACATTCTACAGAAAACAAAAGCCGAAAAGTGTACCACATGCAACACTCAGATCACTACTGAACACATACTAATTCAATGCCCGAAATACACTACACAGAGAGTCAAAAACAACATCCGTCCGACGGTAGCAGAGGCCCTTGGGAACGAAATCAACAACCTAAACAACACTATAAATTTCTGCAAAGAGATCAACATACTTAAACTTATTTAAATTTCAATTGTATGTAAATAATTAATGTACTACCTATCATATTGTACCGGGTACTAATAAGCACAACAGTTGATGTACCGTTAGAAATAAATAATAAAAAAATAGTTATTTTTTATACAAGACGATAAAATAATATTTTATCGACAAGCGGAAAGTGTTAATTCTCGAGCGATATAATCGCGAGTGAATTATTTTTCGCGAGTCGATAATTTAATTTTATCGTCGTGTATAAAATTCTATTTTTTTCTATAGCAGGTTTTGAAGAGAAAAGAATTAGAAAAATTAAATTATTATTTAAGAACAATTTTAAAATGTCAGTAGTGTGCGTTGTTATGGAAATGTACTTCTAATAAACAAAAGTTAAAGTACTTTATCTACCCTTGCTGTTAAAGTGTTACTTTATCTACCCTTGCGGTTAAAGTGCTACTTTATTCACTATTTTGAGTTGATAAAATTGCACTTTAACATCTGCTATAGAAAAAAAGAAATATTTATATCTGTAGATGATATCTGCACATATTTACTAGTAGTTGAAGGAGAAGCTGTATTAAACATAAAACTAAGGAAACATAATAATAATAATAATAGACTTTATTGACAGATTCACCAATGGCGAGGTTCAGCCAAAGGCTGTTCTTCCACCTAACCGTATAAACAATTTATGAATTTACACATATAGCCAGACATTTACATACTTATTTTTTAACAATCATTACAATAATCAACATATAACATTATAATTTCAAACAAGGAGCATTTTTATATTTTTCTTGAAACTATTTACAGAAAGCATTTTAAGATCATTTGGAATGTTATTATACAATGTGGGAGCCAAATAAGAGAAGGAACCTTTATATTTTGATTTTCTGAAGGAAGGTACTATATATAGATCCTTGATTCGTAATGAGTAATTGTATTCTTTACGAATAAGTTTGTCAAACAAATATGATGGCGTACCAGTTATCCTAATTTTATGCAATAAACATAGATACAAATATTTTACACGATTGTTAATATTAGGCATTTTAGAGACTTTGCGGTATTGTGAAATGTGATCATATTTACGTACACCATAGGCAAACCGTAAACAAGAGTTTTGAATTAATGTAATTCTTTGTTTTTCAGTTTCACTGAGATTTGGTATATACACACACGCACAATAATCAAATAAGGGAAGAATAAGAGATTTTACCAATTTAATTTTTACTAAAGAATCAATATCATGGATAAAATATCATGACTACTAATGTAACTTGTAGTAGTTGTATTACCTATTAGAATAAATATTATTATTTATATCCGGGTCCGAAGAACCAATTCAAAAACCAATTCAATAATACAAATAATCTCTTGTCAATTTTTTATTACTCCTTTTTTTACATTCTAACATGGTTGATCAAATATTAAATTAATATATACTTGTTTTGTATTTTAGATGTCAATGTCATTTATGAATGTCAATGTCATTTATGACGCAGTGACATATCTCCCCCCTAGTAATTTTCATTTTATTATTATTTGAGTTCTTAAAACAATTACTAAGAATTTTGTCGAACATCTAAAATACATAGACGGGCTACAGGTCTTCTTAAAATAGCACCTGTGGCAATTTTCAAATCTACTACTCTTACTTTGCCATCACTGCCAGTATAGAGTTTTTCGACCTTTCCTTTAAGCCACATGTTTCTTGGACCTTCAGGATCAATGATTAAAACTATGTCTCCTACTTCTATATTTCTTTGATTCCTATGCCATTTGTTTCTTCGAATTAAAGTTGAAACGTATTCTCTGGACCATCTTTTCCAGAAGAAATCTGCAAGTTTCTGTGCTGCCATCCATTTTGATAATAAATTTATATTATCAACATCTATTTTAGCTCCTGGTAAGGATGCATACGATGGCCCAATAAGAAAATGATTTGGTGTCAATGGTTCTGGATCATCTGGATCGACAGATACATGGGTTAATGGTCTGGAATTTAAAATATTTTCTATTTCTGTAAAGGTTGTTCGCAAAACATATTCTAATGGATATTTAGTTTTTAATATCTCATACAAATTTCTTTTCACAGACTGTATGAGTCTTTCGCAAGTCCCACCCATATGTGGACTGTAAGGCGGATTAAAATGCCATCTTATTCCTTTAATAGAACAAAATTGTCTTATTTCAGTTTGATTTAATTCTTTCAAATTAGCTACTATTTCTTTGCAAGCTTCTTTAAAATTTTGACTATTATCGCTATAAATATCCTCAGGGAAACCTCTTGTATTGCCAAATTGTCTAAATACATGTAAAAATCCGTTTATTGACAAATCAGGGGCAATTTCCAAGTGGATTGCTCTGGTTACCATGCAGGTAAAAATTACACCATATCTTTTTTCATGACTTCGACGAACAGTAATTTCAACTGGTCCGAAGTAATCCACTCCTGTTTTGATAAATGGTCTTATTGTTGGTTCCAATCGACAAGAAGGCATTTGTCCCATAATAGGAATATTTTGTACGAATTTTCTGTTTTTACATTTTTGACATTTTGCCCAACAGCTTCTGACAGCTTGTCTGATATTAATTATCCAGTATTTTTCTCTTATCTTGTTAATTACTATTTCTTGTCCGTGATGATTTACTATTTCATGAAAATGTTGGATTAAAAGTTTAGTCATCTCATGTTTTGAATCTAGTATGATCGGTTTTTTCGCATCTTCATTTAGTTGAATACACTTGCTGAGCCTTCCTTCCAAACGTATTTAGTTATTTTCTAATGTACAATCCAAATTATACAATCTACTTGAAGTCGCTATTTGTCCTTTAGTTCAAAGTTGACTGATTTCTTCTGGAAAACTGTCTCACTGTATTTTTTTTAAAAGTAAATTCTCTGCCTGTTTTATTTCATCTACATCTAATTCTCCATTTTTATTTAGTCTTCTACAATTATTTATGTACCTGAATAACCATCCTGTAGTTCTCAATAATCTGGTCCACTTAGAAATTCTAATCGAGTTTGTGGTTATTAATTTTTCTTTAACTTGTACTAAAAATAACAATTCGTTTCTTTCTTCAATATATTCTAATTTTGGCTCTAAAGTTTCATTTTTTTCTGTAGGCCAGAATAGTTCTTTCTGTTTCAAAAAATCAGGCCCATTAAACCATTTACTGTTTATGTTGAAGTAATCTATTTTCTTCCATTTCGTTGCTTCATCTGCTATATTTTCCTTTGACGTAACATAAAACCATTCTGTTACATTGGTTAATTCTTGAATTTCTCCTATTCGTTGATCTACGAATACTTTAAATCGGTGTGCTTCAGAACGTATCCAATGTAGAACTGTTTTTGAATCAGTCCAAAAGAAAAGTTTAGAAATTTTCATTTTAAATTACTTTTTAAATTCTGTCCTAATCTTGAACCAATCAAAGCAGCTTGAAGTTCCAGTCTTGGTATTGACATAGGTTTCAACAGGGCAACTCTCGTTTTAGCCGTTAAGAAGCAAACTTTTACATTATCTTCCAGCTGCCATCTAAGATAAGCGACAGAAGCATATGCACCTTCGGATGCGTCACAGAAAATATGTAATTGTATTATACTTTTTTTCAAATCATATTTGCAATATTGTCTTGGTATTTTTAGACTATTTATGTTTTGTAGATTCTTTATCCAATGTTCCCACTGTTCACATACATCATCAGTTATTTCATCATCCCAATTTATGTGACTCCTCCACACCTTTTGTAGAAGAATTTTTCCTTGAATTATATAGTTCGCTAAAAATCCTAGTGGGTCGAAAACTGACATTATTACTTTTAATAATTCTCTTTTTGTTGGTCTTCTTGAATTTTCTAGTACTTCTTTATTAATTTTGTGGAAATTTGTTTCAAAACGGAACGTATCATTTTCTGGATTCCACCAAACTCCTAAAATTCTTTCTGGTAATATTTGTAGATTATTTTCAAGATTTTTTTCCTCTAGGAGCCAATAGTGATCTGTCAATATCTTTTAAAATTTCCTCTGAATTAGCAATCCAATTGCAAATAGAAAATCCACCCATTTTATGAACATTGATTACATCTTCTATAAGTTTTTTAGCTTCTTCTAATGTATCGCCATTTCCCAAATAATCATCCATGTAGTGGTATTCAAGGATAGATTTAGCTGCATCTGGGTGGCTTTGTATGAAGTCGCGAGCATTTCTATTTTTTGCCTCTTGTGCCAGACATGGTCCACTGATTGATCCGAAGAAAACTACATTTATTTCATATGTGTCAATTGCTTTATTTCTATCCATACCTCTAAATAAAAATTTTTGACGCTGCATGTAAATCAAATGGAGTATGTTTAAATGATTTCCTCCCGACAGGTCCAAATGTAGTAGTTGTATTACCTATTGGAATAAATATTATTATTTATATCCGGGTCCGAAGAACCAATTCAGTAACCAATTCAACAATACAAATACTCTCTTGTCAATAACTTTTTATTACTTCTTTTTTTTTACATTCTAACATGGTTGATGAAATATTAAATTAATATATAGTTGTTTTGTATTTTAGATGTCAGTGTCATTTATGAATGTCAATGGCATTTGTGACGCAGTGACACTTATTTCAATAATTATAATTATATTGTTTAAAAGGACAATAAAAACTTCAATTTTTGTATTTACTTTATTTTCTATGTATACATATTTTACCAGTTACTATTTGTATTTCATAATTATATTTATTAAATTCTAAATGTTCTACATAGTACTATTTTGGGTTGTAAATAGTATAAATTAATTGTTTAGAAGTTGACAGTTGACGTAGTTGTTTTTTTGATCTGTAATTAGCACTATTTACTAATGATGTGTCCATTCTTTCAATGAAATGTGTGATCGTCATGTGACCGAAAAACAGTCAAATGGTGATCGTAGAAAGAGTATAATATATAATTCGCGTTGTAATGCAATTACGCACTTGTGAAATAAAAAACTCTTGTGTAACATTTCCACTTCCTGCGTTATATGCATCTTAACAACTCTTAATATCTTATGTACTAAAATGTTAAATCTTCTATAGTTTCTTTAATCAATAACGATGGTCAAAATTTCTGTCAAGCACGTCTAGTTTGATTCAACTTAATATCCTAGATGAGTTTTATTTTTATCATTTCTGAATTTTATGTTAAAAAATATAAACCGTGTAAAATGGGTACCTAAAAATTGGCTGCCGCACATTTCTTGAACAATGAGGTGGAGCACCATCATGCTGAAACCATGAATTTTGACGAACGAGTAAGGGAACATCTAATAGTTTTGGTAGAATATTTCATTTAAATTCTAAATACTGGTCACCATTTAATCTCTTGGCAAGAACCAACAAAGTGTCTGACATCTGGTGGCAAAATAAAACATGTAAGACGTAGGGAGAACCTTGTACTGTCACGTAGGGTTATAAGTAAACAACAACCAAAAATGACCAATAGGTCCAAGAGATATTGTTCTGTATTTGTCTGCAAGTATTGATATATCCGTTCATTATTTCCCAAAAAGAGAAATATTAACAAATAAGTGGAAAATTGCACTAAAAATCGGAAAGCACATATCACCGTTCATGGACATTTATACACAATATTTATACCTACAGATTTTATTCCATGTAAGTGTTTATAATAATTTATGCTTCAAAACATTATTAGATTGTTTTGTAGTCATTAAAATAAAATCCTAAATTACCGCAAAGAAAATTCGACAGAACCTCCGTAAAGAGAAAAACAATAGAGAGATGTTACATGTAAGTAGTATTTATTATTCTTTAACATTATATATTTATTTTTAATTGTTCATAGGAAAGATAGAGAACAAAAAACGATAAAAATACCAGAAATTGAGCTACGTCAAGAGAAAGACGTGCAAAACAAAGAACATAATGTTCATGTTTATATTTATGTACCTACCAAATAAAATCTGTAATATTAAAAAAGTAAGTAATTTATAGGTATTATGAAACATATATTTTTTAATTTTTATGGTGTATTTATATAAAAAAATAAATAAATATAATAACAAAGCAACGATTCTTGCACTACTCTCCATCTGCTTTACAGATGCATACACATTTCTCCGAAGTGACAATGAGGTCTTGCAAAAAAAATTAAGTGAACCTTTTTATTGTTAAAATCGAATCTACAAAGTCTAATTTATCGCTCTGTATAATTTAATTCATTTTTATGTTACATTTTATGTTACATAAAATCGATTTAAAGTATCATACTTTTAAAAAGTTGCAAAAAGTCAGCCATGTTGTGACGTGTGTAGGATCTTTTGGAAGACATATTTGTTTTTTGATAAGACATAAAAATTAGAAAAGAAAAAAATATGTAAATTATAATTTCAAATCAAATGTTTTTCATATATATATATATATATATATATATATATATATATATATATATATATATATATATATTCAGTTTTAAAATGACAAAAAAAATGTGTCATGTCGATCTGCATTTGTTTTCCGTAAAAAGTTGTTAGAAGTAGGTCGTCCTTGGGTTTTAAGGAAACGACACAATACGAACTGGTGTGCACGAATGACAAAAATGTGCTATGTAGATTAGAAATTGTTTTTTGCATAATGTTGTCAGAAAAATGTCGTATTTGGGTATTTTCAAATTGCAAAAGTCAATGTTGCCAAATGTTTAATAAAGTAACTAAACAAAGAACACATATTCCCAAATGAAAGGTTACTGAGGATAGTGAATGTTATATTAGGCTAGGTCACGATGAGGGCTAGCGTGCAGAATGAACAAAAATGTTCTATATCGAACGGCTTTTGTTTTTTGTAAAAAGTTGTGAGAAGTATGTGGTGTTTGGTATCAAATGAAAAGGCTTGATAAGGGCTGGCGTGTAGAATTAAGATAAAGGTCAATATTGATCGGCTTTTGTTTTCGCAAAAATTTCTCAAAGATATGTCGAATTTGGTCTCAAATGAAAGGTCTCGTTGAAAGCTAGAGTGCAGAATTGACAAAAATGTTCCATGTCGATCGGCTTTTGTTTTATGCAAAAAGTTGTCAGAAGTATGTCGTGTTTGGTATCAAATGAAAGGTCTCGTAGTGAGCTAGCCTGCAGAATTGACAAAAATGTACTATGCCGATCGGTTTTTGTTTTTTGCAAAAAGTTGTCAGAAGTATATCGTGTTTGATATCAAATGAAAGGTCTCGGAGAGGGCTAGCGTGCAGAATTGATAAAAATGTGCTATGTCGATCGGTATTTGTTTTTTGCAAAAAGTTGTCAGAAGTGTGTGGTGTTTGGTATCAAATGAAAAGTCTCGTTGAGGGCTAGCGTGCAGAATTGACAAAAATGTTCCATGTCGATCGACTTTTGTTTTATGCAAAAAGTTGTCAGAAGTATGTCGTGTTTGGTATCAAATGAAAGATTTTGGAGAGGGCTAGCGTGCAGAATTGACAAAAAATGTGCTATGTCGATCGGCTTTTGTTTTTTGCAAAAGGTTGTCACAAGTATATCGTGTTTGATATCAAATGAAAGGTCTCGGAGAGGGCTAGCGTGCAGAATTGATAAAAATGTGCTATGTCGATCGGTATTTGTTTTTTGCAAAAAGTTGTCACAAGTATATAGTGTTTGGTATCAAATGAAAAGTCTGGGTGTGGGCTAGCGTGTAGATATGATAAAAATGTTTCATGTCGACCGACTTTTATTTAATGCAGAAAGTTGTCAGAAGTATGTCGTGTATGGTATCAAATGAAAGGTCTCGGTGAGAGTTGAGGTACATAAATGACAAAAATGTTTCATGTCGACCGGCTTTTGTTTTTTGCAAAATATTATTAGAAGTATATCGTGTTTGCAATCTAATGAAAGGTCTCAGTGAGGCCTGACGTGGAAATATGAAATAATTGTTTCATGTCGATCAGCATTTGTTTTTTGCCCTGACAGCGGAGCTCTAGGAAATGCTCGGCGTAGCCGAGAATTCGCTAGTCCATATACTAAACGATTAGATTCACTATCTATCTGTATATCTATCTATATATCTATCTATAGATTCATCACGAGCATCGAGTAACTTTTGTAATCGCCTACAGCCTGAACCATGCAAGTGATTGTTATAATTTTTTTTTAATATGTGGGGGCTAATGAGATCTGGTGCCTTTTGGGTGTCTTATATTTTTACTATTAGTAGTTTTCGTGTAAAAAATTAAAACTTTGCACAAATGCTGCCTTGAAACAATGGATCCCAGAGGCCATGTCTAACTTTAAGAAGAATCACGCCGTCATCCGTCACTTTTGACAATCTGCCTATGAATTTTAAATGATTATATCTTTAATGCCCGTTTGCACCAACAAGACTTAAATTTTAAGCCAGACTTAAACAAAAAAAATCTAATCGAATTTTTGCCAGCATTGTTAAATCAAGCATTTGACATGTTATTTCGATTCGATATTGTCTATTTAAGGCAAGCTTAAAATTTAAGTTATGTTGGTGCAAACGGCCATTAATAGAATATTGATATCAAAGATTTAAAAACAATTTCATGACTAATAGACTTGAGCAAATGTGTTACAACTAATTTAAGTTTAAAACATAACGTATTTAATTAATATAAATTTTGACGTTTCCAATGTCAAAAGTCAATGTTGCCAAATGTGTGATGAAATAACTAAATTAAAACCAAATATTCCTAAACTAACTTCACTGAAGACGGTGGCAGTTGTATTAGAGTTGCCAATATTAATTTATAAAATTAAAAATTAACTACTATTTTTTAATACAAACAGTGTTGCCAAATTATAAAGTAACTAAATAAAAGTCAAATATTCCTAAATAAAATAAATTGAATACTTTGCTGTGTTTGTTTTCAAAAGAAAGAAAACCATAAGGGCCAGTTTTAAAATGAAAAAAAAAAATGAGTCATGTCGATCTACATTTGTTTTTCGTAAAAAGTTGTTAGAAGTAGGTCGTCCTTGGGTTTTAAGGAAACGACACAATACGGACTGGTGTGCGCGAATGACATAAATTTGTTATATTAGGCTAGGTCACGATGAGGGCTAGCGTGCAGAATGAACAAAAATGTTCTATATCGAACGGCTTTTGTTTTTTGGAAAATGTTGTGAGAAGTATGTGGTGTTTGGTATCAAATGAAAAGGCTCGATAAGGGCTGGCGTGTAGAATTAAAAAAAAAGGTCAATGTTGATCGGCTTTTGTTTTTGCAAAAATTTCTCAAAGATATGTCGAGTTTGGTCTCAAATGAAAGGTCTCGTTGAAGGCTAGCGTGCAGAATTGACTAAAATGTTCCATGTCGATCGGCTTTTGTTTTGTGCAAAAAGTTGTCAGAAGTATGTCGTGTTTGGTATCAAATGAAAGGTCTCGGAGAGGGCTAGCCTGCAGAATTGACAAAAATGTTCCATGTCGAGCGGCTTTTGTTTTTTGCAAAAAGTTGTCAGAAGTATGTCGTGCTTGATATCAAATGAAAGGTCTCGGAGAGGGCTAGCGTGCAGAATTGACAAAAATGTTCAATGTCGATCGGCTTTTGTTTTATGCAAAAAGTTGTCAGATGTATGTCGTGTTTGGTATCAAATGAAAGGTCTCGTTGAGGGCTAGCCTGCAGAATTGATAAAAATGTACTATATCGATCGGTTTTTGTTTTTTGCAAAAAGTTGTCAGAAGTATATCGTGTTTGATATCAAATGAAAGGTCTCGGAGAGGGCTAGCGTGCAGAATTGATAAAAATGTGCCATGTCGATCGGTATTTGTTTTTTTGCAAAAAGTTGTCAGAAATGTGTGGTGTTTGGTATCAAATGAAAAGTCTCGTTGAGGGCTAGCGTGCAGAATTGACAAAAATGTTCCATGTCGATCGGCTTTTGTTTTATGCAAAAAGTTGTCAGAAGTATGTCGTGTTTGGTATCAAATGAATGGTCTCGAAGAGGGCTAGCGTGCAGAATTGACAAAAAATGTGCTATGTCGATCGGCTTTTGTTTTTTGCAAAAGGTTGTCACAAGTATATAGTGTTTGGTATCAAATGAAAAGTCTGGGTGTGGGCTAGCGTGTAGATATGATAAAAATGTTTCATGTCGATCGACTTTTGTTTAATGCAGAAAGTTGTCAGAAGTATGTCGTGTATGGTATCAAATGAAAGGTCTCGGTGAGAGTTGGGGTACATAAATGACAAAAATGTTTCATGTCGACCGGCTTTTGTTTTTTGCAAAATATTATTAGAAGTATATCGTGTTTGCAATCTAATGAAAGGTCTCGGTGAGGCCTGACGTGCAAATATGAAATAATTGTTTCATGTCGATCGGCATTTGTTTTTTGCACTGACAGCGGAGCTCTAGGGAATGCTCGGCGTAGCCGAGAATTCGCTAGTCCTATATACTAAAAGGCATGTGTCCTAATCTATATTTATTTTCATCATGACGATCGCCAAATTTTCGGACAAACCTACAGCCTTAACCATTTATGAAATTGTTATGTATAATAATATCAAATTGTAGAGAATGATACGTAGGTGTGCCTTTTTGGTGTTTCATATTTTTACGTCAAGCAGTTTTTGCGTAAATTAATAAAAACCACACACTTTTTTAATTTTGAAACAAAATTTTTTAGAAGGATCCTAGTAGCCATGTCTAAATTAAAAAAGAAACAACCTGTCATCTGTCACTTATGACAATCAGTCTATGAACTTTAAAGGATTATATTTTCAAATAGAACATTGATATTAAAGAAGTGAATACAGTATCATGATTAATAATCTTGAGCAAAGGTTTTACAACTAATTTAAGTTTAAAACATGTCGGTGATGTTTATTTATTTTCATCATGACGATAGCCAAACTTTGTCACAAGCCTAATTACATTAACTATGAAAGGTATTGTTGTAATTTTTTTTTAGGTTGCAGGGAATAATGTGTAGTTATGCCTTTTGGGGGTCTCATATTTTTACTGTGAGTGGTTATTGTGTAAAAAAATAAAAACTATGCAAAACTAATAACTTGAAACAATGGATCCCAGTAGCCATGTCTAAATTTAAGAAGAGTCACGCTGTCATCCGTCACTTTTGACAATCTGTCTATGAACTTTAAACGATTATAACTTTTTTTAGAACATTGATATTAAAGAAGTAAATACAGTATCAAGTATATTAGTCTTGAGCAAAGGTGTTACAACTAATTTAAGTTTAAAACATAACGTATTTAATTAATATAAATTTTGACGTTTCCAATGTCAAAAGTCAATGTTGCCAGATGTGTGATAAAGTAACTAAATTAAAACCGAATATTCCGAAACACTTTGCTGTGTTTGATATCAAAAGAAAAAAACCATAAGGGCCGGTTTTGAAATGACAAAAAAAATATGTCACGTCGATCTGCATTTGTTTTGCGCAAAAAGTTGTTACAAGTAGGTTGTCCTTGGATTTTAATGAAACGACACAATGTGGAATGGAGTGCACGAATGACAAAAATATTCTTCGTCGATTAGAATTTGTTTTTTGCAAAATGTTATCAGAAATATGTGTTTTGTATCTAATAAAAGGTCTCGGCGAGGGCTCGCGTAGAGATTTGACAAAAATGATCTATGTCGATCGGCTTTTGTTTTTTGCAAAAAGTAGTATAAAGTATATCATGTTTGGTCTCAAATAAAAGGTCTTGTTGAGGGCTCGCGTGCAGAACTGACAAAAACGGTCTATGTTGATCGGCTTTTGTTTTATGCAAAAAGTTAATAGAAGTATGTCGAGTTTGGTATGTAATGTAAGGTCTCGTTGAGGGCTGAAATGCAAAATTGACAAAAATGTTCTATGTCGATCGACTTTTGTTTTTTGCAAAAAGTTGTCAGAAATATGTCGTGTTTGGTATCGAATGAAAGGTCTTGGCGAGGGCTCGCGTAGATAATTCACAAAAATGATCTACGTCGATCTGCTTTTTGTTTTATGCAAAAAATTCTCAAAAGTATGTCGAGTTTGGTCTCAAATGAAAGGTCTCGTTGAGGGCTAGCGTGCAGAATTGACTGAAATGTTCCATTTCGATCGACTTTTGTTTTCTGCAAAAAGTTCTTAAAAGTATGTCGAGTTTGGTCTCAAATGAAAGGTCTCGTTGAGGGATAGCGTGCAGAATTGACAAAAATGTTCCATGTCGATCGGCTTTTGTTTTTTGCAAAAAGTTGTCAGAAATATGTCGTGTTTGGTATCGAATGAAAGGTCTTGGCGAGGCCTCGCGTAGATAATTGACAAAAATGATCTATGTCGATCTGTTATTGTTTTACGCAAAAAATTCTCAAAAGTATGTCGAGTTTGGTCTCAAATGAAAGGTCTCGTTGAGGGCGAGCGTGCAGAATTGACAGAAATGTTCCATTTCGATCGGCTTTTGTTTTCTGCAAAAAGTTCTTAAAAGTATGTCGAGTTTGGTCTCAAATGAAACGTCTTGTTGAGAACTTGCGTGTAGAATTGACAAAAATGTGCTATGTCGATCGGTTTTGTTTTTTGCAAAAAGTTGTCAGAAGTGTATGGTGTTTGGTATCAAATGAAAGGTTTCAATGAGGGCTGGTGCGCAGAATTAACAAAAATTGTCAATGTCGATCGGCTTTTGTTTTTTGCAAAAGGTTGTCACAAGTATATAGTGTTTGGTATCAAATGAAAAGTCTTGGTGTGGGCTAGCGTACAGATATGATAAAAATGTTTCATGTCGATCGACTTTTGTTTTATGTAGAAAGTTGTCAGAAGTGTGTCGTGTTTGGTATCAAATGAAAGGTCTCGGTGAGGGCTGGGGTACATAAATGACAAAAATGTTTCATGCCGAACTGCTTTTGTTCTTTGCAAAAAATTATTGGAAGTATATCGTGTTTGCAATCTAATGAAAGGTCTTGGAGAGGCCTGAAGTGCAAATATGAAATAATTGTTTCATGTCGATCGGCGTTTGTTTTTTGCACTGACAGCGGAGCTCTAGGGAATGCTCGGCGTAGCCGAGAATTCGCTAGTATAAACTAAAATGAAGTACGTGTGCAATAATTTGCAGGTTTGCCAATTATAATTTTAAAATTTATAATGTACCTAGAAACGGTATTGTCTAATGGTTAATAAATAACTGAATAAAATTAAATATTTCTACTGAATCTTAACTGAAGTTTTATAAAAATTTTATAAATGCTGTTATTATATGTAAATTTAAAATATAATTACATAGAAATTAATCACAACAACCAATTTAATTATATTATTATTGAGAAGGATAAATGGCTTTTGTGTTTAATATAAAATGAAAACACTCATCAAAGCGTCAGCTTTTGTTTTTTGCTAAAAGTTGTCAGAAGTAAGTCGTATTTGGTATCAAATGAAAGCACTTGACAAGTGTTGGTATGCAAAAATGACAAAAATTCACCATGTCAATCGGCTTTTATTTTTTGCAAAAAGTTGCCAGAAGTTTGTCGTGTTTGGTATCAAATGAAATCATTCGACAAGAGCTGGCTTGTAGAAATGAAATTAGCCGTCAAATATATACAGGGTGGAAATGAACTTAATGTCATAAATTTAAGGGTGAGTAGTGAAGATCACGAAAGTGAAAGAATTTTTTAAAAATTTGCATATTTAAGGGTAGTTTTCATTAAACTAACATTTTTGTTAATCTTAATTATTTGTAACGTAATTTATTTTGCAATTTCAATGAGCCATATCAAAGAGTAATATTAATATTTCGCAGAATTATCTTTAGTAAAAAAAAACAGCATGGATTAACTGATAAATAGCAACAATACTACAAACTTCGAATTTTAAAATAACAATATTAATATGAAAAAAACTTACATTAAACATCAATTCAAGAATAAACACAAAACTCATAAAATATTGTTAAAAATAAATAAATTTGCATAATTGATATTATATATCTTTTTTTTTAAATATAAAATTTTATATATATATATATATATATATATATATATATATATATATATATATATATAAGAACCGTATGTTTATAATTGTTTAATAACAATTTATGTTGAGTTTTCAGTTTTCTTTGGCAATAATACAGCCTGAATATTAGGCAGTACACCACACTGTGCGATTGTGACACCTAATAATAATAATTCCACGAACGTTCACAGAGACAGTCAATTCAAGAATAAACACAACTCGTAAATATTGATAAAATTGTCATTTCCCACAACAACACACAATGCACTATATTGCATTAGTGAGATACTACATGCCACGCCCACACGATTTTCTTGTTTAATAATTTCAGCACAGTTTTGAATCCGCATCCTCAATTCTTCAACAGTTTCAGGGGGGTTTTGATTATCATACACCAAGGAATTAAAATGTCCACATAGATAAAAATCTAAGGGATTGAGGTCAGGTGATCTAGGTGGCCATGATATAGGACACTCCACCTGTTCCCATAAGCAATTATTTAAATGCTGCCGCACATTTCTTGAAAAATAAGTTGGAGCACCTGTAAGACGCAGATTCTGGTTTAGTCCAACGTACTTAGAACCACTGATAGAAACCACTTGAGAAAGAAACCAAACATAAACATTCGCTGGCCCGGGGGTTAGTTAGCCAGTGCGTGCCAAATAGTGCGGTTGTTATGCAGTGATAAGTGAACTCAACACTGTGCCTTGTGACCTGATGTCAGTGAGTAAAGAAGTAATTAAAGGTGAGTGACAGCCTACGGTTATTATACGTGTTGTTGATGCTCATGGATGTATTACCGAATGGTCGATATATTTATTATTCACTGTTTGTGTATTTATTGTGCATGGTGTATATGTATCAAGATGTACTATTTGTTTGTGGCCGCAAACGTAGAGAATACCTGCCCCTACCTAGTGGGTGTCTAGGACACCCCCCAACCTACTAACTAGCCAATGAAAGAAAAATTGTATATTAATTATACTGCCCTTAGTTTATGAAAACATTTTTTATAGCTCTTTAACAAGGTTGGTTAAATTAGCAAACAATTTCTATTGTATAAGATTACTTTAATGAGAGAAACAAATTTTTTTTTCGACAAGTGATTCTCAAAATACGGGGAACAACTTTCTTATTTTAAATGGGAAAATTTTTTTTATTACCTTTTTCGATTCAGTATTTTTTCTGAATTCAACGTTATCCATATGTAATATCCTTACATAACAAAATTTTGGAGAAAAAGCAAAATTATGTACGTATCATTTTTATTTAAATATAACTATTTAAAAAGTGCTATGGACGAAACAGAAAATAAATCAGTAAAACAATTGTTAATATTATTGCTGTCGACCTTTTCCAGTGTACTTTTGTTATTTCTGCATTTAATTTATTTGTTTTCTTCCATAGATCTCTTTCAATAGTCATATTTAAATAATAATTATATATACATAATTTTGCTAATTTATAGCTCTTATAGTTCCCGAGATAGCAATAGTGTACCACTTAAAATGAACATCCTATATATATATATATATATATATATATATATATATATATATATATATATATATATATATATACAGGGTGAATACTGAAAACCTTGACATAGGGAAATAACATGGGAAAACAGTTTTTTGCTGTTTCCATCTGTCCCGCTAAATAAAATCGGGTGTATATGGTATCGTTAGTTAGATTACTTAATTTTGCATCTAATAAAACCAAATGTTGTGTAATATGGCCTTTTCTAACTGAAATATTTGATAAAATAAATTGTATTTTGAAGGTTATCCTTCATATTTTCGAATAAGAAACGTCAAAAACAAAATGCTCCATAGCCGAGTGGATACGAGGGCTGTTTCATAACATAAATAATCTACAAGACCTGGTTCGAGACCACCTCGGCCCTATTTTTTTTTAAATTAAATTATACTTAAAATATCATGTTTCGAAACATGAAATACAAAATTATACACCAAAAACTAAATTCGGATTAATTGTTAAGTTTGACAGACAGCAAATAATAATTCTATTAAATATTTGGATTTTTTTATTTATAAAAATATGAATATTGCTATTTTATTAAAATAGTCTGATATAATAAAGATATTTTAAGCATAATTTAAATAAAAAAAAGTAGGGCTGAGGTGGTCTCGAACCAGGTCTTGTAGGTTATTTATATTATGAATCCGACCTCGTCGTATCCACTCGGCTATGGAGCATTTTGTTTTTGACGTTTCTTATTCGAAAATATGAAGGATAACCTTCAAAATACAATTTATTTTATCAAATATTTGAGTTAGAAAAGGCCATATTACACAACATTTGGTTTTATTAGATGCAAAATTAAGTAATCTAACTAACGATACCATATACACCCGATTTTATTTAGCGGGACAGATGGAAACAGCAAAAAACTGTTTTCCCATGTTATTTCCCTATGTCAAGGTTTTCAGTATTCACCCTGTATATATATATATATATATATATATATATATATATATATATATATATATATATATATATATACCGGGTGGCTGATTTTTCATTGTCCAGGCCATATCTCCTGAAATATTAAATATACAAGAAAAAGCTAAATAGGAATCTTGTGTAACAAGACCTGGTCTATAAAATAGCGTTAACAGATGTTTTCCATGGCCTACTGATTTGGCGGAAATATATTTAACTTTGTTTTTTTAAATGGAACATCCTGTATGTTTTCACGGAATAAGGTTCTACATCAATTTCTCTTTACAATTATGTATAACAAGTGGGGGCTTGCCTTTAATTTATGCTTAATAATGCAAAAAATAAAATGATATAATTCGGCTATGTTTTCTCGTTGTTAATCACTATTTTATTTTATAAATCTGATACAAGTGTTTATTAGAAGTGTTTTACGATTTTTATTTTATTATTACTTGATTTGTGAAAACAGCAGAGCATATCAACCTTTTCACTATTTGTAAAATTTATTTTTCTTTTGTAATTACGAAGTACAACACCTTTTCAACTAATAAATACTTCTGTCTATTTCCTGGCAGTTGTCTACAAGTATAAATAATAAAATAATTGCAAATCACAGCCGTCCAACATAATTTTATTTTTTACATTATTAAGCATAAATTAAAGGCAAACCTCCAGTTGTTTTACATAACTGGAAAGAGAAATTAATGTAGAATCTTATTCCGTAAAAACATACAGGGTGTTCCATTTAAAAAACCAAAGATAAATATATTTCCGCCAAATCAGTAGGCCATGGAAAACATCTGTTAACGCTATTTTATAGACCAGGTCTTGTTACACAAGTTTCCTATTTAGCTTTGTCTTGTATATTTAATATTGCAGGAGATATGGCCTGGACAATGAAAAATCAGCCACCCTGTATATATATATATATATATATATATATATATATATATATATAAGTGAAGAAGAAGCAAAATTAAAATTTCCACTAATGTCAAAATATTCATTATTTTATAATAACGCTTTTAGCCGATAAAAATGGTGCACCGCAACTGTCATTATAACTATATTAATTTAACCACCAATGAAAATCATAGAATTAATAAAAAAGTTTAATCAACATTTACTCGTATTTATTGACTATATAAAAATATTGTATATCAAAGGAACTTTACTCTTCATTTTCGATGACTGAAGTAGCACTTTTTATCAATTATCTTTAAAAAAATTATATAAAAAATTGTAAAACTTCGTGAATGAGGACTTCCGTTATTTTTTTTTATTTTTTTAAATGAATCTAAATTTAAAAATAAAAGACCCGTATTTTTTTATTTTGCAAATAAATTAATAGTTTTGCTAAAAAATGTTCGCAAATAGGTTTGTGACGTATTATCCCTGACAGACAAAGAAGACAAGATGTTAGAAAGAGATAGATATAGTAACCAATGGGAACATAGCATTACAAATGCCGCGCGTAACGTCAAATTCAAACTTGTATGTAAACATATTGCCAATGCTAACATAACCTCTCGTTTCAACCACGCTTGTTTGTGAATTTCGCTCGTGTATTATCAGAGACTTGTTTTTATTAATATATTTTCTTAATTAAGTGCTTATTAAAGGACGAAATATGTTATCAGGTAATATTTTATTGTAAATGTATCTCAAAACACAAGTAAATAAGTATGAAGTATGAAACAAGCTTGAACTGGCTGCTGATATAAGTGATTTCGAGACATGCGCTCTAAGTCAGATTGGCTTCAGGGTTAACACGTCACACGCCTATTTGCTGAATTAGTTTTTCTAATAAATATTTTATATATTTTTTAACTTTTTACGAACTTATTTGAAGATAGAATTAATATGCAATTAAAATTTTGCGAAAAGCTCGCAACGCGGAAGTCCCCATTTATCTTATTTTTTTAAATTAAATTAAATATTTCTTAATACTTACTTGCAATATTATTATTTCATTATTTATTTATTTAGTTGATATTAATTCACAAGATGGAAAAATTGAGAAAGAGACTTAAATTCGTAACCCTGTTTAATTAATGGATTTTTGTAGATCTAAACACTAATTTTATTCTTAAAAACTACTTACAATATAGATATATAAAACACAAAATACTTACACTTTATCTTCAGAAGGCAGGAATGACACTTAAGTTATAATTTTTAATTATTAATAGAAATTTTGAATTTTTAATATGTTGATACATAGAAGACTAAAGAACGAATTGAACGATTGAATTTTTGTAAGTCTGATCGTGAGAGCAATATGAAGAAAAATCACTTACTCATCAACTTTGCCCCACTAATACTTATCTCTTGGCTAATTATTTGAATTTAGGCGGGTTGTTACATTGGAGTGGACGGAAAAATTAAGTTAATAAATTTATGCTGTATTTCCAACGACAACGGAGATAACGAAGACGGGCGTTTCGATAACTTACCCTGTATAAGAATAAAATTAAAAATGAACGTAAATATAAAAGTTCGAATCCGGGCCCTAAAACTTTTGGGCCTTAGGCTATTGCCTCTTTAGCATAAGCCAAAGTTCGCCCCTACTCATAGAGTTCGAAAGAAAAGAAATCGAAAAAAGAAAAAGAGGACGACCCAGTAAACCTGGAAGCAAGAAGTCGAGGAGAAAACTAGGAAGACACAAGAAAAGTAGCAACAGATACAAAAACCAGGATAAAATTTTGGATAAGAACGCCAGGATTACATAAGTAGTTTTAAAAACTACCAGGTTGTGTAATTAAGAAAAGAGTTATTCATAAGTTTATAATATTTGACAAATATATTTTTATTTGCAAGTGACAGGCAAGCTACTCAATTCCTCTTATCTTGCTAATAATGTAAAATAATATACATCTTTACTACATGCAAATAAAAAAAAAAAAATAGTTGACGTACCTCCCGTACGCCTTTTATGGACGTAGTAGTAGCTATAACTTCTTTGTGCATTTTCAGTAAAATACAAATACCATTCCTATATATATATATCTATTTATGACTGTAAAGTAACTTGAATGAACTTTAAAATTTACTAAACTTACGGACGTCTGATAACATAAGTTGCATGTAAGAGAAGCGGCTGTTAAACCAGTTAGACATGTACATCTGTCTGATACCAACTTTAGTCTTTCTTATTATGGCCTACAAATTCTCAACAAGATTCTTATTAGAATATAAATTTAATGCCACGTAAAATTATTAAAATACGGTTTGGTAATTCCTAATATTAATTACATGTGAAATACTAAAATATTTAATGTCAAAGAAGGTCGAAATGATTATTAAGGCGAGGAAAATGCAATAAAAATAATAATTAATATGAATATTGTTAAATAATAAATGTACCCGTTACTAACTTGGATTTGCACAAGAGGTAGATTCCCGGTGCTGTAACCAGTAAGCGGGCAATCTGGTTCCTTTCTGTGTGTTTCTCTGCTTTAACATTAACTACAATACTTTTCTGTTAAACATCAAGTTTTGTAACATATTCAGTTTTAAAATGAGTTTTCCTGTAAGCAATTCATCGAGACATATTTGTATGATTTACTTTTTTTTAGAGTGAATTTTCATGTGACGTTTTAAATTATGTTTCTGCCTGAACGATTTACTACAGACATCACAATGATGGTCTTTTATATCGGAATGAATTTTCATGTGACGTTTTAAATTATGTTTCTGCCTGAACGTTTTACTGCAGACATCACAATGATGGTCTTTTATATCGGAATGAATTTTCATGTGACGCCGTAAAGCATTTTTGTGTCTGAACGATTTATTACACACATCACAATGTTGGTCTTTTATATCGGAATGAATTTTCATGTGACCTTGTAAATTACATTTCCGTCTGAACGATTTACTACAGACATCACAATGATGGTCTTTTATATCAGAATGAATTTTCATGTGACGTTTTAAATGAGGTTTCTGTCTGAACGATTTATTACAGACATCACAATGATGTTCTTTTATAGCGGAATGAGTTTTTATGTGATTAATTAAAGCACACTTGAACAAAAATGATTTAAAACAGACATTGCATTTATGTTCTTTTATTCCCAAATGGATTTTCATGTGCTTATTTAAATTCGTCTTCAGCGTAAATGATTTACTACAGACGTTGCACTGATAGTCTTTCTTTCCGGAATGTATTTTTGTATGCTGATCCAAATGACTTCTAAATCTAAATATCTCATGACACAGAGAGCACGGCCACACTTTGTTTACTCGGATGCTCTCTTGTTCTGTACTGCGGTTTTTAAAGTTAATTTCCGACGTAAATGTTTTAGTGCTTCTATAACCGCGGAAGTCTTTTTGTCCATTATGAGTATATAAATGTTGTCTCAAATGATGCTTTTTTAAAAATCTTTTTTTACAAATAAAACATTGAAAATTTTTAATTCCATTATGCAACAATACATGTCTATTCAAATCGTGTTTATGAATAAATATTTGTTTGCATAGAATACACGATAAATATTTTATCCGTCGATATAATTTTATCTTATGACATGATAAATTAGCTTCACGTATGAATAATTTGTTACTAATATTGCTTTGATGTTCTTTTTTATGCATTTTCTTAAAGTTTTTATTACAGAGGATACTTTTTTTTTTGTTTCATTTTGATTATTTTTGCTACAATTTTTGTCATTTCCTTTTATAGTTATTTCTTCGGGCTCAGCGGAACTCTTCTCCCACACTTCCTCTCGTGTGTCCGCCCTTGAATTCTCCTCCTCTGTCTTGTGTTCTCTTTTATCTTTATCATCACTCATTTTATTACTTTCAGCATATTCTTCTTTGCATATATTTTCCTTTATATTATTATATAATTCCCGGTCTTGTGGCGTTTCTTCCAGTTGATCTTCCTTAATGGAGATATCTGTGTGCAATGCACGCAGCTGCACGTGTGGGGATGTCCTGTCTACCCGCAAGGCAGGGTTTAGGGATACGCTGTTTATGTGCGGGTGACACTCCGGCCATGTATCCTCTACAGGTTCTTCTTTAATAGTCATCTCTTCTATTTTTTCGGGTTTGGTACCAGATGTGTCATTGTGGCCCACAACGGGGGCCCTGCCTGTGTGTAGCGGGGGCCCCGAGGCCCCACGGGCCTTGATGCTGCTCTCTAGACGTCGGCTGCTCTCCACACTGGAATGTTTGAATTTGCTAAAGGCGTCGAGGGCCCCCTCACACACGGAACAGATGCGCAGCGGAATACCCAACTTGGTAATTGTCTGAAATGTAAAATCTATTCTTATAATGAATTCGTAAAAAGTAGCAAGAAGTAAATTTTATTCTCGTAATAGGATAGTGATAGCCAAATGAATATAAAGTAAAATGCCAATTTTTTACTTCTTTAACGGTTACACAGCCTACTTTGATGTGCATATAAAAATTGAAAGCTTATATCAAATGAAAATGGTATGAGAAATAAGCATTTGGAGTACTGCAGTGAATTCGTCGTTAAAATATTTTATGTATTAAAATAAAAAAGTTATAAGCAAGAAATGAAAATTAAAAATTTTATATTTTATGTTCATGTCTAGTCACCTATGTAGTTTTTGGGAAAAACAAAACAAGAAGGAAATGACATCCAAATGAGGCAACTTTTGTGTAATTTAACCGACTTTGGATCTTTTTTAGTTCTCGAAATCCCCATGCTTAAACTGTGTCATTGGTCACTTGTATAAATCAATATATAATTTTTTTTTTATAATATATCAATAAATATTATTTGCTAATAGGATAAGTCCAATTCTACGTCAATTTTTTTCTGTGTTTTCCCTGTATATATCAGACGTTTAAATCCCCTGTATGGTAAAAATATAGTCGATCAAACGACTTGTCGATTGTAGAACATCGTCATGTTCTCCCTTAAACAAACTTCACTTTTGCATCATTTAATCAAGGACAAAATTCCTTCCGTAATGAATGTTTTGTTTCCGGTAAGCCAGAAAGAGAAAATACATAGATATATAATGAAAGTATTGTTCGAGCATCGCTCGCTAGAGGCATCAGTGTAGTTGTCATTGTTTTCGGTTATTTATCATTATTTACGTTTTTCTTCTTACAGTGACGCGTTACATTTGATTATATTTGAAACATATAAATTTAAAACTTCCAATTCTAATGACAATTTTAAGAGCTCGGGCGCCTCTACTGAGCTATACTCAAACAATACTAGTAGACATAATGTGTCTATCTCTATTTTCTCTGTGTGACTTGTCTAAAACAACAAACCACGTGTAGTTTTGTCTAGATATATTTCGTCGTTACATTTAATAAGAAATATACAAAATATGTGTTAGATATGTATAATTAGACTTACAATTTCAGGAATAAGATATTCCACTTCGGACACTATTCTGTCGTCCACAGGGACGCAGTGGTAGTCCTTCGTACACATAAAACACAAATCCATTACACTATTTATATTTACTAGTTGTCCGAAATATATTTTTCAAACTTTGTAATGAAATTAGTAGCGTGATGTAATACCACCAACAAGAAAATATAGTCTGATGAATCAACACAGAACTACTAGAATAGGCGAATAAAGTGAACTACTCGTCAACATGTCACTACAATATAGTAATACTGGAACGCTAACTTGTAGGCTTTTATGCAAGCGAAAAACGAACCTGAGAGAGATAGATGTCTAACGCTTCTGCGCATGCGTATTATACCCAAAGCTTATGTCGAAGCTTATGTACAGTCAGGTCCAGAACTGAATATTTTATAATTATCTGTTTTAATTATCAAATTTATTTTTAAAAATTTATTTCTTTGTCTATTTTTAATTATTATTGCATGATCTGCGCCTTATTATTAGTTTGTTGTTTGCGTGAAGTAAATGCTCCAGTATCTTTACAAAAGTAATTTTTATTTTTTTATCTTTTTCTACGGCCACTAATATAAGTAGCATTATTGTACAACTTTTAGGTTATGTAAGCATCACATTACAGAAGGCCGTGTGTTAAGTACGCCATCGCAAAGTTAGGGCATTTTTGATTTATCCAAATTTAGTTAGCCGTGTAAATAAGTCAAAACTAATTACAATTGATTTAAAACATTACGGCTAATGAAGAAATAAACTTTGAATATAAAATCTCAGGAGTGTAGATGAAAAACTGCGACGGAAGTCGCCATTTTCAAAAGCCAAGTATGACTCATGTCTTGTTGAACATTTGAATAAGTTGCATGTGCTTGCACTACATTCTAATTTAGCAGCGCGTTCTTCACTCTATAAAAATAAAATTTAACTTTATCGCAATTAATAACTTTCTTTGCGTATTCACCATTCCTGTATAGTAATAATTATGGTCAGTTGTCTTGCATGTGGTTGTTTCCAAAGCATGAAAAACAAAAGTTGACAGTTGACGTAGTTGTTTTTATGTTCTGTAGTTGGCACTATTTACTAGTGATGTGTCCATTCTTTCTTTGTATAAGGTTCGGGCAGGTGACGTCACAATATGGAGGCAGACAGCTGTATGATAGTAATTTGCTTGGTGGCAAGTATACGACAGATAGGACGAATGAATGTTTATCTTTCATTTTACGAACGCTAAGTACTTTATTTACATAAAAAAAGATAATTTCATTAATTCAGTATTTTATATTGATTTAAAGGTTTTATAATAGTTTTATATTATGATTGTAGTAAGAAAATTAAAAATGCCTATAACCTGTTGCGTTGTTGGTTGTGGCAGCAGATCGGGTAGAAATAAAATTTTATTTTTTCGAATTCCGAAAGGAACCGATAATAAATTTAAAAAAAAGAAGACAAGCTTGGATTCAAGCAATAAGACGTTGAAATTTTATTGGGCACTAAGTTAGAATATGTGAGAACGTTTATATGCTTTGAATTCTTCATTGGTGTATGCACTTTTTAAAAAAATTAAATAGTTACACAGTGTGTGCAACGAAGTGCGGAACATAGGACTTTAACATGGGATTTTAAAAAAATGCGGATACTCCCTATCCTGATTGTGACAGTCATTATAAATAATATAATTTGATATTAATTAATAAATTATGTTATAGTCAAAAATTACTAAAAATGGATGTGCCGTCCGTAAATATATTAAAAATTTATTTTTTTACAATAAGAATTACAATCAGTGATTCTCCTTTAAACTAACATAGATATTTTCTTTTATTTTCAGGCTGTCCGATTTTCAACGAATATAATACATTATCTGCATCGCACACAGCTGTTACAGTGCACTTGGTGCGCATGCTCATCACGCAAGAAGACAGTGTTTCAAAGTCACATTTAATATTTAAAATAACATAAATAAATATAAAAATTTGAAGAAAATAATGAATTATTGTACATAAGTTGCACTATAATTATTGATTTTTATTTATAATTAATCTATGAAATTTATGTCGTACATAATCAGTTTTATCAGATAATAATCTTGTTTCATGATGTACTCTTAATTTGCAAATAAGTTTTCACAAAAATGCTCATTTAAATGCTGAACAAAATTCTAACTATAAAAAACATTTGGAGAAACATCGGCTACAATTTTGTTCTGCATTATATTTAACAAATTTTTAATATTTAATATTTTGTGTTGATTTTCTTTAAAAGTTCTTTCTGTTTTCTTACAAATGTATATAACTTGTTTGTGAATACTTATTTGAAAATAAGAGTACATCATGAAACAAGATTATTGTCTGAAAAAAAAATTAATTTGTGCTAATTTCTTTTATTTAATAATGACAAGTTAAAATAACAAGTTCAATAAAATAAATTTTAATGCCAGGTCAGTTATATTTAGATTTCTAGTAAATTTATTTTAAATGAAAAAATTCAAACAAATTTTATTAATGACACAAATTATATTGCTATCAAAATTTCGATTGTCAATTGAAGGGTTACATATTATTAACTAATAAATTTCGCGCTGTAGTAAATTTATTATCAATAAACAATATTAAATGATTATTACAGTGTTATGTACAATAATTCCTTATTTTCTTCAAATTTCTATATTTATTTATGTTATTTTAAATATTAAATGTGACTTTGAAACACTATCTTCTTGCGTGATGAGCATGTGCATCAAGTACACTGTAACGGCTGTGTGCGATGCAGATATGTCTCTATTACGCTTTGTTGAAGGTGTGGATCACGGAGGATCAGCGGTATATTACTAATATGTATATGTGTAGAAAGAGTATAATATATAATTTGCGTTGTAATGCAATTACGCACTTGTGGAATAACAAACTTTTGTGTAACTTTTCCACATCGTGCATTATATGCATCTTAACAACTCTTAATATCTTATGTACTAAAAGGTTAAATCTTCTATAGTTTCTTTAATCAACGATGATGGCCAAAATTTCTGCCAAGCACATCTAGCTTGATTCAACTTAATTTCCTAGATGGGTTTCATTTTTATCATTCCTGAAATTTTGTAGCACGAGCGAGCAACGCGAGTATTTTATTTAGGCGAATACACGGAAGGTATTTCCGCATAAGTATTGTACAAGATTTTTTGTAACGAACGAATTAATTATAAAACGTAATTAATAAAAATGTAAGACTGTCATTTAATCGTTAATAAAGCGAATAAACATTCGTTCTTATGGACTGTATGCCATTGTTATTATTGTTTGTTTGTAATGCTAATAGATAGCGCTAGTAGAATTAAAATGTCAAAATTAGCAATGAAATTTCTAATTTAATTTAGATAATTTTTATTTTTTTGACTAATTGTCCTCAATTATCTTTTTCCTATATTAAATTTGTTGCAATGTGCAAAAAAATTAAAAACATAATAACACTTTTAAGCTACTCGATGAAAGTAGTTTCCGTTGAGACACTAGTGCGTGAAGTAAAACAATAGCGGGAATATGGTCTTTTTGATTGTGAGTTGGCTGCGGAAAACATTAGTTTCTAAGTAGTGAGTACGAAAAATATTTTAAAGACGATTAATTTATATATTCACTACACATTACAGGCTTCCACATTATTTATTATGGAAAATTCCAATTTGATTAGTCCACTATTATATTTTAAAACATCAAATGCTATGTTTATATCCACACAGTTGTTGATAACTGCAATTTTTAGCAAGTGGATGTAGTGAGAGATGTGATCCATGTTAGTCAAGCTAGTTGCTCACTAAAATAGATATAAATATTAACACTTTCACCACTTATAATCCAGTACTTTTCTCAGATAGGGCTCAAATGATCTGACAGCTGGAATACCAGCCGCCATTTTGATACGATGTGGTGTTAAGCTAGCACTAGGTTAGTATAATTCCGTGTTTGCTTCGAGAATAAGGTGTTAGACTAAATTCTAACACCGGGTTAAGGCGGTGTTAGCTAACACTCATTTTGGTTTGAAGCTAACACCGTTTCGAGAATTCGGCTGTTAATGTCCCCATAGATAAAAATCTAAGGGATTGAGGTCAGGTGATCTGGCTGCTGCACATTTCTTGAACAATGAGGTGGAGCACCATCATGCTGAAACCATGAATTTTAACGAACGAGTAAGGGAACATCTTCTAATAGTTCTGGTAAAACATTTCGTAAAAATTCCAAATACTGATCACCATTTAATGTATTGAGCAGTATGTATTGTGAGATTTATATAAATAATTAATTAATGTATAATGCGAAATAATTTGATTTAACTAATCAATGTTTAGAGATTATGTAAGGCATATTATTAATATGAAAGATGTATCTTAGAGAGGGCAGTTATTGTAGTGTAGTGCTGCTGTTAAAAAAATGTCAGTAAAATAAAGATTGTGTATATAATTGTGGTGTATTATTTTTAAGTGTGAGTGTATCTCATTGCCGATATTGATGTGATTTCTTACAGTATGGTCCAAGAAAATTCCTATTGAAGATACCAGCCCAAACGTTTAATGAAAATCTATGTTGTAAACTTCTTCCTACAACATGTGGATTATCTTGAACCCAATAATGCATGTTGTGGAAATTATGAACACTGTTACGTGTGAAAATTGCTTCGTCACTAAATATTATAAGTAAAATTAAAATTAGTAGCAGGTTGTTGCAGAATCCACTGACAAAATATCGTTGTAGCTGGTGATCAGCAGGCATTAACCCTTGAACACGTTGCAAATGGAATGGATGATAATCATTGCTGTGTAAAATGTTCAAAACTCCCGTACGAGATATTTCTCCTCCAACACGAGACGTTCCTCTGCTAATTGTCGGGTCAGCTGCACCAAGTCTAACACTTCATCTTCAACGTCTGCGACCGCCGTCTCCAGTGTTGGCAGATTTGGCGACTTGTCGCCATTTGGGCAATATTTTATAGCATTCGGCGACAAAATTTTCAATTTGGCGTTTAATTAGTTAGACAAGGTTACGAGAAAATTCGTTTCACTCACATAACTGTTTGGCTGCTTGCATTTGGGTTAATATGAGGCGTGACAGTCAAATAGGGCACGAGAGCAGCACCGTCGACCTGTTCCCACTCATCTCATCTCATTTCACACTATTGTATGATTGCCTCAGTTCACACTATTTCAGGCGGAAGAGAAAAAGTGGCGGAAATTTAAATCGACGTCATTGGCAGGTTTTGTATTCATTCCATTCTGCGATCTCTATGTGTGGTTTTTCCATCGCGCTCTTTTAGTGTTTTTCGTGTCAGTATTTGTTGATGTTGATTTTGTGATTGCTGTTGAGTCGAGCCAATGCCGTCGATTTAAATTTCCGCCACTTTTTCTCTTCCGCCTGGATTGGTGTGAAATAAGGCAATCATGGAATGGTGTGAAACGAGACAATCCTAGAATGGTGTGAAATGAGATAAGATGGACATTCGAAAAAAAATTTATTAGTAAGTTTTAAATGATTTATTAAACGTAAAATAGTATAACAATATCAGTGACCATTAAATCTGGCTTTCAATGTATAAATACAACTTGTTTTCGCTAGAAGAGTATATTTTGACTTTTATTTAAATTTCCGCCACTGGAATGGTGTGAAATGAGATGAGAGGGTTGGGCAAAGTTGATGGTGCTGTTCTCGAGCCCTATACAGTAGCGTCACTCGGCTAGTTTGTATGGCGTATTTCTTTCCAAGCTGCATGGCATGAATATCAAAATAAAATACAACATTATTGCAATAACAAAATATTAAAATAATCATGTAGCAATATATTAATCAACTTATTATATAAAATAAAATTCAAAACAATAAATATAACGAAGATATAAAAAACAAAACTTTATCAAACAACCCTTATGAATATTTTAATTAACAACAAAAGAAACTATTGTTAACAATAACATAAGTGTAAATAACCTAAATTTTAAGTAAGAATAAATGCCATGAATATATAAAAAACTGAATAATTGTTAAATAAATATTATAACAAATTAACTATTCATTGCATAAAATAATTACTTTGTGTTTATTTTGTTCATCTTTAAAGTTTATGTTGTGATTAATTTAATAATTTAAAATAAATAATAATTTATTGAAAATTACTCTTTAGGAAATCAAACTCATACGAATATATGTTATTTCATCATCATCAATTGTTCTACAACCCTATAGAGTCTCGACATGTTTTAGAATATTTTTCTATTTTGTCCTGTTCATTGCTTGTTCCTTCCATCTTGTTATTTTTATCTTTTTTGCATCCCCTTCTATTTGGTCTAGATATCTTATTTTAGGTCTTCCCCTCGACCTTTTACCATTTGGCGTTTGCCTCGTTATCATTTTTACTGGTTCTACAACTTTTTTTTTGTCTTTGTACATGACCCATCCACCTTAATCTTCCTATTTTTATTGTCGTAATTATATCTTGTGTTTGATACAATTGATATAATTCATGGTTATAGCGCCTGCGCCATAATCCGTTCTCTTGTATGCCCCCGAAAATATGTCTGAGCACCTTCCTTTCAAATGTTCCAATACTCATTTCATCTTTTTTAGTTAATACCCAGGTTTCTGAACCATATGTTAGAACTGGCCAGATCAAGGTTTTATATATTTTGCACTTTGCACTTTTAGTTAATAGTTTTGATTTTAAGTGTTTTCGAAGTCCAAAATATGTTTTGTTGGCTGCATGTAATCTTCTTGCGATTTCGGCTTATGTATTGTTATCGGATGTCACTAAAGAACCTAGGTAAACAAAGTTTGAAACTCCTTCAATGTTAATATTGTTAACAGTGTTATTTTCTTCTAATTATTTAGAATACACAAATATTAAAAACATTATAATATTGATTTCCTTTACATTATTAGAAATAAATGACATTTCCTAAAGAGTAATAAAGATGTTACAACTGACAACATATTATAAACCTGAATATATATTGTTCAGAAGATATCTTTAAATGATATTAAACTAATTTAATCATAATAGTTCATTTAACAGGAGAATTATAACATACGTATTCGCTACTCTAAATTCTTTATACTGTGGTGATATCATGTAGTTATAAAATGAACATAACATAGCAAAATCACTAACTAAATTAAATTTTTCTCATGTATATTGTCATATATTATAGAAGTAGTATATATTATTAAGTGTTTGTTATTAGCTAGCTACTAAAATATTTTTGTTTTTCTACTATCATAATGTATGTATAAATTAATATATTATTGGCGATGCCATCCTACCGCTCGCTATCTAGAAAAAAAAAATGGACACTTAATACCCGGTATTTGTTTTGTTAGGTTAGTTATTTCTTTGTTGAAATAGAATAGTTGAAGTGAGTTATAAGTTTATAAAAGCAGTGATTGCTTATTTTGAACTCAATATTATTTTATTGCATCTATATAAATATGAGTAAAGTGTACTGCTGTATATTTCATACACCCTAGACCCCTTAATTCTGTCTTCATTTTTTAAACCATTCTGATGAACGTTGGTAAAAATTATTGATTGAGTGTCATATTCATGAAAATTTTTTAAATATTAATTCTTACAACAAGAATTATTGAAATTAACATTAAAGACTGCCAATTTCAACATTATTATGGACTGACAAGCACTGTTTAGAATAATATTTTCTATAGATTCATTGGATTCTACAACAATCGCATTAGTTCTTGCAAAATTTCTTCTTCCTTTAAAAAAAAAATTATATGTACAATACATATAGATTTTGTAATAAACACAATGTATTTCATGAGCAGAATGTAGAAAAGCATTTGCAAATTTATTTAATATATTAGTATCTGTTAATAGCAATTCTGATGTAGGTACAGGTTTTTTAATTAAGCAAGGTATATTTTTATAGGTACTGCTTTACAATTTCCCCGTGTTGTATTTCTCTTGGCGCTCCACATACACTTAATGTCAGTTTTTGGCATAAGTTCTAAATCGTAACAAATATTTCCAAAACAACCAAAAAAAGCAGAAAACGAAAAACAACTGAATAAGAAAAAGATCCATGGTCATGCAAACCAAAATAGCATTCTGCTTTTAAAACCTAGACATTAAAATACAGCTGATGCAAAAATACAATACTGCCGAAATGTGTTTACATTTTCCACTTTACCCGGGTTTCCAGGAAGACAACATTGATATTATAATTATTTCACTATTATTTTTATGAAATACTCCTGTAATTTTATACGGCTCAGAGGCAAGTGCACTGCTTTGCAAACAATGTGCAAATATATTAACTGTGTAGGTGTCGGTTGTCATTCTACCGCATAAAATGACATGACTAGCATCAAGTACTGCTTCCTTCCGACACATCTAGAGTTTTCTCCAGCACTCAAGTACTTAAAGTACTCGCTAAGTCCAAGCTCCATATTTTCTAAAACAATATCTAAATTACATTCATTGTACAAATTCACTAGGTTGTAAATAAAACATTTACCTGTAATTAATAAGCAAAATAACTATGCCTTACGTAAACTATATAATATCAGTTTTCACTAAAATTAGTAACATTATTTATATGAACCAGTAACTAATAATAAAATCATAATCTTTAATCCACAGTGCATATGTCAAATAATGTACACTATACCGGGTATTCAACTTTCAATATTTGCCACTTACGGCGCTGACATTACGTTGGCGTATCATATATCGTAAATTACTGTTAAATGACAAAAATATACAAAAACAATTATTCCAATTGGTGTCTAATGAGAAACTCCCACTCCTGGGTATCCATGGCACATAAGTAATTTTGATAGTATGAATGTAGGGAGCTTATAATTGAAACCCGATGTTTGTATGATGTAATCCTGGATAGTATGTAAGCGTGTACTAGCCCTCACCGAAGGACGTGCTCAACCAAACATGTAGTCTCTCTTTCCCCTACCCGTCTCAACCTATTTCCAATGTACTAAAAAATATCTTCCAAATTCTCAGTCATTTCGAAAAACTAAAAAGAAAACTTATTGAACTAAAACTTAACAAAAATAAAAATAATAAAATGCTGCAAAAATATATGAAAATAAGTAAATAAAACAAAATGAAGTAATGCATGGCGTAACAACGTAATATACAATGTATAATCTATCACTATTCTAACCTCCATTTTGAATACTTCGGTGAGAGATCTAGTGAGCTTGCTCGCTCCCTATTATAAATTTACGGATGTCTTTAAAAATTTTTATCGCGTACCGTTTTCAAGAACCACCCAGCAAACCTGGAAGCAAGAAGTTGAGAAGAAAACTAGGAAGACACAAGGAAAGTAGCAAAAGATACAAAATAAAACTACCAAGTAGTGTAATTAAAAAAAAATATTTATTCATAAGTTTATAAAATTTGACAAATATATTTTCATTTACAACTGACAGGCTCACTAGTCAACTCCTCTGATCTTGTTAATAATTTAAAATAATATACATCTTTGTTACATGCAAAATACAAATACCATTACAATTTATGACTGTAAAGTAAATTAAATCAAATTTAAAATTGAAAATTTACTAAACTTACGGGCGTCTGATAACATAAGTTGCATGTTAGAGAAGCGGCTGGCAAACCAAACATAAATGTGACATATGCATCTGTCTGATACCAGATTTAGTCTTTCTTATTATGGCCTAGAAATTCTCAACAGGATTCTCATCAGAATAAATATTTATTGTCACATAAAATTATTAAAATATGGTTTGATAATACCTAATATTAATTACATGTAAAATACTAATATATTTAATGTCAAAGAAGGTTGAAATGTTTATTAAGGCGAGGAAAGGGCAATAAAAATAATAATTTATATGAATATTATTAAATAATAAATGTACCCATTGCTCACATTGATATGCACAAGAGGTAGATTCCCGGTGCTGTAACCAGCAGGCGGGCAACCTGGTTCTTTTCTGGGTGTTTCTCTGCTTTAACATTACCCACAAGATTTTTCTGTTAAACATTAAATTATGTTCATATTCAGTTTTAAAATGAGTTTTCATGTGAGCAATTAATCGAGACTTACATTTGTAAGATTTACTTTTTTTTAGAATGAACTTTCATGTGACGTTGCAAACTAGATTTCTGTGTGAACGATTTATTACAGACATTACAATGGTGGTCTTTTATATCGGAATGAATTTTCATGTGATCCCGTAAATGATGTTTGTGTCTGAACGATTTATTACAGACATCACAATATTGGACTTTTATATTCGAATGAACTATCATGTGACGCTGTAAATCACGTTTGTATCTGAATGATTTATTACAGACATCACAATGTAGGTCTTTTATGTCGGAATGAATTTTCATGTGACGTCGTAAACTAGATTTATGGCTGAACGATTTATTACAGACATTACAATGATGGTCTTTTATATCGGAATGAATTTTAATGTGAACATTTAAATCCCCCTTTCGTGTAAATGATTTAAAACAGACATTGCATTTATGTTCTTTTATTCCTAAATGGATTTTCATGTGCTTATTTAAATTCCACTTCAGCGTAAATGATTTACTACAGACGTTGCACTGATAGTCTTTCTTTCCGGAATGTATTTTTGTATGCTAATCCAAGAGACTTCTAAATCTAAATATCTTAAGGCACACAGAGCACGGCCACGCTTTGTTTACTCGGATGCTCTCTTGTTCTGTACTGCGGCTTTTTAAAACAGTTTCCGACGTAAATGTTTTAGTGCTTCTATAACCGCGGAAGTCTTTTTGTCCATTATGAGTATATAAATGTTGTCTCAAATTATGCTTTTTAGAAAATCTTTTATTACAAATAAAACATTGAAAATTTTTAATTCCATTATGCAAAACTATATGTCTATTCAAATCGTATTTATGGATAAATATTTGTTTGCATAGAACACAGGGAAACTGTTTTATTTGACTATGTACTTTTTTCTTATAACGCAATAAATTCGTTTTACGTATGATTAATTTGTTACTAATATTATTTCGATGTTCTCTTTTATGAATCTTCTTAAAAATTTTATTACAGAGGGTACTTTTCTTTGGTTCAATTTGATAATTTTTGCTACAATTTTTGTCGTTTCCTTTTATAACTATTTCTTGGGGCTCAGCGGAACTCTTCTCCCACACTTCCTCCCGTGTGTTCGCCCTTGAATTCTCCTCCTCTGTCTTGTGTCCTCTTTTATCTTCATCATCACTCATTTTATTACTTTCAGGATATTCTTCCTTGCATATATTTTCCTTTATATTATTATATAATTCCCGGTCTTGTGGCGTTTCTTCCAGTTGTTCTTCCTTAATGGAGATATCTGTGTGCAATGCACGCAGCTGCATGTGTGGAGATGTCCTGTCTACCCGCAAGGCAGGGTTTAGGGATGCACTGTTTATGTGCGGGTGACACTCCGGCCATGTTTCCTTCATAGGTTCTTCTTTAATAGACATCTCTTCTATCTTGTCGGGTTTGGTATCAGATGTGTCATTGTGGCCCACAACGGGGGCCCTGCCTGTGTGTAGCGGGGGCCCCGGGGCCCCGGGAGCCCTGATGCTGCTCTCTAGGCGCCGGCTGCTCTCCACACTGGAATGTTTGAATTTGCTGAAGGCGTAGAGGGTCTCTTCACAAGCTACACAGATGCGCAGTGGAATACCCAACTTGATGATTGTCTGAAATGAATAAATGTCTATACTTAGCGTAAAATATTAAGTAAGTCAATGATTGATTAACTGGTGACACAAGTATTTCCGAAATATATACTAATTTAAAATTTATTTTTTTATTTGTGAGTCACAAATTCATACCTATCACTGAAGTACTATAATTTGTCATCAATTAAAATTAATAATTGTGAAGTTGTATTTTACTTCAACTGAAAACGTTGAAAAAAATCTAGGTCATCTAATACAGTTTCAAAAAATAAACATTTATCTAGAAATCCTTTAATTATTAATTCTATTTCTTCCAAATCAACTTTCTCCAAAGCATCAATAGTAATGTTATTAAAAACATTAATTTTTACAACTTAAATTTTTTAATAAGTGATACTTATGTACCTTAAGAGGTATATACAAATTGCGCAACATGGGCTATTTTACAAAAACTGTAGTGTATGGTGTTGTTTGACGTGTTGCGCAACTAGTTGCAGAAATTCTAAATTGTTTAAATTTAATTGTCAAGTGGCTTCGCGCAACTGTTGTATCATGTACGGGCTTTATGCGACACATTGTGGAATAACTGCAGAACGCGTTGAGTAGTAGTTAACACTTGGCAGTTCGTTTAATATTCAATTTCATAAACTATAAAGAATTTCTAATTAAATTTATTTATATTTATTATTTTTATATTCTTGTGGTCAACTCAACTGAAGTTCTCTGAAGAGATTTTCGTGGCTAAAAAGAGATCTTTTCTTTAACCACTCTTTCATCGTTTGACATGTATACGCAAGTATGCAACAAAAGCAACAGAAGTTTGCATAAAAATTGCATAGTGTATGGGTAACTTTGTTTGCACAGAAATTTTGTGTGCAATTTGTTTGCAGGTGTATAGGGGGCTTTAGATTCATTTACACAAACAAAGTGCTACTGAATATTATGGTGCAAATTAATTTTCATATATAAATGTAACTTAATGTTTAAGTAGTCGTGGTCCCTATGCTTAAACAGTGTCATTGGTCACTTGTATATATCGATATATAGATATTAAATTTTTATAATAGTTCAATAAATATTATTCACTAATAGGGAAAGTCCAATTCGACATCAATTTTTTTCTGTGTTTTCCCTGTATGTATCAAAGATTCAAATCCCCTGCATGGTAAACATATAGTCGATCAAACGACTTGTCGATTGAAGAACATCGTCATATTCTCCCTTAACCTAATCTCACTTTTGCACCATTTAATCAACGACAAAATGTAAATAGACAAAGCATTCCCTATGCTTCCATAATGAATGTTTTGTTTTCGGTAAACCAGAAAGAGAAAATAAAGATAGATATATAATGAAATCATTGTTGGAGCATCGCTCGCTAGAGGCATCAGTGTAGTTGACATTATTTACGTTTTTGTTTTGCCAGTGACGCGTTACATTTGATTATATTTGAAACATATAAATTTAAAACTTCCAATTCTAATGTCAATTTTAAGAGCACGGGCGCCTCTAGTGAGCAATATTCAAACAATACTAGTAAACATAATATGTCTGAAACAACAAACCACGTGAAGTTTTGGCTAGTTATATTTTGTCGTTGCATATAATAAGAAATATACAAAATTTATGTTAGATATGTATAATTAGACTTACAATTTCAGGAATAAGGTACTCCACTTCGGACACTATTCTGTCGTCCACAGGGACGCAGTGGTAGTCCTTCGTGCACATAAAACACAAATCCATTGTACTGTTTATATTTACTATTTGTCCAAACTATATATTTAAAACTTTGTAATAAAATTAGTAGCGTGATGTAATATCACTAACAAGAAAATATAGTCTGATGTGTCAACACAGAATTATTAGAATAGGCGAATAAAGTGAACTACTCGTCAACATGTCACTGGAATATAGTAATACTGGAACGCTAACTTGTAGGCTTTTATGCAAGCGAGAAACGAGCCTGAGATAGATATATAGCACTTCTGCGCATGCGTATTATCCCCAAAGCCTCATGTCGTACAGTCTGGCCCAGAAGTGCATATTTTATAATTATCTGTTTTAATTATCAAATGTATTTGAAAAATGTTATTTCTTTGACTATTTTTAATTATTATTGCATGATCTGCGCCTTATTATTAGTTTGTTGTTTTTCTACGACCACTAATATAAGTTGCCAATATTGTACAACTTAAAGGTTATGTAAGCATCACATTACAGAACGCCGTGTGTTAAGCACGCCATCGCATAGTTAGGGAGTTTTTGATTTATCGAAATTTTGTTAACCCGGTAAATAAGTCAAGATTAATTACAATCGATTTAAAACATTACGACTAATGAAGAAATAAACTTTGAATATAAAATGTCAGGAAGGAGGGTTGCAATCTAGTGGCTAGATGAGAAACTGCGAAGGAAGTCGCCATTTTGATAACCCAAGTATGACTCATGTCTTGTTGAGCATTAGAATAAGTTGCGTGTGCTTGCACTACATTCTAATTTAGCAGCGCGTTCTTCACTCTATAAAAAAAAATAATTTTAAGGCAATTAATTAACTTTCTTTGCATATTTAACATTCCTGTATAGTAATAATTATGGTCAGTTGTGTAGCATGTGGTTATTCCCAAACCATGAAGACCAAAAGTTTAGGAATTTAATTTCATCAGTATTTTGCATCGCACAACTATTATAATGAATAATGAAACTACACATTGATATACATATTATGAATTATATTGCATATTGCCAAATGAGAATGAATCCCGTCGTGTAACTTAAATGTCAAGAAATAATTTCATTGCCGTATTTTAGTAATTTTAAATAAAGGGTAAGAATATACATTTCTACTGTTCATAAACCTTATTTTATTTAAATAAAAGTCAATGGAAACTGTTATATGTACTTATTATGTATTATTCTTATTTCAACAATTATAATTATATTGTTTAAAAGGACAATAAAAACTTCAATTTTTGTATTTACTTTATTTTCTATGTATACATATTTTACCTGCTACTATTTGTATTTCATAATTATATTTATTAAATTCTCAATGTTCTACATAGTACTATTTTATTGGGTTGTAAATAGTATAAATTCATTGTTTAGAAGTTGACAGTTGACGTAGTTGTTTTTACGTTCTGTAGTTGGCACTATTTACTAGTGATGTGTCCATTCTTTCAATGTAGTGTGTGATCGTCATGTGACTGAAAAACAGTCAAATGGTGATCGTAGAAAGAGTATAATATATATTTCGCGTTAAAATGCAACTACGCACTTGTGGAATAACAAACTCTTGTGTAACTTTTCCACTTCGTGTGTTATATGCATCTTAACAACTCTTAATATCTTATGTAATAAAAGGTTAAATCTTCTATAGTTTCTTTAATCAACGACGATGGTCAATATATCTGCCAAGCACATCTAGCTTGATTTAACTTAATTTCCTAGATTGGTTTCGTTTTTATCATTCCTGAAATTTATGTAATAGTTATCTGCAATACACTTCTTTTATTCATAATAAAATAATTAATAAAAATGTAAAACTGTCATTTAATCATCAATAAAGCGAATAAACATTCGTTGCTATGGACTGTATGCCATTGTTCACCGTTGTTATTGTGTGATTGTGTTGCTAATAGATAGCGCTACCAGTATTAAAATGTCAAAATTAGCAATGAAATTTCTAATTTAATTTAGATAATTTGTATTCTTCTAACTAATTGTCCTCAAATATCTTGTTCTTATATTAAATTTGTTGTAATGTGCAAAAAATTGAAAAACATAATAACACTTTTATGCTACTCGATCAAAGTAGTTTCCGCTGAGACACTAGTACGTGGAAGTAAAACAATAGCGGGAATATGGCCTTTTTGATTGTGAGTAGGCTGCGGGAAACATTAGTTTCTAGGTAGTGAGTACGAAAAATATTTTAAAGACGATTAATTGATATATTTACTACACATTACAGGCTTCCATGTTATTTTATTGTGGAAAATTCCAATTTGATTAGTCCATTATTATACATTAAAACATCAAATGCTATGTCTATTTCCACACAGTTGTTGATGTCTGCTATTTTTAGCAATTGGATGTAATGAGAGATGTAATCCATGTTATTCAAGCTAGTTGCTCACTAAAATCGATATAAATATTAATACTTTCACCACTTATAATCCAGTACTTTTCTCAGATAGGGCTCAAATGATCTGACAGCTGGAATACCAGCCGCCATTTTGATACGATGTGGTGTTAAGCTAGCACTAGGTTAGTCTAATTCCGTGACACCTTCGAGAATAAGGTGTTAAACTAAATTTTAACACTGGGTTAAGGCGGTGCTAGCTAACACTCATTTTGGTTGAAGCTAACACCGTTTAGAGAATTCGGCTGTTAATGTCCCCATAGATAAAAATCTAAGATTGAGGTCAGGTGATCTTGCTGCCGCTCATTTCTTGAACAATGAGGTGGAGCACCATCATGCTGAACCCAAGAATTTTGACGAACGAGTAAAGGAACATTTTGTAATAGTTCTGGTAGAACATTTCGTAAAAATTCTAAATACTGGTCACCATTTAATCTATTGGACAGTATGTATGGTCCGAGCAAATTCGCATTGAAGATAACAGCCCAAACATTTAATGAAAATCTAAGTTGTAAACCATAGGCGTGCGCACGGTGGGGTAAAATGTTTATAATTGTTAGAATGAAGTCTCTCATTATTCATAGAATTAGTTACGTTGTTACTTTCCTATTTGAGATATTAAATGTTTATTTAAATATGCTGCATTCAAGATACATAGTGTCAGGGTCAACGATAGAGAAACTATTACGCCTTTTCTATTTTATTCTGTCGTTGTATTATCTAATTATTAGTTATTTTCAAAACCTATAATCACAGTTGTGTATAGTTAAAACATACCAAACAACAGTATTAAACCAAAAATTGTGTTGACATACGTGAAATATTTCAAAAATACCCAAAATTTTGATTTTTATTTATCTCTTTTCGTTCTTGTGATATTTGATGTCAAAGTTGCACCTTAAAAAAGTGTGTTTTTTGGCTATATCTCTAAAATGGATAAAGATACAATCTCAACGATTATACCAGTCGATTCTACGGGAAAAGATACATAAAGAAATGTTTTCTCCGCATATATGTTCTTTGGAACGATTAGGTGAAAATTGAGAAAATCGAAAAACCTAGATTTCAAAACTTTCAATTTTCTAGACTTAGGTAAATATCGATGCGTTGACTTCAAATTTTCAAACCGAATTGAATTATCTCTTCCCGTTCTCGAGATATTTGTGTTCAAAGTAGAGTTTTGACAATATACCTAAAAAAACAGGTTTTTTAGGTGTACCCCTTTAAGGGTTAGGTTTACGACTACGGTGACCTTACTAATCGATTCTAGTTGCAAAATTACATAAGTACAATTTCTAAATTTTTATTCCATCGCATACAATTTTTAGAGCAAAAGAACGAAAATCATCAAAAATCGAGAAAAATCTAACCTTTGATTTTTTCGATTTTTGGTCATTTTCAGTTATTCTCTTGTAGAAATTCTATCTGTTGATATAAAAATCTGAAAATTAGTACACTTATGTAATTTTGTTCGCAGAATCGGTTGATGAGGTTGCCGAAGTCGTAAACGTAACCTTTTAAAGGGTATACCTAAAAAACTTGATTTTTAGGTATAACTTTGATCTTAAATATCTCGAGAACGGGAAGAGATAATTTAATTGTCTAAAAATTTGAAATCAGCATAGGTAATTCTATAAAAAATACTACACACAAAATTTTGTAAAATTTGAACATTTTTGAGCTAAAAATTAGATATTTTCAAATATTTTCAGGTTTGCGCAAAAATACAGCATCAGCGGCTTTGGTAAATGTTTCCCTTGATGGTACTGTATACATAAACTATTTTTCCAAGTAATATTCATCAGAATACTACTACAGTAGTGAAATAAATGCTTCCACTTACATTTAATACTTTTATTTTATAATAATAATTAGAAAAAATTATTTTGACACCCCAAAAGAAAAGTTCTGCGCACGCCTATATTGTAAAGTACTTCTTCCTACAATATGTGGATTTTTCTTAAACCCAATAATGCATGTTGTGGAAATTATGGACACCGTCACGTGTGAAAATTGCTTCGTCTCTAAATATTATAAGTAAAATTAAAATTAGCAGCATGTTTTTGCAGAATACACTGACAAAATATCGTTGTAGCTGGTGATCAGCAGGCATTAATCCTTGAACACGTTGTGTAAAATATTCAAACTCCCGTATGAGATATTTCTCCTCCAACACGAGATATTCCTCTGCTAATTGTCGGGTCAGCATGCACCAAGTCTAACACTTCATCTTCAACATCTGCGACCGCCGCCTCCAGTGTTGGCAGATTTGGCGACTTGTCTTGATTAATTAGGTAGACAAGGTTATGAGAAAATTCGTTTACCCTACATACCTGTTTGGCTAGTTGCATTTGGGTTAATATCAGGCGTGACAGTCAAATAGGGCACGAGAGCAGCACCGTCGACCTGTACCCACTCATCTCATCTCATTTCACACTACTGTATGATTGTCTCAGGACCCCTATTCTGCACAAGTCACTATCACGATGATGACTTAAAATTGTGATGTATGCAACCCGTAACTCGTGTAATTTTTTGAGTGGTAGTCTAGTTCTTTTAGTGTTACTTGGTTTCAGAGTTTAAAAACTATGTTGCTAATCATATAGTGGGTTTTAAACTTTGTTTGCATATTTTATTGCCTTTGGTTTTACGGTGCTTTCTTAAAATTTTTCTTTTAATTCTAATATATAGTGTACGTGTACGTTTGAATAATAAATTGTTATAACTATTAAATTATACAGATATGATAATATGACGTAGAAATATTTATAATATTGTCTAATAAATCTTCTAAAAAGACGATCGGCATAAAAATGCTCTTCATTTTCAAGTTCTTCGACTACAACTAACGCCCTGTAAATAAAAGCCATTTTTTATTTAATAAAAATATCTGAAATAAAAACAGCTATTTGTCAGTTATACACAAGTTATAAGTAATTTTAACTATTCTTCTCGCTGAAGAAACAAATATAACACCAAAACACGGACCAACTAAAGCAGCAAAACAATTCGAAATGCACAAAACACAACACAAGAGACAAGTCATTAGTGACTTGTTTATGTCACGACCTAAAGAGGTGGTGACTACGAAGTCACTTGATATGACGTCATATATAGCTAGTATTTGATATTAGCCGCTAGAATGCGCTTCAAAATGTTACCATCGTGACTTTTTCACACTGGTGACTTGTGTACAGAATAGGGGTCCAGTTCACACTATTCCAGGCGGAAGAGAAAAAGTGGCGGAAATTTAAATCGACGTCATTGGCGGGTTTTGTATTAATTACATTCTGCGATCTCTATGTTTGGTTTATCCATTGCACTCTTTTTGTGTTTCTCGTGTCAGTATTTATTGTTGTTGATTTTGTTATTGTTGTTGAGTTGAGACAATGTCGTCAATTTAAATTTCCGCCACTTTTTCTCTTCCGCCTGGATTGGTGTGGAATAAGGAAATCATAGAATGGTGTAAAATGAGACAATCATAGTTTGATGTGAAACGAGATAAAATGGACAAGATTGACATTCGAAAACAAATTTTATTAGTAAGTTTTAAATGATTTGTTAAACGTAAAATAGTATAACAATGTCAGTGACCATTAAATCTGGCTTTCAATATATAAATACAACTTGTTTTCGTTGGAAGAGTATATTTTGACTTTTATTTAAATTTCCGCCACTGGAATGGTGTGAAATGAGATGAGAGGATTGAGAAAAGTCAACGGTGCTGCTCTCGTGCGTCACTCGGCCAGTTTGTTTGGCATATTTCTTTCCAAGCTGCATGGCGTGAACATTAAAATAAAATACAACATTATTGCAATAACAAAATATTAAAATAATCATGTAGCAATATATTAATTATCTTATTATATAAAATAAAATTCAAAACAATAAATATAAGGAAGATGTAAAAAACAAAACATTATCAAACAACCCTTATGAATATTTCAATTACCAACAAAAGAAACTATTGTTAGCAATAATATAAATGTAAATAACATAAATTCTAAGTAAGAAAAAATGACACTAAGATATAAAAAATGGTTAATTATTAATTAAACATTATAAATATTATAAGAAAATAAACTATTTATTGCATAAAATAATTACTTTGCGTTTATTTTGTTCATCTTTAGAGTTTCTGTTGTGATTAATTTAATAATTTAAAATAAATAATAACTTATTGAAAATTACTCTTTAGGAAATCAAACACTTAAGAATATATTTTATTTATTTCTAATAATTTGGAATACACAAATATTAAAAACATTTTAATATTGATATCCTTTACATTATTAGAAATAAATGACATTCGTATAATGTATTTTATTTCCTAAAGAGTAATAAAAATATTGTTAAGACTGACAACATATTATAAACCTCACTATATATTGTTTAAAAGATAACTTTAAATTATATTAAACTAATTTAATCATAATAGTTCACATAACAGGAGAATTATAACATGTGAATCTTTCTTATTCATATGCGGTATGATTTAAGTTTGGCGCTCCACATTATTCCCCCTTGAACGCCGAGCAACTTGGAAGAAGTGTCGCTTCTCTGTATTCTTTATACTGTGGTGATATCATGTAGGTGTAAAATGAACATAACAGCAAAATCACTAAATTAATTTCTTCTCATGTATCTACATATTAGCATAGATTATAGAAACAATATATATTTTTAAATGTTTGATATTAACTAGCTACTAAAATATTTTTGTTTTTGTACTCTCATAATGTATGTATAAATTAATATATTATTGGCGATGCAATTCTAGCGCTCGCTATCTACTGAGAAAAATTGGAAACTTAATACCTGGTATTTGTTTTGTTAGGTAGTTATTTCTTTGTTGAAATTAACATTAAAGACTGACAAATTCAGCATTATTATGGATTGACATGCACTGTTTAGAATAATATTTTCTATAGATTCATTGGGTTCTACAACAATCGCATTAGTTTTTGCAACATTTCTTTTTTCTTTTCTCAAAAAAAATTATAAGTACAACACATATTGATTTTCTAACACAATATATTTCAAGAGCAGAATTTGGAAGAGCATTTGCAAATTTATTTAATATATTAGTATCTGTTGATAGCAATACTGATGTTGGTACAATTTTTTTAATTAAATTATATTTTTATAGGTACTACTTTATAATTTTCCAACAAAAATATACAAGTATAGTACGACAAAAGATCTCAATACCACAACCATAAAACAATTTAAACGTCAACTCGAGATCTCTTGTCCAACTATACAATAATTCCAATTGGTGTCTAATGATAAACTCCTACTGCTGGGTATCCATGGTACATAAGTAATTTTGGTAGTATGAATGTAGGGAGCTTATTATATAAACTAGATATTTGTATCATGTAATCCTGGATAGTATGTAAGTGTGTAGTAGCCCGCACCGAAGGGCGTGCTCAACCAAACATGTACCCTCCCTTTCCCTACCCGTCTCAATCTATTCCCAATGTACTTACAAATATCTCCCAAATTTACAATAATATCGAAAAACTAAAAAGAAAACTTATTGAACTAAAGTATAACAAAAATAAAAATAATGAAATACTGAAAAATTTAACTAACATTATGAATAGTTCAGAGAGTTCTCGCTCGCTCCCTATAATAAATTTACGGAAGTCCTCAATTTTTTTATCGCGTACCGTTTTCAAGAACTATTAATGCGTAAAAACAAAGAGTAATAAACAGAAAAGAAATTGGAAAAAGAAAAATAGGACGACCCAGTAAACCTAGAAGCAAGAAGTCGAGAAGAAAACTAGGAAGACACAAGAAAAATAGCAATAGATACAAAAAAACTACCAAGTTGTGTAATTAAAAAAAATATTTATTCATAAGTTTATAAAATTTGACAAATATATTTTCATTTGCAAGTGACAGGCTCACTAGTCAACTCCTCTTATCTTGTTAATAATTTAAAATAATATACATCTTTGTTACATGCAAAATAAAAAAATACATCTGAATTACCCCACGTATGCCTTTGATAAACATAATAACAGCTATAATTTTTTTGTGCATTTTCGATAAAATACAAATACCATTCCCATATAACAATTTATGACTGTAAAGTAACGTCAATCAAATTTAGAATTAAAAATTTACTAATCTTACGTACATCTCATAACATAAGCTGCATGTTAGAGAAACTAAAATAGTAATATATTTAATGCCAAAGAAGGTCGAAATGTTTATTAAGGCGAGGGAAGGGCAATAAAAATAATAATTAATATCAATATTGATAAATAATAAATGTACCCGTTACTTACATTGATTTGCACAAGAGGTAGATTCCCGGTGCTGTAACCAACCAGTAAGCGGGCAACCTGGTTCCTTTCTGGGTGTTTCTCTGCTTTAACATTAACTACAAAACTTTTTGTTAAACATTAAATTATGTACCATATTAAGTTTTAAAATGAGTTTTCATGTGAACAATTATTCGAGACATATTTGTATGATTTACTTTTATTAAAATGAATTTTCATGTGACGTTGTAAACCAGTTTTCTGTATGAATGATTTATTACAAACATTACAATGATAGTCTTTTATATCGAAATGAATTTTCATGTGACGCTGTAAATGATGTTTGTGTCTGAACGATTTATTACAGACATCACAATGTTGGTCTTTAATACCGGAATGAATTTTCATGTGAAAATTTAAATTCGACTTCAGCGTAAATGATTTACTGCAGACATCACACTGATATTCTTTAAATTCAGAATGCATTTTTATATGCCATTTCAATTGACTTCTAAATTTAAATATCTTATGACACACAGAGCACGGCCACGCTTTGTTTACTCGGATGCTCTCTTGTTCTGTACTGCGACTTTTTAACTCATTTTCCGACGTATATATTTGTTTACGTAAAATACATGGTAAGTATTTTATTCGCCTATGTACTTTTTCCTTACTACGCGATAAATTAACTTGATGTTCTTTTTCATGCATTTTCTTAAAGTTTTTATTACAGAGTGTACTTTTCTTTGGTTCAATTTGATTATTTTTGCTACAAATTTTGTCATTTTCTTTTACAACTATTTCTTCGGGCTCAGCGGAACTCTTCTCCCACACTTCCTCCCCTGTGTCCGCCCTTGAATTCTCTTCCTCTGTCTTGTGTTCTCTTTCATCTTCGTCATCACTCAATACATTACTTTCAGCATATTTTTTCTTATATAAGTTTTCTTTTATATTTTTATAAAGTCGTTGGTCTTGTGTTGTTTCTTCCAGTTGTTCTTCCTTAATGGAGATATCAATGTGCAATGCACACAGCTGCACGTGTGGGGATGTCCTGTCTACCCGCAAAACAGGGTTTAGGGATGCACTGTTTATGTGCGGGTGACACTCCGGCCATGTTTCCTCTACTGGTTCTTCTTTAATAGACATATCTTCTATCTTCTCGGGTTTGGTATCAGATGTGTCATTGTGGCCCACAACGGGGGCCCTGCCTGTGTGTAGCGGGGGGCCCGGGGCCCCGCGGGCCCTGATGCTGCTCTCTAGGCCCCGGCTGCTCTCCACACTGGAATGTTTGAACTTGCTGAAGGTGTCGAGGGCCCCATCACACACGGAACAGATGTGCAGTGGAATACCCAACTTGATAATTGTCTGAAATGAAATAAACAAATTATTGTAATCGCGAAATCAGATTTAAATCACATTGATTTTTTTTTTATAAAAATTACATGTTATGCAATTGTTATTCAACATTTCGGATGTACAAGAGTTGATGGAAAAAGTGATACTTTGTACCAATACATTTAAGAACTACTAAACTTGGTAAGTAAAACTTTTACTGGTATATTATTTCGAATTTATAACGCAGAAATTTTTGCACTAATATATAATGTTTTGTTAAATTTACTTTAAAATGTATTATACCTGGTTTATGATGGATTTAATTTATAAATTTAGATTTACAAACTTAGATTTGAAATTCACGATTTACCGTGTTGGTTTAATTAATTCTAAAATATAAAATGTGTCTAATCAACATATTATATTGGATGTCGTATTTTGATACAAATGGGATGACATTTATATAACATCTTAAAGAATAAAACGCAAAGAATACAATAATACAAGAATGCTTATCACATTTATCATAAATCAGTCTGTATTGTTCTACAGATAATATTAATAACACATCCATGTTTTCCAAATCCATTTCAACTGTCACGCACCCTGTCACTTTCTTCCCGTCAAAATTATTGTTTGAAATACTGTGAAATGATTGGACACATTTACAAATTAGAATACAAAATATGGTCATATTTTAAATGTAAATTGCAAGTCATAAATGTTTTTCATTTATCATGAACCAGTAATATATATATATATATATATATATATATATATATATATATATATATATATATAAGTTGAAGGTAATTGTGACTGCAATTAGTTAAGGAAACTGTATTTCGTGGGAATGGCAGTCAGGAATCGGGCTAATAATTTTTACGTCTTTTTAAATTTTGACAAGCTTTCGGAATCTCTTTATTCCTTCTTCAGGTCACTACATAAAAAAGTTATTTTAAAATAGTACTAATGTACAATAATAAAATTTTTATTAATTTACTTACAATTTTGTTAGAGTTATAATTTTGAAAATTGTCGACTCCATGAAGCATATTTTCTTTTGGCTATTTATTAAATTGTTGTAATTTCCATTGTTGAATTTTAATAATGATTTTGTTATAATTTTAAAATAATAATTTAGTAAAATATTACAGGTCACAGAAATTAATGTATGCACCACATGGCGCAGTGTTCATCTTAAATTTACAAGTTTAGACGTAGTTATTACATTTAACCTGATTCTTATTTTTGTTATTCCACACTGGTTGGCGGTAAATTTGAAATTTGAAAAAAATGAGAAAAAATCAAGTAACTGCCGTTGAAGTTCTATTTGTTTGAAATTTGATATGTTCTAATAAATAACTATATATATTACTTAAATCATCAACATCTTTTCTTTTATTCATACAATTTTGTGTGTTGTGTATGTGTACCATTTCAAGAAAGGAGCGTTTGTAGTCATTATTTTCTATGTCAAAAACTTTTACATTTTCATAATCAATTTGGTGTTGGTTTAAATGTTGATGTTCTGCTAAGGCATTAGATTTTGGTCTAAGTCTAGCATCACTTTTGTGCGATGTAATTCTGCTGTGAAGATTTCTTTTAGTTTGACCTATATAAACTTTATCACAGTCTTGACATGGTATACAATACACAACGCCAGATTGTTGTAAAGTCGGTGTTTTATCTTTGAGTTTTGTGAAAATGCTTTTAATTGTAACACAATTCCTGTAGGCAATTTTGCACGTGGGGGATCTCACAATCCCCATTATTTGTGGTGAGAGATCGGGAATATATGGAAAGGAAGCGTACAACGTTTTAGTTTCCGGGTCTGGTGGATTATTGTTATTTAACTCAATATTATTGTCAGTATTCTGTGTTGGTGTACCAAATAGTAATTTATTAATTAAAGTTTTTGGATAAGCATTGGTCAACAATACGTCTCTCAGTATTTTTAAATTTTGTTCGTGAAAACTTTGATGTGAAATTTTTAAAATTCTGTTTTTTAAAGCTAGAATTACATTTATTTTCATATTTTTTGGTTGTTGTGATTGATAATGAATGTAGCGTTGAGATGCAGTAGGTTTTACATACCAATTTGTTTTTAAGTTTCCTTCGTCGTCTCTTATTACCAGAGTGTCGAGGAAAGGTAGTGAATTTTCACGCTCTATCTCTGAAGTAAATTGTAAATGTTGATCGTATTGGTTAAAAATGTGTACTGTTTCTTCAACTTTGTTCGCAGGTACTGCACATATAATATCATCTACAAATTTCTTGATAAACGGTAGTTCGAATGGTAGTTTTGGAATGCAATCATCAAGTGCTGCGTCCATAACATATTGAGCGACGATGGGACTGACTACAGCTCCCATGGGGCTACCAATCAATTGTTTGTAGTAATTATTATTATACTGGCAGTAACTGGTGTCAAAGATGAATTGAACTAATGCAATAAATTCAGTTTTACTGAGGGTCGTATTGTCGCAAATGTTATTCCAATTTTTTGTTATACTGGTGATAACTAGATCGACTGTAATGTTACTGAACAAAGACACAACATCAAGGCTAATGAGAATGTAATTTTCTGGTATTTTTGAATTGTTAATAAATTCTGCAAACATAAATGAATCTTTTATGTAATAATTGTTGTCTTTATTATATGATATCGTTAGTATGTTTGTAACAAATTTTGCAATTTTGGAGTTTGGTGCATCAATTGAAGCTATTATAGGTCGGAGACAGAGATTAGGTTTATGGATTTTAGGCGCACCGTAGAATTTTGGTGCGGTGGAATTGTAAATCATTAATGTTGAGGCTAATTGTGGATCAATTTTATTATTTTTCTTTAAATCACTAATTATTTTATTGGCTCTATTTTGAATGCTAGATGTTGGATCTTTGTTCAGTAACTTGTATGATGAACTGTCTGATAGTATTTCTGAAGCTAATTCATTGTATTTTTCCTTTTCCATTATGCAAGTGACATTACCTTTATCTGATTGTGTTACAATTAAATTGGGATTATTTTTTAAAAAACTTTTTGTGTCGTAGTAAATTTTATTAATGAAACTATTATCTGAATGTTTATGTGAATTTAGAAAATTTGTTAGGATGTTGGTGATTTTGGCTCTGGTCACATTCTTATTACCTTCATTTGTTTTTGAAATGATGAATTCGATATCACTGAGTAATTTTTGAATGTTTATTTGTTTTATTGAAGGGTTAATGCAAAATTTGGGACCTAAGCTGAGACAAGTTTGAACATTTTTCGGAATATTTGTGTTACTAAGATTTTTAAACCATTTATTTTGAATTTTTAGTGAATCATATTTTTGTTTAAAAAGTATGTCTAGTTTATTTAAATTATTTTGTTTGATTTTGTGAAAAATTTTATTGAATTTAATTTTTTGTTTGTGTTTGAAAGTATTAAGAATGTGTTCAGGTGTCAAAATTTTGATTTTTTTGTTCAATGGCAGTAATACTGGACTTTAGTTTTTGTAAATAGTTTATAGTGGATTTAATTTCAATATTTAGTATTTGTTTCCTTAACCTGTTATATTGTTGTTCTATTTCTTGTATGTCCTTTGCGTTTTGGGTGTGTGGGTGCACTGGGAAGTGCTGGCTGTTGTTTGTGATGTGCTTGGGGATGACGCCATGTTGTCTGCATTTGAGAAGGAAAATACGCCGATTGATCATGGATGCAATTTTGGTGTTTGTTGTCGCCCATTGTTTGTACAAACTCTTAGCTTGTAAGCCGTACTGTTGTTGGATCATATGGAAGAATCCCATCCTGTAATGTCAGTTGAAGGTAATTGTGACTGCAATTAGTTAAGGAAACTGTATTTCGTGGGAATGGCAGTCAGGAATCGGGCTAATAATTTTTACGTCTTTTTAAATTTTGACAAGCTTTCGGAATCTCTTTATTCCTTCTTCAGGTCACTATATAAAAAAGTTATTTTAAAATAGTACTAATGTACAATAATAAAATTTTTATTAATTTACTTACAATTTTGTTAGAGTTATAATTTTGAAAATTGTCGACTCCATGAAGCATATTTTCTTTTGGCTATTTATTAAATTGTTGTAATTTCCATTGTTGAATTTTAATAATGATTTTGTTATAATTTTAAAATAATAATTTAGTAAAATATTACAGGTCACAGAAATTAATGTATGCACCACATGGCGCAGTGTTCATCTTAAATTTACAAGTTTAGACGTAGTTATTACATTTAACCTGATTCTTATTTTTGTTATTCCACACTGGTTGGCGGTAAATTTGAAATTTGAAAAAAATGAGAAAAAATCAAGTAACTGCCGTTGAAGTTCTATTTGTTTGAAATTTGATATGTTCTAATAAATAACTATATATATTACTTACGCTCCTGACATAGAAAATAATGACTACAAACGCTCCTTTCTTGAAATGGTACACATACACAACACACAAAATTGTATGAATAAAAGAAAAGATGTTGATGATTTAAGTAATATATATAGTTATTTATTAGAACATATCAAATTTCAAACAAATAGAACTTCAACGGCAGTTACTTGATTTTTTTCTCACTTTTTCAAAATTTCAAATTTACCGCCAAACCAGTGTGGAATAACAAAAATAAGAATCAGGTTAAATGTAATAACTACGTCTAAACTTGTAAATTTAAGATGAACACTGCGCCATGTGGTACATACATTAATTTCTGTGACCTGTAAGATTTTACTAAATTATTATTTTAAAATTATAACAAAATCATTTTTTTAAAATTCAACAATGGCAATTACAACAATTTAAAAAATAGCCAAAAGAAAATATGCTTCATGGAGCCGACAATTTTCAAAATTATAACTCTAACAAAATTGTAAGTAAATTAAAAAATTTATTATTGTACATTAGTACTATTTTAATAATAACTTTTTTATGTAGTGACCTGAAGAAGGAATAAAGAGATTCCGAAAGCTTGTCAAAATTTAAAAAGACGTAAAAATTATTAGCCCGATTCCTGACTGCCATTCCCACGAAATACAGTTACCTTAACTAATTGCAGTCACAATTACCTTCAACTGACATTACAGGATGGGATTCTTCCATATGATCCAACAACAGTACGGCTTACAAGCTAAGAGTTTGTACAAACAATGGGCGACAACAAACACCAAAATTGCATCCATGATCAATCGGCGTATTTTCCTTCTCAAATGCAGACAACATGGCGTCATCCCCAAGCACATCACAAACAACAGCCAGCACTTCCCAGTGCACCCACACACCCAAAACGCAAAGGACATACAAGAAATAGAACAACAATATAACAGGTTAAGGAAACAAATACTAAATATTGAAATTAAATCCACTATAAACTATTTACAAAAACTAAAGTCCAGTATTACTGCCATTGAACAAAAAATCAAAATTTTGACACCTGAACACATTCTTAATACATTCAAACACAAACAAAAAATTAAATTCAATAAAATTTTTCACAAAATAAAACAAAATAACTTAAATAAACTAGACATACTTTTAAAACAAAAATATGATTCACTAAAAATTCTAAATAAATGGTTCAAAAATCTCAGTAACACAAATATTCCGAAAAATGTTCAAACTTGTCTCAGCTTAGGTCCCAAATTTTGCATTAACCCTTCAATAAAACAAATTAACATTCAGAAATTACTCAGTGATATCGAATTCATCATTTCAAAAACAAATGAAGGTAATAAGAATGTGACCAGAGCCAAAATCACCAACATCTTAACAAATTTTCTAAATTCACATAAACATTCAGATAACAGTTTCATTAATAAAATTTACTACGACACAAAAAGTTTTTTAAAAAATAATCCCAATTTAATTGTAACACAATCAGATAAAGGTAATGTCACTTGCATAATGGAAAAGGAAAAATACAATGAATTAGCTTCAGAAATACTATCAGACAGTTCATCATATAAATTACTGAACAAAGATCCAACATCCAGCATTCAAAATAGAGCCAATAAAATAATTAGTGATTTAAAGAAAAGTAAAAAAATTGATCCACAATTAGCCTCAACATTAATGATTTACAATTCCACCGCACCAAAATTCTACGGTGCGCCTAAAATCCATAAACCTAATCTCTGTCTCCGACCTATAATAGCTTCAATAGATGCACCAAACTCCAAAATTGCAAAATTTGTTACAAACATACTAACGATATCATACAATACAGATAATAATTATTACATAAAAGATTCATTTATGTTTGCAGAATTTATTAACAATTTAAAAATACCAGAAAATTACATTCTCATTAGCCTTGATGTTGTGTCGTTGTTCAGTAACATTACAGTCGATCTAGTTATCACTAGTATAACAAAAAATTGGAATAACATTTGCGACAATACGACCCTCAGTAAAACTGAATTTATTACATTAGTTCAATTCATCTTTGACACCAGTTACTGCCAGTATAATAATAATTACTACAAACAATTGATTGGTAGCCCCATGGGAGCTGTAGTCAGTCCCATCGTCGCTCAATATGTTATGGATGCAGCACTTGATGATTGCATTCCAAAACTATCATTCGAACTACCGTTTATCAAGAAATTTGTAGACGATATTATATGTGCAGTACCTGCGAACAAAGTTGAAGAAATAGTACACATTTTTAACCAATACGATCAACATTTACAATTTACTTCAGAGATAGAGCGTGAAAATGCACTACCTTTCCTCGATACTCTGGTAATAAGAGACGACGAAGGAAACTTAAAAACAAATTGGTATGTAAAACCTACTGCATCTCAACGCTACATCCATTATCAATCACAACAACCAAAAAACATGAAAATAAATGTAATTCTAGCTTTAAAAAACAGAATTTTAAAAATTTCACATCAAAGTTTTCACGAACAAAATTTAAAAATACTGAGAGACGTATTGTTGACCAATGCTTATCCAAAAACTTTAATTAATAAATTACTTTTTGGTACACCAACACAGAATACTGACAATAATATTGAGTTATATAACAACAATCCACCTGACCCGGAAACTAAAACGTTGTACGCTTCCTTTCCATATATTCCCGATCTCTCACCACAAATAATGGGGATTGTGAGATCCCCCACATGCAAAATTGCCTACCGAAATTGTGTTACAATTAAAAGCATTTTCACAAAACTCAAAGATAAAACACCAACTTTACAACAATCTGGCGTTGTGTATTGTATACCATGTCAAGACTGTGATAAAGTTTATATAGGTCAAACTAAAAGAAATCTTCACAGCAGAATTACATCACACAAAAGTGATGCTAGACTTAGACCAAAATCTAATGCCTTAGCAGAACATCAACATTCAAACCAACACCAAATTGATTATGAAAATGTAAAAGTTTTTGACATAGAAAATAATGACTACAAACGCTCCTTTCTTGAAATGGTACACATACACAACACACAAAACTGTATGAATAAAAGAAAAGATGTTGATGATTTAAGTAATATATATAGTTATTTATTAGAACATATCAAATTTCAAACAAATAGAACTTCAACGGCAGTTACTTGATTTTTTTCTCACTTTTTCAAATTTCAAATTTACCGCCAAACCAGTGTGGAATAACAAAAATAAGAATCAGGTTAAATGTAATAACTACGTCTAAACTTGTAAATTTAAGATGAACACTGCGCCATGTGGTACATACATTAATTTCTGTGACCTGTAAGATTTTACTAAATTATTATTTTAAAATCATAACAAAATCATTTTTTTAAAATTCAACAATGGCAATTACAACAATTTAAAAAATAGCCAAAAGAAAATATGCTTCATGGAGCCGACAATTTTCAAAATTATAACTCTAACAAAATTGTAAGTAAATTAAAAAATTTATTATTGTACATTAGTACTATTTTAATAATAACTTTTTTATGTAGTGACCTGAAGAAGGAATAAAGAGATTCCGAAAGCTTGTCAAAATTTAAAAAGACGTAAAAATTATTAGCCCGATTCCTGACTGCCATTCCCACGAAATACAGTTTCCTTAACTAATTGCAGTCACAATTACCTTCAACTATATATACCGGGTGGCTGATTTTTCATTGTCCAGGCCATATCTCCTGAAATATTAAATATATAAGAAAAAGTTAAAGAGGAAACTTGTGTAACAAAACCTGATCTATAAAATAGCGTTGACAGATGTATTCCATGGCCTACTGATTTGGCGAAAAAATATGTAACTTTGTTTTTTTAAATGGAACACCCTATATGTTTTTACGGAATAAGGTTCTGCATCAATTTCTCTTTACAATTATGTATAACAAGTAGGAGTTTGTTTTTAATTTATGCTTAATAATGCAAAAAATAAAATTATATAAGTCGGCTGTGTTTTCTTATTGTTAATCACTATTTTTTTTATAAATCTGATACAGGTGTTTATTAGAAGTGTTTTATGGTTTTTATTTAATTATTATTTGATTTGTGAAAATAGCAGAGCATATCAACCTTTTCACTATTTGTGAAATTCATTTTTCTTCTGTAATTACGAAGTACAACACCTTTTCAACTAATAAATACTTCTGTCTGTTTCTTGATAGTCGTCTACAGGTATAAATAATGAAATAATTGCAAATCACAGCTATCTCACATAATTTTATTTTTTACATTATTAAGCATAAATTAAAGGCAAACCTCCAGTTGGTGTTATATAATTGTAAAGAGAATTTGCTGTAGAATCTTATTCCGTAAAAACATACAGGTGTTCCATTTAAAAAACCAAAGTTAAATATTATTCCGCCAAATCAGTAGGCCATGGAAAACATCTGTTAACGCTATTTTATAGGCAAGGTCTTATTACACAAGTTTCCTATTTAGCGTTTTTTTGTATATTTAATATTTCAGGAGATATGGCCTGGACAATGAAAAATCAGCCACCCTGTATATATATATATATATATATATATATATATATATATATATATATATATATATATACTGTAACGTTTTATTTATTTAGGTGAAGTGGAAAATTGATTAAAACACTAATATTTATATAACCAAGTTTAATAAAAGATTTTATTCCTAAATGTCATTTCGAAATTCCATCTGTCAAAAATCTTATATGTATTTTATATCAATGATTAAAATGTGATGGATAAAATGTTGTATGGCACACGTGTGTTAATTACCTAAGTCACTTGAAAAAATACATATATATATATATATATATATATATATATATATATATATATATATATATATATATATATATTGTAACGTTTTATTTATTTAGGTGAAGTGTAAAATTGATTAAAACACTAATATTTATATAACCAAGTTTAATAAAAGAAATGTGAATATATATAATAATTAAAAATAACTAACACTAATGCCCGGTTTCATAAACGAATGTCAAATCTGATGTCAGCTAACAGATCTGTTAATTTAACAGCTTGTTAAATTTTAGAATTGTTTCATAAATATAGCAAATGATTTTAACACTTGTGTTAACTAACACACATGCTAAAAAAAAAGTAGTGTATTTTCGTATAAGTTGGTAATAGAACTATATTCACAACAGTTATAAAATTTAAAAGATGACAGCTGTCATTTTATTATCACTGATTAAATTTAAGGTAAGTTACCTATTTTGATAGTTTGGCTATCGCAAATGAAACTAAATAAGTACTTCGTGTTTGATACAAAATCACACGAAATAATCTAACATTTTTCAAGCCTAATGAGATGCTTATAAACAAAATACAGTATAATACGGTAAAATACGGGGCTGTGGTACGTATAGCTTCAAGGGAGGCAAAGGGGTTGTCCTGTTCCTGTACAACTCAGCATCTGGTCCACCAGGTGACTGAAGGCGTACATGGGTACAGTCAACTGCTCCGATTACACCAGATAAATGAGCGATTTGGATTTTTTTTTATATTAATGATATCTTCGTTTGTTAACATTTTTATAAATAATGGCTTTAATATAGCAATTTGTTGGGTTACTTTCTTAAATATTCGCGATATGGAAGCCTTACTTATATGCACGTGATCCCCCAAATCATTTTGGAAAGTTCCAGTAGCTTAATATCGCATAGCCATCAATAATTGAATCATCGGGCAAATAGGTTTACTTCTACGTGTGGTAGCTAAGGTTTCATCAATATGTCCAAGTAATAATAGGAAACAGTCCTTCGAAAAACGAAAACGAAGTTTACATTCGTAATCGTTATAAATGTCAAATGGGTTGCTTCTGTCTCGAAAAATTCTCTGCCTCGGAATCATATCACTGACATGATCCATAAAGTAGTCTTCAGAAATCATTTTATATATTTTATAATAATAAGTAAATATTTTTTAACAATTTAGGAACAAAATATACAATAATTTGACATTTGTCAAATTTAACAATTGGTTAAATAATTTAACACAACGAATTTGACGAGTTAAACTAGCACGAGATTTAGCAAGCTGCTAAAATTAGCACTGATTTATGAAACGTAAATTTACGTTTAGCAGTGTGTTAAAGGTTTGACAGCTTGCTAAAAATTTAGCATTCGTTTATGAAACCGGGCATAAGAATTAGCAAATATAAACACTAATGTAAGATTAACAATTATTAATAAAGCCTTAAATACTAAGATAATTTATTTAAACAATTAAAACTATGCGATATTTATTTCCACAATATTTATATTACGAATTATTTATCTCACCCTCTTTTTATTTATATCAATATATGACTGTCCCTCGCGATCTCTTGCTCGGGGTATTTAAGTAAAACACTTCCTTCTGGAATATTCGCCGATTCTCTGAAAATCAGAACAATGGGGAGAGGACGGACTTGTTGTAACCTGTCCGTTAGCTGCCGCCGGCCGCGCCGCGACCTTGGGATCGCTACAATATATATATATATATATACCCTGTATATATATATATATATATATATATATATATATATATATATATATATATATATATATATATATATATATATATACAGGGTGTAAACGAAACTAGGGAACGCGATTTTTCTCGGAAGTTATAAGAGATACAAAAAAATCTTTCAAATAAAATTGTTAGTGTTTATAGTAAGCTACATAAATTAATGTAAATCAGAAATAAAATATTTTAATTTTCGGAGATATACCTATTTTTGACTTTTTTTTAAATGGTACGCCCTGTATATTTTTATACTATTTTTTTTTGAAATTATTTGTTTGGTTTTAGGTAACAAAATCTCAAATAGGTGTATTTTTTATGAATTTTTATTAGTAAATATTTTAAAAATGAAGAGTCGCCATTTTGAAATGGTTGAAGTAAAACAATGATATTTTGGTATCGTTGTAAAGCTAATTTTATGTACATTTCGAAAAAATATATAAAAATACCGATTCCCTATGCTAGAATTAAAGTTGAACACATTTCCGCTAAAACCGGAAGTGACACAAAATTGTTACTAGGGCAATTTTATGAGTCCCTTTGTCTAGTTTAACTTTTCTACTTAACATTTTCTTGTATCTTTTAAAATGAACGAAATATTCTGGGTTCCGGCCTTCCGCCAAACACCCTATATTGTAAGGATGATGAGCGGTGGGCAGTTTATTGCAAAATAAAGAATAGTTTTTATTAGAAAACCTTTTATTCATCTTTTTATTTATTTATTTTGACAACTCTATATTCTATGTTTTTTCCAATGTCGACTCGTTCGTACTTGCTTCATAGCTTACTGGGTAGGAACCTTACAATATATATATACGAAGCAGAAGTCATTATTCCATCTTAAACTCGATCACAGGAAATATTTATATTAAAAAATTATAAAACTTAAATGGATTAGTACAAGTACAGTTAATAAACTCCAAAATACAGCAAATGTTATTCACTTGGGCTACAAACTATATGGTGGCCTTCGCGTAACTCAGTCACTCAGTGTTCAAACCTTACGGTTACTTATGTGTCAAATATCATTTTTGTCTGTTCAGGAAATTACAAGACAAAATCAATTGCACACCAGGTATTTTTTTTTAGCGCAAAGGATTATATCCTCAGAAATTTATTAAATTCGTGGTTCGACAACATGAAAAATACGACAAAATATCCGTTAAGGCTTTTGAAGGATAATGATATTGAAGATGATGAGTAAGTATTAGAAATATTTTATTTTTATTTAAATTAATTAGTTATATATATATATATATATATATATATGTATATATATATATATATATATATATATATATATATATATATTATACAATTGATAATGTTTTATTAGTTTTAAAAAAAAAAACTCAGATATCTAATTATTATAATTTATTTATTTGCAAACTACAATTATGTTTATACCAAAACAAAGCTGATAAGATTGATATGTTCTATATTGTTATATTTCTTTATATTACCTATCGATGAGTAATTTTATAGTCATCCGGTAACCAAATCCAATACTATTTCAGTAGACGAACAATATTATCAATATCATAATTCCTCCCCTTCAAAATTGTTTGTCAATTATTAAGATAGTTGATTTATCGGTTGAAGTTGTATCTCAGTGGTTTTTGAGGATTTTTATTTTTGTTTAACTTTCATAATTTGTATTATCTTATACATAGATAGTGCAACCATTACAATTATAATTATAATAATTATTACATATAAAATATATCCATGCTTATTAACATTCGAGATTTTTGGTATTTCAACGTAACTAATATTTATCATATGTTCTTTGTTAAATTCATTATTAATACTAAATTTTTAACATTTCTATTTCGTTGAGCGTAATTTCTTTGGCGTTTACTTTATTGTTACGATTTTCTTTGTTTATTAAACTATTTTCTTCAGTTTTTATTTTAATTACTTTATTTAAAGGTAATTCGTCGAATGATGTCTTACAGTCTACAACAATATTATCTATCTTTGAATACATATAATATATATTGGTATTTGATATTTTAATTATTATTTTATTATCATTAACGTTTCTGAAGTTACGAAGTTTAGAAATTCTATTAAAATATAGATTTTTATGACATATCTTTAATTCTACGTACTTTACTAGAACACAAATATTAAAAATATATGGGATATAATTTTCTATTATAAATGTCTCTATCGGATAAGCTAACTGTAGTAATTTGTTACTTTTCTAAATAAGGGACTGGTGTAATTTGATACATTGAAGTGGGTAAATTTTGGAAAGTAGGAAGTATAATAAGATATTTTATGTCATCGTTTTCAATTTTACAATATTTGTTTATTAAATGTTGCATTTCATAGAAATTTCTAAATTCTATTCCCATAATTTTTCCAATTTTTTGAAATACTAATTTCAAATCATCAATTTCTATTTGTGTATGAAATATATGTTTTTTAAACAATAGCTTAAAGAAATTTCAATATTTTAAATTAAGGTTGTATTTCGTAGCAAATTTATAACATGAGTTATAAAGAATATATTATTCCATTCTTTGTCTTTCTTATTGATAAATGTTTGAATTTGTTGAATTTTTGATTGTAAAAGGACTTGATTTTCATTAACAATTTTAATTTTGGTATTGAACTCGTGGGTAAGATTCGTCATTATTTCAATTTGTGAATTTGGTTTTGTTTTAATGTCTTAATTTCTTTATCTGATTGATCTAAATTTCCCGTAATATAGTTTATTAAAATACCTAATCCATTTATTAATCCTCTTTTATATCTCCTACCTATCAATATATAGATAAGGGAGGTATTGTTTTTGGTCAGATTAGGATCCCTAGAATACGATTTTACTATTTTTACAGTGATGTATGTATGTCCGTTTCTTTGTGTGTGTGTCTGTGTGTGTTTGTGACGATTTTTCGTTCACGATAACTCCAATACGATACATGTAAAAAATATAATATTTGGTATTTGAGAGGTATATTCAAATATGATGAACTGATTAAATTTTGACTACAATTGGTTAACCGAAAGTATTACTTTATTTGAAACTTTAAACCGTAGTTTAGACTGAAGAATTTTTATAAAACATGAGTTATTCGTATGTTCACAAAATTTGACATATGATGTCAAATATAATGTAAGTGAGTTTAAAAGATAAGATAAGTAAATATGAAGCAGTTTTGTTCTAAAATTAAAAATGGTTCCGGTTTTAGTAACGTCAAAAATAGCTGTCATATTGGTCATACAAATTTTATGAAGGAAATTTTAAAATTATTTTCAACTACAATGACAAACTAATTTTAAAACTACAAATTAAATGTACTGAAAAATTTATATACAAACAGGGTGTAAATGAAACTAGGGAACGCAATTTTTCTCGCAAGTTATAAGAGATACAAAAAAATCTTTCAAATAAAATTGTTAGTGTTTTTAGTAAGCTACATAAATTAATGTAAATCAGAAAAAATATATTTTAGTTTTCGGAGATATACCTATTTTTGACTTTTTTTAAATGGTACGCCCTGTATATTTTTATACTATTTAGTACGAAATATTTTTTGCTTTAAAAAAGTTCCATAAGTTATACCTTCTAAACTTAATAGTATTCGAGATATTGAAGAAAATATTAAAATAATTTTACTGGAAAATAAAGCTGGCTATGGAACAAAATTTGACATTTGTATTAGTTTATTGTTATAAGTTTGTGAAGAAGATTGATAACTTAGACTATTATTTGTTGTAAAAATGGAAGAATACTCAATTAATGAGAATGTGAAGAATTTGATGTACATTTGTAAATTAAAATGTGTCGTAATTCAATAATTTTGTATTCATAGCAAGCTTTAATTTCGAGTAAAACTATTTTAATATTTTCTTCAATATCTCGAATTCTATGAAGTTTAGAAGGTACAACTTACGAAACTTTTTTAAAGCAAAAATTATTTTTTACTAAATAGTATAAAAATATACAGGGCGTACCATTTAAAAAAAAGTCAAAAATAAGTCGATCTCCGAAAATGAAAACATTTTTTTTCTGATTTACATTAATTTATGTAGCTTACTTAAAACACTAACAATTTTATTTGAAAGATTTCTTTGTATCTCTTATAACTTCCAAGAAAAATCGCGTTCCCTAGTTTCATTTACACCCTGTATATTTCTACAGTGACGGAAGGTAATGTGTTGTACACATAAGATTTTTTTGTAATATTATTATTTCCATACGATAAATTTATTCTGTTATTTAGATTTTGAAGTTCTGTTATTAAATTGTTTATTATTAATTTAGTTTCGCTTTTTCTGTTCTGGTAAAATATTAATTTGCATTAATATTTTATTTACATTTTCATTTTGGAGAGTAAGAGAAAATTTAAATTTATATCATAATATAAGTATTTTTCTTGTGAGGAATTGTAGGAGTCTTTTAGTTGTATTAAATTTATGATTTCATCTGGATTTTCAATTATGTCGATACTACATGTTATCTGAAATCTTTTAGTGGACTGTAAGGTAATTGGTTTGATTAATTTTTACTGATTAGTTATATTATAATTTGCTTTATTTTGTATTGTATTGTATTGTATTGTATTGTATTGTATTGTATTGTATTGTATGTATACGAAGGTTTAAGCGTTTTGTCGCTTTTTGTGAACGCGACCTAGAAGATCTATTGTGACACAGCCCTTACTTAGTTTTCCGGAAGTAGATCCAGATTTTTGATGAAGCCGATTATGGCTCCAGGAGTCAAGTTCTTGATCTCATCTGCCGTAAGATACCTCTTACCTAGTTGATTGAGTCTCTGCGGATATTCACACAGTATGTGTTCCGACGATTCTTCGTCCTCTTCACAGAGTCGACAGGTTTCATTTTCAGCTATACCAATTTTGTGCAAATGGTACTTTAAAGGGCAGTGGCCAGTGAGAATTCCTGTCATAATATTAAGATCCTTTTTGCTGAGAGCTAGTAACTCTTTGGCGTTTGTCGAAGCTGGGGAAATGAATTTCCGAGCTTGATTGAGGTCTGGAATATTTTTCCAATATGAGGATATGGCAGATTCCTCCCACTTTTTGACCACCTTCTTATAGTGGCTTTGTGGAAGACCACGTGAAGGTTCCGGCCCGTGGTATGAAAGTTTAGCCCCTTTTTTTGCAAGTTCATCAGCTTTCTCGTTTTCTAGGATTCCCTCGTGCCCTGGTACCCACCATAGGGTGACGTGATTTGCTTCGGATAGCAATTGGAGGGTCTCCCTGCAGTTCCAGACTAGCTTTGATTTACATGTGAAGGCATTCAATGCCTTTAAAACTGCCTGGCTGTCTGACATTATCTTTATTAATGCTCCTTTTAGACCTTTATCTAGGTTTATGTGAGCACAGAGATTTATTGCATAAATCTCAGCCTGAAAAATTGTGGAGCAGGTGCCTATGGATTCCTTAATTCGGCAATCTGGGCCAAGCACACCTACTCCAGATCCTCCTGTGTCCAATTTTGAACCATCAGTGAACCAGGACAAAGAATCCCTTTCAACAGGTCTTTCCGTTGCCCATTCAAGGCGATTACCAATAACAACCTTATACTTCTGGTCAAAATTGTATTTTGTTGTCATCTTATCACAGACAGACAAGGCAAGTTTATCTGGTTGTACTTCCCTTAGAATTTCCAAATGGCCTACGAAATCTCCGGGCATAAAGTGTTTCGTTCTGCAGAGAGTCAGTGCCTGTTGCATCGCCTCTTTTTTCACCTGAATGTGTAGAGGTGTTAACCTCAGAATCACTTTCATTGCTGCAATCGGACAGGTACTCATAGCACCTGTAATACTGAGGCAGGCCATGCGTTGTAGTTTCCGCAGTGATGCCTGTGCTGTGATTTGTTTCACTTTTGGCAACCATATAAGTGACGCGCAGGTGATCGTGGGTCTTACAACACTAGTATATGCCCAATGGGTAATTTTTGGCTGTAGTCCCCAGTTTTTACCCAGAAGCCGACGGCATGTGTTTAACGCCACTGCTGATTTCTTTGTAATCTTGTTGATATGTGAGTTCCACGTGAGTTTTTGGTCTAGAATAATTCCTAGATACTTAACCTCTGTAGAAAACTCAATTCTTGTACCCTTCAAGTAGGGAGCTTGAAGATTACATTAGTTTTCCTCCACAATGTGGGAATGTATCCTAACTTTAGGCTTCCCTTGTATAATTCGCAGAGTATTGGCAGTATATCCTTTATGCATTTCTGCAAAAGTGCCGGAGAAATGCCATCTCCACCAGGTGTCTTGTAGGGTTTGAAAGTATTTATCGCCCATTCAACTCTGTTTTCTGTAAAAATATTATTAGCAGTGTTAAGACCGTTAATTAAGCTTAGCTTAGTTGTAGCTCCGGAGGAATTGTCCTCCTCCTCAACTGGCCTCCACGATCCTGGGAAGTGTGTGCTTAACAGAAGCTCCAATGTTTCCTTAGATTCTGTCGTAAAGTCCCCGTCTGGTTTCTTTAGTAGGCCTATTTCATTCGTATGATCTTTTGATAGGACTTTCTGAAGGCGAGCTACCGTGGGCGTTTCTGATAAGCCCTCAAAAAACTACGCCATGCATTCCTTTTAGATCTGCGAATTTCTTTATTATATGAGGTTAGGGCACTTCTATATTGCTCCCAGCTCTCATCGCTGCCACTGGTTTTGGTTTTATTTCTTTCCTAGTACTTTGTCGAAGTTTTACTGTACAGTTGTTTTCATATGCTGTGTGTAGCGCTTTATGAAAGTCAATAGAGGCTGTTTCCAGTTCCTCAATTGTGTTTATATTAATATTCGTAAGTTCTTCCACTTCACACTTTAAGTGGCCTTCGTACGAGACCCAGTCTGTTAGTTTCGGAATACGAATTTGAGTTTTAGGTTCTTTATTAGTCTTTATCTCAAACCTTAAATATTTATGATCCGATATTGAGGCTTCATTTGAGACATGCCAATTATATATTTCAGAGCTAATTTGAGGAGTGGCTAACGTAATGTCCAATACCTCTCGCCTGTTTTTAGTTATAAAAGTGGGTTCTTTACCCCTATTTATTATATCTATGTTAATACTAGAAATAAATTCGAAAAGGTACTCACCCCTTGTATTTATGTCCGTACTACCCCAAACTGTATGGTGTGCGTTTACATCACATCCCAGGATGAGGTTTCTATTTCTATAATTGCAGTAGGAGAGCAGGTCCCTTACCAGCGGAGGTGGGGCTTCCATCGTGTCTCCCGGGAAATACGCCGTTGCAATGATTACCTCTTGCGTACCTCCTGATATAGGCAGTGTAGCTTCCACAGCTACCAAATCCCTAGATATAAATTTATTTAATGTTACGAATTTAATCGATGTCTTAATGAGCAATGCTGCTCTTGGAATGACATCTGTTTCATTACAGTAGGTTAACTTACCTACTGGTGTAGTAAGTTTCCTTACTACGCCTCCATACACATAAGGCTCTTGAACTAGCACTATATCGGTGTTAGTGGTGGTGAATGTTTTGTTCAACACATCAGAGGCAGTTTTGCAGTGTTGAAGATTCACTTGCAGCATCTTTATATTACTGCTAGACATCACGTTTTGTTCAGAGCCACGTCGCAGCTAGGAACTTGTTTCCCTTTGTGCGTGATTCCGACGGCCCGTGGTGTCTTGGAGTGTGTAGGTGTGGTATTTGGTAGAGGCTTTGAGGCAGCCTCTTTACCTTTACCTAATTTTAATCTGGAATTTTCAGTGTTAATATTGGTGGCATTACTCCCTGCCTCCTTTTTTATATTAAGCTTACCTGTAGCAGTGCTAGTAGTGGCTTTTCTGGCAGTGACGTCGGTAGGCTTTTTGTTGGGTTTTTTACCCTTTAGCCTAATCGTTGTCTGGCCAAATTTGTAGCTGATTTTGAAATCAGCTTTTTTAAGGGTGTTTAAGAACAAAGATATATTATTCAAAAATAATATTGTAGAGTATATATATATATATATATATATATATATATATATATATATATATATATATATGTTGGTATTATTCAATAGATATATACAAAACGTAATAAACTGCTACTAAATATCATAATTACTGTGATGGTTATATCATGTTGTATCTTATAAATATACAGGTGAAGACTAGTAGTTAGTCAGTTGATGTATAGGCATCATATCAAATCAAATACATATTAAAAGGTTTAAAAGACTTTTATTTATAACCCTTCCAACAGGTTATGGGTCCAGTGTTGCGCTATTTAAATTATTAGTTACTGTGCATCAAAATGGAAACAAAAATTAATAGACGATACATACAGCCATTTAATGGTGAACGTTATGGTATTTGGAAATTTCGTATAAGATCTTTGCTTTCCGAATTGCAAGTTTTGTGTGTTATTGATGACGAAACACCTGAAGAAATTTCAGAAGAATGGAAGAAGACTTAGATGCTATATACGAAAGACGAAGTTTAGCAACACAATTATCATTACGAAAACAGTTGCTTGGTTTAAAATTAAAAGGTGATATGACATTATTGCAACATTTTACCAAATTCGACGAAATTATAAGTGAACTAATATCAGCAGGGGCAAAATTAGATGAAATGGACAAAGTATCTCATTTACAGTTGACTCTTCCTTCTCAGTATGACGGAGTTATAACAGCACTCGAAACATTAAGTGAAGACAATTTAAATATCGCCTTTGTGAAAACACGTTTATTAGACTACGAAATAAAATTGAACACAGAAGAAAGTAGCAGTTATAAAGTTTTACATTTCGGCAACACTGCAACTGCAAGTACATCGTCAATGCAACCGACCAAAAGATTCAAACGAAAAATATAAAATCAGAAATGGAAACATGCTAAACAGCAAAAATATTTTAAGAAGAATCCACATAAATCATTTCCTAAAAATTCTAATCTTCAATGTGATTTTTGTGGAAGAAGAAATCAAGTAAAAAATGACTGTTTTCATTATAAGCGACATATGAAGAACAAACAAGAACGACCAAGAACTATTCAAAATGTGCAGGTGCAACAAGATGTCGGAAATAGTTTTGCTTTTATGTTCAGATCCAATGACAGTCAACAAGTAATCAACAACAACGAAATTAAGTTTATTTTAGATTCTGAGGCTACAGATCACGTTGTAAATCGCAACGATATTTTTTCTAGCTTTTTAGATCTAACAGTTCCTTTGCAAATTGGAGTGGCAAAGTCAGGAATATCTGTAACAGCATACGGGAAAGGCAACATTGAAGTTACAACTAACTTAGGAGTGAAAGGAGTGGTAGAAGATGTCCTTTACTCTCCTGAAGTTCCCTATAATCTGTTATCCGTTAGTCGTATGCAGGGCGCAGGCATGACTGTAATATTTGATAAGGACGGTGTAAAAGTGTTAAAAGATAATCAAATTATACTGTCAGGTGAGCTGTTAAATGGTTTAATGCATGTTATATTTAAAATATCTAAATCTAAATCACATATTAATTTAAGTAACTCAAATAATTATAAAATCTGGCACGAACGTCTAGGTCACACAAGTAAATATAAATTTGAAGAATTAAAACGTCATAAATTATTTGATGACATAAATTGTATTGATTGCGTAAATTCAACTAACGAGATGTGTGAAGCGTGTATATGTGGTAAACAAACAAGACTTCCTTTTTCAAAAGAAAAATCAAAAACTCATATTGATAGACCTTTATTTATAATTCATTCGGATATATGTGGTCCAATTACACCACCAACAATGGATAATAAAAATTATTTCGTTACGTTTATAGATAGTTATACACACTACACTGTAACTTATTTAATGAGTCGAAAGTCTAATATTTTAGCAATTTTTCAAGATTTTGTAGCCAAAAGTGAAGCACATTTCAATTTAAAAATCGTTAATTTATATTGTGATAATGGTACTGAATACTTATCAAATGATTTTAAAGATTTTTGTAAACAAAAGGGTATAATGTACCATTTAACCGTTCCACATACACCACAACAAAATGGCGTAGCAAAACGCATGAACCGAACTTTAACGAAAATGGCCCGAACCATGGTTCATGCCGCTGCACTTGATAAATGCTTTTGGGGAGAAGCAATATTAACATCAACTTATTTAACAAATATATTACCTACAAAAGCTATATCTCCTAATAAAACGCCATATGAATTATGGCATAATAAAAGGCCCAAGTTAAGTATATTAAGAATTTTTGGTTCTACCGCTTATATACATAATAAAACAAGAAAAGGTAAATTCGATAATAAATCGTCTAAAGCCATACTTGTTGGGTATGAACCAAACGGGTATAAAATGTGGAATGTAGAAACGGATAAGTTTTTTATAGCTAGGGACGTTATTTTTGATGAAGTACATTTTAAGAACTCTAGACCAGTTAAAAATGAAAATATATCTGTTGATAAATTAAATTGTAAAAAATCAAAATTAGAAATTCCATTACATCAATCAATAGCGGAAAATGACCTACTGACTTCCGAACAAACAGTTGAAAATAAAAAAATAGATAACCAGTCTATATATAAAACCAGGAAAAGTGAAAGATTAATAAATCGTCCAGCTATCTCCTATAATGAAGATAAAGATGACGATATTTACAATCATCTTTTGTCAATAAATGTGTTGACAACAAACATTCCTAAATTGTATTACGATATTTTTAAAAGGGATGATAAACTTCAGTGGGAGATGGCAATAAGAGACGAAATAAATTCACTAAATTTAAATAAAACCTGGTCACTGGTTGATAAACCTATCAGCAAAAATGTCATTGATTGTAAGTGGGTGTTTACAATAAAAAACGATGAATTCGGAAAACCCACCAGATATAAAGCACGATTAGTTGCAAGGGGCTTTAGTCAACAATATTTATCAGACTATGATGAAACTTTTGCGCCTGTAGCTAGAATTACAACTTTCAGGTTTTTATTAGCTTTCTCAAACCAATATAATATTCTAATACATCAAATGGATGTAAAAACTGCCTTTTTAAATGGTACTTTACAAGTATATATATGAAAATACCAGAAGGCATAGAAGCAAAAGAAAATCAAGTCTGTAAATTACATAAATCGTTATATGGATTAAAACAATCGTCCAGATGTTGGTACGAATGTTTTGATAAAACTTTAAAAGACAAAGGTTTTAAAAATTCTAAAGTTGAACCGTGTTTATACATTCTAAACAAAAATGATATTAATAAAAACATATACGTAATATTATATGTTGATGATTTATTAATTGCAACTAAAGACAAAAATACTTTAGTAAATTTTAAAAGATATTTAGCAAGCTGTTTTAAAATGTTAGACTTACCCTAGACTTAAAATTAACTTATACAAGATGTGACTTTGAAAATCTAATAACTGGCTATGTTGACTCAGATTGGGGTAATAATGAACTAGTTAGGAAAAGCACAAGCGGTTACATATTTAACGAAGCCGAATATATGGCATTATTTGAATCAGTGAGAGAAGCTATTTGGTTAAAATCTTTATTAAGTAGTATTAATATAGATATTTTAAAGCCAATATTAATATATGAAGACAACAATAGTTGTATAAGTATAGCCAATAATCCATCAGATCATAAAAGATTAAAACATATCGATATTAAATACCATTTTTTAAGGAACAAGTTCAGAAAAAGGTAATAACATTAAAGTATATTCCCACAGGTGAACAACTGGCTGATGCTTTTACCAAGACACTTCCAGCTTCAAAGTTTGCTGAGATCCGATGTAAAATAGGACTACATAAAATGTAATTATTTTTTTGTTCATATTCAAATATAGGGCTTTGTTTATTTGTTTTGAGTGGGAGTGTTGGTATTATTCAATAGATATATACAAATCGTAATAAACTGCTACTAAATATCATAATTACTGTGATAGTTATATCATGTTGTATCTTATAAATATACAGGTGAAGACTAGTAGTTAGTCAGTTGATGTATAGGCATCATATCAAATAAAATACATATTAAAAGGTTTAAAAGACTTTTATTTATAACCCTTCCAACAATATATATATATATATATATATATATATATATATATATATATATATATATATATATATTAGTATATGATATGTTTATATCGCTGAATTCAGAAAAAATTACTCTATAGAATAACCTAAAAATAAACATATGTTCCCATTGAAAATAAGAAAGTTGTGTCTCGTATTTTGAGAACCACAGGTCAAAAAAAAATTATTTTTTTTGGTCATTGTATTAGTCTTGTAAAATGGTGGTTCTTTGCTAATTTAACCAACCTCGTAGCTCTTATAGTTCTCGAGATAGCAATGGTGGCACGCTTAAATGTAACACCCTGTATATATATATATATATATATATATATATATATATATATATATATATTATCGTTTATAACCCTTCTACCATTTCTGGTGTAGGGTATTCCGTTTGTTTAACATTTATTTTATTTTCTTTTTCTTTTTAATTATTAATTATTTGCGGTAAATTTTTTCCATTCTGCTCCGTCCTTCGCCTTGTCTTGTGTTTCTATTTTTGTTATTCCCTTATTTGTTAATAAAGTATGGATCGTTTGGTCCCATGTTACTTGTGGTCTTCCTGCTTTTCTTCTTCCTTGTATCTTGGTTTGCTAGATTCTTTTAACTTTCTGCTGCTTGTATTTTTTGTTCTTGTCTTTTTGTCAGTACCCACGTTTCGCTTCCATAGGTAAGTACAGGGAGGTACATAGTTTTGTACAGTGTTAATTTGGTTTCCTGTTTGATCATTTTGTTGTTTAGAATCGTCTTATTGATAGGTTGAAATACTTTATTTGCAGATTTCAGCCTGTTATTTAATTCGGCGTCCATCCTTCCGTCGCTCGTTATGTGAGTAGTAAGATAACCCACTTTCTGCGTTTTGGAATGCAGACCAATATGGCGGCCGGAATATTAACGACTCGTGAATGGGGTTAATAAATAGTTTTAATAGGCTTAATTGAATGGTATGTGAATTTTAAGTACATATTTAGATGTAAAATAAATGATACATAATTTTAAAATGAAGTATGTGGATTACAATAAGCTGTTTCATTGGAAATTTGAAAAAATGTAATAAAATTTGGTAAATTTATTTGAGTACGTCTATGTGCACGGGGTTGAATCTGGCTAGATAATAGGCCGCATATAAATGGTACTTAACACAACACCTGCATGCGGCTACGGTAATAAATATGACCCTTGTGCAGGTACACAAAAGAGCCCGTCGTTAGGAAATATTTTATCGCGGCTGGATATGCTTATGCTATAAGGGTGTCCTAATGGTACTTCTAAATATTTATCTGATTCCTATTCTTACCTTATTTTCTATTATATAAGGAGCTAGAAAATATTTTTTGTCAGTATACCTATAGTTTCTGACTGTGTGGTTCATTTTGAAAATGTCTTCACAAAATTTTGATAACTTTGTTATACCTCCTTCAGGAGTTGTTTCAAAACAAAAATTTAGAATACTTGAAAATATTGTATTAAGAAAACCATTCGCGTCAACTTCAACGAACGTTAATGAGTTTATAAAAAATATTAACTCGTTGAACGCTGATGTGGTGCATCGTGACTATGATTCCGGTATTTCTCCATCACCGGTAACGGCAGCAGACTTCGAGAAGGCTCTTCAGGAAGTGTGCGACGAGAACTTTGGTGATGAAGAAGAAATTGTACCTCGTAAAAAGGTGCGTGTGGAACGCCTTTCATTACCATCGCCGGAGTTGGAGCCGCTAGTGATCTCGTCACCGCCGGAATCGGAGAACGGAGAGCCGTACGCCCAGCAGCTAGTGTGCAGCGAAGATGATGAGACCCCGGACATCACGGATATACCAGACTGCCCGTTGGTATCTGACTGGGTTATAGAGAATATGGACCTCATCACCGGAGATGCAGAAACTGCCAGATTTACTCTACCGCCTAATAAAGATGTAGCCGACAACAATGACCGTCTACTGAGAGGAACACCGATTCCTCTAGATAGTACGCGGAAAGTGTTTATTACGGTCGGCTTAGAACCAAATCCGGTACCGCGAGTGATTGTGAGGCTTGTGGGTAATGTAATAAAAAAAACTTATATAGACATTTTAGATTACGTTAGATTAGTGAATTATTTAAAAAAACTTGAATTAAAAAGTAAATGTAGCGATAAAGATATGAACAGAATATACAGTCTCGTTTGGGCTGATTTCAGTATATTACCGCGGGAACAATTGAAGTGTAGATTTAAGAATCAGTTTATAGTGTTAAATAAGGAGCATGTTAGGAATTTAATTAGGTTAGAGAATATAATAGTAAACGTAATAGATAGTTACAATGTAAAATATAAAAATTTTTGTTATGTATATAAATTTTTTTTACAAAATGTAGTAATATTTAGTATAAGAAATCAGTTAGACATAAAAGATAGTTTATATGAATATTTATTTTTTAAGAATTTAGATTTTAAATTAATATTTATAGAATATTATACGTATTATTACAATAAATTATATAAGGATGTAAAGTCTGTAAATACTTTTATTTTAAAAGAAAAAAAATATATTACATAAAGAACAATCATGTTTCGTATTTTTAATTACCTCCCGTTTACACCTGTTTCAATAAGAGAGTCCAGTGAGAAAAATTTGTAGAGTCGTCAACCAATGGGGGTTTAATTTTGTAAAAAGGTAAGGTATAAAATAAAATAATAAAATAACTTTATATAGATGCCTGAGTACCTACAAATATTCGCTGCAGAAATTGCATACTTTTATTTATTTATTTATTAACATCAAAAAAAAAATTTAAACTATTGAAATTAAAAGAAAGAAAAGCATTTGTTAAATGCTATAAATCTTATCTCAGATCCCCATCTTCAACGCAGGTATAAAACTCTTCCCAGGGTTGTAACAAAAATTTTGTTCGAATCTAACATTATGATAATGTACCCTTGAAAATATACAGGTTGGTTAAATTTTTTTAATACCACCCTGATCACGTAGTAAAAAGATTGCATATAAACAAAAAAAAGCAAAGGAAAAAATTCAGTCGTTGAGTATCACTCGGGTCAATATGGACAGCGGAAATCAAATAAATTTCGATAACTTTTTTCGTATTTGTGAGGAAATTATTATTTCTTCGTTAAGTGAAGAAGAAGAAGTAGAAATGCAACAAGAAGATTATGACGCTTTTTATGAAATTTGTGGAAACTTAATAAGTGAAAGTGTACAAACTGGTGGAGGTGGTGTGGGTGGTGTAAATCGGGAACGTTTCAACATTACTTCCGATATTGAAAAACACATAAAACAGTTTAATTTAACTGGGAGAAAAATAACATTTTCTTTGAATGATCCACCTGTACAAGAAGATCCTATAATATGGTTCTACGATAGCATAAAAAACGTTATAGATTTTGTGTTGCAATCAGTGAATCCTCAAGATTATGTCGGATTTATATTTCAAACTCCATGTCTGGAACATGGACCAGCTTGGCTCAGCTTCAGGCGTGCAGATCAACTTCACGTTGATGTTTTGTGGGAAGCATTGACCAAAATATTGCAAAGCAATAAAGAAGTATTTTCCGAAGGGCAATTCACAGTCGAGATGACCAGGGTATCTATGCCTTCTGGTTCAGGAAAATTAAAAGGACATGGCTTAATGTATTCGGAATTTTGTCGACGGAAACATGGTATATTGGAAATAGAAAATACAGATAATTTCTGTTTACCTCGTGCACTTGTAGTTGCAGAATCATTAGTGAAAAATGATCCATGTTTAAAATATATTGTTAAAAATACACATGGAATACAAACTACAAGAACACATGAACTTTTAAGAAATGCAAGAGTTAATATAGGTACTAATGGCGCAGGTATTCCAGAATTAACTGAATTCCAACGTTATTTTTCTAATTATAACATATGTGTATATGAGTTTAATAGCCGTTAAAAAATTAATATTTGAAGGTGCAAAGGGGAAAAATCTTAAGAGACTGAATCTTTTGTACTATCAAAACCATTACTCTGTTATAAAAAGTTTACCTGCAGCATTTTCGTGCAAATATTTTGTTATTTTGGGCAGTAGAATTTAATATAGTCACTTTAATAAATATATTATTTATTATAAACTTGAAATTACAACGCAACTTATATTGTTAACATCTCACACTTTTTATAACAATTGAACATACTTGTGTTGGTTACACCATATTGCCAACTTAAAATATATGTCACTATACATATGACTTTTTGTTTCTAACACTCCTCCTCAAATTAGTCATATTTACAGTGATTGATATTAATATAAATATTATTCATGTTTAAGATTTATTGAGTTACAAAAGGATTCAAGTCTTTTACCATTTACACATTTAGTCAAAACATCAGCAATTTGAACATTAGTTTGAACATAGTTTAAGATTAACTGTTTGTTCTTTACTAGCATTTTAATAAAATTATATTTTATATTTACGTGTTTTAGTCGTTTATGATCAATCTTTTCTGTTAATTTGATGCATGACTGATTGTCTTCAAAGCATTTAATTTTTATATTTTCTTCACCAAGTTCTTCAAGTAGTCCTTGAGTCCATACTCCTTCTGAAGCTGCAATCGCTAAAGCGATATATTCTGCCTCTGTCGAGCTTAAGGCTACTGTTGGTTGTTTTTTAGTATACCAAGATACAGCACAACCAAAAACCTTGTAAATAAAACCGGTAGTAGATTTGCCATCTATTACATCGCTTCCCCAACTAGCATCAACATAACACACTAGTCGATCATCTGTATTCACTGGAGACTTTTCATAAGTTAAGCAATGTTTAATAGTTCCTTTTATATATCTTAGGATTCTTTTAAGTCCTAACCACACTGTTTGGTTAACTGGTTTGTCTTGGTAGCGACTGTAATAATTTACAGTGGCGCTTAAATCAGGTCTGGTTCCCATTACTGCATATATTAAACACCCAATTAGTTCACGATAAGGAACTTGAAGGTTTTCTTCTTCATTTTTATTTATTTGAATTTTAAATTTATCACATGGAGTTCTTACACATTTACAGTCGATCATATTGAATCTTTCCAATATTCTCAACAAGTAAGCTGATTGATTTAATTTGACTTGGTTTTGTGTTCTTTCGATTTGAATACCTAAAAAATATGTTAATTTTCCTAAATTCTTCATTCGAAATTCAGTATTTAGTTTATTCTTGATTATTTCTAGTTGTTCAGAATTGTTCGTCGCAATTATTAAATTGTCAACATATAGTAGAATGTAAATCTTAAATTGTTTTTCTATCTTCAAATATAGGCAAGGATCGTATTGAGATGCTTCAAAATTATTTTTCTTCATGAAGCCATCAAAACGAGCATTCCAATAACAGGGTGACTGTTTTAAGCCATATAGGGTTTTGTTCAATTTGCACACCATGTATTTGTTATCAATATAACCACTAGGAGGGTTCATATAAATTTCATCATTTTCTGATAATTCTCCATGTAGAAAGGCTGACTTAACATCCATTTGTTCTGCAATTAAGTCATCTTTAAGAATGAACGTTAATAGTATTCTAAAAGTTGACAGACGTGCCACTGGAGCGTAAATTTCTGATATGCTAAAATCTCTCTTTTGCATGAAACCTTTGGCAACAACTCTTGCTTTATATTGCAAAATGTTTCCGTCTTTGTCTCTCTTAACTTTAAAGACCCATTTCGAATCTATTATTCTTTTGTTTTCGGGCCTTTTAACTAAGGTCCAAGTTTTATTTTCCTCTAATGAATTTATTTCATCTTTAATGGCTTTTAACCACTCTTCAGATTCTTCGCTTTTTCTTGCTTCTTCTACTGTTTTTGGTACTTCCTCTAATGTTTCCATACTTAGAGCCAAATGAGCAAAATCATTGTCTTCTAAATTGTAATCTTCTAAATATGTTGGCTTTCTTGTTATTCTGTTGCTCCTCCTTATTTCTACATTTCCATTTTTTCTGTCTTTATTTTCTTCTGTATTATTTAAATTTTCTGTCGCTACGTCTTCTTCAGAATCTTCATTATGTACAGTTAACTTTTTGTTTTTGATGGTTCCAATGTTTCTGTTTTCATCAAATATTACACTGTCACTGATTACAATTTTGTGTTTTTCAGGATTCCATAGTCTGTAACCATTGTCATTATAGCCGACCATAATTAGAAATTCTGTATTTGTATCTAGTTTATTTCGCATTTCTTTGGGTTTGTATGTATATGCTAGAGACCCAAATATTTTAATTTTGTCCATTTTAACTTTCTTCTGGTAAAACATTTCAGCGGGTATTCTATTGTTTTCCAATGCTGTTGTTGGACTTCTATTAATTAGGTAGGTAGCACATAATGCTGCTTCTCCCCATAAGGTTTTAGGTAGTTCCGAGTCTAGAAGTAGAGCTTTAATTTTTTCTATTAGAGTTCTATTAGCTCTTTCTGCTACACCGTTCAATTCTGGTGTGTATTTAATAGTATGTAGCGTTCGTGAAATGTGCTGGTAAGAAAGCGAGTACACGCCACTGGTAACGGCGATAAGGGTGGTGTGCGCATGAAGAGTGGGAGAGAGGACAGGAAAGGTCGAGCGACAGTGTTGAGCGGGAACTGGTCGTGTGATGCACGTATGATATTTTTGTTTTGTAAAGTAGAGGTTAGCGTTACTGTGTATGTTTATAAAAGTGTTACTCGAATGTATCTTCTGTTGAATATATATATACTCGTTAGAAAATATATGGTGTTAGTTATTTTGATCCACGTTACATTGGTGGCAGCGGTGGGATCTGTTGTTGTTTTGTCTAACGAGTATAGTGGGTGAACTTTGAACTATGGCTGACATTCAGTGCCCGCGATTTAAGTCAGGTGACTTCGGAGAGTGGCTGGAGACTTTTGAGGCATTTGCGGAGCTCAAGGCCTGGAATGATGAACGCAAACTCATTGTTTTGCCTCTATTTTTAGAGGGTGCGTCTAAACAAGCGTATCAGAGCTTGTTGGTTGCGCAACGTGCAACTTGGGCGCTAACATGTGAAGCGCTTAGAAATATCTTTAAACAAGAAGAAGATGGGGCAGAGAATTATTTTCGAGCACGACGTCAAGAACCGAATGAGACAATTGCGTCGTTCGCTGCGGGAATTCGGGCACTAGGAAACAGGGCATTCGTAGAGCATAATGATGTAACTCGAGAGAAGCTGTTATTGGGACAATTTCTAATGGGGCTGGACAGACAGGTAGCGGAAGAAACTATCAGAAAGAATCCGACAACACTTGCAGAAGCTGTGATTGCGGCGCAAACCGCCTTGCGCGTTAAGAAAGCTATTGATGAGATTCGTCAAAATAAAGAAGGAAATGATGCTCCACAATCGGCCGTTGATAAGCAAGTAAATTTAATTAATTCTACGGTTAGTAGTAGTATTGAAGAACTTAAAAGCCGAGTAGATGAACTGACAAACATTGTTCATAAACTTGTTGTAAAAGACTGCGACAATAATTATGAAGAGGGTGAAAACCAAAAGCGACGTTTTGAGCGAGTACGGTTTCGTTCACCGGTATATTCGCCAGCGCAGTCACCAACACGTGCAGCGCTACGTTCAACGCCGCGTTCCGCGGTGCGCTCTCCTACCCGTGGCGCGGTATACGATTCTAGGCGGCCGTCAAGTCCATCACGTCTAAATTTACAGCCCCCATCGTCGTATGAGGAACAACGTGGCAGCTGGCGCCAAAGTAGGAACTCTCGGGACACAGGAAGACGATGCTATACTTGCGGAAGATTCGGTCACTTCAGTAGAGACTGTCCGAGTAGATTTTCACGGTCAACTCGGTTCAACGAAGACCAATCGGGAAACTAAATCAGGTGTTGCAACGCCCCGTACAGACACCTGCCATAACATCGGGGCAACTTAATGAAGATGAAAACATAGTAAGAGTGCGTGGTACTGTGAATGAGCTGTCAGTGACAATCTTAGTAGACACGGGTGCGTCGAGGTGCTTCATGCGCAAAGACTTGTGGGACAGAGTTGGAAATGGGCGAATACGGCCCTGTAGTGTAAAAATTATACAAGCTAATACTGACCCATTGACAGTAATTGGACTCGGAAATGTGGTAGTGAGAATAAAAGACTTTGTTGCACACACTGAAGTTACAATTTGTGAAAATTTAGCAGAGCCGTTTGTAATTGGCTGTAATTTTATTAGAAAACATAAATGTGTTGTGGATTTCGCCCGAAATTGTATTTTTATAAACGGAGACTATGTCGAGGACTGCTCTGTACTGCCTGCGGTGGCCAGTTTGTGTGAAACGGTAGTGATTCCGGGTCGTGCGGAACTTGTCTGTCTGGTGGAAGTGTCGGGCGAAGCATATGATGTGCCAAGACTTATTGAACCGTCGTCTAAGTGTATGAACAAAAGTGGTTGCATGATAGGGCGATCTATAATAAATGGAACTAGTGGAGCGATATTGTTGTGTAATCCTGGCGTAGACCCTGTGACAATAAGGAGAAATACAAGAGTGGGAACGGCGCTCGCGTGTACAGTAATAGATCAACAAGTAGGGTCTGATAGTGATCTATCGGTAAATTTATTTAACTGGGAAGAAGCTACACAAAATCTCAAAGAAGACGAATTACGACGGGCAAAGCAATGTGTTGGACAATATGTAAATGTAGTATCTAAGAATAAAATGGACAGAGGACGTACCAGTGTACTGACTCATAAAATAAACACTGGATCTGCGCAACCTATTCGACAGGTCCCCCGTCGATTACCATTTGCCCACCGTGCGGAAGCGCAACGAGAACTAGAAAATATGTTGGAATCCGGCGTGATCGGCCCTTCACAATCGCCGTGGTGTTCCCCCGTCGTTCTCGTTAAGAAAAAGGATGGATCTTTGAGATTCTGCATTGACTTTAGAAAGTTAAATGAGGTAACCATTAAAGACAGTTACCCCCTTCCTAGAATTGACGCAGTACTGGACTCATTATCAGGATCGACACTTTTCACGGCGTTGGATCTCCAGACGGGATACTGGCAGTGCGACGTCGCTGTCGAGGACCGCCAGAAGACGGCATTCTCCATTGGTACTGGTCTGTATCAATTTAATGTACTTCCGTTCGGGGTCTGCAACGGCCCTGCCACTTTCCAGCGCTTGATGGATGTAGTGCTGGAAGGGCTGAATTGGGAGTCTGCACTGGTGTACTTAGACGACGTTATTGTTTTCGGACGAAATTTCGAAGAACATTTAGCGAGGTTGTCAACGGTCTTTGAAAGATTACAAGCAGCTGGATTGAAGGTAAACCCTAAAAAGTGTCGTCTGTTTCACCAAAAAGTGGAATTCTTAGGCCACATAGTTAGTTGTGATGGAATTGCTACAGACCCCAATAAAGTACGGGCAGTAAATGAGTGGCCTATTCCAATGAATTTAACTGAATTGCGATCATTTCTTGGCCTCGCATCATACTACCGCCGATTTATAAAGTCTTTCGCGAGTATTGCAAGCCCGCTTCATAAACTGTTAAATAAGGGGGAGCGATTTTGTTGGACAGATGAGTGTGATGTGGCATTCCGAAAACTCAAACGGTGTTTAACGAGCGCCCCAATTTTGGCGTATCCTCGACCGGAGGAACAATTCACAATCGACGTCGATGCCAGCGGAACCGGGATCGGGGGCGTACTAAGTCAGTATCAAAATGGAGAGGAACGAGTCGTGGCTTACTTCAGTCGGGCGCTTACCAAACCCGAACGACGCTACTGTGCTACACGGCGAGAATTGCTTGCCCTTATTGAGGTCTGTCGACATTTCAAAGGCTATTTAATAGGCGCCCCCTTTATGGCGCGAACGGACCATAATTGTTTGCAGTGGCTGCGAAATTTCCGGGAGCCCGAAGGTCAGGTCGCTAGATGGTTAGAGACGTTGTCAGAATACGATGTGCGAGTTATACACCGCCCTGGAAAGAAGCATAGCAATGCCGATGGCCTGTCTCGGCGACCATGTGTACAATGCGGGTCCGACGATTTTAGTGCGGAAGGGAACATAAAAATTTGCGTCTTAAATAATGAACTAAATAATAGTCCAAGTGCGGAAATAAACCTAAAGCAGATAGAAATAGCGCAACTAGAAGATGAGTGTTGTGGAGCAATAATAAGACTGATTCGGGGACAATTAAAGGATACGTCGAATTTGTCCGTTGCGGCACGGAGATTATGGAATTTAAAACCTGAACTAGTTGAAGACATATTGTGTGTGCCGGATAATGATAGTGGGGCGCGTAGGTTTCGAGTACTGGTTCCTGAACGTTTCGTCAACGAATTAATAAAAGTATACCATGGTAGCGCGTCCGCGGGTGCACATCTTGGGGTAAACCGAACTGTCAGTAAATTGCGTCAACGATTCTTTTGGATAAACATGCAAAAAGATGTGGCCAACTGGTGCCAAAGGTGCGAGGATTGCAACCGCCGAAATTCACCAGCACCAACCGCAAAAGCTCCATTACAATCGTCTTTTGCGAGTCGACCACTAGAGCGTATAGCCATCGATATTTTATCTATATCTCCACCTTCACTTCGGGGAAACAAATATATAATGGTAGTAGGCGATTATTTTACAAAGTGGGTCGAGGCGTTTGCACTTCCAGACCAAACTGCGGAGACTGTTGCTCGTGTTTTGGTAAATGAGTTCATCTGTCGATACGGGGCGCCCGAAACAATACATACCGACCAAGGGCGTCAGTTTGAATCAGTGTTATTTAAAGAAATGTGCGTTTTGTTAAACATAAACAAAACTAGAACGTCACCGTTTCACCCACAGTCAGACGGCATGATTGAGCGTTTTAACCGAACGTTGCTCAACATGCTGAGTCACTGGGCTGGAGAGAATCAGAAAACGTGGGACGAGAATCTGTCACAGGTCATGATGGCCTACAGGAGCAGCAAACATGAAAGTACCAAATATACGCCTTTTTCTTTAATGTTCGGACGTGAGATTCGATTGCCTCTTGACGCGCAATACGGGGTACCACCCGATACTTCCTGCAAGTCTAATCAAGAGTTTGTTCAACAATTACGTACCTCGCTTGACCGTGCCCACGAAATGACACGGCAGCATTTACAAGCTACTCATAAACGTCAAAAAGAGTATTATGATCGAAATACACGAATACCATCGTATAAGGTCGGTGACACTGTCTGGTTACATCAAGTGACACCTAGAGTAGGGGAGAGCTCTAAACTTCATCGGCCCTGGACCGGCCCCTACAGAGTCATTAAAGTTATGGGATTAAATACACTGCGTATTCAACACTGCGCGTTGAAACACAAACGGTTGGTAGTGCACACCGACCGATTAAAACCCTGCGCCGAAGTACCATCTCCAGAGCAGGCCCAGCGTGAGGAACGCGCTAAGAGGAAACCAGGACGACCGTGTAAGAACGCCACACCAAGACAACAACCACAGCAATCTGGGTTCCATTTAGAAGAGCTGACGGAAGATTTATTCAAGGCACCCTCTGATTATGCTTTGGCGCATTGTGTGGCGGAAGATCTCCATATGGGCTGTGGAATCGCAGTGCAATTCCGTAAACGATTTAATGGAGTAGAACAGTTACGACGGCAAAATATTCGCACCGGAGGTGTAGCCGTCTTGCAATCTCGTGGTCGAGATTTATTTTACCTGGTGACTAAAAAACATAGTAATCAGAAGCCTACTTATGGTGCGTTGGCGAGCAGCCTTCGAGCTATGCGTCGTGAGGCTGAATGTCGAGGAATTAGTAAGATAGCCATGCCACTAATAGGGTGTGGGTTAGACAGACTGGATCCGTCAGCTGTTAGAATGATTATTCGAGAAGTATTTGGCAATAGTAATATTAAAATTCGTATTTGTCGACTACCTTTCCGTCTAGGTCGCAGCCAAGTTTCTAACGATCAACCAAATACTTCAAGTGCTTCTGAGACGTCACCCTCTTCTAGAAGGCGCTCTAATCAACATGAGAACAAAGCGAGAGAGGAGTGGAGTGCCGAAGATGAGATCCCTCTCGCAGCAGAGAAGGAAATAGATGCTTGGGATGAGGAAGATAATATTCCGCTTGCACGATTGCGGGACGAAATGGCAAGGACATCGCAAAGGAATGCCGGAAGAAAAGAGGAAATAGATGCATGGGATGAGGAAGATAATATTCCGCTTGCACGATTGCGGGACGAAATAACAAGGACATCGCTAAGAAATGCTGGAGGAAACGAAGGAATAGATAGTTGGGATGAAGAAGATGATATTCCGCTTGCGAGATTACGGGACGTGATGGCAAGGGCGTCTCAAAGAAACGAAGAAATATCTGTCTGGAAGGAGGAAGACGATGTTCCGTTGGCAAGACTGCAAGAAGAAATGGCAAGGGAGTCACCCCGGTTACCAAAAGACGACTCTTTTGCCCAGCTGGTGGCCGAGACCAGAAGTCGGCCCTAGTGCTCGCTTCCTGGAGGAAGCTTTTCGAGAGAGGGGAGTAGTGTAGCGTTCGTGAAATGTGCTGGTAAGAAAGCGAGTACACGCCACTGGTAACGGCGATAAGGGTGGTGTGCGCATGAAGAGTGGGAGAGAGGACAGGAAAGGTCGAGCGACAGTGTTGAGCGGGAACTGGTCGTGTGATGCACGTATGATATTTTTGTTTTGTAAAGTAGAGGTTAGCGTTACTGTGTATGTTTATAAAAGTGTTACTCGAATGTATCTTCTGTTGAATATATATATACTCGTTAGAAAATATATGGTGTTAGTTATTTTGATCCACGTTACAAGTATTTTGTATTTTTATACCCTTAGACTCACAAAAGAGTTTAAATTCTCGTGATGTATATTCACCTCCGTTGTCGCAACGTAAAATCTTTATTCTTCTTTCTAAGTGATTTGAAACCCATGTTTCGTACGCTTTGAAACAGTCTAAAGCTTCGCTTTTATTTTTGATTAAATAAATTACTATCATGTGAGTGTAATCGTCGATAAATGTAATTATGTACCTTTTATTATCATAAGTTTCTGGACTAATTGGTCCGCAAATATCCGTATGAATAAGTTCAAGCGGTTTACTGCTTCTTTGTTTTATATGCTTGGTATGTGGGTTCTTTGTTTGCTTACTTTGTACACATATCTCACATATATTACTCATTTCTTCCGATATTTGTTTTGTTTCTAATTTTATTAATTTTTGGTTGGTCATTTTCAGTAAACTGGACAATCCAATATGTCCCATTCTTCTGTGCCATAGTTCTGTTTGGTTACTTTTATTATCTGTAAAATTTATTTGATTTAGTACTACTTCAAAAACGACTTTATACAGGTTTTGTGACTTATAACCAGTTGCAATAACTTTGTCCTCTTTTAATATTAAGGCTTTATCTTCTTTAAATTTTATGCGCAAACCAGCTTTAATCAATTTTTGCACAGATAATAGATTATGACGTATATCTGGAACAAACAGAACGTTTTTAATTTCACCACAGCCATTCTTCAATTTAATATCAATATTGCCAACAGCTGATGCGACACATGATTGATTTGCCTTAGCAACACAGATATTTATGGGATTCTTAAGTTCAACTTGTTTCTTGAAAAACTTCTTAGTATTAATTAAGTGGTCTGTTGCACCGGAATCAAGAAACCATGACACGGTGTTTTTACTTTCCGTGGAGTCGTTTAGTTCTAATGCAGAAATAAATGCAATTTTATTTTCTTCAGTATCTTCCTTTGCTTCATTATAATGTGCTTGTTTGTTAAAATTGTAGCTGTTAGTATTACTCTTGTTAAAACGGCATTCAGACTTTTTGTGTCCTTTTCGACCACAGTGATGACAATTGAATTTAAAATATTCTGAGTCTTTTTTTGTATTCTGATTATTCTTATATGATTTCTGATCATATTTCTTATATGACTTTCCTGTAAATGCAGCTGAAGTTGTTGGTACGTCTTCTGTGTCGTAATTCATTTTCTTTTTAATTTCTTGGTCCATAAACTTGGCTTTAACAAATTCTACTGTTAACTTGTCTTGTTCCATTGTTTCTAAAGCTGTTACAATGTTATCGTACGATTTTGGTAATGTCAAAAGCAAATGGCAAACTAAATCTGTTTCTTCTAATTTTGTACCAGTTCCTTTTAATTCACGAATGGTTTCAACAAATTTACCAAAATGTTTTTCTAATGATTCACCTTCTGTTAGTTTCAACGAAAGTAGTTTTCTTCGTAAATACAGTTGACTTGTAACACTCTTTCTCTCAAACTGTTTTTCAAGTGCTTTCCACATTTCGTAGGCTGTTTGTTTATCTTTTACGATTTCTAAGTGTGAATCTGCTATACAACTTATTATTATTGCTTTACATTTCTTATCCTTCTTGATGAATTCTTGTGTTGCTTCATTCGTATTTTTTTCAATGCATATTTTAACATCTTGTTGGTCTAACATGGAAGTTACTCTAAATTTCCAATTATTAAAGTTCTTTCCATCAAATTGTGTAATTCCATACTTTTCTGTTGTTGTAGCCGTTTCCGTAATTTTTAGGTTAACCACTGGCTTACAAATTTTCTTTTCAAAGACTATACCTTTTTAATTTTAAGCTCTGGGCTTGTCTGGGCCCATAACCTGTTATTTTGGGCAGTAGAATTTAATATAGTCACTTTAATAAATATATTATTTATTATAAACTTGAAATTACAACGCAACTTATATTCTTAACATCTCACACTTTTATATAACAACTGAACATACTTGTGTTGGTTACACCATATTGCCAACTTAAAATATATGTCACTATACATATGACTTTTTGTTTCTAACATATTTTTGCGAACAATGTCACGTTGCTTACAATGTAAGGGGTGGTCATTCTTGTAAAAATATTTGTTCTTATTGCAAATATTCTCCTGCATGTAGTATAACTATTCAATTAATTAAATGTGAACATTGCCAAAGAGAATTCCGTGAACAGCAGTGCTTGGACAATCATTTAAATTTTGAGTGTAAAAGAGTTAAAAAATGTGAACAATGTTTAAAAATATACAAGTGTAAAAAAGGCAGGCTACATGTATGTAGTGAAGTTTACTGTAGTTTTTGTGAATCTTATAAAAAGCCGGGACATATGTGCTATATTATTAAGGACAAAACCGTATTAAAAGGTAATACTTTATTTATTTATTATGATTTCGAGACATATCAAGAAAAAATGCTCGGTAATGATAAAGAGCACGAAATAAATTTATGTGTCATACAGCAGTCATGCTCTACCTGTTGCAACATAGATGATTTGAAACAAATATGTAACTCCTGTGGCATTCGTCAACAAATATTTAAAAAGGACCCGTTGCAAAACTTTTTAACATATGTTTTACTTCCGCGCACTTCATTTTCTTCTGTTATTTGTATCGCACATAATGCAAAATCGTTTGATTGTCAGTTTATTTTAAAATATCTTGTAGAAGAACGCTACCTTAAACCAAAATTAATTTTGAATGGCTCAAAAATTATGCTATTACAAATTAATCATATTAAATTTATAGATTCTCTAAATTATTTACAAATGCCGTTATCAGCTCTACCTAAAGCAATGGATTTACCACCTTCTTTAAAAAAAGGATATTTCCCACATTTATTTAATAAAGTAGCAAATCAAAATTACATAGGACCGTTACCATCCCCTGAATATTATGCTGTAGATAGCATGAATCATTCTGTACGACAAAAGTTTTTGGAATGGTATAATATACAAATAGAGAATAATGTGATATTTGATATGAATAAAGAAATTATCGAGTATTGCGTGTCTGACGTTGAAATTTTGCGTCGAGCATGCGAAAAATTTAGAAATAATTTCATTGAAGATTGTAAAGTATGTCCCTTCAGTGAAGGGATTACTATCGCTTCAGCCTGTAATCGTGTGTTCCGACGTTTGTTTTTGAAGCCGAATACAATTGGTATTATACCACAAAAAGGTTATCGCATGAAAGACAAAAATGAAATTGAGGCTGGTGAGATCGAGAGACAGCTTCCACTTAATGTCACCAGATTCTAATTATAAAGTACAAATTAATGAAGCTACATTACTTATGCGGCGTGTCAAATTAAATCCAAGTATATTATTGGCACACAATAAAGCATTGGAAATGTCTAATGCTAAGTACGCCATTACCAGATCTATTGTAAAAGCAGTTACTATTCCGACCGGTATTCAAGGAAAATCATTAGATAACATATTCTTAGGACAGCTTCCGAAGAGATGCATAATCGGATTTGTCTCAAACAAAGCATTTAATGGCGATTATAAGTCAAACCCTTTTAATTTTGAAAATTTTAAAATAAATTATTTGTCGTTATGTGTAAATGGGCAACAATTACCATCGAAACCATTACAACCGTCATTCAGTGGCAAAAAATCCTACATACAAATGTACAATACATTGTTTTCTGGCACAGGTATTCATTTTGGTAACAGTGGCAACGAAATCGACAGGGACAGTTACCCGAATGGTTACTGTTTATCTGCATTTGATCTCACGCCTGACTTGGCTGCAAATTCTATGTTACACTGCAATTTAACACGACATGGTTCTTTCAGAATTGAAGTTGGTTTTGAAACTGCCCTTACCGAAACAGTAAATTGTGTTATTTACGCAGAATTTGACAATATTATTGAAATTGATAAAAATAGAAATGTAATTGTTGATTATGGTAGTTAGTTTATAAAAATATATCAATTATAAAACTCGTATATATATCTTGTAAAATATAACCACAGAAATTAGTTTGGCTGTGACATTCATACAGACATGGATGCTACATTTATATGTACCGTACTTCAAAAATATTTTAAGAAAAACACAAGTCACTATGGAGTGTATGCTGCGAACAAATTGCCGCAGCATGTAAATTTTCCATGTACAATAATTATAAATACTGACCCTGATACGATGCCTGGTACTCATTGGGTAGCAGTATTTATTGATCGCTCAGGACATGGAACCTACTTTGACAGTTACGGACGACCATCTTTAGTAAAGGAACACAATGAATTTTTAGGAAGAAATACACGCACATGGACATACAATACAGCCTCATTGCAAGATTATTCAACTTCAGTTTGTGGTTATTATTGTTTAGTGTATTTGTTATTTAGAATTAATTGTTATACAAATAATGATTTTGTGAAATTATTTAATAAATATTGTAAATCTGAAAATGATGAATTTATAAGATATATGTTTAATTATTACTTTAATAAAAAATGATGAATTTATAATGTATACGTTTAACTATTACTTTAATAAAAAAAATATTTTTAATTATTTGTTTTATTTCATTCGTTTTTATTTTCTATCATACAGATATATATGTTCATTAGGTAGGTACTAGGTAGGTATACATACGTTGTAGAAAATATTATATTACAAACATTGAATTAAAATTTTCTAGTGATATTTTATTAAATTTACGCAATGAAATACATTTTTATTGAAATATATGATTATGTAATACATAAAAAGTATATTTAAAATATTTATACACATTTAGTTTTCTTTAAATTATTTACATACATTTCATTATTATTATTATTACAAATTAATATAATTAAAAATAAACTAATCTAATTTCATTCTTTTCACGTCATAGGAAATACTATTTACATCTTTAAATTATTTACATAGGTACATTTCATTATTATCATTATTACAAATTAATATAATTAAAAATAACCTAATCTAATTTCATTCTTTTCACGCCATAGGGGATACTATTTACATTATCTATTAGTCTACGTTTCATAAATTTTATATTAAATTTTTTTGTTTCATGTTTTGTGACAACATTGTGAGTAGATGTACATCGAATATTGTCAAAAGAAATTACTGGGCCTTTAATATTACTATTAAAAATCAAATTCTTCAAACATTCAAAATTAATGACTTGGGAATTTTTATAATTTAATGTGAAGCCTTTAACTTTACATACTTCTGTAATCTTTTCACTAGTTGGCGAATAAACTTTGTATGCATAATTCTTCGGTCCACCACACACAAATTCAGTTATATAGTTGCCTAACCCATAACAAGATAACTCATCAGTAAGATCACCCAAAAAGTTACCTGTCGGGGGCTCCCGCTGTCCTGGTGAGTGGCAGTATATAATGGAATCAGTGTCGTAGTATAATACCCTATTACCTAGCTCTTGTAAAAATTTATGGAGTTGTAAACGAGCTTGTGCCGTTGTGTAGGCTGCTATGACCACATTCACAGTTCGAAGTTGTTCGATGGCTTCATTTGCGTGAACCCAGTGTACGTACAGCATCTGGTCACCTGCTAGGATAATCCTCTGAACTTCAATTGCTGGATTCGACAATAATTCATAAAGTTCTTCAGCAGATGATACAGTTGATGTACAAGGTCTATTTTGTGTTTGTGCAAATTTACCTATTAACAAATTAAATGAATATTATAATAAAATTTATATTAATTTTTAAATAAGTTATTTATATTACCCCAGAAAGAATTCAGCATAAGTTTGGCAATTGATCTTTTTCCAGCGTTCTTCTCAATCTTATTTGGATCTAGATGTATTCCTTCATTGATGTAATAGTTCTGAATGTACTCATTCCTAGTTTCATTATCGGAACAGTCGTCGGGATAACCAGAAGCCTCTTGCTTCATTTTTAGAAATGTATTAATGTATTCGACGAATAATCCTCCTGTTTTAGTGTCTGTATTGTAAACAGTAACATTGTATTGCCAAATTTCGTGCACTTGTAAAATTTTGTAGCCAAGAGAAACCGCATACTGGACCTCGTCAGAAATGTATGTCCCAATAAATTGTCTCTCATCATCACTGTGATTGCAGTCATTTTGCTCTAAATTATCACAACATGTACGACATAATACAAACATAAGTTTCCCATGGATTTTTCGTGGTAAGACAGGGTGAAATAATTCACTGGGCGGTAAAACTGTGCATTTAATTAAGCCTTCAACCTGGCTAATATCGTTATTAGGACATAACGATTCGCATTCTGTTCCGATAAAAATTTTTGGATGGCCTACTGGATATTTTCCATACTTACATACAAATGGATAAAGAGAACAGACATCTACATATTTTATTTTTCATCATTTTTAATTTTTTTATATAAACTGGTATTGCCTGTTCTTCCGCCAAAAAATGCATCTCGCGGTTGTAATGGCATTTGTTTAAAATTTCATGCTTTTCAAGTTGACAATTTAAATTTTTATCTTCTTTTAATAATTTTCTGAATTCGCACTCCCAAATGCTAATTACTTTATATCCTATTTTTTTAATTTTATTTAATTTTGATATTGTTCGTTCGTATCTTTCATCTAAAGTTTCTTTTGAATTACTAAATATTTTTTCATTTCTTTTCGTTCTGTAACATAATGTACACCCATGCCAAAAACACCCCAAAAATTCAAAAACTAATTTATCTAGAGAATAATAACCATCTACCTTAAAACAATTTTCAATAACTGCTTCATTACTACGTCCTGCATGTTGAATTTGTATTCCGCGTACGTTTTCTTCATGTATCAACCATTTCAGCGCAATTTTTGATTGGTTGTCTTTCATGCGATAACCTTTTTGTGGTATAATACCAATTGTATTCGGCTTCAAAAACAAACGTCGGAACACACGATTACAGGCTGAAGCGATAGTAATCCCTTCACTGAAGGGACATACTTTACAATCTTCAATGAAATTATTTCTAAATTTTTCGCATGCTCGACGCAAAATTTCAACGTCAGACACGCAATACTCGATAATTTCTTTATTCATATCAAATATCACATTATTCTCTATTTGTATATTATACCATTCCAAAAACTTTTGTCGTACAGAATGATTCATGCTATCTACAGCATAATATTCAGGGGCTGGTAACAGTCCTATGTATTTTTGATTTGCTACTTTATTAAATAAATGTGGGAAATATCCTTTTTTTAAAGAAGGTGGTAAATCCATTGCTTTAGGTAGAGCTGATAACGGCATTTGTAAATAATTTAGAGAATCTATAAATTTAATATGATTAATTTGTAATAGCATAATTTTTGAGCCATTCAAAATTAATTTTGGTTTAAGGTAGCGTTCTTCTACAAGATATTTTAAAATAAACTGACAATCAAACGATTTTGCATTATGTGCGATACAAATAACAGAAGAAAATGAAGTGCGCGGAAGTAAAACATATGTTAAAAAGTTTTGCAACGGGTCCTTTTTAAATATTTGTTGACGAATGCCACAGGAGTTACATATTTGTTTCAAATCATCTATGTTGCAACAGGTAGAGCATGACTGCTGTATGACACATAAATTTATTTCGTGCTCTTTATCATTACCGAGCATTTTTTCTTGATATGTCTCGAAATCATAATAAATAAATAAAGTATTACCTTTTAATACGGTTTTGTCCTTAATAATATAGCACATATGTCCCGGCTTTTTATAAGATTCACAAAAACTACAGTAAACTTCACCACATACATGTAGCCTGCCTTTTTTACACTTGTATATTTTTAAACATTGTTCACATTTTTTAACTCTTTTACAATCAAAATTTAAATGATTGTCCAAGCACTGCTGTCCACGGAATTCTCTTTGGCAATGTTCACATTTAATTAATTGAATAGTTATACTACATGCAGGAGAATATTTGCAATAAGAACAAATATTTTTACAAGAATGACCACCTCTTACATTGTAAGCAACGTGACATTGTTCGCAAAAATATTTGCACGAAAATGCTGCAGGTAAACTTTTTATAACAGAGTAATGGTTTTGATAGTACAAAAGATTCAGGCCCGTATTCTCACATACCTCGAAATAGTACTACTTCGTTCACTACTTTAAATATTACTATTTCGCGAAATAGCGTGATTTCAAAGTTTCATATTCTCACATCGAAATTTTCCCGCTACTTTAAATCATACTATTTCGAGAAAATTATGTTTGGCAACATTGCATCAGTTGTTGGGTTCGTTCCTGCCGCTTGAAAATTTAATATACGGTGCTGTCAATAACCTGAAGATATTTGCCTATATTTTAATAAACAAGGTATGTATTAATGAAATATTATATTTTTATGTATTATTTATTTATTGAATGATTTACAATTGTATGCAAAGTAGAATTATTTACATAATTTGTAAGTTAAACCGTGGAGTACATAAGTTAACCTATAATATCGTCCAAAAAAATTTTCATAATACATAATAATTCATGAATTTACCGTAATTCAGATGCCTAAACGCGAACCGAAGACGGACAAAACATTATTCACCAGTGAAGAAAAAGAAATGCTGCTGGATTTTATGAAAAAGAATGCCGGCATACTAGAAAATAAATGTAATGATGCCAAGCTTATGAAAAGCAGAAAACAGAAATGGGTGGAATTAGAGACTCTGTTTAAAAGCAACGGATACAACAGAAGTGCACAGCGGTTAAGGGAATGTTGGTTTCGGATGAAGGGAAATGCAAAAGCAAATATAGCAAAATATAAAAAAAATCAAAATACAACTGGAGGAGGACCATCACTCGTTGAAGAACCGTCCGAAACGGACTGGATAATAAGAAGTGTGTGTCCAGTTGATTTTACCGAAGACAAAAATAATTACGACTCAGACGGGAGAAGAGAAGAGTATGTTGTAGATGTCGAATCTGGGTAAGTATTTATAGTTATTAATAGTAATAATAATGGAAGTATTCGGCAAATATTTGTATAGGTCACCGTAGAAACATTCATTTACTACATTTTTTTCATTTAATTAAACACTAAGCATTTCTCACTTACAAATATTTGTTGAAGATTGTTTCAAATTTAATGAACTTATTTTACTTATTTTCTAAATTGAGAATGAACAGTATTATCATATTTATTTGTTAATTGGTTAAATTGCTTTATTGGATGAATGACTTGACTGGGATGAATGATAAGAATATTAAAAGCTGAATATGTGCATGATACACCATTTTAAGTAGTGACATAGTTTCGATTACAGATTAATAGATGTATATATAATAAAATAATAAACTCAATAAAATTAACATGTTTTGTTTAGAATTTTAATTCCTGCTCCATCCGCTACCACTCCTGAATCCCAATCTGAAGTTATAGAACCTTTTTCTTCCACCGCTGCTAGTGTACTGCCCCAAACAGAGAGTCCAAGAAATGAATATCAGTGTATTCCTACCAATGAAGCCACAGTTGTTCCTCAAAAAGAAACAGGAACCTCTAAAAAAATAAAAAAACAAAGAACAAAAACCTCTATAGATGAAAACATTTGTGGAGAAGTGTCTGAAGCTCTAAATGCAAGAAGTAAAAGGGAACAAGAGCTTCATGAAAAAAAATTGATCTTGCAACAGGAAAAGATAAAACTTGTTAAGTTGAAGCAAGAAAAAGAGAACTATGAGATAGCAGTACAGAAAGCTGTACTTGAAAAAAATGAATTCGAAATAAAACTTTTAAAGAAGCAGTTGTTGTAAATGATAATCATGGAATAAGTCGTGGTGGAGCCCAACATCGTTTTATTAAATAATAAATAGAATTTTATACTTTAGTTTTATTATTTATTTTTTAAGAATAATATACGTATTTATTTATTTATAAAATTACTTGTTTATAATGAATACGTTTTATACATCTATAGTCGTCAATCGCAGCATAATGTATGAATACGGACAGCGTACCTTAACGTTATAAGCTCCGCGGTTTAAATTCTAACATCACCAACTTTTACGGCCGGTTGCACCTATATTACTTAAATTTTAAGTTTCACTTAAATGGACAATATCATATCGGAATAAATAGTTAAATAAACTAGTCATCATTGCCTTAAAATTTCGATTAGAATTTTTTTGTTGCTTAAAATTTAAGCCTTGTTGGTGTTCACTGTTCACCAACTAAAAATATTGCTGTGGCCGAGTGGTTCAGATCTACTACAGACTATAGATCTTTTGAAAGGAAGGCTGACATCCTACACTACTAAAATGTATGTATACTTTAAATATATGTTACAAAAAAATCTGGTTACAAATTAGACACATTTAATATTTAGTGTATTTATCACATAATGTTGGAATAGTTAATAATAATAATACCAACAGGTACACCAATTACATGACAATATACATAGAATTTAAATAAATATAATAAACAAATGACAATAACACCAGCTATAAAAAAACACAAATTATACATAGCATTGCAATAATGCAGAAGTAAAAAGGAAAGAATATGTTCATTTCACTAATAATATTTTATTCTTCGTCAGTCAGCTTGTGCTTGTTTTATTTATGTCTCAAATATTTAGAATTCATACCTGTTAGGATTCCACATTTTTCGTTCATGTTTGAGATTTGGCAATTAATTAGTAATAGTAAACACCGGCCACCTTTATTATGTAAATATGAATTCAAATTTATGACTTCAGCGTTATCTTACATGATTTTTTTTAACAAAAATTGTATGTTCCTGTGTATACAGATGTCAGTAACTATGCTCCAAAGTCGTTAATTCAAGTGAAAACTCTCAATACACAAAATAAAACAATAACTACAATACCAAAATGGTAATTGTAAGAAAAAAAAACCACCAAAAGCAACAAAAACTGCAGAGCTATAAAACAACGTGTGTCGATGATGGTCGATGAGGTACACGTTTTTATGTTTTACTTAATCTTCACCGAAATGCCTTCGTAAAAATTGTTGCCGAAAAATATTTCCCCTAGGAATTTGAACAGGATGCTGGCAAGGTAAAGGAGTATTATCTTCCATATCAATAGGATCTTCTTCATCATCATCAGCTATTTACGAATGAAAAAAATATTAAGAATGATAAAAAACAACAATTTTGTCATATTTGCTGTAATTTTCATCTTCTTCGTTTATTTTTTTAATGTTATATAACACAGCCATTGCTATAATTGCAGTTTTAGCATTTGGAAGCGAAATTTCCATAATTTTATAAAGAGCCCGGAACATGCTTTTCACTGCCCGAAACATCTTTCAATTGTGTTCCTTGTGGACAAGTGAGCACGATTGTATGATTCTTCTGCGGCGGATGAAGGATTTTGGATCGGAGTTAAAAGGTAGTGGGAGCAAGGGTAACCATTATCTCCCAGTAGTAACCCATTTATTGTACCAGCCTATTAATATTATATGTTTATGATTGCATTTAAAAATAATAAACTTAATACACCTCAAATTTCTCCTTCAATGAACATTCATTCCAAATTCTTGAGTCATGAGCACTTCCTCGCCTTCTAGCTACTATATCCAATATTTTACATTCTGCGTCACATACAACCTGGACATTTAATGAATAATACCCTTTTCTGTTGCAATACAACATAGCTTCTTCCTTTTTCGGGTTCCTAATTCTTATGTGAGTGCAGTCTATGCAGCCAACAACATTAGGAAAATGCCCTATGTTGTAAAATTTTAATTTTGTTTCATTAGTTTGGATGGGAATATTAATAAATCTTGGTAACAATGAAGCAATGGCCCTTGATTTTTTTCCAATTATTTTTGATACAGTAGATTGGCTTACGTTATGTATATCACCTATGAACATTCACAAATTGAAATTCTGCAAATGAGCATATAATAAAATGGGAATAGGATGTAGTAGAGGCAAATGAAGGTTACAGTATAAAATACAATTTTATATTTGTACTATGTAATGTATTTTTATTTTAATATACATATATTTAAGTAATAGCACAGCTTTTGAAAATACAATGGTAATTGTTTCTTCTAAAAAATCTTAAAAATATTGTTTAATTAATACTTACATACTTCGGTTTGATAACTGCCCTTTGCATAATATCTCAAAGCAATTAAAACTTGTAAAGAAGGTGATATAGCGTCAGACCTAGCTTTTTTAGCTGGTTTCAAATCCTCTTCTACAAGCCCAATAACATATTTTACACTATTTTTTGACAATCGATAGCGTTGTCGAAATTCTATTTCCGATAAGTCCTCAAATGGATCATACCTAGTTATCCTCTTTCTCCTTACACTTCTGTTAACATTAACAACATCTAAAACATCATTTAAATCCGCTAACTCAGGAACACCAAGTAGTTCAGCCGCCATTTTATATGATGTGTCAAACGAAATATTGCGCGAAAAGACGGTACCTAGCATTACTTGAGTTCACTACTTCGCGCACCCGAAATAGCACTATTTCGAATCAAATTTTGATGTGAGAATAGGGTTACCACTTCGTTCACTACTTCATTCCACTATTTCGGAAATCATACTATTTCAAGGTATGTGAGAATACGGGCCTCAGTCTCTTAAGATTTTTCCCCTTTGCACCTTCAAATATTAATTTTTTAACGGCTATTAAACTCATATACACATATGTTATAATTAGAAAAATAACGTTGGAATTCAGTTAATTCTGGAATACCTGCGCCATTAGTACCTATATTAACTCTTGCATTTCTTAAAAGTTCATGTGTTCTTGTAGTTTGTATTCCATGTGTATTTTTAACAATATATTTTAAACATGGATCATTTTTCACTAATGATTCTGCAACTACAAGTGCACGAGGTAAACAGAAATTATCTGTATTTTCTATTTCCAATATACCATGTTTCCGTCGACAAAATTCCGAATACATTAAGCCATGTCCTTTTAATTTTCCTGAACCAGAAGGCATAGATACCCTGGTCATCTCGACTGTGAATTGCCCTTCGGAAAATACTTCTTTATTGCTTTGCAATATTTTGGTCAATGCTTCCCACAAAACATCAACGTGAAGTTGATCTGCACGCCTGAAGCTGAGCCAAGCTGGTCCATGTTCCAGACATGGAGTTTGAAATATAAATCCGACATAATCTTGAGGATTCACTGATTGCAACACAAAATCTATAACGTTTTTTATGCTATCGTAGAACCATATTATAGGATCTTCTTGTACAGGTGGATCATTCAAAGAAAATGTTATTTTTCTCCCAGTTAAATTAAACTGTTTTATGTGTTTTTCAATATCGGAAGTAATGTTGAAACGTTCCCGATTTACACCACCCACACCACCTCCACCAGTTTGTACACTTTCACTTATTAAGTTTCCACAAATTTCATAAAAAGCGTCATAATCTTCTTGTTGCATTTCTACTTCTTCTTCTTCACTTAACGAAGAAATAATAATTTCCTCACAAATACGAAAAAAGTTATCGAAATTTATTTGATTTCCGCTGTCCATATTGACCCGAGTGATACTCAACGACTGAATTTTTTCCTTTGCTTTTTTTTGTTTATATGCAATCTTTTTACTACGTGAGCAGGGTGGTATTAAAAAAATTTAACCAACCTGTATATTTTCAAGGGTACATTATCATAATGTTAGATTCGAACAAAATTTTTGTTACAACCCTGGGAAGAGTTTTATACCTGCGTTGAAGATGGGGATCTGAGATAAGATTTATAGCATTTAACAAATGCTTTTCTTTCTTTTAATTCCAATAGTTTAAATTTTTTTTTTTGATGTTAATAAATAAATAAATAAAAGTATGCAATTTCTGCAGCGAATATTTGTAGGTACTCAGGCATCTATATAAAGTTATTTTATTATTTTATTTTATACCTTACCTTTTTACAAAATTAAACCCCCATTGGTTGACGACTCTACAAATTTTTCTCACTGGACTCTCTTATTGAAACAGGTGTAAACGGGAGGTAATTAAAAATACGAAACATGATTGTTCTTTATGTAATATATTTTTTTTCTTTTAAAATAAAAGTATTTACAGACTTTACATCCTTATATAATTTATTGTAATAATACGTATAATATTCTATAAATATTAATTTAAAATCTAAATTCTTAAAAAATAAATATTCATATAAACTATCTTTTATGTCTAACTGATTTCTTATACTAAATATTACTACATTTTGTAAAAAATTTTTATATACATAACAAAAATTTTTATATTTTACATTGTAACTATCTATTACGTTTACTATTATATTCTCTAACCTAATTAAATTCCTAACATGCTCCTTATTTAACACTATAAACTGATTCTTAAATCTACACTTCAATTGTTCCCGCGGTAATATACTGAAATCAGCCCAAACGAGACTGTATATTCTGTTCATATCTTTATCGCTACATTTACTTTTTAATTCAAGTTTTTTTAAATAATTCACTAATCTAACGTAATCTAAAATGTCTATATAAGTTTTTTTTATTACATTACCCACAAGCCTCACAATCACTCGCGGTACCGGATTTGGTTCTAAGCCGACCGTAATAAACACTTTCCGCGTACTATCTAGAGGAATCGGTGTTCCTCTCAGTAGACGGTCATTGTTGTCGGCTACATCTTTATTAGGCGGTAGAGTAAATCTGGCAGTTTCTGCATCTCCGGTGATGAGGTCCATATTCTCTATAACCCAGTCAGATACCAACGGGCAGTCTGGTATATCCGTGATGTCCGGGGTCTCATCATCTTCGCTGCACACTAGCTGCTGGGCGTACGGCTCTCCGTTCTCCGATTCCGGCGATGACGAGATCACTAGCGGCTCCAACTCCGGCGATGGTAATGAAAGGCGTTCCACACGCACCTTTTTACGAGGTACAATTTCTTCTTCATCACCAAAGTTCTCGTCGCACACTTCCTGAAGAGCCTTCTCGAAGTCTGCTGCCGTTACCGGTGATGGAGAAATACCGGAATCATAGTCACGATGCACCACATCAGCGTTCAACGAGTTTATATTTTTTATAAACTCATTAACGTTCGCCGTTGAAGTTGACGCGAATGGTTTTCTTAATACAATATTTTCAAGTATTCTAAATTTTTGTTTTGAAACAACTCCTGAAGGAGGTATAACAAAGTTATCAAAATTTTGTGAAGACATTTTCAAAATGAACCACACAGTCAGAAACTATAGGTATACTGACAAAAAATATTTTCTAGCTCCTTATATAATAGAAAATAAGGTAAGAATAGGAATCAGATAAATATTTAGAAGTACCATTAGGACACCCTTATAGCATAAGCATATCCAGCCGCGATAAAATATTTCCTAACGACGGGCTCTTTTGTGTACCTGCACAAGGGTCAAATTTATTACCGTAGCCGCATGCAGGTGTTGTGTTAAGTACCATTTATATGCGGCCTATTATCTAGCCAGATTCAACCCCGTGCACATAGACGTACTCAAATAAATTTACCAAATTTTATTACATTTTTTCAAATTTCCAATGAAACAGCTTATTGTAATCCACATACTTCATTTTAAAATTATGTATCATTTATTTTACATCTAAATATGTACTTAAAATTCACATACCATTCAATTAAACCTATTAAAACTATTTATTAACCCCATTCACGAGTCGTTAATATTCCGGCCGCCATATTGGTCTGCATTCCAAAACGCAGAAAGTGGGTTATCTTACTACTTATGTGTACTCCTAGATATTTATATTCTTCCACTTGCTCAATTTGTTTACCATTGAGTACTACATTACTATTTTTGTCTTCTCTTGTGATGATCATAATTTTCGTTTTCTCTATGTTTATTTCTAAGTTTGCTTTCTTCAGTTCATTTTCCCATAGTGTTAAGTTGTGTTGTATATCTCTGTCTGATTTTCCAAATATCGTAAGATCATCTGTGAAGATGCACTAAGTAATAGCCATGGGTTGTAGGTTCTTAAATCCTATATGTATATCTTTTAAATAAGGTTTTATCTTTTTCAGTATTTCGTCTATTACTAAGATAAATAAAAAAGGGCTCAGACATCCTCCTTGTCTTATTCCTTAGTCCTGTTGTCGTAAATTCCTCAGATTTCCCTCCTCTGGTTCTTACATAATTTTTTGTTTCTTGGTATATACTTTTGGTAGCTTCGATTAGGTTCTTGCCAATATTCCTTTTTTCAAGTATTCTCCATAAGTATTTTCTGGACACCATGTCGAACGCATTCTTCAAATCCACAAAACAAAGGTATACTTCTTTGTTAATTCTTTTTAATTTTTCTATAATTTTTTTATTGTGAAAATGTGGTCATTAGTCGAATGTCCCTTCCTGAATCCACTTTGTGATACTTCCATTTCATTCTCAAGTATTTGCCTTAGCCTACTTTCCAGTATCATTTCGTATATTTTTTCTACAGCACTTTAGAGTGATATACCCCTGTAGTTGCTGCAGTCTCTTTTGTCTCCTTTCTTGTATATTGGCATTATAATAGCTATTTTCCAGTGTTGTGGTGTATTTTTTGTTTTCCACACGCTGTTCAGGAGTTTTTAAAGCATTATTTATCCGGCTTCACCCATGTATTTTAGTTGTTCGGCTTTAATTTCGTCATGTCCTGCGGCTTTACCATTTTTCAGCCTTTGTATTGCTATTTCTATCTCGTTGTCTGTTATTTCTGATTCCGTTGTTTCGTCTTGTTCTAGTTTTATATGAGATTTATCTTTGTCTTTTACATTACTTGGTTCGGTTTCATCTGGCTTGTCATTTGTGCCAGTTTCCAGTAGGTCTTTGTTATATATTTTCCACCTGTCCATGATTTCATTCTTTTCTGTAAGTATTTTTCCCGTGCTATCTTTTATTTGTGGCAGATCTACAGTTTTTTCTTCTTTGTTATTCTTGATAACTTTAAAAAAAAGTTTTTGATTCTCTTTCCTATTTGTTTCCATTATTTTTCCAAACTCTTCCCAGCTCTTCTGTTTTCCTTCTTTTACAACTATTTTTGCATTTTTTCTTGCCTCCTTATATTGTTCATAGTCTGTTTCTTTTTTGTCGATAGATATTTCTTCCACTTTGCTTTTTTAATTTTTATTGCATGTTTTATTTCTTTATTCCACCATACAGTTTGTTTGAGTTTTGTATTTTCTCTGTGTTCCACAGGTTTTCCTGGCGGCTTCAGTAATTATTTGTTCGAATTTGCTCCATATAGCTTCTGTATCGTGTTAATTGATTTCGTTTATCTCTGTTACTTGGTTTTCTATTATTCTTTGGTATTCTACTTTGACATTCTCATTTTGCAATTTATAGACTTTTATAGATTCCTTATGTTGGTTGTCAGTTTGCTTGGAATTCAGTTTGTCGCCCACAGTCTTAATTTCCATTTTTACTAAGAAATGGTCACTTCCTATTTCGAAACCACGCCTAACTTTTACATCATTTACGTTTTTTCGATTTGCTGCATTTGTGATGTAGTAATCAATTATTGATTTTTCATTCCTAGATATTTCTTGTCGCGTGAACTTGTGGATATCTTTATGCATAAAGACTGAGTTTAAAATCATTAGGTCGTTGATAATACAGAATTCTATTAGTGATCTTCCGTTATTATTTAGACATTCTTCACCATTTATTCCCATTACTGTTTCAATTCCCTTATTATTTTTTCCGATCCTTGCATTTAAATCTTCTTTAATAAATATTGGTTCTTCCTCCTGGTTGATAATATGTTGTAACTGCTCCCAGTATATATCTTTTTCTCCTGCTAGTGCGTTTTCGCTTAGCCCATATGTTGCTATGATATTTAGTTTCTCTCTGTTTGTGAGCTTTAAAGTTAACGTGAGTATTCTGTGGGAATGTCCTCGCCATTTTATTAGTTGATTCTTATATTTCTTGTTTACAATACATCACGCCTGCTTGTCCCCATTCTTCTTGATCTACTCCACTATATATTAGTAGGTGGTCCCCTATATTAATAGCACCTTTCCCTTTCTTTTTTGTTTCGGATATTATTAATATATCTAGATTAGCGTTCTCAAATTCTTCTACTAGCTCTTTTTCCTTACCATTTATCCCTTTTATATTCAAATTTCCCACCCTTACTTTGTTAATTCTGCGTGTCCCTTTTGATAGCCGTGTCGTGCCAGTTTTATCCTTCTTACTCTTTTCTATTTCATTTTCCGTTAATCGTTTTTTGATGCTAGGTTTTTTGTTTCCTCGGATAATGCATTTTTTACTTTATTCCATTTGTTGCGTTTGCCATTTATAGTTAACTTCATAAATCCAATTTTTACTGTATTTCCATTCTGTTTTTCTTCTTTGGCCCTTTGGCGGATTTCTTTTTGTATTTTTTGCTCTTTTTTCGATAGCTCATCCTCAATATATATTTTACTTTCCCCCAGTTTGTTTTGTTTTTCATAATTTCTGTCTTGCCCTTCCAATTTTTTTATGTTCGGTGTTTGTTTTAAGTTATTTTCTCTTTGGAGTTGAAAACCTTTTATTATTATGTTATTTTTCCTTTCTCTTCTATTCCTCATTTCTATTTCATGCTCCAATTTTGTTAGTTGGACGTTTAGATTTTGTTTTTCCTTTTCCCACTTTTCTTCTTTTTCTTGATATTCTTTTTGTATTTTTAGTATTATATTATTTGTTTCATTTATATGATGCTTCAATTCTTCCTTGGTGTCCTTTATTTCTTTTAATAGGTTATAATTCATTTCCTTCATCATAGCTATTATATTTTCTTCCATTTTGTCTGTTTCTGCCGGTTTTCCTTTTTTATTATTTTTACTAGGTGGTGTTCGTTCTAGTCTTTTGCTTTTTTTAAAAATTTCAATTTGTTCTTCACTATCTCTTCTGAATCGCTTCTAACACGGTTTTCTTCACTCATTTGGCGAAACAAGATAAAATATATTTGCTACGCCACTGGTAATTATCTTCTTCGTTGCGAATTCTAGCGCGCTGCTCGCTACCTGATTCGAGTTGAACTTTGACTTCTCTCAGCTGTTGTCTGTCAAATCACCGTATTTAAGAAATGTTTTAAACAAAGTTTATATATTTATTTTAATATGCACAGTCAAGACTTTATTTCCACTGTAAGTATACACTATAAACTGCTTTTCTGTTTTCTAGTTGTTTAGTTTCACACAATAATTCCCTTTTTAGGGTAGGTTTATCGATGCTGCACTAAACACGCTATTATCACAATACCGTCAAATTTCCAACCATCAATATTGTAGAGTAATTAAATTTATAAATAAAGTTATAGTTATTTTTAATACAAGAATACTAAAGTTTTAAATTAAATAATAATTTATCGATGAGCGAAAAGTGTTTTATTTATCAAGGCAATCTTCATTCATTTTCTAAAAAAGGTCTCGGTGAAGGCTGGCGTGCTTAAATGACAAAAATGTTTCATGTCGACCGGTTTTTCTTTTATGCAAAAAGTTGTCAGAAGTATGTGGTGTTTGATATCAAATGAAAGGTTTCAATGAGAGCTGGTGTGCAGAATTAACAAAAATGGTCAATGTTGTTCGGCTTTTGTTTTTTGCAAAAAGTTTTTAGAAGTATGTCGAGTTTGGTCTCAAATGAAACGTCTCTTGAGGGCTACCGTGCAGAATTGACAAAAATGTTCCATTCCGATAGGCTTTTGTTTTTTGCAAAAAGTTCTCAAAGGAATGATGAGTTCGGTCTCAAATGATAGGTCTCGTTGAGGACTAGCGTGCAGTATTGACAAAAATGTTCCATTCCGATCAGCTTTTGTTTTCTGCAAAAAGTTGTCAAAAGTATATCGAGTTTGGTCTTAAACGAAACATCTGCTTGAGAGCTAGCGTGCAGAATTGACATAAATGTGCCATGTCAATCGGGTTTTGTTTTTTGCAAAAAGTTGTCAGAAGTGTGTGGTGTTTGGTATCAAATAGAAGGTTTCAATGAGGGCTGGTGTGCAAAACTGAGGAAAATGATCAATGGTGATCTGCTTTTGTTTTTTACAATAAGTTGTCAGAAATGTATAATGTTTGATATCAAATGAAAGTGTCTCGGTGTGGGCTAGCGGGCAGAAATGACAAAAATGGTGAATGTTGATCGGCTTTGCAAAAAGTTCTTAAAATTATATCGCGTTTGGTCTCAAATGAAAGGTTTCGTTGAGGGCTAGCGTGCAGAATTGACAAAAATGTTTCATGTTGACCGGGTTTTGTTTTTTGCAAAAAGTTATTAGAAGGATATCGTGTTTGGAATCTAATAAAAGGTCTCGGTAAAGGCTGACGTGCAGATATGAAAAAACTGTTTCATGTCGATTGACATTTGTCTTTTGCACTGACAGCGGAGCACTAGGAAATGCTCGGCGTAGCCGACAATTCGCTAGTCCTATACTATTTTGGTTGATTCACTATCTATATATCTATCTATTTATATTTGGATTCATCACAACGATCGCGAATAGCTCAAACTCTTAGACCATTCAAGTAATTGCTGTAATTTTTTTTTTGAGGGTCTAATGTGCCGAAGTGCCTTCTGGTGGTCTCATATTTTTACTGTGAGTGGTTTTTGATTAAAAAAATAAAAACTGTGCAAAATTGGTCCTTTGAAACAAAAGATCCCAGAAGTTATGTCTAAATTTGAGAAGAATCACGGTTGTCATCCATTAAATTTGACAATGCAATATGAAACTTTTATTTGATTTATTTTGAAAATGAAAAGAGATACGGTTGAAAGTTGGCAGTACTGATTACATGTAAGTGTCATTTATTCAAATATCTATTTCTTACCTTAATCCGATTTAAAAAATCCATTTTTAACTTCTTTATTAACACACACCAAAACTTCACCTAACTATCCTAGATAAAAATCCTTCTCCCACCCACATCACAACACCTTTCTGGACACGTGCTATTCCCAACATATCCTAAATCCACATATTCCACTAGCGACATCTAATAAATAAATAGGAACATCAACAAACTAGCGCCCAGCGCTAGCCACCTACAATTAAGTAGGCACATGCTTAATATGTATCTAATTAGAGAGACATCTTTTGTCAAGTAGCAAAAACCAATCTTTTGATAATAAAAAAAAATTGCTTCTGACTACTGAAGCAATAACAATGGCCTCTACTCAATCTCAACTTACAGAAACTTACTGAGACAAGCTTACACAGAATGATACATTCCCCAAAAAAAGTTAAGCAATTATTATGCCTGCAATAGACCAAATACAAAACATTGAGTACCTAAAATGCATAGGAAATATTATTGGACCTAACAATATCAAATTCATATCTCGCATATCATATAACCGAGTTTGTATATATCTAAACTCAAAAGATACTGTAGATAAAATCATGGTAAACCCTAAAACAAAAATACAAAACCATGATATTGAAATAAGAAGATTAATAACACCAGCATTAAGACGACTTGTTATCTCTAATGTATGCCCCTCAGTACCTCATAACATACTTATAACTGCCCTTAAAAACGCCAACCTGGTTTCAGTTTCTCCACTAAGTTTTCTAAAAGCAAGCATACAAGAAAGAGAATATGCACACGTCCTTAGTTTTAGAAGACAAATATTTATAACACCGACGGAAAAAGGAAATATACCGGATTCCGTTCTTATAGACCATGAAGACACTACCTATCGAATTTTCCTAACAACAGATAGTCCGCCATGCTAAATCTGTAAAAAAGAAGGACATCTAGCACGAAAATGTCCTCTAAACCCTAACACAATGGGGTAGGTGACCAATTTCTAAATTTGGTATATGTGATAGCTTGTACAAAAATAATATACCCGTATTTTTTTAAAATTGTTAATTATATGTTGTTTTGAAGTAAATAAATAATATAGTACTTGGGAGGGGATTATGACGTCAACGAAGTTCATGAGAGCGGCGAAGGTAGACGGACGGAAATAGGTGGTGTGAGTGAGATAGTGCTAACTTAGTGAACGTCATAGTAAAGGACGCTGTTTCTATTTAACGCAAATTACTAAACAATTGCTGATAAATATTTAACTTTTTTAATGTCAACGTTAGTAAATAAATATACTTTCTATAATTCAATAGTTTTTTCATTAAAATTCTACCTTGGTCACCTACCCCATTGAAAATATACAGATCATTCCACAAAACAGTCAGACAAATTTTGAAATGATAAAAATAAAGAACAACACCACACAAGAAAATAAAAACTTAAACCTAAACTCACAACAAAACGACGCAATTACATAAACTCAAACAAAAAAACGACCAGCCAGAAAAGACCCCTCACCATCACCACCAACAGAAATAAATATTGCAGAAAATGATCAAAACGAAAGTGAAAACCCTAACAAGAAGAGAAATTTAAGTCAGGGCAGAGGCAGATCAGAAAGCCCAAATCAAGGGCTACCAACGGAAATCCTACTCAACCCAATAAAAAAATATTTAGAAAAAAATAAAGGTAAATACCCACTGAATTACGACCTAATGGAAGATCTCATGGAAAATATACGTGGAACAAACGACCAGATTGAAATAATAAAAGAATACACTGACGACCTAGAAAACCTGAAAACTATGATGCACGACCTATATCCCATGCTAACTCACCGGTCTATAAAAAGTCGATTAACCAGACTACAACGCAAAATAGAAGATTACCTTAACGAAACAACAATACAAATAAACCCACAAACAACAACTCAAACAAATCCCCAAGAAAACCCATTAACACTCTAAAATATAAAATGGACATCATTTCATGGAACTGCAATAGTATTACAGCTCATATAGAAGATATATAATTAATCATACAAGAACACCAACCAGACATCATTTGCATTCAGGAGACAAAACTAAAACCACAAAAACTATTAAATATGAAGGGATATTATATATACCGCAAAGACAGGGAAAACACTAAACACGCTAGTGGAGGAGTGGCCATAATAATTAAAAATTCACTAACATCGAAAGAAGTAAATCTCCAAACAAATATAGAAGCAACCGCATGCATTATTAACTACCCACAGCTACATACAATTTGTAGCATATATATACCACCAAATTACATACCAACCGCCCAGGAACTACAAATACTACTAAAGCAACTACCTAAGCCTTACATTATTATAGGAGATTTTAATGCCCACAACGTGGCCTGGGGATCACATACGACAAATGTACGTGGGAAACTAATAGAAAATTCATTTAGCGACTTAATACTTCTAAATGACGGATCCCCTACCTACCTATGTCCATCCACTGGAACATACTCTACTATAGATCTAGCTTTCATCCATCCCTCAATAGCCACGAATTATACCCTGGAAATCATGTCCAAATCATACAGAGATAGTCATTTTCCCTTGAAACTCTCAAACATCGTCACCCTCCCTCCAGAACCGACAAATACAGAGTATAAATGGAACCTAAAAAACGCTGATTGGGCGTCATTCACAGAAGAAATAAAATCAATAAAAGAAATACCTGCAACAAGTATAGACGAAATTGTTGAAAACTTCATAAACCAAATTAACCAAACTGCAGAAAAACATATAGGAAGAAAAATCACTAATAACAACAAAAAAAGGGTCCCTTGGTGGAATAAGGAATGTAAACAAGCAATAAGGGAAAACAAAACTGCTCTCTATAAGTATAAAAAAAGTAGAACCATAGAAAACCTAATAATGGTTAAAAAGACAAGAGCAATCGCCAAAAGAATAATTAAGGAGAGTAAAAAGAAATCCTGGATAAACTATGTGTCTTCTTTAACATCAGAAACTCCCATAACAGAAGTCTGGAACAAGATACGGAAAATCAAAAACAATATTTACCAAAACGCCACTAAAGCACTACAAGTCAACAATACCTTAATAACATCAGAAACAGATATAGCAAATGCAATGGCAGAAAGTTTCCAAGATATTTCGAGCAACCAGAACCTGGACTCACAATTCCTAGAATTCAAAACAGCCAGCGAATAAACGGAATTACACATAAATGACGATGTAGAAAATCCAATAAATAAAGAATTGACATATAGAGAACTGAAGAACGCAATCAAGGAAACCAAAATGAATAGTTCACCAGGCCCTGATAACATACCATTTGAAATTATAAAACATTTGCCAGACGAAACTTTAAAACACCTACTAAAAATTTACAACTTAATATGGAAAGAACATTGCTTCCCGAAGAAATGGAGAGAAAGTACGATCATCCAAGTCCTAAAACCAAATAAAACCAAAAAAATACACTCTGTAAAGTCTTAGAAAAGATAATACACAAAAGACTTCAATGGTTTTTAGAATCCAACAACATCATCACAAAAGAACAATGTGGTTTTCGGCAAGGACGCTCAACGCTGGACCAACTACTAAAAATAAGTGTGGAAGCTCAAAAAGCCTTTCGAAACAAACAACAAATGATAGCAGTATTTTTTGATTTAGAAAAAGCTTACGACACAACTTGGAAATACAATATCTTAAAAACCTTAAAAGAATATAATGTCGAAGGAAATATGCTGCACTTTTTAAAAAACTTCCTAACAGATCGTAAGATTAAGGTAAAATTCAAAAACCAGTTTTCTGAACAAAAAATATTAGATAATGGTATCCCTCAAGGCTCCATAATAAGCGTAACCTTATTCCTTATCGCTATAAACAAAATAACAAAACATATAACACAGCCTGTCCAAACATCACTATTTGCTGATGACTTAGCTTTATATTACAAAGGTAAAAACAAAGAATCTATCAAAAGTCATATTCAGCTACCAATAAACAACCTAGAAACATGGGGAAAAGAAACGGGATTTAAATTTTCAATAAGAAAAACCCAAGCTATCCACCTCTCTAAATCCCGTAGAACAACACTGCCGCCTAAGCTATATATTAACGGACAAGAAATCAAATACCTCAATAAAATTCCTAGGAATGAGACTTGATAATAAACTAAACTGGAAAGAACATCTAAACTTCCTGAAGAAAGAAACATACCAAAGATTGAATATATTAAAAATTCTTTCTCATCATAATTGGGGAGCAGAGAGAGATATTCTAATGAATACATATAAAGCACTAATCAGGTCTAAACTAGACTACGGCAGCGTTATATACTCACAAGCCAAAAAATCATACTTGAACACCTTGAACATAATACAAAACACGGCACTGCGTATTATAACGGGAGCATACAGAACCAGCCCAATAAACAGTCTTCTAATAGAAACAGGAGAAATGCCTTTACAAAATAGACGAAAACAACTAACTATGTCGAGATTAATATTAGTGGTGGTGTGTGTGTGAACACGTGAGAATTTTGCTCCGTATAGAAATTGAAAAATAAAGGAAACACAACTAAAATAAAGATTGTCATCAACGAAAGCAAAGGTGTAATAAAAGACTACAAAAGAAGATACAGATACAAAGATAAGTATCGTTAGAAAGAAAAGTAAAAAACAAATAAAAATTAACAGCTATTTATAGGTTAAGCACATGTGCTATCTTGGAAATCAGAAAGATTCATTACCGACAGAAATTAAACAGAGACATCTCTTGCTCAGTAGCAGCCAGCGACGATTCAGTTTGTAGTGTTGGATGGCAAGATAAAGTATAAAAACGGAAACTATCTGTTTTAAAGTGACATCTGACCGACGATAACGTAACTTGACCAGCACTGGGGCCGGTCGGGTGTCGAATCAAGTAGGTATCCGATTCCACGGTCTGAGTGACGTCATAGGAGCGTTAAGCGTCGGGCAACCAGCAATACAGCGAGGTAAAAAGGGAAAGCGGAGATGGAAAGATCTCCAACAAGAAAGAAGAAAGAGACAGGTGCAACACAGGATGAGATTTTAGAAATGCTAAAGAATATGAGCAGAGAGATAATTGATCTGAGAAGTGACATGATTAAAAAACTAGAGGACTTTGTCAACGTACTCAAAGAAGATGTCAAGCAGTTAAAAATAAAAGTTGAGAAAAAAGTCCAGGAAATTATTAGCTTAAACCGACGCATAGAAAAGTTAGAGAGATCGGATGAGGAAAAAGAGAAAATGGAAAAAAAGAATAATATTATAATAAAAGGAGCGACACTGGAAGATGCTCAAGAGGTTGAAAACTTTATAAAAAGCAGAATGGGAATAACAACGAAAGTAACAAAGGCGTACAAAGTTGGAAAGTTAAAAGAAAAGCAAGCGATAGTAGCGACTGTAAATTCATGGGAAGACAAGAAGCTAGTGATGAGTAACAAAAATAAACTGAGAGGCACCAATATTTACATAGATCACGACATGACGTACAATGAAAGGATAATTCAAAATAAAATCGCAAAAAGAGCTAAAGAAGAAAAAGAGCTAAAAAATATAGTAAAGATAGGATACAGAAAATTAAAAATCGGTAGAGATTGGTATGAATGGAATGAAGAACAAAAAAACTTAATTAAAAGTTCAAAAAACTAATAAATAGGAATAATAAAGAAGTAGTTAACATACAAATAGGCTTTGGGAATATAGCGGGAATAAAAAGTAAAGATAAAGATTTTTGGGATATAATAAATAAATATAATATAGTAGGGTTAACAGAAAGTTGGTTAGAGGAAAAAGATTGGAATAAGTGGAAAAATAAAATGCCCAGTGATTTCACATGGAAAATTAAATACGCAAAGAGACTAAATAAAAACGGAAGAGCAAAGAAACACATTCAAGAAGCAAAAGAAACCATTTTCAATGAAAACATTATGGAAAGAAAAATTAAAATTGACAACGAGACATGGAGAATACTCACGGTATATAATGACAATAGAATAAACGAAATTCTTGCAGAAATAAGGGAGAAAATAGAAGATACTAATGAAAATAAGTTAATTATAGGAGGGGATTTCAATGCTAGAATAGGCGAGGAAGGAGGGCTATGGAATTCCAAAACAGGAAGACAAGAGAAAAGAAGCACAAAGGATAAAATAATAAACAAATATGGGAAAGCTTTCATTGATGAATGTGGAAACAGAGATTGGACTATTCTAAATGGAAACATAAAAGGAGACGAGGTGGGTGACTTCACATACATAGGTAAAAGAGGGCAATGTGAAGCTGGAACAACCACTTCGGCACAACTCAATGAAACTAAACGCGAAATGTAGTACTCATTAATTACTAATTTATTACAAAAAAATAAAATTTATTACTATTACCATTACCGAGAAAAGGGTGGTTGTTCCAGCTTCTCAGTGAAGCTAGCACAACTCCATAAAAAAAGTATTTTTTTTTTAATGAAATATTTAGTACTCATCAATTATTAATTAATTACACTAATTTAGAGTTTATTACATACAATTTAAAAACAGGTACTTGTTAAAATTAACAATTTTTAAGCGTTTTTCTGGAGTATCCGATACAAGTAGCAGTGGCTTAGTTGGTTAGTGCGCTTCGACCCGCTGAGTGAAGTGTGAGATCTTGGGTTCCCCTGTCCTGTAATTACATTTTGGTCTGTTGGAAAGTGTAAATTAGATAAAAAAATAAATAAACAAATACACACCGCATTTGTTGAAATATTATGTTTTGCCAAAATTTTCACACCAAATATGTTTGTAGGATACTGTAATTAATAAATATCAAGTAGATTGTTGTAGTGAACAACAATACCTTCTCAAATCTAATATACCAATTTAAAAGGCTTATGTTGGAGTAATAAATTGTTACATAATAAATAAACACAGCATTTATTAAAATATTATATTTTCTAGCAGGTTTCACTACAAATCTGCTATAGGATACTGTAATTCATAAATATCAAGATGATTGTTGTAGTGAACAACAATACCTTTTTGAATATACTATTTTAGAACGGTTGTGCTGGAGTAATAAATAGTTACATAAAAAATAAACATCACAGTTATTAAAATATTATATTTTCTAGGAGGTTTTATTACAAATCTGCAAGTAGGATACTGTAATTCATATAATTTAAGATGATTGTTGCAGTGAACAACAATACCTGTATAAAGATACCATATTAGAAGGGTTGTGCTGGAGTAATAAATTGTTACATAGAAATTAATCACCCCAGATTTGATGTATTATATTTTCTAGGCGTTTTCACTTCAAATCTGCATGTACGATAGTATAATTAAAAAATATCACCATGATTGTTTCAATGAACAATACTACCTGTTTAAATATACCATTTTGGAAGGGTTGTACTGGAGTAATAAATTCTTACATAATAAATAAACATCGCAGTTATTAAAATATTATATTTTCTAAGAGATTTCACTACAAATCTGCATGTAGAATATTGTATTTAATAAATATCTCGATGATTGCTGTAGTGAACAACAATACCTGTATAAAGATACCATTTTTAAACAGTTGTGCTGGAGTAATAAATTGTTACATAAAAAATAAACATCAAAGTTATTAAAATATTATATTTTCTAGGAGGTTTAATTACAAATTTGAATGTAGGATACTGTAATTCATAAATTTTAAGGTGATTGTTGCAGTGAACAACAAAACCTGTATAAAGATACCATTTTAGAAGGGTTGTGCTGAAGTAATAAATAGTTACATAATAAATAAACACCGCAGTTCTTAAAATATTATATTTCCTACGTGTTTTCACTTCAAATCTGCATGTACGGTACTGTAATTAAAAAATATCACCATGATTGTTGTAGTGAACAACAATACCTGTTTAAATATACCATTTTGGAAGGGTTGTGCTCGAGTAATAAAATGTTACATAGAAATTAAACACCGCAGATTTGATATATTATATTTTCTAGGCGTTTTCACTCCAAATCTGCATGTGTTATACTGTAAATATTAAATATCAAGATGATTGTTGTAGTAAACAACAATACTTGTTTAAATATACAATTTTAGAAGGGTTGAGCTGGAGTAATAAATTCTTACATAATAAATAAACAACGCAGTTATCATAATATTAGATTTTCTAAGAGATTTTACTACAAATCTGCATGTAGAATATTGTAATTAATAAATATCTCGATGATTGTTGTTGAGAACAATACCTGTAATGGTAATGGGGTAATAAATTGTTACATAGAAATTTAATACCGCAGATTTGAAATAATATATTTTCTAGGTGTTTTAACTCGAAATCTGTGTGTCGGATACTGTAATTAATGTTTATCAAAATGATTGTTGTTGTGAACAACAATACCTGTTTAAATATATCATCTTTGAAGAGTTGTGCTAGAGTAATAAATTGTTACATTATAAATAAACACTGCAGTTTTGAAAATATTATATTTTCTAGGCGTTTTCACTCCAAATCTGCGTTTAAGATACTATAATTAATAAATATCAAGATGATTATTGTAGTAAACAACAATACCTGTTTCAATATCCCTATTCAGAAGGGTTGTGCTAGCGTAATAAATTGTTACATAATTAATAAATGCCCCGGTTAATTAAAATATTATATTTTCGAGGAGGTTACACTACATATCTGCATGTAGGTTATTGTAATTAATAACTATCAAAATAATTGTTCTAGTAAACAACAATACCTGTTTAAATATACCTATTTCGAAGGGTTGTGCTGAAGTAATAAATTGTTGCATAATTAATAAATGCCGCGGTTAATTAAAATATTATATTTTCTAGGAGGTTTCACTACATATCTGCATGTAGGATATTGTAATTAATAACTATCAAAATAATTGTTATAGTAAACAGCAATACCTGTTTAAATATACCTATTTAGAAGGATTGTGCTGGCGTAATAAATTGTTACCTAATTAACAAATAACGCGGTTGATTAAAATATTATATTTTCTAAAAGGTTTCACTTCAAATCTGAATGTAGGATACTATAATTAATAAAAATCATGATGATTGTTGTAGTGAACAATAATACCTGTTTAAATATACCATTTTAGAAGGGTTATGCTGGCGTAATAAATTGTTACATAATTAATAAATACCGCGGTTAATTAAAATATTAAATTTTTAAAAGGTTTCACTACAAATCTGAATGTAGAATACTGTAATTAATAAAAATGAAGATGATTGTTGTAGTGAACAACAATACCTGTTTAAATATACCTATTTAGAAGGGTTGTGCTGGAGTAATAAATTGTTACATAGAAATTAAACACTACAGAATTGAAATATTATATTTTCTAGGCGTTTTCACTCCAAATCTTTGTTTAGGATACTATAATCAATATATATCACGATGTTTATTATAGTGAACAACAATACCTGTTTAAATATACCTATTCAGAAGGGTTGTGCTGGCGTAATAAATTGTTACCTAGTTAATAAATACCGTGGTTGATTAAAGTATTATATTTTCTAAAAGGTTTCACTGCAAATCTGAATGTAGGTTACTCTAATTAATAAATATCAAGGTGATTGTTGTAGTGAACAACAATACCTGCTTAAATATACCATTTTAGAAAGGTTATGCGGGAGTATAAATAGTAAGAAAATATATAAACACCGGAATTATTAAAAAATTATACTTTCTAATAGGTTTCACTACATATCTGTAGATAGGGTATTGGAATAAATAAATATCACGATGATTGTTGTAGTAAACAACAATACAATTTATTACTCCCTCTAAATAGGTCTATTTAAACAGGTATTGTTGTTCACTACAACAATCATCTTGATATTTATTAATTACAGTATCCGACACAGAGATTTGGAGTGAAAACGCCTAGAAAATATATTATTTCAAATCTGCGGTATTAAATTTCTATGTAACAATATATTACCCCACTACAACACATCTAAAATGGTATCTTTATAAAGGTATTGTTGTTCACTACAACAATCATATTGATTTTTATTAATTACTGAATCTTACATTCAGATTTGTAGTGAAATCTTTTAGAAAATATAATATTTTAATTAACCGCGGTACTTATTAATTAGGTAACAATTTATTACTCCAGCACAACCATTCTGAATAAGTATATTTAAACAGGTATTGTTGTTTACTACAATAATCATCGTGATATTTATTAATTATAGTATCCTAAACAAAGATTTGGAGTGAAAACACCTAGAAAATATAATATTTCAATTCTGTAGTGTTTAATTTTAATGTAACAATTATTACTCCAGCACAACCCTTCTAAATAGGTATATTTAAACAGGTATTGTTATTCACTACAACAATCACCTTGATATTTATTAATTACAGTATCCTACATTCAGATTTGTAGTAAAACCTTTTAGAAAATATAATGTTTTAATCAACCGCGGTATTTATTAATTAGGTAACAATTTATTTCGCCACTACAACCCTTTTGAATAGATATATTTAAACAGGTATTGTTGTCTTCTACAACAATTATCTTCATAGTTATTAATTACAATAACCTACATGCAGATATATAGTGAAACCTCCTAGAGAGTATAATATTTTAATTAACCGCGGTATTTATTAATTATGTAACAATTTATGATGCCAGCACAACCCTTCAGAATAGAGATATTCAAACAGATATTGTTGTTCACTACAATAATCATCTTGATATTTATTAATTATAGTATCTTAAACGCAGATTTGGGGTGAAAACCCCTAGAAAATATAATATTTTCAAAACTGCAGTGTTTATTTATTACGTAACAATTTATTACTCCAGCAATACTCTTCAAAAATGGTATATTTAAACAGATATTGTTGTTCACAACAACAATCATTATGATATTTATTAATTACAGTATCCGACACACAGATTTGGAGTGAAAACACCTACAATATATATTATTTCAAATTTGCGGTATTAAATTTCTATGTAACAATGAATTACACCAGCACAATACATCTAAAATGGTATCTTTATGCAGGTATTGTTGTTCTCAGCAACAATCATCGAGATATTTATTAATTACAATATTCTACATGCAGATTTGTAGTGAAATCTCTTAGAAAATATAATATTTGGTAAATGCGATGTTTATTTATTATGTAAGAATTTATTACTCTAGCACAACCTTTTTAAAATTGTATATTTAAACAAGTATTGTTGTTCACTACAACAATCATGGTGATACTTTTTAATTTTACTATCGTACATGCAGATTTGAAGTGAAAACGCCTAGAAAATATAATATATCAAATCTGCGGTGATTAATTTTTATGTAGCAATTTATTACTCCAGCACAACCCTTTTAATATGGTATCTTTATACAGGTATTGTTGTTCACTGCAACAATCATATTAAAATATATGAATTACAGTATCCTACATGCAGATTTGTAATAAAACCTCCTAGAAAATATAATATTTTAATAACTGTGATGTTTATTTTTTATGTATTTATTTATTACTCCAGCACAACCGGTATATACAAAATGGTATATTCAAAAAGGAATTGTATCATCTTGATGTTTATGAATTACAGTATCCTACATACATATTTGGTGTGAAAATTCCGGCAAAACATAATATTTCAACAAATGCGGTGTGTATTTGTTTATTTATTTCTTTATCTAATTTACACTTTCCAACAGACGAAATTTTAATTACAGGACAGGGGAACCCAAGATCTCACACTTCACTCAGCGGGTCGAAGCGCACTAACCAACTAAGCCACTGCTACTTGTATCGGATACTCCAGAAAAACGCTTAAAAATTGTTAATTTTAACAAGTACCTGTTTTTAAATTGTATGTAATAAACTCTAGATTAGTGTAATTAATTAGTAATTGATGAGTACTAAATATTTCACTAAAAAAAATACTTTTTTATGGGGTTGTAATTCTCGGTAATGGTAATAGTAATAAATTATAGATTAGTGTAATAAATTAGTAATTAATGAGTACTAAATATTTCATTAAAAAAAATTAAAAATAATGGGGTTGTGCTAGCTTCACTCAGAAGCTGAAACAACCACCCTTTTCTCGGTAATGGTAATAGTAATAAATTATAGATTAGTGTAATTAATTAGTAATTAATGAGTACTAAATATTTCATTAAAAAAAATTGAAAATAATGGGGTTGTGCTAGCTTCACTCAGAAGCTGGAACAACCACCCTTTTCTCGGTAATGGTAATAGTAATAAATTTTATTTTTGCGTAATAATTTAGTAATTAATGAGTACTACATTTCGCGTTTAGTTTCATTGAGTTGTGCCGAAGTGGTTGTTTCAGCTTCACATTGCCGTAAAAGAGGGGAAAAGACAGTAATTGACTATATAATAGCAAATCAAGAGAGTTGGGGGAAAATTAGACACATGAAAACAACTAATACAGTAGAATCCGACCATCAACTATTAAGCTTAGAACTAGAAAATAGTATAATAGTAAAAGAAGATGATCCAGTAATCATTCGAAAAGCGGTATGGGAAAAAGAAGACATAGAAAATTACAACATAAAAACCAGAGAGATAGCAGTAAAAGAGAGTAATGTGGAGGAACAAGTAAACGAACTCATAAGTAAAATAAATGAAGCCACACGCAAAAAAGAAATAAGAGTGAACTCAAGAAACACAAACAGAAATGACTGGTGGAATAGTAGCTGTTTGGAAAAAAAAAACGAAAAATGAGAAAGAAACGTAAGCAATGGAAAGATGGGATAATCACTGAAGAAGAATACAAAAATGAATTAAAAGAATATAAAGAATTGTGTATAAAACAAAAGGAAAACAAAAAGAAATAAATTGAGGAACAGCTGCAGAGAATAAAGACAGAGATGGAGGCATGGAGTTTTATTAGTAAAGAGAGGAAAAAGAAACAAGAGATATCAAAACAAATATCCGAAGAGGAATGGAAAGTCCATTTCTGCACACTTTTAGATGGGAAAAATACGAAGATACTAAGAAGAGAAGAAAATAAACCGAAAATATGTGGAGATGTAGAAGAGATAACACTAGAAGAAGTTAAAGTGCAAATTAGTTAACTAAAAAAACGAAAAGCGGCAGGAGAAGACGAAACCACAAATGAAGCCTGGATATATGCAGATGAGAACTTACTAAGAATATTAACAAGTATTATTAACAAAGTATGGCGCACCGCACAAATACCTACTAGATGGAGAAAAGGAATTATACAACCGATTCATAAAAACGGAGACATAGACAAAGTAGAAAATTATAGAGGAATAACATTACTAGATACAGCGTTCAAGATCTATGCGATGATTTTACAAGAAAAATTGGAGGAAGAAATAAGAGTAAAAAACCTCATACCAGAAAACCAGGCAGGTTTTCGGAAAACAAGAAGAACAACAGACTATATTTATATACTTAATCAAATGATTGAAAACGAGATCCGCAAAGATAAGGGAAAGTTATACGCATTGTTTGCAGATCTGAGAGCAGCGTTCGATAATGTAAATAGAGATCACCTGTTGAAAACTTAAACAAATATGAATATAGATAAACAATTGTTAGCGAACTTAGAGAACATCTACAGAGAAACTATATCGGCGATAAAAGTAAAAGACAGAACCACAGAGGAGATCTGGACAGAAAAAGGATTAAGGCAAGGATGTCCATTAAGCCCAACTTTATTTTCACTGTATATAGCGGATATAGAAGAATTCCTCAGCAAAGAGCAAACAGGCGGCATTGTAATAGGAAGAAAGAAAATATGGTCTCTAGCGTACGCGGATGACATTGTCATAGTCGCGAAAGATCCACCTGGAATGAAAGCAATGCTGAAAAGACTTGAACTGTATTTAAGAAGAAAAGATATAAATCTCAACGCGCAAAAATCAAAAATTATGAAATTCAAAAAAGGTGGAGGTAGAGAAACCTCTGAAGTATGGAAGTGGAAAAACGAAAGTATCGAAGAGGTAAAAGAATTCAGATATTTGGGATATACATTCCAGAGGAATAACCAAGCCACAAAACACTTAGAGTACCAGAAAAGGAAGGCAATTGTGGCCATGAAACAAATATGGGGTATAGGCGAAAGGAAGTTCAAGACGAATATGCGAATAAGATGGATGATGTTCGAAGCAATAGTAAAAAGTATTCTAATTTATGGGGCGGAAATTTTTGGATGGACAGAGCACAAACTAATAGAAGATGTACAAGTACGCTACATAAAATGGATTCTGGCCCTCGACAAATGTACACCAGAATATATAGTACTGGAAGAAATGAAAGTGGCAAAACTTCGAGTGGAAACAGGAAAGAGAGCAGTGAAATACGAAGAAAGAGTTAGAAACTCAGAGAATTCAATACTGAAAGAATGCTGGAAAGTTATAAGGAAGGGAGAGGACGACAAAAACATATTAACAAGATGGGGACACACAAGAAAGGTATATTACGAAAGGAATGGATACTCGGAAATGCAAATAGAGAGGAATCGAATAAATGAAGAAAGTGTGATCCTCGCCGTACAACAACGAGATTGGGATATACAGAAGCAGGAACAACAGAGCAGAATAAATCAATCCAATTACAATAAAAGATACAAACAGACACAAACAACAGAGATACCACGTTACATATTAAACCCAAAGAAAAACATCAAAATGATAGCCAGATTCAGATGCGGTAACGAAGAAAGAAAAAACCAGTATTGGTTACCAAAGGAAGAAAGGGGGTGCAGATTATGTGGCAGAGAAGATGAAACACTGAAGCATTTAAGGGAATATTGCAGAGAAGTAAAAAGAGAAGATAGAGGGGAAATGGAGCTGTTAGACGATCTAGGATCAGGAGAGAAGTGGATGAGCGAAATCATTAAGAAGAGAACAGTAGCATAAATGTATTACACACACACAATGTAGAATAAAAATGTATATGTTATTTCTGTAGATTCTAAGCCACTTGGCAAGAATAAATATTAATAAATAAATAATAAACTAAATATGTCGTACATTATTAATGTCGCTAGCAATCCCACACATCCAAACTACGCAACCCTCTTCTATAATAAAAACTCCCAACTAAATATCAAACAGACAACACCATTCCATAAATATATACACCAAATCTTAACAGAACTTGACCTGACCATACCTGAAATAGACAACAACCACTCATTTAACCATGCTCCTTGGACTGATCCTGAAATAGATATTAATATAGAACTGACACAATATAACAAAGACTGCACAAACCCCACCTTCTACAAGGCATCTTTTAACCGTATCTGCAGTCAGTATGAAGACTACCTTTTTGTGTATACAGACGGGTCCAAAACAGAAACAACAACAGGAGCAGCAATAGTACAAAATAAAAACATCACAAAATTCAAATTGCCAAACCAAGACAGCATCTATACAGCTGAAGCAATAGCAATCCTTCACTGCCTTCAAAACATACAGACACCCCACTCCAAACTAGCAATATGTACCGATTCATTCAGCGTACTTCAAAGCATACAGACTATGTTTCCAAGAAATGCAATAATTAAAAATATCAAGAAAGAAATAAATAGACTTAAAAAGGAATTAAATATAAAAATTGTCTTCATTTGGACCCCTGCACACGTAGGAATCCGTGGAAACGAGACAGCAGATGAAGCAGCTAAAGACAATGAAAACTCAGATGAACTCAAACATCCTACCCAAACATATGATCTCAAAAATCAAATAAAAGAGAAAATTAAAAAAGCATGGCAAGACAACTGGGCACAACAAACAAATAATAAGCTCAGAAGAATCAAAATCAACACGGACCAATGGCCACTTATAAGCACAAGAAAAGACCAAGTAATCATTACCCGATTAAGAATAGGCCACACAAAATTTTCTCACGAACATATATTAAAAAGGACAGACCCTGAACTGTGTAATGTATGCAGCGTCCAAATCACAACCGACCATCTGATAACGGAATGCCCTAAATACCAGTCCAAAAGAATACAATTCAACATCCCCAATAGACTTGACGAATCCCTGAAGAATGACAGAACCCATATTGAAAATGTAATTAAATATCTTAAGGCTATAAACATGTACAGTATGATTTAAACAATACCTATACATAAATGTAAAAGAGATACTAATAACCACAGGCGTTGAAGTATCTATAAATCCAAATAAAAAAAAAGAGATACTGTAAATTTAATTATATTTTTATACATTATAATATTGAGCGAAATATATACAAATACACTGAATGTTAAGTGTAGTGTATTTAAAATATTTAATTTTATGACATCTAACGTTTGTCATCCGATAGGATATAATCAAAAAATTCGCTGCACAAGTTTTATATTTTCAAAGAAATAAAAAAAAAACAGAAATATAAAGTAAACTTTACAATACACTTTGTAATGTAAGTATATCATTTTAATTTTTCTTCGCTATATTTAAATATGTATTTTCATTTCAGTTACAATTTTTAATTGAGTAAGTTACCAAAACAAGATTACATTTATAGAAAAGAAATAACATAAAATTACTGATAATAACACTACAAAAGTGCATTGTACATAATAATTTATGGCAAACCTTATTTACATTATTTAAATAAGAAGTAAGCTGTAAATTACTTAAAATTAGATAAAAATAGTAACGTTAAATTCAAGAAATCTGACAAATATAGTTTACTTTTCAATACACATACTTTATATTACTTTAAATATTTCAGCCAGTTTTTTCTGAATAAGTTTTAATTGTGTATTTATGTTATCATCGCATGAAATAATAGGTATAGTGATCAATTTTTGTGCTTAATAATCAATTATTATGCATTTTGATCAAATATTTCATAAAATTATTTTCAATAATAAATATTATAAAAGCATTTTAAATTTACTCTAGAAATTCAAGTTACTGGTGATTTGAAAGTAAATAAAACAAGACTTGCGCCACTAGTTAGATTGGCATGTCACGTTAAAATCAAAATATTATTATGTTCTTGTTTTTGTTTGGAATAAACAATTCTTATACATATAAAATTAAATATAAAAATATTTAATTGTTGAATAATTATATCGATTCCTTCCTTAGCAGATGCAATAAAATTCATAATTACTGCTATGTATGTTTTTTTTAACTGTTAAAAATATTGATTTTCTCTGATATACACAGAATTTTTAAAAAAAAAAAACTGGTTTAAACGGTATTGTTAAATGTATAAAAATTATTGGTATATAGTATTTAAAAATATAGATTTATTAATCAAAAAATAATATTGTATAGTAATTAAATTTACCAACAAAGTTGTAATTATTTTTAATACAAAAATATAATAATTTGACATAAAATAATAAAATAAAGTAATTCCAAGATGATATTTGGAAATACAGAAATCTTTAAACACAAACATTAACGAAAAATAAGCAATTCTTTTGGAATATACAATTAACAAGGAATGAGCAATAATAAATCAACACAGGAGACATATACATAGCAATGACAGTCATTTCCAAAGAACAATGGAGTACAAACAGATATGCCAGCAAAACACAAATAGTTAAATAATTAAATGGAATTTCTAAGATTTATAATAAAATGAAAAATACAATAAATAACAATAATAAAGAAATACAGGTAAGAAATTTAAATCTGGAATTTGAACTAGGCGCGTCATATGACACATCGCACATGTTTGTTGTTACACCTACCCCTATCGCACATTCATGAGGCTATTTATTAAAATTGCTGTCAAAACATCTTCGATATAAATAGCTGTATTACTTTAATTATGTAGTCTGTGAACAATATATCGGGAATGTGTAATTTTTAAATTCATGTCAAGTTAAGATATACTTTATTTGATTTGAACCCATAATTTATTAATATTGAAGTCTATGGCTGATCAGCTATGGTTCGAAACCACGAGTTCCCATATAAAAATAGTCCGTGCGGTACAATCTCCACCCCAACTCAACTGCCTAGGAGGTGAAATCTAGTAAAAGCTCCCTACGACACACCTAGTTATGTATAATAAGCCGAGAATGGAGAGATTTAATTTCCTACCTTTTTTGGATATTGCCATTTTGAAATAAGCCATCGACTTGTACATGCTACTCAACTTTGTATGTTTATATTTATTATATAAAAGGTAAATTTGAATTTATATCAGATCTAATAATATGGAATTTATTTTAAGTAAGTTAAAGTTAATAAGTTCTCGTTTGAAGTTCGATGTCTTCTGTCGTGGACTGTTTCTTCACATTTCTTCTTGAAGTACACTACAGTAAGGGTTGTAGCGCTGGCTACGATGATTCCATATAATGCCCATACTGGAAAATTGATGGTGTCTTCTTCTTCAATTGGGATGTTGTAGTATGGGATGTTTTCTATGTTTTTGATTGGCTTCAATTCTTCTATTTTATTCAATTGGATCGTCATTTTCGGAGTTTGGGTGTCGTTGTACTCGTATTTTATTTTGTAATTTTCAATGATTATCGGTTTGCCGAATGTACCGTGTTTGAAATTTAGATCTTGATTCTGGATATTCAGTTTGCATTGGTCTTCTTTGATTAAAATTATTCCGTGTAAGTTTTTTATGTTATCTCCATGATCACATTGAGTTTTTACTGATTCAGGAAATGGGAATAATCCAATGAATTGATTGATCTCGTCTAGATGTTCAGTTTCATTAATGGGCAGTTTTCTACTTCGTTTCGTAAATTTGCTTCGCAGGAGTCTTCATTTATTTCTCTTATGTGGTTTGGACATTGGAAGGTGTTCTTTTTATTGCGAGTACATATACCACATAAAGACCTTATTTGACCAATTTCAGACTTAAGTATATACTAATTATTATGAATTATGGTAACGAACTCAGAATTGTGTTTCGTTGGAGTAGGAATTAAATGGATAAGTTCGAAAATTGTGTCAAATTTTATTGGAATTTCTATAAAGTTTACAATTTTGTTATCTTGTAATTTACAGTTGACTGAAATTAATTTTTCTATGTCCGGCATATTTTCTACGTTTATTTCAAGTGGTAGTTCATCTTTATAGTACTTTAAGATTTTGTTTAATTTCTCATATAGATCGTGTGTTTTGATGATGCTCGGATGCATAGTATAGAGTTGGCAAAAAGTTAATGAATTGTCGATGTCTTAGAGGGTATTTAATGTCAATGTAAATAAAATTTCTAGTTGGTTGTAAATATCTTTGATTACCAATTTATCATGATCTTTGACTCCTGCAGAAACGATATGTAGTAGTTCTGTTAATTTAGATTTTAGAACATTTTCGTTTTGTCTAATAGTATCAATGGTCTTTGTTAAAATATTTTATCATTTGATTGCTTAAGAATATTGGTTATTAATTTGGTTCTTTAAATTTAATTGATTCTCTTGCAAATTTCCTAGAATTTTCTTATATCGTTTATCATCTTCGGCATCTAGGTTTCCTGTGATGGCTTTTACAACTGTTCCCAACCCGTTAAAAATACCTCGTTTGGTTCTTGAATTTATTAATAGATGACTAAATTTCTCGTTAATTTTGTTTCTTATGTACCCAATAATTTTGTTATTATTTTCAAAATCCGTTCTAATTGTTTTATCTTCGTGTATGATGTGTATGAGTTGTGAGTGTTGTTTGTTTAAGTTGTCATACTGTAGTATTAGTGGTTCCAAATCGTAGTAGTGTACAACAGTATGTTGTGTTGTTTGTATTCTTGCGTCTCCGAGACTAATTGTTAGTAGTCCTGGATTATGTGTGATGTCTTTAGCAATTAATCCGTTTGAATACGGGAAGTAGAGGGACCTGGAATTGCGGGGTATTTGTTAATAGTTTTTCTGAATCTTTTTATATTGGAGATGTGAATTTTTGGTTGTTTCTTCTCGTTATTTGTATCGATTTCTGCGGTTTTTAAGTTTTCATTAATTATTTTGATTTTTTCTTTTTTGAATTTTGGGTTTTTAGTTTTATTTACTTTATGTTTATTATAAACGTAAACTGTTTCTGGTATAACAGATAGATCTTCACGTTTCTCATTTAATTTTGAAATAGTTTTAGTTTTGTTTTCTTGTAATTTGTTATTAATATCTTTATAAATTAATTTGGATTTTTCCTTATGATTTTGAATATATTTTTGAGTTATTTGTTTATCAATGTCTATGTCAAATGGAGAATTTGTTTCGACATGGCCATTAATAACTTCGATAGGTTTTAGATTAGTTGTGCTATGGTTTGTATTATTGTATATTGTATGCGAGAATGGCGTATTTTACTTTATCTTCGATTAACTCGTTTTTAAAGTAGTCTTGCAAATTAAATAAACGTATGTGCTCTATTAATGTGGAATGAAATCGTTCCATTAGACCATTCGAGTTTGGATATTGAGAACAAATATAATGGATTTCGATTTTATGGAGGGCTAAAAGTTCTTTCACTACTGTATTTTTAAATTCAAGTCCATTATCTGATATGATTAACTGAGGAATGCCATGATGTGAAAAGAAATTAATCAATTTATTAGAGATTTCGATGGCGTTAGTAGAGTTGACCCGGTATGCTTTCGTGTTTTCTAGTTTAAGTATGTCGACGTGTAGTGTGTGTAGGGGTTTGTCAGGGGTAGGAGTGATATTGAGTTTAGGTTTTATGGGATTTCTCTCGTACTTAGCTGCCAAACAAGTTTCGCAATTATTTATGAAGTTTGTGATAGATTTTAATTGATTGGGCCAATAGTATATTTTTTTATTTCATGATGTATTTCGTTGATTCCGCGGTGGTTTGTTTTTCCTTCGTGGAATTTTGTGATGATTCGTGTAATTTCGTCTTCTTTTTCTATGTCAATTAATTTTGTATTACTTTTAATAAATTTTATTTGAGAATGTTTAAAGTGTTTTTGAAGAATGTTGCTAAATTGTTCATATATGGGTGATACGAAATACAGATAATATCGAACATTGGAGGCAATATATTCCTTAATGAAATTCACTATCTCTTGTTCAAAATTTATTTCTGATATTTGAACGTGCAATCTCATTTTATCCACATGGAGTTTTTTAATTTTAGGTTTCGATAGTGAATGTTTTACTTGGGAGATAAATAATTGATTTTTTCCAACGTTTACTGGAGATTCAGTAATTGTTATACCAACTATGGGATTCTCAGGATTGGAGTGGATTGTTTGGTCTGTTTCGGTGTCATTTGTTCGTCATCATCAGGTATCACTATTATTGATTGTTTATCATTGTCAGGGTTGAATGTCTCATTGAAATTTTCGATAAGGTCGTACAAATTTTTTGATTCTGGGTCTAAAGTGTTTATATTTAATTCGATTCTCGATAGGGTATCTGCATTTGTATTAAGTGAGCCATTTTTATGTATTACTTCATAATCAAATTCTTCTAATCTAGTTCTCCATCTCATTAATTTTGAATGTGGGTCCTTTAAATTTTGTAGATATTGTAATCTGTCACAATTATAAATTTTCTTCCGTAAAGATAAGGTCGAAAGTATTTAGTTGCCCATATCACAGCTGTTAATTCTTTTTCCGTGGTGTCATATTTCTGTTCCGTATCGTTTAAAGTCCTACTTGCATAAGCAACGGGAAGGTCGGATCCGATAGGGCCATGTAATAATACAGCACCTATGGCGTATTTACTTGCGCCTTTTGTAAGAATGAACGGTTTGGTAAAGTCTGGGTACTGGAGTATTGGTTCGTTAATTAGTAGGTTTTTGCAGGTGTTAAAACAATTGACGTAATCGGGATCATTATGATTAATGGTGGCATCATTTTTTAAACATTTTGTTAACGGTTTCGTAAGATGAGCAAAATTTTTAATAAATTGCCGGTAATATCCTAAAAGTCCTAAAAATGCTTTGATTTGTTTTGTTGTCTTCGGTATCGGGCAATTTTGAATAGCATGAATTTTATCAGGATTAGGTTTTACACCTTCGGGGGTCACGACATGTCCGAGGTATGCAACTTCTTCCCTGAGGAATTCAGATTTATCTAATTGGATTTTTAAATTCGCTTCTTTTAATCGGTTAAAAACTGTTCTTAAATTTTGAATATGTTCTGGAAGGGATGTACTAAAAATGATTACGTCATCAAGATAAACAAGACAGATTTCATTTACTAAATTTCTAAGAACGTTGTCCATTACTCTTTGAAAAGTAGCGGGTGCGTTCTTGAGTCCAAATGGCATTCTTAAAAACTTATAATGCCCATGTTCTGTGCTGAAGGCTGTTTTTTCAATATCTGATTTGTTCATCTCAATTTGATGAAAACCAGATGCAAGTAGAAAAATATTGACATCTGCCTAATATATCAAATAAGGAGTTAATGTTCCGGATTGGATATTTGTCGTCTATCGTTTTGTCGATCAATTTCCTATAGTCGATCACAAGTCTCCATTTCTTTTTACCTGATGCGTCTAGTTTTTTAGGGACGACCCATACGGGGGATGACCAGGAGGCTTATTCTAATTCAGATAGCGGTAGCGAAGCTTCGATATTCGAATTGAAGCCATCTACTGGTCTTGAAAGGAACATAGCATATGACGTCATAGATTAGCGGGATGTCGCTAGGCATAGCGAAAGCGACAGAGTTCCCGCTACAAGCATAACGCTTCGCTATCGGCCAGTTTTGTCATTTTATGGTATTATACGGAAGTGAGAGTATACGATTTAATTAATTTTATAAACACTAGTTTAATGATAAGAATTGTTTATGATACATTATCTTTTATTCATAATTATTTTAGATTATGGCTCATCATATCGATGATGTATTTGGCTGTATAGATGCTTGAAGAAGAAGAAAAACTAGAAGGAAATCGATAATAATCGATATTATCAATTTCCAAACGATATACAAACTATTCTTATCATTAAACTACTGTTTATAAAATTAATTAAATCGCATACTCTCACTTCCGTGTAAATATAAAAATTAAAAATTAGCTTCTGTCAAAACATGTTCAAAACAATATCATAAAATCACAAAAATTAACGATAGCGAAGCGTTATGCTCATAGCGGGACCTCTGTAATTTTCGCTATGCCTAGCGACATCCCGCTAATCTATGACGTCATATGCGATGTTTCTTTCAAGACCAATAGATGGCTACAAGTCGAATAGCGAAGCTTCGCTACCGCTATGTGAATTAGAATAACCCCCCAGGGTGAATGGGAAGGACGGATGATATTTTGGTCCGGGTATCTTATAAGGTTTTGCATAAACGGGATTATCATCTTTCATGCGCATGAAATGTTTTACATCGTTAGTGAAAGATAACGGGTCATGTTCGGTGTGAAAGATATTTTTGTACTCGGTCAGCAGTTTTGTTATCTCAGATTTTTCTTCATCGTTCATAAGGTCCAGTCTTACTTTGTCCATATTGAATTTATTTTCTATTTCATTTTGGCAAAAATTTAGATTATTTATTTCAAAACTGTTTAATTCTTGAAATTTTACACAATTTACTGAATTTATAATTTCTTCATTTTGGCCTAAATTTATGATTGGATATATAGCTTTGTGATTTTTAATTTTGGCAAGTCCTTCGGGAATTAGTATGTTATTGAATTTAGTTTCCGGTATCAATATTTCTCCGTTTTTGATATTGTTTAGAAATAATTCGCCGAATTTTTCTGATCTGGGTGGAATTTTTATGTAATAAGATTTGGGTATTATTTCATGGTAATGAATTTCAATTTCTTGTTTTGGAGTTATAATTTTGTCCTTTGTCAGGTCAATTTTTGCACCTAATAATTTCAAATTATCTAAACCTAGTAAAATATCAAAATTTCGGTGGAAGTTAAATAAATGGTACTTTACTAATTTGTCTGGGGCATTAAATAATTTTGAAGCAGGAATCACTATGCTAGAATTTTCTATTGATGTTCCATGAGCTGTAGTAATTTTGAATGGATCATTCTTAATTTGATTTTTGTAATATTTATTCGCTATGTTTGGATTTATGAAGGACCGTGTACTGCCTGTATCGATTAAAGCTTTTAGGTTAAATTCTGGAAATACAATGAATGATAGTTCACTATGGTTATAAATCACATTCATTAATTCAATGTTTGTTCCGAGGCTGTTATTGGAAAAAACTCGTTTTCGTCAGTTTTTTCTGGTTCAGTGACATAATATTCTAAATTTGATTCGTCTACATAAATTCCAAAATTTTGTTCTTCTGGTTCTGCATAATCTTGCAGTTCCGTATTAAATAGTTCTTCAATGATAGGAGGTCTGTTTTGGGAGTGGAAGAATTGTTGTGGACGATAAGGACAAGCTGATGGGTGAGGTGTCGTTGACTGCCGTGTGGAAATACTCATAGGTGTTGGCTTATTCAGTTTAAAATTTGGATTTGGTCGAAAAACATTTTGGCTGGGTTGATTATTTGGTTTGTTGAATTGGTATGGACGTTGGATATTGAATGGTTTGTTAAACTGATTGTTGCCAGGGAATTGGTTATTATAGTTTTGTTTAAGTACCTGATTTGCAGGAGGCAGGGGTCTATACATTAGTTGCGGGTTTTGGATTTGTCTAAATTGGTTAGTTGAATTATATTTTGGTTTCTCTTGGTGTAAATGTTGTGTGGTGTTTTTGCTTGTTGCATGAGACCGACCGTGAGTTTCAATTTGAAAATCATTAGTTAACATGTTTAACGCGGTGTTCAAATCTTTTGGATTTTTTGTGCGCATTAGAGTGCCTAATGGTTCTTTGAGTCCGTGAAGTAGTATTCTTACGGCATAATTTTGAAAGTACCCTATAAGAACGGGCATGGCTGCTTCAGTACAATGAGTACTGATGTAAGATATTTGCAAATTTAACATGTCTTGTACTCTATTATAAAATTCAAATGCTGTTTCATTTTTTTTTAATTAATTCGGTTATTTCGATGTTTAATGTGTATAGGTCTCTCTTATCTAAATATGCGTTCAGAAGAGCTTTTTTAAGATCTTCCCATGTTGTTATTGTGGTGCTGGCTATGTTTATGGCTGCATCATATTTATTTTTGAAATAATACTCGACATAAGAAATTCATTTTGAAAGTCTGTTGTATCAATCGTATTATAAAATTTTTTAACAAGTTTTTCACTAATTTCTATGAATCTTGATAGCAGTTTACTATCACCATAGAATATTTCTGTTAATAATTCTGGTTCTGAGTCAGTTGTTTCGTTATTTATAATTTCCCGATCAGAGTCTGAGTCTGAATGGTACTGGTAAGTATGTGACATATGATACTTACAATAGAAGAAGCAGCTTGTCCATGGGTCCTTGTCCTGTGTTCGTCAGGGCCTGCGTTCTCCTGGTTCTGCGCTTCACGATGTACTCTCGGTAGATGCAGTGGATTGGACGTTTCTTCTTGTTAACCTTCCGATTTTTCCGGTTAATCGTTAATACGAACGCGTTTTCACTATGCTTGAAAATCGCCCGAAAAATCCGTTACGACTGTCCCAGTTATGATTTGAGGTTCGATGGAAGGATTTTTAAAAACAATTTATTGAAGTAACAAATAATTATTTACTTTAATTATTTTTAGTCACAAAATTATAATTTATTCTACAAGTTTAATTTGAAATTTCAAATAAAAATTGCACATAGTTTCTACATGCAAAAATATTATCTAACTAACTACACATTTATGAAATACAAGTTTATATAGTGTTTGGGCAACGGTGTCAGGTTGTTTCCTGTGGGAATCGCAACCTCAGCAGGTTGGACCGTGGTAACTTACATATATCTCAAAATGCCAAATAAGAACAGAGTCAGCAGCCTTAAGCGTAAACAAAAGCATCAAAAATATGTAGCAAATAAAAATAATATTAACAATACGGGAAATAATAATATAATAAAGAAAGTAGATACTCAACAAAATTTAGAAAAAAAGACTCAGGTTACACCAAATAGTACCAATGAATCTTTAATTATATTAGGTAATAAATATCATAAAACAAATACAGTAGAAAAGACGGGATTAAATAATTTAAATTTAGGAAATAAGCCAATAGGCAATCAAATTCCATTGATAGATCGAGATATTAACAAATTAATAAATCCTGCGGGATATTTAGAAGATATACATATCGATTATTATTTTTCATTAGTCCAGTCCATGACTGAGTTCAATCCTCAGCCTACGATTTATTTGAATACTCCAAACCGAATAGAATCAATCATACAGGGAACTAAACACTTACAAATTTTATTCATATCAGGTGCAAATATTAGTAGTGTCGGTCATTGGCTAACGGCGTACTATGATGGAACTGAAATAATAATTTATGATAGCATGAATTCAAAATGTTCAAACGCTGATGTAAATTTATATTTAGAAAGATTGTTTTCGTAAAGACCGTCAGTTATATTTGTACAAGTTCAGCAGCAAACTAATAGTTTCGATTGTGGGTTATTTGCCATTGCGTTTTTCGCGAGTATATTATTTAACCGTAATCCTGAGCATGAAAATTATGACATTTTTTAGTTTTTCCAGTAACTCGTCAGCAAAATTTAAGGGAAAATTATTTTAAACGGGAAGCAAATGAAATAGAGGAAGAACGAGCTAAACGTCTGAAATAAAATTACGAATATAAATCAAAACACGTGCTTATTGTAACACCTAAAAAAAATCGTATAGAGAAGCAGAAAGAAATTAATTTGAATAATCTTGTAAATGAAACAATAGAACAAAAAAATAATAGGTTACAAACACTTAGAAGATATTTTAATAATTACATTCTAAATGAAACTACCGATCAAAAAGAAAATAGGTTACAAAGACTAAAAACAAATTTTCATAATTACGTACAAAATGAAACAGTAGAACGAAAGGAAGATAGGTTGAAGAGAATAAAAACAAATTTTAATAATTACATGGAAAATGACACTACTGAACAAAAAGAATGTAGGTTAGAAAGCCTAAAAATAAATTTTCATAATTACGTACAAAATGAAACTACTGAACAAAAAGAATATTTGTTAGAAAGCTCAAAACAAATTTTAATAATTATATGTAAAATGAAACTACCGAACAAAAAGAATATAGGTTAGAAAGACTCGAAACAAATTTTAATAATTATGTACAAAATGAGACTGTAGAACAAAAGGAAAGTAGATTAGAAAGACTTGAACTTAATTTAAATAATTATATAAACAAAAAAAAATCCTGAACAAAAAACGAATAGGTTACAAAAGTAAAAATTCAATTTTAAAGAGTTCATTAAGAATGAAACTCCTGAATAAAAACAAAAACGTTTAGAAAAGTATAGAGATCATTTTGATAATTTGGTTGAAACTGAAGCTGTAGAAAAAAAAAACGACTAACAAAAAATAATATGATTAATAAAAATAAAATAAAAGCGCGTAAAAACAAGGTTTCCAATGATAACTATATGTTAGCTACAAAAGTATTAGGAGTTGAGAAGTTGAGCCTCACTCCTTGGGGTCAATGAATGTTTTATGTTCATATTGTTCCTCTGTAAATTTTTCATATGAAAAACCGTCGGACGGCAAATTCACTTACTGCTCTCGAAAAGAAAACTTAAACGCAGACCAATTAAACGAGTTCCCTGAATATATCAAAAATCTAATGTTAGGTAAAAACTCGGGCAGTAGAAACTTTAGAGAAAATGTTAGACAATACAATAGCGCGTGCGTTAGCATTCGCATCCTTTGGGGCTACGATTTTTGCGCCTCCAGCCAAATGACCCTACTGTTTCCGTATCCACGGCCAAATTTATCATGATTCTGCCAGCTCAATGTATCCTAAGCCAAATGAAACAGAAAAATATGACCAATTATACATAATCAATTTCAATGAAGCGTTAAAGAAACGAATGAACGTTGAGTAGAATAAAAATTGTAAACCAAATATCGTGGAGCAATTAGATGTAATACTTAGTAAGGTTAATCCGTATTGTCAGGCGTAAATGATGTTGAAAGAAGTAGAGCAGAGGGAAATAGCCAAAGCTAACCAAACAAATCAGTCGGTACCAGAAATAAATTTGTGGATTGTAAATGACAGAAAAAAAGATAAACGTAGGTACAATATCCCAACATGTAATGAGGTGGCAGTTGTTTTTACATCCAATGACGGTGAGTCACCAATAGATAGGGACATTTGTATCCACCCAAAAGTTGGCGGTTTAGTTCGAATAAATCAGTTTAGTGAAATGTCCTATCCATTACTTTTTCCTCGAGACGAATGTGGCTGGAACATGAATTTAAAACAAGGAGACGGTGTTAAAAAACAAAGCATGCTACAATTTTACATGAACAGATTAGCGGTTATAAACAGGGATGGAAAACGTAACGTAACGATACCCGATAACGTTATAATAACGTTTCATTTGCTAATTTTTTGTTAATAACGTAACAATAACAAAATAACGTTATGTAACCGTAATGTAACAAAAAAAGATGCACTGTAACGTTATTTGCCGTTGAAAGAATATAAATATAATATTCGTCGGTATATGTATTATGTATACAGAAATGTCACTAGTAGCATTTGAAGATTGTTTCAAATGTACCAAACATAAATTAATTTTTTAACATCTTACTGCTAATACGATTGAACGTGTATCATGTTATGTTATTAAGGTAATTAGTAATGTTTGTCTTTTAGCAGATAACTACCTATTATACAATAAGGTATTAATAATTTTAAGAATAATGTTTAAGTTATTTTGTTTATGATTTTTTATTACAAATTTGAGAAAAAAATAAAGTTATTTTAACATTATAATAACTATATAAATATAACGTTATTATAACGTTCTATAACGTTATGTTGTTGATTTTTTTAAGCTATATAACGTTATATAACAAATTAATTTTTTTATAACGTTATGAAATAACGTAACCTTATGTTAACGTTATCCCATCCCTGGTTATAAACACATTTAACCCATGTTTAGAAGCCGGTAAACTAACACAACAATACATTGTATACGCGTATGTTAAAGTCGAAGCCGAAAAATTAACGTACATTAGACTAAATCAGCCTACTCTCAGGGTACAGCTATATAGTGGATTGATGGACCACATTAATAGTATGGCAGACAATGAAGGCGGAAAAGCAGGCACCACGATTATTTTACCGTCAACATTTCAAGGTGGCAGTCGATTCATGCTGAAAATGGATCAAAATTGCATGTCCATTGTTAGAGAATTTGGCTGACCTGATCTATTTATATCAGTGACTTGTAACCCGAAATGGCCAGAAATATTAGAACAGTTGCGCGATGGTCAAACCTCAGCAGACCGGCCGGACATAACGGCGAGAGTTTTTAACGGAAAAATAAAAACTATGTTGCATGAATTTTTATACGATGATATTTTTGGAAAAGTTGTGGCATTCATATATGTAATTGAAATCCAAAAACGCGGTCTTCCTCACATGCATTTATTATTACATGAAAACAGTGCAAGTAAAATTAGTAACAAAGATGACATTGACGAAATAGTCAGTGCAGAAATTTCGGACGAGGACGCAGAACCAGAATTATATATTAGTTCGCTCACATATGATTCACGGTCCGTGCGGTATTTTAAACAAAAATTCGCGTGTATGAACGAAAATAAATGTGCAAAAATGTTTCCTAAAGATTTTAGAAATGAAACACATGAAAATATTAACGGTTATTCTCTGTATAAATGGTCAAATAATAATGCAAAAATGTACATTCTTTAGAAAAATGGTTTACTTAAATACACGGTAGACAATAGGTAGATAGTTCCGTACAATCCGTATTTGTTAAAAAAATATAGAACTTACATAAATGTTGAAATATGAGCATCAGTAGAAAGTATAAAATATATGTGATTATTTGTGCAAGAGGCATGATTGCGTGAGCGTCAAATTAGGACAACTTGATAAAAATAAAGTTGTACAGTGGGATGAAAGAAACGGTTATTTAGATGTTAGGTATGTATCTGCCCCAGAATGTTGTTGGAGGTTATTAGAATATCCGTTGCATGACAAGTCTCATACAATAATGGAATTAGCTGTTCATTTAAAAAATCAACAGGCGGTATATTTTACTAATGGTTAGAAAAAAAAAACAGTTGAACGAGCAGCGAAAAAAAATACAACTTTAACAGCTTGGTTCCTAGTCAATGAAATAGACGTTAATGCCCGGTAATATGTTTCAATTGAAATTCCTAAATATTATGTATTTGCAAATAATGCATGGTAAGCTAGACAACGTGAGAAAAAGCCACCTATCGGCCGAATGATTTCCGTTAGCTCTAGAGATATTGATAGATTTTATTTAAGATTAATTTTAGTGCATGCAAAAGGTGTCACAAGCTTCGAAGACTTGCGTACCGTCGACGGAAAGTTATATAATACATATCAGGAAGCTGCCCGTGCATTAGGTCTTCTAGCTAATGATAAAGAATGCGAAAACTGTTTAGACGAGGCTGTGTTGATTAAATTTCCCAGACAATTGCGTGAATTATTTGCTTATTTAATTTGCTTCCATACGTCAACCAATGCCTTAAGCTTATGGGAAATTTTTAAAAATTATTTAATGGAAGATTATTTATTACATAATTCTGAAAAAGTTGCACAAAGTAAATGTTTGTTAAAAGTAGAGGAAATACTAATTATTTAGATGTAGAAGTACTAACCGGTCAGAGTGCAGGTAGCCGGCTCTATTTACCACGTTTTGATTTAACTACCGAAACAGATTTACCATTCATCTTGAAACGAAGGCAATTCCCAATAAGATTAGCTTTCTCAATGACAATAAATGAATCCCAAGGCCAAACATTTAATTATGTAGAAATAAATTTAGAAAATCTAGTTCAAACAATTTAAAGATAAAATTGCCAGATTCCAATATTATTAAAAAGCATTCACAACAAATGTAGTGTTTAAAGAAATTTTAAACTAAACATGTTTAAATCATTTAAAACAAGTGACAAATTTTAAATATGAATATGAAACAATATTTATAATATCTAAATTGTATTAAAATTAATGTAAAAACTACCGAGCATTTTGCTCGAAGCAGAAATCAATGAATACAATTGACAAATTTTAAATGACTATGAACGAAATAGCAATAATATGTAAATTGTATTATAATTAAAATAAAAACTATTAAGCTAAATATACAATTTTAAATGTAAAAGATATTAAAATAATGTTAAAATAAATATGAAAGAAAGAAATATTTATAATATCTAAATTGTATTAAAATTAATTTAAAAACTACCGAGCAAAATATTTAATGTTAAAAGTAAAAGATATTAAAATAATGTTTAAAAATTCATCATATGTACAATTACATTTTAATAAGTAAACTAATTATATAACAAAAAAATGTCATATCATTTACATGTACATGTACAAAAATTAAATGATATATTAAAAATCAAATATAAGAAAAAAAGCAATAAAAATCTATTTAAAGTATAAAATAAAAGCATGTAGAAACGTTCATAATAAATTTGAAACGTAGATTAAAAAATATGTATATAATAATATAAAAAAAATAAAATGAACAAATTGAAAATATTAAATTAAACAAGTAGAAATCTTTGAAAACAATTGATAAATTTTAAATATAATTATGAATCAAATAATTATAATATCTAAATTGTATTATAAATAATTTAAAAACTATTAAGCGAAATATTTAATGTTAAAAGTAAAATATATTAAAATCATGTTGAATAGAACAACAATATAAAATTACATTTTACTCACTGAACCAATTATATAACAAAAAAAAATTTATATGAAGTACATGTTTATAAAAATTAAATTAATAAAATTTAAAAATCAAATATAAGAAAGCAATAAAGATCAATTTAAAGTATAAATTAAAAGCATGTTGAAACATTATTGATAAATTTGATACAAAATAATATGAATGAAATAAATAAATTAAAACATCTAATATAATAAAAAGTTATTATGATGACAATATTTGATTTGTTAAATATAATATACAATATATTTAACATATAGGGTGTGCAATGAAACGCGGTACATACATCTTAAACTTATGCAAAAATGTTTAATTTTTGATCTAAAATAAATGTAATATTATTAAAAAAATAATATAACAACCTATCTACATTATTTGGAACCTTAAACTTACTTAATATAATATTTTTTGGCTTGAGTATAATAATTTGCCCACCCTCTGTAGGTATTTATCATGAGATATCAAAAAATTGCGGATACTCTCTATTCTGATACATTTAAAACAAAACTACAACAGTATAAAGTTGTTCAAAATTAAATTTTATATTAGGTAAGATCATAACTGACACATATATATGTTATTTTCAGGCCCATCTGATTTTTAACGGAAATGTTACATTTTATATTTAATAAATAATGTACTGCAGATGTACTCTTGTATCAATTATGATCTTATCTAATGTAGAATTTAATTTTGAACAAGTTTGTACTGTTGTAGTTTTGCTCTAAATCTATCAAGAGAGGGAGTATACGCAATTTTTTTTAAATCTTATGTTAAAGTTCTATGTTCCGCCTTTCGTTGTACACACTGTATATAATTATATAAAAATGAAAAAGCGATCTAATGAATGAAAAATAAAATCACAAAAGTATGAATGTGTGTGTGTAAATGTTTCTAAGTAATCGAGTTGCCAGGTTATAAAAAATTGATTTTAACTTTATATGAAATATTACTTTTCTACAATTTTACTAAAAAATACGTTTTGTAAACGAATCGTATAATTTTAATTGAATAAAATATTTGTGAAACTAAAAGGTAAATAAAATTTTTATAAATATTGTTTTACAGTTATATCTTTAAATTATTTAACTTCTTAATTTTAGAATTATCTGGCAACTCAAATAATTTACAAACAAAAAATTTAAATACTTTTTCAAAATTATGTATTTGTTAAAAATATATTAAAAGATTTGTTAAACTAATGTAACTAATTAAAAGTTAAATTCATAATATACAATAAAGATACACAAATATAAAAAATTTTCATATTTCACAACGAAATATAATGGTATGTTGTTATTAAGTTATAAAAAAAATATCATTTATGGATTTCATAATTATAGATATTGGAAACTGAAATCTACACATCATTGTACCTATAAAGTACGTCGAAGAAAATAAACATAGGATTCAAGTATATCATTATTTGGACTATTGAGTAAAATAAAAATAAAAATGTATATATTGTGTCACTAAATATAAAAAATATAGTTCAACCAAGTAGTTGTCGTCGATATATAAAGATTTTTTTTTAAATAAATTGCACGTCAATCGCAAGACTATTACACTTGATGGTAGAAAAAATTATTTTTTTTTCATCTGAGGCGAAACTTTTTTTTTATAAAAAAGTGTTCAATGTTTACATATTTTTTATTAATTAGTAATATTTCTTTCTGAAAAATGGATCAAATCCGGAGATGAAATGAAAGTTAAATTTTCCTTCATTCAATATTACAAGAAAAGGATTCAATGGGGAAGTTTAGCGTGGTTGAAATTACATGTGAAATATCTTTTAGTCGTAAGTATATGAGTAATAATAACTTAAAATATAATTGAAAGTTAAAATTATGTTGCCAATTATTTATAATTAATGATTTATCTTCGAGCCAGTCTGACGTCACAAGTGAGATATGCGCTTGCGCAGAAGGGATGGTGAGACCTGACTTTTTGATCGTAGGTTGTATCTTGCGTCATTTCACTACACGCTTCTCTGGTGCCATGGGAACCCAGCGCGCGCTGGTTAAGATAGACGATACGTTCTCCGCGAGCCACTCTGACGTAATTTTTGTATAAAATTTAATTTTTTGAGAAATCTAGACATCTATGGGAGAAATAAAATGTAGAATATCACTTTTGGGGCAATCTAGTTAAATAAAAAATACGCTAAACTTCCCCATTTCACTCGAAGCATATGAACTATTTTAATCCAAATCAAATATATACAACGTTGATGTTAAACAATATTTGAAAAAAATTTAAAACGACGGCATAATTTGAATAAAAATTATCTTCCTTTATTATATTAGTCTTCATTGTTTACAGGGTAGTAGTTTCACAAAAAATATATTTTTAAAATACTTGCTTTGAAAAGAGAAATATGAATAATTTAGAACTTAAAATCGGAACTACTCTATTCGTTGACGACTCTACTACCATCAGAAAAACTATATTATTATTGACAAAGTTGAATAAGAATGGTAAATACATTTATATTTAAAAAGGAAACATATTTATTAATTACAATTTTTTATTTAACAGAACGCATATCTGTTTGATCACTGAAGGAAAATTTCATTGCATTTTTAGAAATTAAACACATAAATTTCTAAATGAAATGAAAGAAACATTCTTCAAATTTTGCGTCACAAATTCTACGAGAAAACTTTTCAATATTTCTTTCTGAATACGAAAAAATGGATCAAATCCTGAGATGGAATTTTCCTTCATTCAATATTACAAGAAAAGGATTCAATTTAAATCGAAGCATATGTACTATTAGTCCAAATCAAATATATACTACGTTGATGTTAAACAATATTTGGAAAAATGAATCCATTTTAAAACGAAGGCATCATTTGAATAAAAATTATCTTCTTTTATTATATTAGTTTTTATTGTTTATAGGGTAGCAGTTTCACAAAAAATATATTTTTGGAAAACTTGTCAAGAATAACCTCCTTTGGAAAGCGATATTGAATATTTTGGAACTTAATTTGGAAACCACTCTATTCGCTCACGATTCTGCTACCATCGGAAAAACTATATTATTATTGACGAAGTTGAACAAGAATGGTAAATATATTCATATTTAAAGAAAAAAACATATTAACTAATTACTATTTTTTATTTAACAGAACGCATATCTGTTTGATCACTGGAGGAAAATTTCGTCGTATTTACAGAAAGTAAACATATAAATTACTACATGAAATGAAACAAACATTCTTCAAATTTTGCGGCACAAATTCTACGAGAAAACTTTTCAATGTCCAAATAAAGTAAGTCAAAATTCATATTAACATTCTCTGAGGCCTTTAATACAGTAAGTCCACGGATCGAGTTGGAAAGAAGGAAAACATTTTTATTTTTTATTTTACGAGAAAAATGTATTCTTGATAAAAGTTTTTGCATGTTCCAAAATCGCCAATTCAGTTTTAACCTTTTCAAATTTTCTTTTAGTATCAGAAAAAAGTTGAAAATTGTTCGACTTAGAATTTTTCTAATTGTAAGTCTCAAAAAACAAGTTTGCGTTGTAATAGAAATTATTGTTAACAGGACTTTAACTTTAGCTTCATAAATTTAACAACAAAAATTATATAAACAATAACTACTCTACTTCATCGATTCACGGTTTGTTGAGCGCACAATACTAGTCTTCTATAATTCTCCTTTAAATTCTCTAAATTCGGTCGAAGATAATTTGCAAAAACATAAAAAATTTGTTTCCAACGGCCCCAAAGATAAAAATCAGCTGTAGTCAAATCAGGGCTCCTTGGTGACCATAACACGAGACCCATTGCCATAGCATTGAATTAGGTAAAATCGTCGTTTTTTGACATTTTCAACGATTACAACAGATTTTCCTAATTGACAGTCAATGAAATTAAATAAATAATGCCAGTTACGATGACAACGCGAACTTGTTTTTTTGTAAATTTTCAAATAATTCGACCTATTTTCGGTTTTTCTCTTAAAGTAAAAGAAAATTTGAAAAGATTAAATCTGAATTGGCCGTTATGCCCACTGCTTCTTCGACAAAACGCTCTTTCTTTATGGCAATTCCAATATATTTAAATAATGTAAGTGTTACTACCGGTTCCTTTCATTCTTTCACATTATTCTTTTTGTTTAGTTATCGTCTTTTGCTACCGTTTCTTGGCGGTTTTCCGTTAGCATTTAGAGGGAATCCTGAAGACTCATTCGTTCCGCTCAGAAGATTTTTACTACATATAGTTTATTGTAATTATTATTTATTGTAATATTTTAATAATATACAACTTTCCTATTTTGTGTATCTAAGTTATAATACACATCTGTAAAAGAAAACTGATTTTAAATGCTTCAAATTCTTTTCTTTTTATACAATTTTCTAAAAAATTTAACTACATGTTCATTAAAAATGTATCTTCTGTAACTCAGTGATTCATTTTTAACCAGTTGCCAATTTTTTTTCCAATGAAAATAGGTAGCACTGGAGAAAATATCAAAACATCACTTGTAGTGTTTGTTTTTATTTGTCAATAATTTTAGCAAGTGGTTTAAAATTAACTACTGAGATACAGAATAGGCCCCATTGTCAGTTTCTTACTGGCTGCGCCATTAGTCTCTAGGAACGTCAGAATTTAAAAAACGCGCAAATACAATATAATGCAATTTGGTTCCTATTAGGGCTGTTAAAAGTTCTAAAACTGCTAACCGGTTAACCGCCATTAAACTAACTGGTTAATCGAAAAACAGCTAACCGGTTTCAGATTTTAACCGAGTAAAAACCGGCTATTAACCGAATAAAAACCGGCTATTAATCGGCTTCTGACCGAATAAAAACCGGCTATTAATCGAATAAAAACCTACTATTAATCGGTTTTTAACCGAATAAAGCCGGCTATTAATTGGTTTTAACCCTTATAAATCGGCTGTTAATCGATTTTTACTAAACAAAAACCGGCTACAATTGAAAAATTTAGCTTTAGGTTATTCGGTTAACCGAATACTTTTGATGGCCCTAGTTCCTATCGTTATTGAGGACTAAATTAACTGCAAAAAGTACGTATATTATAAAATTAATAGAATTTGTACGATTTTATAAAGTATTATTGTAATTTAACAGGTGTATTATTATCTTCAGTTTTTGACATTTGACATTGTGGTTAAAATTTAAATGCATTTTTTACATATATTAATTTTATTATAGACTGTTATGTGATTAATACAGAACAGACACTATTAAACAATATTTAAATAAAATATTAGAAAAAATATTTCGTATTTATCCGTATTATCGATAAACAAAAAATTCATCTTGGGTCAGTACTGTATATTTTAATTTTCCCGCCAGAGAAAAATAGTGGCACATCGGCGAAACTCAAGTAAGTAAAAATAATGAAATAATCACCTTCATGAGGTAAATTAACTTTATTATCTAACAAATATAAAAGTAAAACCTAATTTTAAAATGACATTATTTACACTTGCAATTCATCCGTTTCATTATAAAAATTTCTTTTGTAAGCACAGCAGTTCTGATACATTTTTATAATAATATAATCAAATCTAACTGATCAAAACTATACTACAAAGAAATGTTTAGTAGCCATGTGTCGTTTTAAAAAGTCTTAATTGTTATTTGTAAATTTGTTTTTATAAATGTTGTGTGAAGTAAATTTTGAAGCAAATCGGTTCTCAAACAGTGGAGTTTCAAATAACTATAAAATTACATATTTATTCAAGAAGATTTTATTACTACTACATTTGCATTACATTTTAAATCAAACACGAAATAAAATTAAATATCGTTAATGAAAAGACTGCAGTATTACAATGAAAATTATCTGCCACAAAATAAAATTAGTAGTCATGTTTTAATTATAATTCCGCCATTCCGAAAGTTAGTTGACAGTTTCATTTTATACAAATTTTGTTCATATTTTTTCTTTGGAATAAAAAAATAAGTAGAGAACTGAACAAAACTCCATTATAATGTATTGTAATTAAGAATTGGTTACTTTTAACTGTAAATGTGTGCTATTGTTTCCAAATAATATTTGAATTTTTAAACGTTAAACTGGAAAAAAATCGGTTTTCAAACAGTGGAGTTTCGAATAACTATAAAATTACACATTTATTCAAGAAGATTTTATTACTACTATATTTTTTTATTAAAGAATTTTAGAGGCATTTTGACCGTTGGTCACTAATGCCCCGGTACATTTGTTTTTATTACATTACAGTATTACTTAGCATACTACATATATTATATATTTGCAGTTTATTAATTACATTTATCTTGGTTAAGAATTCTATTATGTTTTGGAGGTTAAGAAAGAGTCTTTTTTGATATTGTCTTTTAGGTTGTTTTCTATATGTTGTGTTTGTCTTTGTGGATTGTATTTTTAGCAGTTTATTAATATGTGTTTTACTGTTATTTGCACATTACACTTACCACAGATGGGTGGTTCTTCTTTGTTTAGTAGATGTTGGTGTGTTAGTAGGGTATGTCCAAGCCTTAATCTGCTCAGTAGTACTTGGTGTAGTCTTTTTTGTGGTGTTGACCATTTTTAAATTTCATCTTTGACTTCACGGAGTTTGTTGTTGTTTGTTTGTAGCCATCTGGACCTCCATGTTTCTTTTACTTTCCTTTTTATTTCGGATATTATATCGTCTTTTAATAAGGGTATTTTGGTGATGGTGTCGAGTAGGGTTGCCTTTTTTGCTTCTTCGTTGGCTTTTTCATTTCCCGGTATATTTTTGTGTGTAGGTATCCATAAGAGAGTGATGGATTTCCCTTTTGTTTTTATTGCATTGTCTATTAGGGTTTGGATATCCTGTATTATTTTTTCTTTGCTGTAAATGTTTTGGATGCTTTGCATAGCACTGAGTGAATCTGAACAGATAACATGCTCTTTGTGGTTATTTTGACAAGCGTGTTCCCTGGCTTTCCTGATACTAAATATTTCTGCTGTATATGTGCTGCACTCAGGTGGGAGATGATATTTGTAGATGGTCTGATAAGTGACGACACTGCAGCCGGTTTTGTTGTTTAATTTAGATCCATGGGTGTATATAAAGTTGACTTGCGGATGGTTTTCTTTAATTGAGTAGAATTCGTTGTGGTAGAGCTCAGGGGGTGTTGTATTTTTTATATATTTTGTAAGGGAGAGGTTGTATTCGGGCTGGGAGTTTATCCATGGAGGGGATTTGTGTTGAGTTAGATTTTGGATGTGTGGAATATTTATATTCAGTTCCGTTACATAAGCGTGTATATTTTTTTGGATTGGTGTTGAATTTTTTATAGCCTGTTCGTTTTGGTATATGCTTTTGAATGCTGGATTGTTAGGGTTTCTTGTTAGTCTAGAGACATAGTTTAGAGTATTGATTGTTCTTCTTTGTTCTAAAGGTAGTTCGCCTGCTTCGATATGTATGCTAATAATAGGGCTGGTTCTAAATGCTCCTATAGCTATTCTAAGTACTGTATTTTGAACTGTATTTAGTTTTTTTAGTATAGATGGTTTTGCGGTAGAGTAGATAATTGATGCGTAGTCTAGTTTTGATCTTATGAGGGTATGATATATGGTAAGTATGTAGTCTCGATGTGCTCCCCATTTGGTGTGTCCTATTGTTTTTATGATATTTAGCCGATGCATACATTCATGTTTTAGGTTTAGTATATGTGTTGTCCATTTTAATTTTGTGTCTATGATAAAACCTAAAATTTTTATGCTGTTTGTGTAGGGGATGATAGTATTATGTAATTTCAGTGTTGGTTGGTTGTCTTGGTTTCTTTTTTTGCAGAAGTACTCGTACATAGCTTTAGTTTTTATTTCTGAGAAAGTGAATCCTGTTTCTTTCGACCAGTCTTCTAGAGATTTGATTGATTTCTGTGAATTTTCTTTAACTGTGTTCACATTCCTCCCTTTATAGTAAATAACCAGGTCGTCTGCAAAAAGTGAGATCTGTGTAACTCCAGAGATGTATTTCTTGATTTCATTCATTGCAATTAGGAATAGTGTGACACTTAGGATCTCGCCCTGGAGTATTCCGTTTTATGAATTTTTTCTTCGGACAGACACCCGTTAGTTTTAACTTGAAATTTTCAATTTTTTAAAAAGTTTGTGATGTAGTGTAGATTGTGGCCTTTTAGTTTGTATTTTTGGAGTTGTTTTAGGATGTAGTGTTTCCAGGTGGTATCGTATGCTTTTTTTATGTCAAAAAATATGGCAATTAAGGTTTGTTTATCTTTAAACGCTTTTTCTATGGTGGTGTTACGTTCTTCTCGGAATCCGCATTGTTCGTTTATCAGTATTTTGTTCGTTTCTAGAAACCATAGTAATCTTTTGTTGATCATCTTTTGAAATATTTTGCTAATGCAATTTGACAATGATATTGGTCTATAGTTAGTGGGATTTGTTTTTGATTTGTTTGGCTTTAATATGGGTATAGTTATAACTTTGTTCCATTGTTTTGGGTATTCATTTTTAGTCCATATATGGTTGTATAGTTTAAGTATTGTTAATGTTTCGTCTGCGAGGTTTAATATGTTGTCGGATATTCCGTCTGGTCCGGGAGAGCTTTTTCCTTTAGTGTTTTTTTAGTGCATACTTGAGTTCGTCCATTGTAAATTGTTTGTTTATTGGGTTGCTGTTGTAATCTTCTATTATTATTTCATTTAGTTCGGTTGTATTTTTGTGGTTTAAAAATTCTTTACTGTAGTGTGAATCTGATGAGTTTTCTTCAAAGGTCTCAGCAAGCTTGTTGGCTATTTCTTGATTGTTAGTTATGCATTTTGTGCCTATTTGTAGCGTTGTTGTTTGCTGTATGGTTTTTTCCTTTTCAAATTTTCCTGATTTTGTTCCATACTATTTGTGGTGATGTATTTGTATTTATTGTGTTTACAAATTTTCTCCAGGATTCTTTTTTGCTATTGAGGATGGTCTTGCGCAGTACTGCTTGAGTTTTTTTTTAAGATTTATTAGGTTTTCTAACGTTTTGTTTTTTCTGTATTTATAAAGAGATTATTTGTTTTCTTTTACGGCGGTTTCGCAACTTTTGTTCCACCAGGGTACATTTTTCTTCTGTGTTCTGCCTTTTTTGCTTCCCATGACTTGTATTGCTGCATTTGTTATGTTGTCTATGAATTTATTTACTATGTCATCTACGTTTTCGATAGTTATGTCCTTTTCTTTTATTTTCATCAGTTCTTTGTATAATTCCCAGTTTGTGTTTTTTGTTTTCCATTTCAAGTATATTGGGTGTGTTATCTGTGGGCCTTGTGCGAAAGATGATTTTTTTATAGGTAAGTACTACTAAATAATGTGCCTATAGTTTCCCAGGAGAAATTCATGCCTATTTGAGGGTCGCATATAGAGAGGTCAATGGCGGAGAAATTGCCAGATTGGCTACAAAAGTGTGTTGGAGATCCGTCATTTAGTATTATAAGGTTGTAATAATCTATTATGTTTTCAATTTTTTTCTCTCTTTGATCGGTGTTTTTGGAGCCCCATATATTGTTGTGAGCATTGTAATCACCTACTATTATAAATGGTTTAGGTAACTGGTCTATTAGTGTTTTTATTTCATTGCGTGATGTTCATACTTGGAGAGAGATATAGCCAGCATACAGTCATTTGTTTTGGGGTGAATATTTTGATTGCCACTGTTTCTAGGTTAGTTTGTAGGGTAATTTCTTCCGTATGGTTTATGTTCTTGGATAGTATTACTACTCCTCCGCTGCCTATGTTTGCGTCTGTTCTATCTTTTCTGTAAATGTTGTAATCAGCGAAACTAAATTTCTGATTTTGTTTGAGTCGGGTTTCTTGGATACATATAAGGTCTGGTTTATGTTCGGTAGTGATAAGTTGTAGTTCACCTCTGTGTGAAGAGATGCCATTACAATTCCACTGTATTATCATAGTCAGATTCTTGTTGTGATTCTAATGTTACTAGTGAATCTTGGCTTGTGTACAATTCGGTATTTTGTTCCTCTTTTAGTTGTTGTTTTAGTTTTTTGTTTAGTCTTGACATTCTGTTTTTTAGGGATCGATTTGCTAGTGGATATAGGCGGGTTAGCATCATTATTAGTTTAGGAATGTCTGTTGTGTAGTCTTTTGCGATTGAAATAGGGTCTGAAATTCCTTTAGTATTTCTATGAATTCTTTAAATTCTTCGCATTTAAGTATATAGATATTTTGATTATTTTTAATTTCCTCTTTAATAAGTCTTAGAAATTTTTCTTTTGCTGGTGTTGGACTGTAAGCTCTGGGTTTTTTGCTTGTGGGTTTTGGTATTGGTTCGTTTTCCGTGGTATTGTTTTTTCGTGAGTTTGGTGTTTCTTTATTGGTTTCTATTTGTTCTGATTCGTTTGTAGTGTGGGATAGTGGTCTTTTGTTTGTATTTTGTGTTTGTGGTATTACTGGGATTATTATCGGATTGTTGTTTTTATCACATTGATTGCTGTTGTGTCCTGTTTTCTTACATAGAAAGCATGTTATATTGTCCTCTGTGATAAATATTCTGTAGTCTGTTTCCTCAAAATGTAGTAGGATGCTGTCAGGTATGGGTGTGTCATCGAGAGATACATATACTTGCCTTCTGAAGCTGAGTATATGTTGGTACTCATTTTCTAGCATACCAACTCTCAAAAAATTTATGGGTGATACTAATTTTAGTCCTTTATTTTTGAGTGCATTTTCTATTTCAGAATGTGGTATGGATGGACACACATTGGCCAGTATTATGCACTTTACAGGGGTAATTAATCTGCGAATATTTATTGGATGGTCATTTATATTAATATTATTATGGTTTTTAATTAGATTATCTATAATATCTTTTGATTTTAAGTATATGCAAATCCTGTTGTTTGAGATGCGAGAAGCGAATGTGATATTTTTAGGACCAACAATATTTCCAATATGGGTGATATAATCTTTGATTTTAATACCATCTACTGCGTTCAATAGTATAGCTAAATCTTTGGTTGGGAAGATGTCTGTAGTAGGTTTGCGCGCCACATTTGGGAATGATTGTGTTAGAGTTGGGTTTTGACAGGTAGTTGGATTGTTTTGGTTCATGTTTGTTTAGATGTGGCGCCTGTGTACTCAGTAGGTGCCTGTTCTGTATGGATGTTAGTTTTTATCTATTGGTTAATAGATGGCGATTTTATTGTATTTTTCATCGATTGGGATTTTGTGGAGGTTGAAAGAATTACGTAAGAAGGGAAAATGAGGTGAGAGGGATTAAATATTTTGTAGTGAAAAACTGAGCTCTACCTGAATGTTGACCTTGGCCAATTTCCGGGATTTAACTCACGTTTTGTACTTCAGTTATTGACTTTTGGTTATGCTGAATAACACGCGGTTGTCACTATTTGAATCATACGAAAATTTGATATTTATATTTGATTTTAAATCAAACACGAAATACAATTAAATATCGTTAATGAAAAGACTGCAGTATCACAATGAAAAATATTTGCCACGAAATAAAATTAGTAGTCATGCTTTAATTATGATATCTATGTTACTGACATTCCGAAAGTTAGTTGACAGTTTCATTTTAATAGTTATTTATGGTACAAGTGTGTTACATTACAGACAAGTTACGTGGGAAAAGCTTAGATCACGAGGCCGTTAGGCCGAGTGTGTTATTTTTTCAAGTGACTTAGGTAATTAACACACGTGTGCCATACAACATTTTATCCAACAGATTATAATCATTGATATAAAATACATATAAGATTTTTGATAGATGGAATTCCGAAATGACATTTAGGAACAAAATAGTGTAGAGAAGGTTTTATAACGTAATAAACTTTGGAAATTTGGGAACTTCGAGGTATATAGTTTTGGGAAATTAATGGGCTTGATAGTTCCTTATTGGTAAACTCTTTATTTGGACGTTTCGGGTTGGTACATCAACCCATCATCAGCTACATAATTGTTAAAAAAATAATATAATGTTGGTTTGAACATAAAAAGGTTACAACTCACCAAAGTTAATTTTGCGACATATGAATTTATTGCAATACCGGATTGCAATATCAACTGGATAAACATTTGAATTTTTTTTAACAGAAATAGTTGTAGATAGTTTTGGAAGTTTTATTATCTGAACTGTAATAACGGAAAAAGAATTTTTAAGTTAGTTATATTTATGAGTAATAACATTTTTTTGTTATTGGAAAGAAACTTACCAAAAGTATATACATAACTTTTAAAATTAAATGTATTAGCAGAAAACAGATTTGCAATATATATAGTGTTTAAATGAATAAGATAAAAAACTTTTACTGTTTGACATATCGATGTGAACGCCATGATGTATGGCGTGAAACTAAGGTTATAAGTTACAAGCAGAAAAGAAAATAATTACAAAAATGGAAGAATAAGAATAAGAGGAATGAATATGTTTTTGCCAGATATCACAAAATTCAGCGGGAAAAAATGAAGTGAAAAGAAATGAGACTGTTATGGTTTTTTAAATAATTGATTTAGATGTTCGACATTATTATTGAAATCTGTTTGATGGTTTACAGTTATATTTTTGTTCATGTTAATATGGCATGTTTCATATAGGAGTCTGGTATATTTTGGGGCTAATTTATCTAATATTTTAGCATCTTTAAAGTTAAATTTATGACCGGTTTCACAGTAATGCTTACAAAGGGCACTATGGTGCTCATTGAGTCTTTGGCAATGGAAATTGTGCTGGTAAAGTCTTTTTTGTAAAGGTTGGGTAGTTTCACCAATGTATATTTTATCGCAAAACCATAGTGCCACTAGTGACTTATGACCTACTTTATTTATCTAGAAACAGCATACTTATATCGTTATAATTACACGGTGTTGGATAAACAAATTTTTTCATATTTTTTCTTTGGAATAAAGAAGTAAGTAGAGAACTGAACAAAACTCCAGTATAATGTATTGAAATTAAGAAGAAAGAAATATAATATAATTTTTACAAAACGCTGTATCGCTGTTAGCATTAATTGGTTTTTATGCGACTGTTGTGTCAATATTCGTTAACAAATCGTTTAATAACAAAAGTCACCTTTAATTTACTTACATTGGTTTCTTAAACATTATTTGGTTTGCTTTACACATGATTTCAGTAATGATATACATTACAAACAACTTACATATTAATCTGTTAATTATAGACTGGGAGTAGATAAAAATTATTTTTGTTATGTCCATGTGTTATATAACTTCTGTAAATAGTAATTAATTCATAAAGTCTTGTCTATGGAGCTTGAGTAGAATTTATTTATAGTATTTTCTAAGTATCAATTATAAAAGCGAATAAGAAAATTTAAAGACTCATACGTTTTTTAATAGGAATAATAAAAATAATTTTCTTCTACCGATTCTATTCTAATCACCCTGAATACATTTATTTTTGCTCCTTTCATAAGTTCACTGTGCACTAATACGATCTTTCAATCGTAGTTCACTATCGCAAGGCGACAAACAAAAAATCAAAACGAGGCCGCACGGGCAATCATTCCCGGTCACTCTGCCAAATCAACATTAGAATAAAAGAATGAAAAATGAAAAATTTAGTTTTAATTGTAAGATTGCCACACTATTATGCCGAGAAAGCTCAAAAAATTAATTATCAAATCAACCGTTCGTTAAAAAACCAAAATAAGTGTAGACAAATGTATAATTTTCAAATACTTTTCATTCGTATTTTTGTCGTTCTTATTAATGGCCTTAAAAGTCGAAATATGAATAAAAATAAAATTCATTTTTTTTAAACAACCAAGTATTCCTTATATTTATTTAATAACTGTTTGTATTTCAAATTTACGGTTGAATTTATTTTAATAATTTCATCTCTTCTCAATATACAAATTGAAATTAGAAGACGACATTTAAAACGCATTATTATTTGAATATTTTGCCCTAGATTTAAAAGTATATAATTAGGAAACATTTTGAAAGAAAATTTCTAGTAAGGCCCTTAACATCATATGACCAAATAATCTACCTGCCTAAAAGTACCAATACCGCAAGTCCCATAAACCTTTATAAGGGCTTATCCGAAAGTGAATTTCATGTATCTAAACTTCTACTATACCAACTTAACTCGGTAAAGTAGATATGAAAAATTGATTTTTGCATTTGCTCATACCAAGCAAATTTAAACAAAATAAAAATTAGTAAATTTAATTCCACTAAATAATATTTTTTAATCATAAAAACATAATACAAGTTTTAAGAGAAATATATACAAACCAAGATTATTCATATTACCTATAAAAAATGTTAATATGTTGAAGATAAAAGACAGAGGAATTATTGCATTCCCTTTTTTATGGGATGTTCCGATCTCTGCTAATAGGTTTTTGCGAGGGGGCAAGTCTCATATTGTGACGACTCAGATGTCACAATCAAGTATTCATGATAAGTTTTTGCCTGTTTTAACCGTCTGGAAGTGTGTTGAATACTGAACTGTTACTATCTGTCCTGTCCTGACAGTATTCTAACACATTTCAGTCATTTTTCTCCAAGTACTTGTAATTTCGGATTACTGTAAATCTATCTTGCAACCTAGAAAACCTCCGTAAAGTCATTTCATGAATATTTGTTTTTGCTTCCCTTACCTTTGTTCAATTCATGTTTGTCAGTACTGTGTATTAGTATTTATTATCTTAATTACTGTCTTTACTGTAATTATTCTTCTTTGTTAATGTCATCAATGCACCGACCGTGCATTGTTAGCTCACGTCAAAATCAGTAACAGCTGTCAAATGTAATAATGTTTTATATATTTTTATACTGCATTAGGATTAAGATAAATACTCTTCTGATCAATTAGGATTAGAAAAGAACTTTCACATGGGTTTAAATCTCCTAAAAACGATTTATTTCTTTTTCGCAATTCCGATTCATTCATTTTTTACTCAATAGATGGCTCGGATAGCTATTCCCTATCTCGGCAGAACGGTTCACATTTTCAATTAATCAAAACCCCGATCAATTTTAATCAAAAGTAGAACCAAATGGACTTGTTTCCAAATCATTTGAGTTCGAACGATCTTCTAGAGTCGTCGAGTCGGTGAGTTAGTCTGTTTAGTATTTATTCCGTGTTCTTGTTTCGTAACTAGTTCAATTGCGAAGCTACTAGAGTTTCCACAGTAGGTTTTGCTTTTGGTCTGTTGCGAGACATTTGTCATTTCAACCGTGTTTTTCCATTTTACTTGTCCGTTTCTGTTCCGTTCGTAATTAGTTCAATTGCGAACCTGCTAGTGTTTCCACAGTAGGTTTAGCTTTTGGTCTGTTGCGAGACAACTGTCATTTCACCCGTGTCATTCCGTTTTACTTGTCCGTTTTCGTTCCGTTCGTAACTAGTTCAATTGTGAACCTACTAGTGTTTCCACAGTAGGTTTTGCTTTTGTGCTCGTCATTTTACCTGTTTTTCGTGTTAACTAGTCCTTTGTAACTTAACAGTTCACACAGTATCTTTTGTTATCTTGTATGATTTTAGTCTGTACCGAAACAGGTTTATACATTTTTTTTTTTTGAAAATAAATCTGTGTTAAAGTTATTCTTGCATATTTTTCCTTGGACCTCCCGTCTAGCTACTTTAGGGCAAATTAACGAGGGTAGTGTGAACAGATTGGCGCCCGAATAAACAGACACTACCGACGTCACGCCAGTAAGTATCTCGGTCGTTACAAATCGTGACAGTATATACCTCGAATCTATTAGTTCTGGCAAAATTCCATTGAGGTAAAAAATTTTCAATTGCTCTTCCATTTTTTCTTGCCAAAATAAATCTCTTGAACAAAAATGTCGTGGGGAAACCATACAACAAAATAACATATTTTTCTTTTCGTTATATGAAGCTGACCCTGAACTTGGAACATGTAATTGTGGTTTTCTTTCAGTATTATTTCTCCGTTATGGATTTTTAGAAAATTCATTTCATTTTGTTCAACTGCAGTTCTTATTGTTTGGGCTTTTAGTTTTGCTGGACATTTAATTTCAACTATTTTGTCGAGGTCAATCAAGCCATCTGGAGAAGCAGCTAAAAATGGTAATATTTCATCTATTACCAATCCACTTGGTTGAACTTTTACATTAAATTTATTTTCAAATGTTTTAATAGCAATTTTTTCATTTTGAATGCCATACATTGTATATGCATTGCCCCTAAAATTGCTATATAGCAAACCGAATACTTTCTTCCCATTGGTGTCGTAGCCTTTTTCTTGTAAATACTTCTAAAATTGGATTCAGTTAATCTTTTCCTTCTTTCTTGATGCTAGATATCTGAGTGCCGCTGCTCCAGAGTTTTTGCGAAAATTTCATTTTTGTCGGTTTCTATTAGAGATTGGAGGTATGCTTCTTTTTATTTTTCAAATTGGTCATATGGCATATCTTGAGTTGGATTTGCTGCTTCTGTCCCATATTCTAAGTCTGCATCTCCACCGTGGGTCGTTTTTCTTCTTTTATCGGCGTTTCTATAATTTCTGTTTCTTTTAATGTTCTGAATTTGGCTTGCATATTTTTTTGTATATACGCCAGTATTTTTGTTGCCCAAATATGTTTGTATATTTTTATGGAAATTTGCAGAATTTCGAGAAATGACTGCTGCATCACATCGAGCATTGTATCCATTTCTTAGAGAAAAATTAACTCTTTTGCCTCCAACAAATTTAGCAACAACACTATTAAATGATTCTGCAGAATTGTTATTTTGACCATGTATTAAACTTTCTGCATTATTTGCTAGTCTGTCCACTGCAATCATTATTTTTTCAAATAGTTCTTTCTTATCTACAGTACTAAAAATCTGGAGTTCAGTTGATTTAGTGCAGAAATAATCTTTGCAATTTTCATGATTTCCAAATATGTGAGATGGGCCATTTAAAATATTTTTCCTCAGTTCTCGAATTTGTTCAGTTATTGATACTGGCGTATTTTTCCTGTATTCGACTGCCTTAGTCACAGCTGTTCGAAATCGTAACAAATTTTCTGCTACATATTTTCGTACGTTAATATTTGTTCGAGGTATTTTACTGATTTCTTTCAGCTTATTAAGTAGCATCGTAAAAGATGAACAGTACACCCAATTTTTTTAATAATTAAAGTTTGGCCGTACGGTGCATCGTCTCTAATTTTTCTATAAACACTACTGTCTCCATCAGCAATAATGCATCCATATTTTAAATTATGCATCTCAATGCTCATTTTAAATCCTTCTAATATTATTTGTGCTTCCATGCCTGTAAAGGAACCTTTCCAATTCATATAGCATTTGTGGTCATTTTTCTGTTCAACCTGTTTAAAAGTTCTTCGTGCGCAAACGGAACAATATTTATTTATTATTCCTATAAACAATACTTTTTTAGTTCGTGCCCCAATTATACATACCACTCCAGATAACGCATTATAATTTGATCTGTAACTTCGCTTACTCCACGCTCCATCTGCTATTATTGATATAATGGGTATGCCGTCAACGTCAACTTCACCTGCTTCTTTTGTAAGTCTAGCTTCTTCTTCCCCTGCTTTCTGCATTTCCTCCAAAGCCGCATTTTGTAAACACGAAGACACAATATCGTGGTGTTTGGAATAGGTGTTCTGTGTCATTGAAGGAATGTCCAGTGTTGCATTCATTTCTTGATATTGGCTGTACCCTCCCCCTGTTATCAACATTGCAGTAACAGCCAAAGTGTTAACGTCGACGTCTGATGTAGGATCTTCGAAATGCACTGTTTCTTCTTTGTTGCACATCAGGCATTTAAAACGAAATATGCTTTTTGTCCCCGTACGTTTTTCCGACAAAAGATTCACATCGTAAAAAGAACAGCCAAAACCATCATGTTTCATAGATTTTAATGAAGAGTTAAAATAATTTATGTCCACAATCCTTCTACTGGTGATAACTTGGGATTCAATATCAGTTTGCGAGATTTCTACCTCTACAGGTAATTCATATTCCTCGATAGATGATGTCGTTGACGTTGATTCACTCAGATCAATGTCATTTGAAGAACATTTTCGGACGTAATTGGATTTTCGGTATTATTTGAATGCAACCTGTAATAAGAAAAAAATTAGATAAATATAGAATTATTACAGAAAAAAACTATTTTTCTGAATCGTTATTACTCATACCGTATATTTATTAAATTGTATTTATTGTGCATAATACCAAAAATTTATTTTAGGTTGATTGTTTTATTCATTTTGATGTTTTAAATGTATTATTAACTTTAAATTTAGTATTACATTAGAGCTGGAAGAGGAATTTTCAAGTTAAACGGAAGTAGTACACTAAAATACAATGAAATATATAGAGAACAAATTTATTTAATTATAAATATAGGAGATTTTAAAAAAATTGTTACATTTCAAAACAACAAAAAATTTAAAAAAACTTCGCAAATATGGTATTATTAACTTAGTATTAACACGCGAAAACGGCAGTTAGTACTCATTGAAACAAGATCAAATTTTTAATTTGGAGTCCCAGTTCATAGCTATTGGCGTTCTTTTGTTTTTCAAAAAATCTTCATTATTCCCTTTTATTTTATTTCCCACTTGTGAATTATCTACGGTTCAATAAACACGTTACAATTAACTTGTAAGAAAATATATTTTTATTCACGATCATCCATGTGTTGTCCTAATTTATTATAATTTTATTCAACTGACTAATGTTCTGTAATGTTTAACAGACATTTTTATTTTAATATGTTCATTATATCAAACAAAATCCGTCACAAATTTTTCATCAGTTGACTTACACTCCCTGAAGAAGGCCTAAGTGAGGCCGAAACTAGTTGGAGTTGTAATAAAACTTTTTAAAAAATCCTGACTAAACTCCAGAAATTTTATTCTCCTTCATCACGATCCTGGTCAAGAAAACGTTAATCATCATTTTAAGGAATATTTAAAATATACAAAAATTTTCAGCATTTTTGTTTAGAATTATTTTATATTTTATCAAATAATAAAATGACGACCGATCAAAAAACGAGATATTTTGAAAACCATTCGATCGATTTTTGAAAATAAAACATTTATAAAATCTATCTATTAACATTTGTGTGAAACATCTGTCATCGAAGTTTTTATTTAAATTGAATTGCAAGATATTTTTTTACACTGCAACAATCTTTTCATAATTATGCATTTTTATACACAAATTATGCGAATAACTTTTGAAGAAAAAGTAGTAAATATTTTTTTTTGTAAATAAAGATATATCTAAAGAACAAGATCAAAAAGTATATAAATTTGAATGTACAAATTAGAAAACATATGCTTCCAGTTGGAAGTACGCGTTTATTGTTAGGCTTTTGTTTATATTATTTCATACAAATATTAGAAGATAGAATAAAGATTTTATAAATGTTTTATTTTCAAAAATCGATCGACGAGTTTTAAAAATATCTTGTTTTGAAATTTTTGATCGGTCGCCAGTTTGTTATTTGATAAAACAGAAAATAATTCTAAATATTTTAGAGAACCGAAAGCATGTTGCTGAAAGTTTTTGTACTTTTTTAAATATTCCTTAAAATAAGGGAGTAATGACGATTTTTCGAAAAACAGAAGAACGCCTATATCTATGAATAACTGGGGCTCCAAATAAAAAATTTGATTTAAGAAAAGTTGCTTGATTCAATGAGTTCTAACTACCGTTTTCAGATGGTACAACTTAGTATTAACATCTTGTATAACGTAAAAATACAGCCAGGTAATAATAATAATTTTTAAAACCTACCATATTTTTAACGCCTTCTGTTCTCGCATTTTTCGCATTCGGCTATTCCATGTTTTCACCATGTTAACTTTCCACAACACTAATAAGCGATAATGAAAATAAAATATCACGTTAAATAACTAATATCACTTTACTCTAACAAAAAAAGTAATTAAGTAACAAAATAATACCATAGGGCACGTATATATACGAATTTCAGAGTCAATTCTTAGAATCTCCAAAAGTTTGTAGAATAGGTAAGGTAGGGGAAAGATGGGTACTATTGATGCGTTAATTATTTTTTTTATTTAAGTGGTTAATATTCACTCGCCTCTTCCCATAACATATAAGCTGAAGTACAGTTACATTTTACAGTTAGAGATTTATCACCCAAAATGATAGGAATACATTATGACTTCTTTTATCCGTATTATTATAATTGCATTGGTTGATCCGGTATTGTTAGGTAATGTTTGATTATCAAGTAAAAGTCGGAAAACCTCTATTTTATTTACCGTTCATGGATTATAAAAGTTGGTTGTTTCAATTAGAAAGTTTATTTAAATTTTCCAATCTTTCTACTCGTATAATTCTAATTAATATAGTATTAAATAGTTTTATAATTTCTATAAATTTTACATGGATATTAAATATTTGTAAGTCGCACTTGCGTTCATAAGTAATAGTTATTTACATGCGAGGTAGAAAATGTTTCATTTCTGCCAAAGACTTATATATATTACCAAGAGACGAAGCCTCGAGGTGAGATATAGCGCAAGGCGAAATGAAACTCCCACCGAGGTATGTATACTATTTTATTCACAATCATATTTTTTTTAATAAATAATTATTAAAATAAATTGCGCGCTTCAATATCGTTTGTGTTTCAATAAAGTTAATATCTACGGCAGATGAGATCATATCCTACTAAGGATATGAAAACAAATTGTGTTTTATTTGTCATTTAGTGAATTTTGTAGTTACTTTAAAGATTATTTTTAAATAATAATTTCAAGTAGCTAAGAAGTGATTATATATGAATCGGATAGTGATTTCGAGCAATGTACTCCACCCGAGCTAAAAAATTGGCTTCCGAAGCCGCTGAAAATTTATTACCGCAGAAAAGTATTGTATTGGATTGTATGTATACGAGGGTTTAAGCGTTTTGTCGCTTTTTGTCAACGCGACCTAGAAGATCTATTGTGACACAGCCCTTACTTAGTTTTCCGGAAGTAAATCCAGATTTTTGATGAAGCCGATTATGGCTCCAGGAGTCAAGTTCTTGATCTCATCTGCCGTAAGATACCTCTTACCTAGTTGATTGAGTCTCTGCACAGTTACGGCTGGGTATTCACACAGTATGTGTTCCGACGATTCTTCGTCCTCTTTACAGAGTCGACAGGTTTCATTTTCAGCTATACCAATTTTGTGCAAATGGTACTTTAAAGGACAGTGGCCAGTGAGAATTCCTGTCATTATATTAAGATCCTTTTTGCTGAGAGCTAGTAGCTCTTTGGCGTTTGTCGAAGCTGGGGAAATGAATTTCCGAGCTTGATTCCTCGCAGTTTTTGACCACCTTCTTATAGTGGCTTTGTGGAAGACCACATGAAGGTTCCGGCCCGTGGTATGAAAGTTTAGCCCCTTTTTTTGCAAGTTCATCAGCTTTCTCGTTTTCTAGGATTCCCTTGTGACTTGGTTTGCTTCGGATAGCAATTGGAGGGTCTCCCTGCAGTTCCATACTAGCTTTGATTTACATGTGAAGGCATTCAATGCCTTTAAAGCTGCCTGGATGTCTGACATTATATTTATTAATGCTCTTCTTAGACCTTTATCTAGGTTTATGTGAGCACAGAGGTTTATTGCATAAATCTCAGCCTGAAAAATTGTAGTGCAGGTGCCTATGGATTCCTCAATTCGGCAATCTGGGCCAAGCACACATACTCCAGTTCCTCCTGTATCCAATTTTGAACCATCAGTGAACCAGGACAAAGAATCCCTTACAACAGGTCTTTCCGTTGCCCATTCAAGGCGATTACCAATAACAACCTTATACTTCTGGTCAAAATTGTATTTTGTTGTCATCTTATCACAGACAGACAAGGCCAGTTTATCTGGTTGTACTTCCCTTAGAATTTCCAAGTGGCCTACGAAATCTCCGGGCATAAAGTGTTTCGTTCTGCAGAGAGTCAGTGCGTGTAGCATCGCCTCTTTTTTCACCTGAATGTGTAGATGTGTAATACTGACGCAGGCCATGCGTTGTACTTTCCGCAGTGATGCCTGTGCTGTGATTTGTTTCACTTTTGGCCACCATACAAGTGACGCGTAGGTGATCATGGGTCTTACAACACTAGTATATGTCCAATGGGTCATTTTTGGCTGTAGTCCCCAGTTTTTACCCAGAAGCCGACGGCATGTGTTTAACGCCACTGCTAATTTCTTTGTAATCTTGTTGATATGTGAATTCCACGTGAGTTTTTGGTCTAAAATAATTCCTAGATACTTAACCTCTGTAGAAAACTCAATTCTAGTACCCTTCAAATAGGGAGCTTGAAGATTTAGCTTCCTTCTCTTTGAAAAAGGGACGATTGTAGTTTTGGTAGGGTTTGCATGTTCATGTTCCAGCCACCACTCATGCACTAGATTTTTTAGCTTTTTGTGTAAGGTACGAGATAGTGGTATCACTACGTCCTCTGACCATAATTGCAACGTCGTCTGCATATCCGTTTGCAAAATAGCCAGCTTTATTGAGCCTATTTCGGAGGTCATCAATGACAATGCACCAGATTAGAGGTGATAGAACCCCACCTTGTGGGCATCCTCTGTTGGTTTTTATTATTACCTAGCAGCTCTTTCAATGGACTTATAGGAGGTGTTATCAAAGGCACCCTCAGTATCTATAAATATTCCCAGAGCTATTTCTTTTGCCATAAAGGATTTCTCTATTTTATTGACAAGGCTATGGAGAGCCGTAGTTGTCGATTTTGCTTCCTGGTAAGCAAATTGATTTACGTTTAGTGGTGAAGCAGTTATCACTTCATTCCTAAGGTATTGATCTAAGACCTTTTCCATACCTTTCAGTATAAATGATGATAAACTAATTGGTCTGACTACATTAGTTTTCCTCCACAATGTGGGAATGTATCCTAACTTTAGGCTTTCCCTGTATAGTTCGCAGAGTATTGGCAGAATATCCTTTATGCATTTCTGCAAAAGTGCCGGAAAAATGCTATCTCCACCAGGTGTCTTGTAGGGTTTGAAAGTATTTATCGCCCATTCAACTCTGTTTTCTGTAAAAATATTATTAGCAGTGTTAAGACTGTTAATTAAGCTTAGATTAATTGTAGCTCCGGAGGAATTGTCCTCCTCCTCAACTGGACACGACGATCCTGGGAAGTGTGTGCTTAACAGAATCTCCAATGTTTACTTTGAATCTGTCGTAAAGTCCCCGTCTGGTTTCTTTAGTAGGCCTATTTCATTCGTATGATCTTTTGATAGGACTTTTTGAAGGCGAGCTACCGTGGGCGTTTCTGATGAGCCCTCACAAAAACTACGCCATGCATTCCATTTAAATCTGCGAATTTCTTTATTATATGAGGTTAGAGCACTCCTATATTGCTCCCAGTTCTCATCGCTGCCACTGGTTTTGGCTTTATTATACAACCTTCTAACAGTGACTCTTTCTTTACTTAGCTCCTCGGTCCACCAAAGTACTTTCCTAGTACTTTAGCTTAGCTTTAGCTTTACTGTACAACTGTTTTCATATGCTGTGTGCAGCGCATTATGAAAGTCAATAGAGGCTGTTTCCAGTTCCTCGATTGTGTTTATATTAATTTTCGTAAGTTCTTCCACTTCACACTTTAAGTGGCCTTCGTACAAGACCCAGTCTGTTAGTTTCGAATACGAATTTAAGTTTTAAGTTCCTTATTAGCCTTTATCTCGAACCTTAAATATCTATGATCCGATATTGAGGCTTCATTTGAGACATGCCAATTATATATTTCAGAGCTAATTTGAGGAGGGGCTAACGTAATGTCCAATACCTCTCGCCTGTTTTTAGTTATAAAAGTGGGTTCTTTTCCCCTATTTGTTATATCTATGTTAGTACAAAAAATAAATTCAAAAAGGTACTCACCCCTTGTATTTATGTCCGTACTACCCCAAACTGTATGGTGTGCGTTTGCATCACATCCCAGGATCAGGTTTCTGTTTCTATGTTTGCAGTAGGAGATCAGGTCCCTTACCAGCGGATGTGGGGCTTCCATCGTTTCTCCCGGGAAATACGCCGATGCATGATTACCTCTTGCATACCTCCTGATATAGGCAATGTAGCTTCCACAGCTACCAAATCCCTAGATATAAATTTATTTAATGTTACGAATTTAATCGATGTCTTAATGAGCAATGCTGCCCTTGGAGTGACATCTTGTTCGTTACAGTAGGTTAACTTACCTACTGGTGTAGTAAGTTTCCTTACTACGCCTTCATACACATAAGGCTCTTGAACTAGCACTATATCGATGTTAGTGGTGGTGAATGTTTTGTTCAACACATCAGAGGCAGTTTTGCAGTGTTGAAGATTCACTTGCAGCATCTTTATATTACTGCTGGACATCACGTTTTGTTCAGAGCCACGTCGCAGCTAGGAACTTGTTTCCCTTTGTGCGTGATTCCGACGGCCGGTGGTGTCTTGGAGTGTGTAGGTGTGGGATTGGGTTGAGGCTTTGAGACAGCCTCTTTACCTTTACCTACTTTTAATCTGGAATTTCCAGTGTTAATATTGGTGGCATTACTTCCTGTCTTCTTTTTTATGTTAACCTTACCTGTAGCAGTGCTGGTAGTGGCTTTTTTGGCAGTGACGTCGGTATTCTTTTTGTTGGGTTTTTTACCCTTTAGCCTGATCGTTGTCTGGCCAAATTTATGGCTGATTTTGAATTCAGCTTTTTTAAGGGTGTTTAAGGACGTCGAGTCTATGGACAGTGTAAGAAGCACTGCCGAGCCCTCATCTGTCCTCTTTAAAACCCTCCACTGCTGCGTGTCCAGGCCCTCGTTTTGGCCCTGTATCAGATTCAATATCTGATCTGTCGAGTTGTCTTTGCTGTTGGGGAAATAAGCATTTACAATGCAAATCCTTTCCTCTACAGCTTTTAGATGGGCTCCTTTCCAAGGCTTTAAGCTAACGGACTTTGCTTAATAGCCACTCGGCGGTGGCTTTGTCGGCGCAGTTGACACTCAGCCATCCGGGCTTGAAGGTTGTCCCTAGAAGCTTAGGCTTCACAGAGCCTTTAGCTTCTTTAATGATTAAATCCAGGATTGCATCCTGAATTTTCTTCAGCTGTCCTGTTTCTAAAATATCCTCCGGATAATTATAGTGCAGGATGCCGACGCGTGTGCCCAGGATTGCCTGTTTAAAGCTCACAGACGGCGTGGCCTTATCAGGTGGTGGCGGAGCACCACTGCTGGGTTGGCCTTTAGCATCTGTTTTTTGCCTTTTTACAGACATTTCGGGCGCTGATTCCTCGGACCGGGTCCGTTTTGGACCCTTATCCTTGGGGTTGAAGAGCTTTGACACGTGCTTCGTCAGCACTAAGCCCACTTTTTATGAGCCACTTAAAGCGTTTTCTGGCGGCACCGCTCAGTTTGCTTTTCTGCTCATTCAATCGGAGCTTTTCTATAGACTCTTCGAGTTGGGAGGTGAATGGAGTTGGGCTATGTAGGAGCTCCTCCTCCATAGTCAGCACGTCCTTGGGACTGGAATCCCTTAGGACCTCTAGAGTATTTTTACTGTTAGTAGTTTTCGTGAAAAAAAAATAAAACTGTGCACAAATGCTGCCTTGAAACAATGAATCCCAGAGGCCATGTCTAAATTTAAGAAGAATCACGCCGTCATCCGTCACTTTTGATAATCTCTCTATGAACTTTGAATGATTATATCTTTTTATAGAACATAGATATCAAAGATTTGAAAACAGTATCATGAACATTAGTCCTGAGCAAAAGCTTTACCAATATTTTAAGTATATAACACAACACATTTAATTATTTTAAATTTTGACGTTTTAAATTATATAAGTCAATGTTGCCAAATGTGTGTTTTAAGTAACTTTGACATGTATAAGTACGAATATTGAACTACAATAATTTTGAAAATTGACAAAGATATAATTAACTGAACTTTTTATCCGTACTTTATAATATTGAGCAAAATATATATTATTATTTTAGAAATTGTATATGGTATAATTAAAATTTTCTGACATTTAATGTTTGTCATAATTGGTTATAACATATAAATTTATGCTAGAAATTTTGCAACTTGATACAAATACTCAGAACATATGTTGGTTTGTACTTATTGTATATTATTTAAATACATATAAAATGATATATGCATGTATAAGAAATGTAGAGAAACATATAAAAAGGAAAGAAATATGCAAAAGATTGAAAATAAGCAGTACTAAAAAATATGAAAGACGAAAGAATACAATTTATTATTCCTACAAAAGCAGAAACATTATTTTTCAAAAAATTAATTTAATTAATTGACATTTTGTTCTTCATATACAAGAGAGTTATAGGAATAATTCAAATAACGCGCATTTTTTAAGCAGGTGTTCTTATTTCGATTCATATGCGTTTCAACCCTCTATTTTATTACGTGAACGACAAGTTCGAAGAAATTAAATCATTTGTTAAAACATGTTATGTGTCACACCTTCATAATGTACTTAAAAGTTGTTTATTGTATTTTCAAAATGACAAGTACACCTATAACTGTAAGCCGGGATATATTTTGCATTGTATTAGAAATAGTAAGTTTTAGAATAGAAGATATGTTTTAACTTCGAATGTATGTATGTACATAACAGATTGTGTTGTCCTAAAACATCTTTATTTTTATTATAAAATAATTATAATGAAACGAACGAAGTAGAATTTAAAATATATTTAATAAAATACGTTTTATGATAAATATGTTTTTAATTCAGGATTGGTTTATCGACTAGTTGTTAATATGAAGAAAGTCTTTATTGGAGTTGCAATCATCTAATAAAATCCACTAATAAACATATTACTGGATTTTACTAAATTACAGTAACTGCAATAAAGACCTTTCTCTTATGTTTTTTTAATTTGTAATTTTCATTTTACAGCTATGAATGTGAAAAAATAATAATAATGTAGGTACACTGAACAATAGTTGCAGTTTATTTTAACAAAAATACAATATGAATGATTATATACAAATTTTGAATGTATTTCATGTAAGTATACTTTTTAGTTCAATTAATTTCTACCAATAGGTTATATTTTATTAACAGTTATTATGATATTACGTTATTAGCATGAATCAGTGAAGAAGTTCATGTTGCAACCATTTGAAAACTGCTAGCATTTGGAATATAACCACTAATGCCAGAGTATCAGTTTTCGCTAAAAGGTTCGCCCTTATCTTATGATCAATTAAAATGGAAGTCAAAGATTCGAACAACAAACCCTGTATCTGTGACACACACGCTAAAAGTAAGTGTATTATAATTATTTCGTTTTTGTATATAACACGTTCATTTCCTTTTAAAGAAAAAATTCTCATTTAAATTAAAAGTTTTTTGTGTTATGACATTATTAATAAATTATTATTTAAAATTTATTATTTTTGAATTTTTAATAATTTAGTTTTTGTATTTATCGGTATGTTCGCTTTCGGTATTAATAATTTTACATTTACCGACATTTCGAAAATACTAATTTGAGATCAGGGACACCATAGAAAACAAAATTTGTTTATCAAGAATATTGCTTCTTTACCTGTGTGTAGAATAATTTCATTTATTGTGCTTTGTTACAATATATTTATATTGCGAATTAATATTTATTATCTTTGATCTGAGCTGCAGTAGTCACAATAAAATAAATTCCGTTTAGTGTGCCGCTAGATTTAAATCTAAGTTGGGAAATATTTTATATCTTTTACAACCCTCGAAAAATCAACTTGCAAGTTCGCAATTTACAAGTAGAAAAATGTCATTTGCAACCAAGCTAATAGAAATTTTAATTTGTGATTTCATTATGTTTTTATATTATTTTATTTCTTATTAAATTCTATGTTTTTCTTGTTTACCCGGCGCCAATAGTTTTTAACCGGTTTTCCGTAAACCTACAAAAGATGTGTCTCCATTATTTTTATTTACTTGAAGTATTATTTATTGTACTAACTAAAAAAATATTTAGACGGGTATTTCATCGTCTCTGGCGGGCCGTGTGTTATAGCTAATTACGAGTTAGACCAACCTACAAGTTTTGAGAGTTGATCTTCTATATAAGTATAAGTAATGTACTTTAAATTATAATCATTACACTATCTTTAATAGACCGTGAAAGCGTGACGTCAAAATGGAGCGGGAATTACATATATATTTTCCGGTTTGAAATTTTGGTAATGGTGAACAAATTACATAACCGTTCAATTTAAATAACTGTCATCTGTTGTATACTTTTGTTTACGTATGTTATGAACTGTCGTGCGTACTAGACGTGTTTGCGTGTTCTGGCGATAGTTGCATATATTTTTGATTAGTTTTTTTCTCCTCATAAAAATCGTATATAAATCATCAAAATGTTGACCCGTGACGATCAAATTACCATAATAAGATAATGATTCGTTAACCAAGCTGGGTGAAAATAAATCCTTCGTCCAACTCATTGTTAGTGAAGTGACCAGTGCTGTGCAAAATGTCTTCGAGCAGAAGCTGAAAGTGCTACAAGATGAAATCACCTCACTCAAGCAAGTTAATTTTATTTTAAATCAGTCGTGCATCTCTTATGAAAAGAAATTAGATGATTTTGAACAATACTCTCGGCGAAATAATATTAGAATATTCGGTTTATCTGAAACTAAAAATGAAAAGTGTGATGATAAAGTCATAAAGATGTGTCAAGATAATTTAAATATAACCGTCACACCTCAAGAAATAGATCGTTGCCATAGGCTTGGCAAATTAATCCCGAACAAAACGCGGCCCATAATAGTTAAATTTGTAAGCTACCGTTCCCGCCAAAAAATTTTCAACTCGAAAAAGCTTCTCAAGAATTCGGGTATCACCATCAAGGAAGACCTAACATCAGCTAGGGCGTCTATCGTTAAAGCAGCGGTGGTTAAATACTCCAATAAAAATGTGTGGACTTTTGACGGGCGAGTTTTTGTGAATGTTTCTGTGGAAGGAAGTGATAAACCTAGTTCATATTACTGATCATAAAGATTTATTGGACTAATAAATATGTTTTATCTGTAAACAGTCGATTTACTTGGGTCTACTGTGACGTCGTTACGTCGTCAGTCCCTATCGTTCTCGAAAACGTGCGACGGACTACGGCGTTACATTCGCGTCACACAATGTAAAATACGTCGTCACAGCCTATAACACAGTAACTCATACAAAAACACAATAATTAGTCGACAGGCACGGTATAATAAAATATACAAACGCTGTCGCACTACTCGTTTCCAAATCTCGGGCGCCACTCTACGTAACGGTAGAGACGTCTAACTCGCAGGCTTCCAGTGACGACGGCCACGGATATCTTAATGGAGAAAAAATGTCCAAGGTTCGGATTCCAACATTGGTTGTGGTCGCTCGCTTGAACACAACATCACGGAACGACTTTACAAAAAAGACAGTAAAAAGACGTAAATAAAAGCATAAATAAATTTCGGATAAAAAATCGGTTATTCTTACAACCTGCGTTGCTCGCTCACCCACGTGCACGCGATGCGAGGGTGAGGTAAAAGCGAACGCAAAACCAAATTCAACAGAACTATCCTTGATTAGTCCTGGCGGTGGCCGATGTACAAGCCGAATCCTGTTCCGCGACTCACGAAGCAAAATGACGGATTCGAGGATTCTTTCTACGCCGAAATTCATCCAAAATTATCTCGATAGTGGTAGCGCAATCACTAGTTCTTCTTCGCCCCTAGTAATCGGAATTCACAAACTATCGCAACTTACGCACAACTCGTGCACGAGATGAAAATGAACTATTTTCTCACACACACGTTTTGCTCACATAAGGGTGTGAAAACGGCAAAACACTATTCCAATTTTCCTATAAATACTTCACTTCCACTTACCTTACGTTCACTAGTGGAAGGATAGGAAAACAACTGAAAATAATTCAAAATAAAAAAACTCTGCTTCACAACTTTTATTTTTTTACGTCTTTATTTGGCCAAAAACTCACTAAAAAAAGCCCTGGGTCGGTCAAGGACCGCGCTTTTATAAAAATGTTCACCCCCTTCCTCTCGTACCCATCATCAGAGGTGAACATAGTCACAAAACAATTACAAATATCATATATAAATAAATATAAATAAATAACATTTAAATACAATACAAACAGTAATAAAAAAAACAATACACTTACTATTGCCTTAAGTTACTAAACGAGTTAATTTCGCCGCATGAAATTAACTGAACGAGTAACTTGACTACAATCCAAACACATGTTCGATGGTTATGTTTTTCAAAACTCCACTTTCACAAAAACCACTGCGATGTGTTTGGCACTACACTACGTAGAACATTATCTTGCATCTTATGGTGTTCGAATCAAGAAAATCAGAGTAATGGTTTGTAAAACAACTTCACAAAAACACGATGTAAACAAATAAAACTCCATGTTGATCCGCCATTACTAGACATGCGCGCGCTAGCCTTGCGCGGTTGCTTGATTCGAATGCAAAGTCGAGGCAATAGTTTTTAAAATATTTGGAAGGTAGCGCTTCGGTAAATTTGACTTCAAATTTACGTTCAAAAATACTGTAAAATAAAACTGCTTCGTGACGCTTCGTCACACTACATTGTTCATTCATTTATTTATATAGGTATATTGCCAACATTTTGGGTATCTCTGCTTTTTTATTGTTTAATTGTCTAGCCAGAACATGCACAAGTCAATGAACTCTGTTCATCTGACCTTGACTTACTGGCACACTCTTGTGTTCTTATCTTTGTTCTTACATCTTTTTTAATGTTGAATTTTGGTGACTGCAACAAACAAATCATTGATGTATATGATACGAATTTCACAATCCGTCAGATAAATATCAGATCAATTAACTCATATTTTTTAAAATTTTCAGAATTTGTTAGTGATTATAACTTTGACATTATAGCCGTTACGGAAACCTGGATTAACGAAAACACTCCAAGTTATTTATTTAATATTATAAATTATGATTTATTTTGTGTCAACAGAACTCATGCAGTCGGTGGAGGAGTTGCATTTTATGTACGTAATGGTATTAATTTCAAAGTATTAGACACTACTTTTGTTTCTAAAAATAACATTGAACATGCATGGATTTTATGTACAATTCAAAATTTAAAATTATGTTTAGGTGTTATATACAATCCTCACAATCATTATTATCGTGACCTTGCAATTCTTGAAACTCTTTTTACTGAATTTATTTTTCAGTGTGATTATTTGATATGCACAGGTGATATAAATATTAATTTATTATCTAAGGATTATAAAACTCAATATTTTTCTGATCTCTTGTCGGCAAACAACCTGCATCAAATAATCACCAATCCCACGAGACCGTCTTCAAAATCGTTGTTAGATGTTATATGTTTGTCAGATACAAGTATTTGCGTAAGTTCAGGTAATATTGATTGTCAGGAAATGACTGATCATGACTGTGTTTATTGTGTACTAAATTTACCAAAAACCTCTACGTCTATAAAAAAAATTACATACAGAGATTATACAAGTTTTAATCGTAATCATTTTTACTCTGATTGTGAATCAGTAAACTGGGAACAGATTCTTTTTTTAAATAATGTTGATGATAAGGTTCGATTTCTCAACGAAAATATTACACATTTATTTAATAAACATGCACCCTTAAAATAAATTACTACCAAAAAACAATTTAGTCCATGGATTACTCCAGTTATTAAAATCATGCAGAGTAAGCGTAATAAAGCTCTTGCTGAATATAAAAAATATAAAACAGCTGGTAAATTACAATATTATAAACAGCTACGTAATATCACTACAGCTGCAATTAGGCGAGAAAAACAAGCTTACATAAACCATAATATTAATAAAAATATTAAAGACAGTGGTAAACTATGGACTAACTTGAAAAAAATAGGAGTTACTAATATCTCGGTGAATAATCTATGCGAAGAAATATTTAAACCTAATGAGTATGGCAACTATTTATTAAATCAGACTGGTATAACATACACAAACCCTAATACTAAAAAAATATTATAATACTAACCAGTATTCAAATGTAAAAACTGATTCATTTTATTTTACATGCGTGGATATGATAAAATTGAATTAATTTTAAAAAACTTGAAGTCCAATGCAATTGGAATTGACGGCATATCCAAAAAAATGCTAGAACTAATCTTTCCAGTTATTATTAAGTACATTGCACACATAATCAATACTTTCTTGCTAACCGGAACAGTTCCTGATTTATGGAAATCAGCTATTGTCAAACCTATTCCGAAAAACAATAAACCCTCATCTTTCAATGACCTGCGACCTATAAGCATTCTGCCCACCCTGTCAAAAGTTTTAGAGAAAATATGTTGTGAACAAATTATGGTCTATGTAACACAGAATGGAATTCTTCCACAAAACCAATCTGGTTTTAGATATGGACAACACATGCATAATAAATATTCTGGATACATTAATTAAAAATTATGATGACTCCAAAAATATCTTTCCTAATTCAAATAGATTTCTCTAAAGCTTTTGACATGGTTGACCATAATTTATTATTGGCTAAATTAAAATATTATAAATTTTCAGAGAATGCATTAAAGTGGTGTACGAATTATTTTACCAACAGAGAATTTCGAGTTAGTATGACTAGCAACTCTATTACATTAGATTCACCTTCGTACCAATTAGTACGTGGAGTACCTCAAGGGTCAATTCTGGGGCCACTGTTCTTTTTAATATATGTAGCAGATTTACCTGCTGAACTAAAACATTGCGATTTTCACTCATATGCTGATGACACACAACTATTAGCATCATGTTTTCCATCAGAAGTGTCCAGTGTTGTTAATAATATTAATTCTGATCTCAATAATCTAGTTCAGTGGGTTGAGGATAATGGTCTCAATATTAATCCAAATATATCGACGTTGTTAGTTATAGGAAACTGTGAAGTACCTTTCATAAAGCTTGATGGGATCCAACTTCAGCCTGATAAATTTTGTAAAAGTCTGGGTGTATATCTTGATCCAGACCTTAATTTCAAGTATCATTTATAGGCGAAAATAAAGGCAGCAGTGATAAAATTAAAGCACTTGTATCAGTTTCGTTCTATCTTAACCTCTGATATAAAACTACGTTTAATTAATTCACTTGTTCTTCCATTATTCGACTATTGCGCATGTGTGTATGTACCTAACTTAACACAAGCTGATAAGCACAGAAATCAAGTTTTTCAAAATTCATGTTTACGATTTGTTTATAATCTGCGTAAATTTGATCATATTTCAATCTAAAGAAGGTTAGCTAAAATGAATAATATTGAAACTCGCATGGAAAAATAGCTATTTTTAGTACAAGTGAGCAAAATATGTCTTTTCGCGAGTGTGCCAACTGGACAAGTGAGAAAAAGACATTCTCACGTGTGCTAAACATAATTTTTTCCACAATCTTAAAATATAATTTAAAAAAAAAACAAAACTTTAATTAATAATGAAAATCTCAACAGTACAATTATGTTTATAAATTATAATTTAATTTAATGTAAAATGTATTATAATGTCTGTAATCCTATGAAAACATTGTGCTCAGAGTTAGTGTATTTTGCTCACTAATGTTATTTACTTTGCTCACTTGTGATTCAATATGATACTTTGCTCACTGTTTTAAGTTGAATAATGATGTATTTTGCTAACGATTTTGGAAAAATGTATTTAATATTAATTCATAAAATTTTAATCACTAGAACACCTCGTTATCAGTATGATGAACTTGTTCCAAAATTTTATAATTATAGTATTAGGAATTTATATATTGTGCCATCGTTTAAAAAACAAAAATTTAAGTGCTCTCCTATTTAGCCCCTACATTATACAACACTTTATCAAACAGTATGAAATCTCTTTCTGTAAATTCTTTTAAATACCATTTGAGGGAAATGTGAAAATTTATATTTGCATGAATAATTTAAGTATTCTCCTGTGATATCATTGGCAAAGCTTAACTTCAATGATTAGTAGTTAAAAATATTTCTTGATTATTCAACATTAATTCTTATTGTTCTTTTTTTTCTATGTATCTATATATTTTTATATTATTATAATCTCAGCGTTCATTTTTATTTATTTGTATAATGTATATTGTGGTTGGGTTGAAAAACAGCCATTGGCTGAACCCCGCCATTGACTTATGTCAATAAAGTCTATTATTATTATTATTATTATTATTATTACATATATATTTTCCGGTTTGAAATTTTGGTAATGGTGAACAAATCACATAACCGTTCAATTTAAATAACTGTCATCTGTTGTGTACTTATATTTCGTTATGTATATATCCGTATAAAATCTATTTTACCTTAATATGCAAGAAGAAATGCATGTTTTTTTATTAACATATAGATTAGGAAAGGTACAAAATTATTTACAAAATAAATTTATTGGGTGGTTGATTCTTGGGCCTTAGTAACAGTACTTTTATCTAGCAATTTTTTTTATTCTTAGAATTTTAAAATGTTGCAGACGTTTCTGTTACATTAAAAAAAAATGGAAATTTCGAAAAGTTGACTATTTTATTGTTATAGATAATTAGAAATCTATAAATGTATTTTTGTGTAAAATCTTTAAAATATATATATTTACCGAAAACAACATTTTCATTCATCATCAATAAAACACACAATGTAAACTATTCGTAAATTTCTTGAAGTCCAACCATGATACTATGTCTTAAATATGTCTACTATTAAATTATAAACATATTTTTATATGAATATGCATTTAATTAATAATTAACGTGAAATATATCATTATCTTACAAACTATACATAAGAACACAACAGATGACAGTTGTTTAAATTGCGCGGTTATAGTTTGTTCACTACATGCACAATCTCAAATATATTATTATATTTCACGTTGTGTAATTACCACTCGATTATGACGAAAGCAGTTTCACGGCCTAGACGTTGTACATAGTTTGCAGTATTTAGTAATTTAGCAATCTAATAATAAAAATACACATTTATTTCGTATAATTTTTTTATAATGCTATGCATATAGTTTAAATATTAATTTTACTGTAGGTTTACAACTTGACTGCAGCAGAGTAAGAGAAAGAGTGCAGAATTCCATTATCCTAACAGAAAAAAACCTGATCGACTTATAATCGAAGGCCTGACGTAATTATTGATAATTATTAATATTGAAAAGAACAACGCACTCAAAAATTGTAAGTTTTGTATAATTTGTAAGTAAATAACAAAATGCCAAGTAAAGATAGAATTAACCGTATTAAGTGCAAGCAAAATAACGAGAAAAATGCGACAAAAATATTAAAAATGATAATACTGGAAATATAGAAGAAATCTTTATTAATAGTCAGGTGCAATCAGGTTGTAGGAGTATATCTGTCATTTCAGTAGCGGACAATAATATCAATAATGTACATACAAGTAATCAAACGGGGAATATAGGAATTAGGACAATAAACTATCAGATTCAGCTAATAGACCAGGATATTAACACGTTGCTAAATCCTGAAGGGTACTTAGAAGACGTACACATAGACTTTTTCTTTTATTTAGTCCGTTCAATGACTGAGTTCAACCCTCAGCCTACAGTATATGTAAATGCTCCGGACCGTATTATTCCAGTTCAACAAGGAATTAAACACTTACAAATTTTATTCGTACCAGGTGCAAATACTGGTAGTATTGGTCATTGGTTCACCGCGTACTATGACGGTTCAGAGATAATTATTTATGACAACATGAATTCTCAATGTTTAAATTCAAATGCCAGTTTATATTTAGAAAGACTGTTTCCTTATAGACCAACAGTTAGATTTGTCCGGGTTCAACAGCAGACCAACACTTTTGATTGAGGGTTGTTTGCCATTGCTTTTTGTAAGAGTATCATATTTAACCGCAATCCGGAACAGGAAAATGATGATATCAATAAGCTTAGGTCACATACTTTAAATATGTTTCGAACACGTAATTTAATATTATTTCCGGTAACACGACAACAGAAATTAAGAGAAAATTATTTAAAGCGTAAAGAGAATGAAACAGGAGACCTATTCTGTGGCACATATCACTAGTGGTAAGTGATAAGTTTTAGGTGAACGATGTGCTGCCATCTGTGAGAATTGATGTGAAACCTCGGTATGACGTCATGTTAAGTGGTAGACTTATCACCACCAAAGCAGGTAGTGTTAGATACTTATCACTAGTGATACAGAGTGGGCGTGTGATACAGTGTATTTTTCTTGGTTTCATTTTGTGGAGTTTTTGAAATTTTAGTTTAGTTTACTTGTGTTTAGGTGAACGTACTATTATTTGCTTATAGGTAAGTGAAAAATATATCAAATTTTCAAAAGTATAATACTTTTTATTTTTATATTCAAGGAACTATGGCATTTTTGTACGGGCAGATAGCAGTAGTTGGAAGAGTTGGATAATGAAGAAAGAAGAGAAGAAGACCGGTTGTTTAGAAGGCATGTGAGGGATATGCAAGATCCGTTCAGTATCTCAGAGCGAGAATTTAAATCTAATTTTCGACTGAATAAGGAAGCGTGCCGGTATTTGATAAATACTTTGGTTTCGCACATGGATACTGGCCAAGGCGCGCCTACTACAATACCGAACAACATGCGAGTGATTAATCATAGCAATAATAATATTTTAAAATAGTATTGTTATATTGTCATACTTTGTTTGTTTCAGATTCTAATTGGATTGAACTTCCTTGCGGTTGTTGGCATGTGTCAGTCAACTGATAGGGAACCGCATTTTGAAGGAATTTACCAATGTGTTAATAAATGTATTTGGCAGTGGATACAATTTCCGAGAAATAATATCCAAAGACAGGATTTGAAGCATGGGTATTTATTTGTATGCGTATATTTTACGTTCCATTTAATATTATATCTTATTTTTTCAGTTTTAATGTGATCCAGGATTGTATTAGCGTGTACCATTTTGCACAATATCGCCCAACACTACAATGTCGAGGAGCCAGAACCAGGATATGATGAAATTGATTTAGAAGTTCCACCAGTTGCTGACAACGCCCAGGATGATGTTTTGTATTGACATATAATATATGTATTTTTGTGTTTTGTATTTGTGTAATTGTTGAATTTTGTATTTTTGTATGTTATGTATTGTATTTTTATAATTTTTGTATTCTATATTTTGTATAATGTATTTTTGTATTCTGTATTTTGTGTAATGTATTTTTGTAATATTTGTATTTTTATAATGTATTTTTGTATTATGTATTTTTGTATTCTGTATTTTGTATAATGTATTTTTATAATTTTTGCACTATATATTTTCGTAATTTTTGTATTCGGTACTTTGTATCATGTATTTTTGTATTTTGTTTTTTGTAGTATGTATTTTTGCAAATATAGAAAATATTTACAAAAACGTAGAAAATATTAACAATATATACATTAAATAAATAATTAGTAAAATTTGTGGAGATACAGAGATCCCAGAATGGCCGCTTGTTATTATGTGATTCATATTTTGAATATTTGAATGTATTGCCAACGTAAACATGTACTGGAAAAAACCTAACCATTCAAAAGTAACTAAAGTATCACTCGCAAACTATCACGAGCTGACGTCATCAACTTATCACTAGTGACAAGTGATACGTGCCACAGAATAGGTCTCCAGGTGAAGAACGGTCCAAACGTCTAAAATTAAATACAGAAAATAAATTTAAAATTTTAGCTAATGAAACACTTGATCAACAAATAAATAGGTTAACTAAATTAAAATTTAATTTCAAAGAATACATTAAAAATGAAACACCTACACCCTAAAACAAATCGCTTAAATAGATTAAAAGATAACTTTCATAATATGATTCAAATAGAAACACCGGAACAAAGAGAATCGTTTAAATAAGTTAAAAACTAATTTTTAAAAATCTATAGAAATAGAAACACCTGAACAAAAATTTAAATATAAAAGATAATTTTAAAAAAGTAGTTAAAACAGAAACACCGGAATAGAAAGAAGAGCGTTTGTTAAAAAATAATATAATAAATAAAAATAAAATAAAGGCACGCAAAAATAAAGTTAATGATAAAGTTAGATTAGCTAGCAAAGGTATAGGGATGCAAATTGAGTCGCATTCATTGGGCTCAATGTCTGCATTATGCACTTAAAGTTCATCTAAGAACGTTGCGTATGAAAATCCCTCGGACGGCAAATTCACACACTGCTGCCGTAAAGGAAAGTTAAAGGCAGATCAATTAGGCGAGTTTCCGGAATACATAAAAAGTCTTATGATCAATAATAACGCGGACAGTAGAAATTTTAAAGATAATATTAGACAGTACAACATTGCTTTAGCTTTTGCTTCCTTTGGGGCTAAAATTTCAATGCCTCCGGGCAGGGGTTCATATTGTTTCCGAATACATGGTCAAATTTATCATGATTCAGCCAGTTCGTTATATCCAACTAATAATAATGTTGAAAAATATGCGCAGTTATACATTATAAATTCTGCGGAAGCATTAGAAAAAAGAATGAATGTAGAGAAATTAATCCGTATTCTCAAGCGTACATGACGTTAAAAGAAGTAGAGCAAAGAGAAATAGCTAGGGCAAATATTAATAATCAATCAAGTGCCAGAAATTAATTTGTGGATAGTTAGTGACAGACGAAAAGATAAGCGTAGATATAATGTACCAACATGTAATGAAGTGGCCGTAATTTTTACATCAAATGACGGAGAGCCACCAATAGATAGAGACATTTGTGTTCACCCAAGAGCAGGAGGTTCTGTTAGAATTAATCAATTCAGCGAAAACTGCGACCCCATGACATATCCCATACTTTTTCCTCGCGGTGAATGTGGCTGGAACATGAACTTAAAGCAAGCAGACGGTATTAAAAAACAAAGCATGCTACAATTTTACATTAATAGATTAGTAGTTAGAGATATATTCTATCCGTGTTTAGAAGCCGGAAAGCTAACTCAGCAGTACATTGTAGATGCATACGTGAAAGTCGAGACTGAAAGATTGACTTATATTAGATTAAATCAGCCTACCCTCAGAGTAGAGTTGTATGGTGGGTTAATGGGCCATGTAAATAATTTAGCAGATAATGAGGGATGTAAGGCGGGCACAATGGTTATTTTACCATCCACATTCCAAGGTGGTAGTCGTTTTATGTTAAGAATGTATCAGAACGCTATGTCAATTGTTAGAGAATTCGGCCGACCTGATTTGTTCATAACAGTAACGTGTAATCCAAAATGGCCAGAAATAGTTGAACAGTTACGCGAAGGTCAAAGTTCTGCAGATCGCGAGTTTTCAACGGAAAAATTAAAAGTATGATGAATGAAATTCTTCACGACGATATTTTTGGAAAAGTCGTAACCTTTATTTTTGTAATAGAATTCCAAAAACGTGGGTTACCACATATGCATTTGTTATTAACATTAGATAGTGAAAGTAAAATCCGTAACAAAGATGAAATAGACGAAATTGTAAGCGCCGAAATTCCAGATGAAGACGATGAACCAGAGTTGTATCAATTAGTTCAAACACACATGATCCACGGTCCCTGAGGTATATTAAATAAATATTCACATTGCATAAATGAAAATAAATGCACAAAAAGATACCCTAAAGAAATTGAAACGAAACACACGAAAATATTAACGGTTATCTTCTATACAAAAGGCCAGATAATAATGCAAAAATATATATTCTCTGGAAAAACAGTTTAGTAAAATATACAATAGATAACAGATAGATAGTACCTTAAAATCCATATTTGCAAAAAAAGTATAAATGTCTAAATTTGTTCTTTGGTTAAAAGTGTTAAATATATTTGCGATTATCTGTGTAAGGGTCATGACTGCGCAAGTATTAAATTAGGTCAACCAGATAAAGATAAAGTAATTCAATGGGATGAAATCAACGATTATTTAAATGCGAGGTATGTTTCTGCTCCAGAATGTTGTTGGAGGTTACTAGAATATCCCTTACACGATAAATCACATACAATATTTGTGTTAGCTGTTCATTTAAAATACCAACAGGCGGTATTTTTCATTAATGGCCAAGAGAAAAATGCAGTAGAACGGGCAGCGAAAAAAAATACAACTTTAACTGCGTGGTTTATTCTAAATAGCACAGATGTAAATGCTTGGCAGTATGTTTATAGGCAAATTCCAAAATATTATGTATTTGTTAATAACGCTTGGAAGGCTAGCCAACGCGAGTCAAAAGCACCAATAGGCCGAATGATTTTACATCAGTCCCAGAGATAAAGAAAGGTTCCATCTACGTTTAATATTAGTACACGCGAAAGGGGCCACAAGTTTCGAAGACTTGCGTAACGTAGATGGTAAGTTGTATAACACATACCAAGAAGCTGCCCGCACATTAGGTCTTTTAGCAAATGATAAAGAATGCGAAAATTGTTTAGGTGAGGCAGTTATAAATAAATTTCCGAGACAATTAAGAGAATTATTTGCATATTTAATTTGTTTCCACACGTCCACCAATGCCGTAGCTTGTGGGAAAAATTTAAAGAGTATTTAATAGAGGATTATTTATTGCACAATTCCGAAATAGTAGCGCAAAATAAATGTTTAAGAAAAATTCAAGAAATATTAGAAATACATAGATTCACATTAAACGATTTCAGTTTGCCGCTGCCAGATGCGTAGATGAAAATGAAAACGATTTGATTGATACAGCAGCAGAGAAATTAGAGGGAGAACAAAATGTAGCGTTGTTTAATAATGATCAAAGAGAAATTTTAGATTTAATTTTAAATGCCGTATCACATAATAATAGCAAAAATAGATATTTCTTTGTAGACGGTCCTGGTGGTACAGGAAAGACATTTTAATAGCCGTGGCGTGGACAGGTATAACGGCTACTTTATTAAAAGGTGGACAAACTGTACGTTCGGTTTTCAAGTTACCAGTACCTGTAAATGACGGCTGCGTATATAAAGTTAAAGCAAATAGTAATGCAGGCAAACTTATAAAAGATGCAAGTGTAATCATCTGTGACGAAGTAACAATGATACCGAAACACGCATTAGATGCAATAGATTTACTTTTAAAAGATTTAATGAACAATACGGTACCATTTGGCGGGAAAGTTATAGTATTAGGTGGTGATTTCAGACAATGTTTACCGGTAGTAAATTATACAAATCATCGTACCACAATAATAGAAACTTGTGTAATAACGAATCACTTATGGCAAATTTTTAAAAAAATTTCTTTAAAACAAAACATGTGTGTAAATAGGGACGAAAAAGAATTTTCTGAGTATTTACTAAAAATCGGCAATGGTTTAACTGAAGTTGTCAAAATTCTTGCACACTGTGTATCACAAACGTCATTAGCTAATGATATATTTGGAGATAATGATATAGAGCCAAATGATATACACAAATTTACAGACCGCGCCATTTTAGCACCAACAAATGACGATACAATGGTAATAAACGAACAAGTATTAAATAAAATCGTAGGACAATCAAAAATATATTACAGTGCTGATTTTTGTGAAGGCGATGATAAAAATAAAATTAGTTATCCAACCGAATTATTAAATGGGTTAATACCAACCGGAATGCCTCCTCACAAATTAACGTTAAAAGTGGGGGCAATAGTAATGTTACTAAGAAACATGAATCCAAAACGTGGCCTATGTAACGGTACAAGATTTATTAGTAAAGATATGAAAACTAATTACCTTGATGTAGAAGTATTAACCGGGCAAAGTGCAGGTACCCGATTCTATCTACCAAGATTCGATTTTATTACCGATACAAATTTACCATTCGGTTTAAAACGTCGCCAATTTCCAATTCAATTAGCATTTTCAATGACAATTAATAAATCACAAGGTCAAACGTTTAATTATGTTGGAATTAATTTAGAAAATCCAATTTTCACTCATGGCCAATTATATGTTGCAATGTCAAGAGTACGGTCATCTAAAAACTTAAAAATTAAATTACCGGAATCGAATATTTATAAAAATTCTAATGAAGGATTAACGACGAATGTGGTATTTAAAGAAATTTTAAATTAAACAAATTATATAACAAAAAAAATGTCAGAATCAAGTACATATTTATATATGAATATTATATCAAAATATAATAATGAAATTCAGTTTTTTTATTTTTACAAAAAAATTAAAACAAACAAATTAAAAACATTATGGTAAAGTATCATATACAAATTGTTCATTAATTATTTTAATAACTAATCAAATAAGAAAACAATAACAACTTTGTACTTTTGTAATTTTGCTCTAAATATATCAGGAGAGAGAGTATTCGCAGTTTTTTGAATACTTGGTTTTGTTACGTGATCATAACTGTCAAATGAAATAAATATAAAATTTAAAAAATAATGAAATATTAAAATAAAAATTATAAACTGTTTTATTTCATTCATTATACTTTTATTCACATATTTAATTCAAGGCACTCTAATTCCAGGTTAAAACATGACTTGTATTCCATTTTTTTCCGTCATGGCACTCTTATTATTGTCATATTTTAATCAAATTAATATAAAACTTCAGATGCATTTTTCTCAAAAATTCGTTATGTTAGAATAAGATAATATTATATCATTGAATTCATAATGCTACATGCTTCGACGTGAGTAGTTGTGTTTTTTTGCTGCTCCGTATTTTTTTCTCAAGTGCTGTTTTTTTTTATTTTTTTCTTTATAAAATAAAAATAAAAAACTCACCGTCAAGATGCCAAAACCAGGAAGCTCTCCTCAAGTTCAAGATCTCGTGAGTAGTGTTTTGAAAGATCCTACGTTTCTTACCACGTTGGTCGACATGGTTTTTGCACGTGTTGATAAAAAACTCAAGGAGCAAAAAGCTCATTATGAGTCAATAATAAACAAAATGACTCAAGAAAATCAAGTGCTTCACAACGAAATCGACCGACTCGAACAATACTCTAGACGTAATTGTATTAGAGTATTTGGAGTTCCCAAAGATCCGGCTGAAAACATCGATGAAAAGGTCAGTGATATCATAAAATCATTGTCAATCGACCTACCCCCCAACTCCATCGACCGATGTCATCGTGTGGGTAAAAAGCCTGGTGTTCATGTGAACAGTGTTGTGACGCGAAGTGTTTCCTCAACAAATCCTCCAACAGATGCGACGCCTCGCCCCATTATTATAAAGTTCGCCACTTACTATTCTCGTAATCTAGTGCTAAAATCACGGTATAAACTAAAAGGTACTAAAATAAATATCAAAGAGGATTTAACCAAAAAACGTTTAAATACCTTAAAACTTATTTCGAACAAAATTGGATTTAGAAATGTGTGGACTGTTGACGGTAATATTTATTATAAAATAAATGGCGTTATAAAGAAAGCCGATTTATCTACAAACATTGATTCACTTTAATTTTCTTGTATTTGGAGCAGCACAACCTTATGTCTAACTTTACAAATTTCTTTGTTTTTTGAGGATAGCGTATTTTGTACACATTTGTTTGAAACTTGTCCTGTTGAGAATAGTTCAGCAGTGCTAAGGTCATTGAATATTGTTATTTATTTTTGCTGTAAGATGGAAGTGTACTACCAAAATGTAGGCAAAACAAAAGGTGGCGGTGTATTGTGTGCTGTCAACACTAAATATAAATCGTCAATTATTAAATTAAATTTAAATAATCATTCACTTGCTGATATTGTTTGCGTTAAAGTTAACTTGAATCCAAATAAGAGTATGATTGTTATAGTTATTTATTCTCCACCTCCCATTTCTTTTGAGCAACATGAAATGATTTATGAATGTCTTGAGTCCTGTCCTTCATTATTATGTTCAGAATTCATTATCATGGGTGACATGAACCTTAGTAAACTAAGTGATTTTTATAATAATGGATATAGAAATAATTGCATCACTAGATTTGATAATTTTATTACTTTCCTTAACGCATCACAATTCAATAGGGTCTTAAATAATGATGGTCGACTTTTAGATGTTGTTTTATCAAACACGGATTGTTTTGTCTCACGTCATTCCTGCCCCATAGTACCTGAGGACAGTTACCATCCTTCACTGTCTATATGTTCTAATATTATGTCATCAGCTGAAAATTCTGCGTCAATTAATTGTGATCCCTGTTATAATTTCCGTCTGGCTAACTTTGATTTAATGTACACCTTATTTAAAGACACGGACTGGGATATACTTCAGTCATATAACGACGTAAATAAAGCATTTACTAAATTTTATAACATCATTGAGGCTGTATTAAATACTTGTGTTCCTAAAACCAGAATGAAAAAGTCACGTTATCCTCCCTGGTTCTCAAAGCAAATAATAAAAGATATTAAATTAAAAGATAAATTTCGTAAACTTTTTAAAGAACACAATGACGAAAATTTTTACACCATCTTTAAAAACTTAAGATCTAAAATAAAAACTGACATTAAAATTGCATACAAAAATTATGTTGCAAATACGGAATCAAATATTGCCAATGACCCCAAGAAATTCTGGGCTTACCTAAATAAAAAGAAAAATGCTTCCCGCATTCCTGGTGACATGCATTACAATGACACTTTATATCACGATACTCCATCTATTGTTGAAGGTTTTGCCGATTATTTTAAAACTGTATTTTCTAGCTGTAATGACAATGATATTGAATACAATAAAATTTCTAGTGAATCTATCACTATGAATCAAACTCATATATCTTGCATTACTCATGATGACATAATAACGGCCATTAATAGTCTGAAAGTTTCTTGTTCTCCAGGTCCTGACAATTTACCATTATACATTATTAAAGGTTGCCGTGATTTATTTGTAAAACCATTACATATATTATTTAATTTAATAATTTCTACTCTCACATTTCCTGAATGTTTAAAAATTTCACTAATTTGCCCGATCTTCAAATCTGGTGATGTTCATAATATTTCAGACTACAGACCTATATGTTTACTATCCAATATTTCAAAGTGTTTTGAGAAAATTATATATAAGTATATTTATTCCAATATTAGAGATTCTATAACTTCAATACAGCATGGCTTCATTCAAGGTAGATCAACTAGTACTAATCTCACTCACTTTACTGATACTGTTTTAAATTCTATGAATAAAAATACTCAAATCGATGTCATCTACACCGATTTGGCCAAGGCTTTTGATACAGTAAATCATAACATCTTGCTTTTCAAGTTACATCATCAATTTAATTTCTCTTCTAATTTAATTAAGCTTATTCAATCATACCTTCACAATCGTAAACAATATGTGCTTTACAACAACATTAAATCGGCATACTACATTCCTACTTCTGGTGTCCCTCAAGGATCAAATCTAGGCCCATTACTTTTTATTCTGTTTATTAATGACATTGCTGATTGTTTGAAACACTCTCATTCATTACTATATGCTGATGACCTAAAAATATTTAAAGTAATAAATTCCTACTCCGATTATGAACACCTTCAGTGTGATATTAATAACTTACTTGTTTGGTCTTCTACCTCAAAATTACAGTTCAATATAAGTAAATGTAAGTCCATGACATATTCTGTAAAGCGTGATAAATTTAATTACATTTATTGTATGAGTGGTGTAAATCTGGAGAGAGTGTCTGAAATAAAAGATTTGGGTGTTATCTTTGATCCTAAGTTACTTTTTATTAATCATATTAATTATATAGTGAACTGCTCTTATAAAAACTTAGGGTTTATAATCAGAAACTCCCATTGCTTCAAAAATATTTCAACTCTCAAATCTTTATTTTATACCTTCATTAGATCTAAATTGGAATATTGTCTTGTTGTGTGGAATCCACTTTACAGCACTCATGTATCAGAAATTGAACAAATTCAAAGAAAATTTATCAGGTACTGTGCTAGAAAATTCTGTCGTCCATTCGATCATTTAACATACAGTTATTCACGAACATTATTACAATTTAACATGTTATCACTAGAAAATAGACGTAAGCTAATATCTTGCTTATATTTGCATAAATTAGTGCATAACAAAATTGATGACGTATTAAGTTTGGGTAAAATAAGAATTTGTGTGCCTCGTTTGCCCTTTAGACAAACTAAATATTATTCGACATTCTCTAACTTTCCTGTCAAAACAAATTATGAATTAAGAGCCCCTATTTCAAGAATTTGTTCTATTTTTAATAGTTTAGAACTAGAATTAAATGCCGATATTCTTTGTTATTCGTACATCCATCTAAAATCTGTTTTATATACACTTCTGATGTCCTTGTAAATTGTAATGTTGTTCTATCATACAGTCTTGTTTCCACAATCTTGTTTCTGATTCTTTGTATATTATTATGTTCAAATTTCATATGTGTTAATCATGTAGTATATCCAACTACCAGTAATTGGGATACTTTGTATCCTGTTGTGTAGTTGTAAATTAAATTAAATAAATTAAATAATAAAAGTCTCTATTGAATAAGCAAATAAAACAAATAGGTTCACATTTAATTTTAAAAAGTTGGAATCCGTATTTTGAGAACCACTGGTTTTTAAAAAAAATTGTTTGTCTCATGTTAATAGTGTTGTAAAATAAAAATTGTTTGCTAATGTAACTGACCTCGTAGCTCTTATAGTTCTCGAGATAGCAATGGTGGCCCATTTAAAATGAACACCCTATACAGGGTGTTCGAAAAATAGGGGACCAAATTTGGAAAATATATTAATCAAACTAAAACAAGAAAATAATCCTAATATACCCATGTCCGGAAACGAACCATTTCGGAATAAAACATTCTTTTGTGTTCTCATTGAATGTCGGACACGTTCGAATATTCCTGGTCTTAGTCTTATGCTATTGAAACAGTCTATGATTCTTTGCCGCAAATTCTCTACGTAATTAATGGGCGTCGAATAAACTAAGCTCTTTAAATGAACCTAAAAATAAAAATCAAACGGATTCAAGTCTAGTGAACGTGGAGGCCACGTAGTTGAACCACCTCTGCCTATCCACCGATCAAGAAATAAATTTTGAAGACATTGTCTTACTTGGAAACTAAAATGTGGAGGCGTGCATAAACCACATATGATGCCGTGTGAATAGAGAAACATTGTCCAATAAATTTGGTAAATTATTGTTCAGATAATGTAGGTACAAATTTCCCGTTAATCTGTTATGGAAAAAATAAAGCCCTATCAACTCATCTCCAACAATACAAAATTAATAGAAAAGCTTCAAAATAATATCAAAATAATTTAATTACGGTAACAACAAATTTTGACAGTTACTAAGGGAACGTGAATAAACAAAATACAAGTATTAACGTAACTATTGTAATTTTGACAGTAAAAAACATTACTAAAAATAAAATTCAGAATTCAAACAAAAGAGTGTTTTATTCCGAAATGGTTCGTTTCCGGACATGGGTATATTAGGATTATTTTCTTGTTTTGAGTTGATTAATATATTTTCCAAATTTGGTCCCCTATTTTTCGAACACCCTGTATATCAAAAAATATAGTAACTTAAAAACAATTCAAAATTTAAAACTGAAATATTAAGATTATTTAAGATATATATTTTTAAGAGATTGAAAACAATTTATATTAAAAAAAATATTTTAAAAAATAACGTTAACAAAATATACATTTATTATATTAATACGAAATCTCAAAATCAATTATATACAAATTGTAATTCCATAATTAACAATAATTTTTATCAAATTTATAATTTATAAATATTAATTAATAATTCGTTGTTACAAAATTTAAAAGCAAAAAAAAAACCTTTAAAAAAGTCAAAAAATTATCAAATAAGAAAGAAGAAATGGTTCACAAAATATTGTTAAAGGTTCAGATAGAAAGAGATTTAAATCTGAATTGGACCATTGCCCTTTAGCAAATTTTGTCATTGTCCCTGTTGCATAAATTTAAAAAATACTTAGTTATAAAATGAGTGTAAAAATTTAAATAAAAGAAATTAGTTTATACAACACTAAAAAGTTACTTTCATTAAAACAATTTTACGTACTTGTAAAATTGTAAAAATTATAAAATTACTCTTGACATTAATTTCTGTAAAAAAAAAACAATAGACCATTTCTCGTTTGTAAGATACGGTAAGGCAGTGGCTTGAAATATAATGTCTCGAAGCCCAATACAGATAGTATGAGATTTTTGCCGTACTTTGCTAAAAATTTTGGCATCTTAGTATTCAATTAACTAAATAATTGAATTTTTTTTGTGTGGTTAAAAGACTGACAAAAAAAATATATAATAAGAAATAAATAGTTCCAGCAATATTATACATAGGTCACACTAAAAGGGCGAGGAGCTGGAACATTCGAGTCAAGTCTAATAGAAAAGTTCCACAAAGCGATAAAAAAATGTATAAATGAAAGAAATAAATCGCTAAAGTATGACTGTCTGAATGAATGTATGTATGTAACAACGTCGAGTTACCAGTACCCCTCGCAGTACCCAATGATAAAAAAAATTAAATATATTATTTAAAAAAAAATATTTTTTACAAACAACATATTCTATAATTTTAATAAAACGACAAATTTATACTTTTAATTGCAAAAAATAACACATACAATATAAAAATAGAATTTTAAGAACTATTAATTATGTTTAACAATTAAATTCCCAATATATTAAATTTTAATAGACTGGTAACTCTAATAATTTGAAAATTACAAATGTAAATATTGATTTGTATATACAAATATTGTTCTTTTCAAAAAATATTTTACACATTCCAAGCCAAAAGTAATAGTTAAACTTGATTGAAAAATAAATATATAATATATATATATATATATATATATATAGTGGTTTAACACTCCGTTGTGGAGTTGCACCGCTTTTACTTAAACTTTCTAGATCCTTTTTTGGAGGGGATCGGACTCCGTTTCAGGTATTTATTAAATATTCTTCGCTTTGATGTTCCATTTCTTCCTATCTCTTGTTTTATTTTTCCAGTTGTTAATTCCCGCTCTTCTTAAATCTTTTTCTACTTCTGCTAGTCATGTTGATCTGGGTCTTCCTCTTCTTTTCTTACTTCCAGGGCTCCATTGCATGATTACTTTTATTGGTTCTTTTTCGTCAGCTCTGCTTACGTGTCCTAGCCATTTTACTCTTTGTTTCTTGATTATTTTTATTATATCTTCTCAGTAGATATGCTGTGGGGATCCTAACTCAAACTCGATGACCGTCCTAGCTCGATGACCGTGGTCATCCAGATCTACCACTCTTCAGCAGTTCTTCAGCAACCCCTTAAGACTTAGGGGTGGATTTCTTGGATTTTTTGGCTGTGTGAACCCCTTCTTCGGCAGTTCTTCAGCAACCCCTAGCCAGTTCTTCAGCAACCCCTTAGGACTTAGGGGTGGATTTCTTGAATTTTGAACCCCTTCTTCGGCAGTTCTTCAGCAACGCCTTAGAGGCAGTTCTTCAGCAACCCCTTAGAGGCAGTTCTTCAGCAACCCCTTCTTCAGCAACCCCAAGTACCTGGTTTATCCAGGTGGGGGAGACTGGTCAGGTAGGTGTGTTGTTTTAATTAACCTGTATCAGGTACTGCCTTCTTCGGCAGTTCTTCAGCAACCCCTAGCCCCTTAGTTCTTCAGCAACCCCTAGCCCCTTAGAGGCTGTTCTTCAGCAACCCCTTGCACCTTCTTCAGCAGTTCTTCAGCAACCCCTAGCCCCTTCTTCAGCAACCCCTGGTTTATCCAGGTGAGGGAGACTGGTCAGGTAGGTGTGTTGTTTTAATTAACCTGTATCAGGTAGGTGTATTGTTTTAATTAACCTGTATCAGGTAGATGTATTTTGTTTAATTAATTAACAGGTAGGTACCTGTCTTCGGCTATTGTTTAATGAACAGGTGGTGTACCTGTTTTCAGTCATATAGGTGTATTTTTTAGGTAATTAACGGTGGGGGCCCAAGTATTAAGATGTAACGAGGACGTCGACTAGTCGTTGCTGTGTCCACAGCGAAATTGAAATTGAAATGATGTTTTCGAGTGTAAACAAGTTGATATGATAATGTTTTCGAGTGTAAACAAGTTGGTATGATAACTTTATTTCGTGAACTATCAGCTAATTATAGACTAAACTGAATAATTTATCAGCTCACATTGGTGGATGTACATAAAATTCTTCTAGAACATTTTCTGATGAAATATATCAGCTTATTATTACATTTGCAAACAAATATATATCAGCTTATTATTATATATGCAAACAAAAAATTTTGTGTTGCTATGTTGTGTATTTAACGAAGAACTTCTAGAAAATTTTCCTTAGTCTGTGAACTATCAGCTCATTGCGGACTGATCTATAACCACAATGACTTCAATGCAACTTGTAAAAATATCCATGGCGGTGCAAAAACACCTCATTGAACGATTGAATGTAAGTTATAAATTTATTAGTATTTTAAATATAACATTTATAATTTGACTTTGTTTATTATATATATATATATATATATATATATATATATATATATATATATATATATTTCAGACGCTTGACATTGACTGTATAGAATTAAGTAAGTTGCCTCCAATTATGGAGGAGTAACAAAGTTGTCTATGTTATTTATGAGGAGTAACAAGGTTGTCTATGTTATTTACGTGTAAATGTATGTATGTATTATCTATTTTTTAAATATATTTAAAAAATATTTCAAAATAATTTAATATTTTTTTCTTTTGTTACAGAACTGAAATATATAAAAAATAATGTCATAATATAAATTTACATGAATTAACATTTGCAAACAAATAATTTTGTGTTGCTATGTTGTGTAATTAACAAAGAACTTGTAATCAATTTTTAACGATAAACTTTAACCTTTTTACCTCCCGCCTATCAATATATAGATAAGGGAGGTATTGTTTTTGGTCAGATTTCTCGAGTGTGGGTTTTCAACATATGAGCACGAATTAGGGTCCCTAGAATACGATTTTACTATTTTTAGCGTGATGTCTGTATGTCTGTGTGTGTGTGTGTGTCTGTGTGTGTGTCTGTGACGATTTTTCGTCCACGATAACTCCCGTATGATACATGCAAAAAATATAATATTTGGTATTTAAGAGTACTATTCTAATATGATGAACTGATTAGATTTTGACTACAATTGGTTAACCGGAAGTAGTACTTTACTTGAAGCTTTAAACCGTTTTTCCTAAAAAATACCTCTAAATACCATATTTTCGCAAATTTCGTTATTATAAATACAAAGATTTTTTAATTGTCTACCGATCTGCATAATTACGTTTATATATAACTTCTAGCTGGATAGAAAAAAAATATATAAATTATAATAATTTTACATATCGTTTAGGCTGAGGAATTTCGATAAAACAGATAAGTTATTCATATGTTCACAAAATTTGACATATGATGTCAAATTTGATGTAAGTAAGTGTAAAAGATAAAATAAGTAAAAATGAAGTAATTTTATTGTAAAATTTAAAAAGATGGAAGAAATATATATTAGGAATGTATTTGCATGCGTGAATCAAAGTAAGTTCAGTTCCGGTTTTAGTAACGTCAAAAATAGCTGTCATATTGGTCATACAAAATTTATGAAGGAAATTTTAGGTATGAAATGAATTAAAAATATTCTGAACTGCAATAATAAACTAATTTTAAAACTACAAATTAAATGTATTGAAAAACTTATATAGAATATATTACTACAGTGGCGGGAGGTATTGTGTTGGACACACCAGATTTTTAGTATATAAGACTGAATTGTGTTGAAAGTTTTCATAGTTGTTTGAACTGAATTATTGCAACTTCTCTTCACAAGAAGCAGGTAAAATATTTTTTTATTAAATAATTAACTTATTAATAACCGGTAGTTCATCAATAGGTTGTTCTTATACAGTCGGTGTATTTGAAAGTAAATTATTTTGAATAACTAATATACGTAGAACAACTTTAAAATTCCCTTCACACGTGCAGGTAAAACAGTTTTAAATAAATAAATAACATATTAATAACTGGTAGTTTATTCCTAGGTTGTACTTATACAGTTCGGTGTATTTCAAAGTAAAATATTTTGAATATAGAATATACATATTTCAATAAAAATGTCAGAAGAAACTATTAGTTGTCTAAGTGATAGTCTTATAAAAACGTTGCAAACAACAATAGATTTAATATAGATAAAAAACAATTAATCGAAATTTCAGTCATACAGCGTTTATTCCTACAAAACCGACGTTTCGGTATACACTTATACCTTCATCAGGGTAAGTAGAATCTATAGATTATAATCATAACGTCGGTTTTGTAGGAATAAACGCTGTATGACTGAAATTTCGATTAATTGTTTTTTATCTACACTACACCACAGTCGAAAAAATCATATCCCTCAATAGATTTAATAAAAACTAAGGAAGAGGTAGCAAGATGTAAAAATAAAATAAATAAGTTTATATTATTACTCATAAAATTTATAAAGAATCAACGTGTTAAAAAAATTAAAAATTAAAATTTATTGAAATTAGAAGCGAATTTATCTCATTTGAAATATTTTCGGTTAATGTTATCACAAATTGTGGATAGAAATAACCCTGTTGCTTCTGGTTCGGGATATTCAAATCAAAAAAATCGAAAAAGAAATTAGTTTGGGTAGATTTGCGTTCAGCAAAATGGGAGAATTAAAACGGGGATAATTCTCAATAATTATTATGTTGATCCTAGATTGTTTTTAGAAAAAGTAAAAACCATATTCAGACATAGAATTATTGAAGAATTAAAAAAATCTTTAATAAAAATAAATTGTGTGTTGAGTGCTGAATTCATTTTACCTACCAAAGGAATAAAAGAGGTGAAAAGCTTTAATACATCTAATGCTGTTATCACGCGGTTAACAGATTTAAATCATTGGTATTGGGAAAATGTGAAAGATCAAATTTTAACAAAATTAGAAGAATTTCAAGAAAGGGACAGTGGTTGGGCATTGTTAAAAATAATAATAATAATAAACAGCTCTACATGCCATGGAGGCCCTTGGCTTCTTCTACAACTGTTTTCCATTGTCTTTTATCCTTTGCTTTCTCCCGCCACTTGTTCACTCGTAGTTGCATTAAGTCATTTTTCACTGAGTCTAACCATCTTGTTTTCGGACGGCCTCTTCGCTTCTTAGTTACTACACCACTGTCTAACATCTGTTTAGCTATTCTACTGTCCGGAAACCGCACTACGTGTCCTAACCACCGCACTCTCTGTGATTTTATAACACCTGTTATTCCCGTTTGTTTATATAGTTCCATGAGTTCTTTATTTGTCCGTCTGTACCACTGCCCATTCACTAGTTTACCCCCAAAAATCTTTCGTAACTGTTTTCTTTCCCAGGCTTCTATTCTGTTTTGGATTGTTTTATTGAGTACCCACGATTCCGAACTGTATAGCACTGTTGGTTTAATTACACTATTATATAGCCTAAGTTTTGCACTCCTGGACACTGTTTTTGATTTTAAGATATTATTTAACCCACCAACACATTTACTACCTTTAAGGAGCCTATTCGTAATCTCTTCGTTCTCTTCATTATTATTAGTCACTGTCACACCAAGGTAATTAAATTTCGTAACTTCATCAAAGGAGTATTTCTTTTCACCCATGTCTATTAACAATCCCCCTGTTTCTTTTCGCTCTTTATTTCCTACTACCAGATATTTTGTCTTTGATTCATTTATTTTTAAGCCTACTATTTCTGCATTATCTATTAATATTTTTGTTATTCTCTCGAGTTCTTTCTTCGTCCTGGTTATAATTGTGATGTCGTCCGCATAAGCTAGAGCCTGATGTTTGTGATGATAAATTGTACCGTTCCTATTCATTTGACTTCTCCTCACTATCCATTCTAACACTAAGTTAAATAGTACTGGTGATATAGGGTCCCCTTGCCTCAGTCCTCTATTTACTTCAAACTCGTCTGTTATCGTCCCATCCACCATCACCTTACATTTTGTATCTTTCTGGGTCATTCTAATTAGATTAACAAGCTTCTCGGGTATTCCAAGTTCTCGGAGGATTTTATACAACGTATGCTTTTCTATGCTGTCGTAGGCTTGTTTAAAGTCAATAAACACCATATACATTTCTAGGTTATGTTCTTGTGTATTAGCAATCATTTGTTTTAGTGAGAAAATTTGGTCCATTGTGGATCTATAGGGTCTGAAACCTGCCTGGTATTCACCTATTATATTTTCGGAAAGTGCTTTTAGCCTAGTGTTAATGCATATTGCCATCACTTTATATCCCGTGTCTAGCAAGGCTATTCCTCTATAGTTTCCGCAGTTACTACGTTCTCCTTTTTTAAGTAATGGACATATTAATGATTCCCGCCATCTTTCTGGCATGTTCTCCGTTTCCCATGTTTCTTTAATAATTGTTTGAAGCTGAGATATTAAGTTTCCTCCTTTTTTAAACATTTCTATTTTAATTCCATTTTCTCCAGGGCTTTTATTGTTCCTCATCCCTTTTATAGTTTGTTCGATTTCTTCTACTGTTGGTGCTGCTATTTCATGTATATTCTGTTCTGTGGTATCAATTTCTAATGTTCTATTTTCTTCACTTTCTTGTGCCTCTAACATTGGGTTTAATAACTCGCAAAAATATTCTCTCCATCTGTCCATTTTTTCGTTTCCAGATACCATTTCCCCCTCTTTGTTCTTTATATATATTGTCCTGGGTTGAAATCCTTCCCTTTGTTTTTTGGCTTCTTGGTAGAAATTTCTTACTTCTCTACTTCTATAATTTTCTTCTAATTCTTTTAATCTTTCTTCCATTGTTTTCCGCTTTTTATGCCTGCATAAGTTTTTAGCCCTTTTTCTCGCATCTTCATAGTTTTTCCTAAATTTTTCAGTCGGATTATTATTGTATTGTATTCTAGCGTTATTTCTGTCATTCAACGCTTGCTCACATTCCTCATCGAACCATGAAGCTCTGCTTTTGGCCTTGTCTTTACTTATTAATTTGTCTGCCACTTTACATATAGTTTCTTCTCTCTTTTCCCATTTTTCTGCCACAGTCCTTAAGTTTTTAACTTCCCCCAGTTCGTCATTTATCATTTTTTCGTATTGCTGGTGTGTTTCTGCATTTTCTAATAATTGGACATTAAATTTACGGAGTTTATTCAGTGACTTTTTATTGATGTTGGGTAGTTCTTCCTTTATTTTTATTTTCACCATGAAATGATCCGAATCCGCATCCGCTCCTCTTTGTGATCTTACGTTCTTTATTACCTTTACATGTTTATTTTCTATAAGAATGTGATCTATCTGATTAACTATATTTCCTCTTGGTGATTTCCATGTGCCTTTATAAATGTCTTTTCTTTGGAACTGCGTGCTCATTATCTTCATTCCTGTTTCACTTGCAAATTCTATCAGTTTTTTTCCATTCTCATTAGTAAACTCGTGTTTGCTATGTTTACCCACCAGTGTTTCATATATTTTTTCTCTACCTAACTTCGCATTTAGATCCCCCAGAATAATTTTTATATCATACCTCGGTAGAGCAGCAAAAACATTTCTTACTTCATCATAAAATTCATCTTTCAATTCATCATCTTTGTCGTTTGTGGGTGCGTGCACATTTATAAAACATATTTTCCTGTATCTGCCCCTTATTCTTAGCGTGCAGATCCTTTCAGATATTGCTTCAAATTTTACAACAGTACTTTCTAATTTTTTATGTAACATAAAACCTGTCCCAAAATATTTCGTATTATATCCGCTATTGAAGAAAATATAGTTTTCAATTTTAAAGATGTTGTTCGTTTTTTGCTTTGTTTCTTGTAGCGCAGCCACATCTACTTCATAGTTTTGCAGAACTTGTGCTAGATTTTTCAAAGCTCCATAAGCATTGGTGCCTTGTACATTCCATGTTATAATTGTTTGCATGTTATTTTTCATTTTATTCTTAATTTTAAATTCCTTCGAAGTCCTTTTGCATGTCCAAGTCCGTTGCCTGCCCATTGTATTTTTATTTTCCCTCTCATTTAATAGTTTTTTGAACCGGACGGCTTTGGTTCTTCAGTGCTAATTTGTTCTTCCCAATTGTTACGCTTTTCGTCCCATTTTATACTTTTACCGTCCACCACTAACCTATTGAAGTAGATTTTTACAGTTTTGCCTTGTTCCCTCTCTTCCTTTGCTTTTTTCCTTATCATGGCTTGCAATCTTCTCTCATCTCTCGTATAGTCACTATCGATGTATATATTTTGTCCTTTGAGCCTATTTTTGTTTTTCATTATCATATTTTTAGTTCCAATATCATCTAACTCAGCTAAGATTATTGGGGTTTCTTTGTGACTTTTAAGTATTGTGGTCGTTTTAATATTACACTTAATTTTTATCTCTTTTTCTATTAACTCCCTTACTGCTTCCTTCGGCACCTTTTCATCAACTTTTAAGCCTTTAATTATTATATTATTGTTTCTCATTTTCTTATCCTGTTCCTCGATTCTTCTTTTTAGTAATTCCATTTCTTGGGTCATTGTTTCCTTTTCCTTCTGCCAAATTTTCTCTTTTTCATCAAATTCTTTTTGGAGTTTCTCAATTGAGAGAGTATTTTTATTTATTTCCCCTTTTAATTCTGCGTGGTTGATGTCCATTTTTCCATTTACTTCATTCACAGTTTTAATTAATCCTGAAATCATTACTTTCAGCTCTTCCATTTCTGCTGGATTTTCGTTTTTCTTTTTTATGGGTGGTGATCTGTTAGTAATATTGCTTCTTTTAAATGTCACTTCTTTTTCTTTTATCTCTTCCTCTCTTTTTCGTTTATCCCAAGAAACACTACGCACTCTCAACTCACTGTTCATTTCCTACTTGCTACGCCACTGTCTGTCTTTAACTTAGCTCAGTATACCTGCGCTAACACTTATTCCGGGTTCACACACCTGTCTTATCACTGTTTCACGGTCAAGGTTATCACTGTTCGCATTCAGTTTAAACGTTTTTTAAAACTTTTCGTTAGTTCCTACCTTAGTTTTATATTTATGTTCGCGTTCAACACTATTTTATTCACTTCCGTGCACAAAATTATTTTTATTTGCACAGTAACTTCCGAAAAAACAGAACTTATCACTGGTGCATATAAAACACACTTTTTCAACACGAAACCATAGGCGTACTCCATTGTTAAAAATAATGCATTTAAAAGTAAATATTAATACCTATACACCAATCACCGGTGGGTGTTATACTGAACTACCTAAAAGTATAAGCAATAAACGTACTGTAATAAATATTAAAAATAACGATGAGTATTGTTTTTTGAGAGCCGTGGTATCAGCATTACATCCGGTTAAAAAAAATTCTGAGCGTTTTACTTCATATCCACCTTTTCAAAACGTATTAAAATATAATGGGATAAATTTTCCAATGCAATTAAAAGATATTTCAAAATTTGAAAAATTAAATGAATTAAGTATTAGTGTATATACGTTAGAAAAAATTCAAAAAAAGAAATTTCAGGTTGTTCCTATAGCAATAAGTAAAAGTAATTATAATAGAATAATTAATTTATTAATAGTTTAATAAAACAGCGAATATTGTGATAGCACAGAGGACAGTGAAACGGAAGAACAAGAAATGAAAACAGATAAATGTGTAAAGTATCATTATATGTGGATAAAAAATTTATCAAGTTTAGTGGGAAATCAATTGTCAAAGCATAAAGCTAAGAAATTTCTTTGTAATATTTGTCTAAATTATTTTGTAAGTGAAGTATTATTACAAAAGCATACTGAATATTGTAATACTGTAAATAAAAATAAATGTCGCATTGATTTACCGGAAGAAAAGAATAAAATTTAAAAATTTAAAAATTTTCGTAACAATGAAAAAGTACCGTTTGTTATTTACAGCGATGTAGAATTACTTTTAGAGCCTTTAGATAATAGTAACTGGAATTGTAATACTTCTTTTATTCATAAACATACACCTTTTAGTATAGCTTATTATTTAAAATGTTCTTATGATGATACTTTATCACAATTTAAAATATATAGGGGAAAGGATTGTTTGCAATGGTTTTGTAAAGAGCTATTATATACCGGGTGTCCCAGCTCGACCGACACATGGGAGTTTTACATGGGAAATCAGTTAATTATGAATAGTATCTCCCCGGTGTAAGATATTAACTTGAAATTTTGTATACTTATGGAAGAATATTAATTCTATGGATCACACTTATTTGAAATATGCAATTTCGTCTGCAGGGCGAGATTTATTAAATTTAAAATCTAATATTTTCGTTCAAAATCAGACAGCCATGGAAATAAAAGAAAATATTTATCTGACAGTTTAGTGAAGTATCACTGATTTTAATTCTTATTCCCTGTATTTTAATATTATTTAAGTTGAATGTAGTTTCCTTTTGTTAAATAACATATCAATATTACAAAAATATAAATATCTACAATGGCATGTCATTAACTGTCAGAACTGTCACATACATATTTTCTTTTATTTCCATCGCTGACTGATTTTGAACGAAAATGATGATTTTATAATTTAATAAATCTCGTCTTGCAGACGAAATTACATATTTCAAATAACTGTAATCCATAGAAATAATATTCCCCAATAAGCATACAAAATTTCAAGTTAATATTTTGCACTGGGGAGATACTATTCATAATTAACTGATTTCCCATGTAAAACTCCTATGTGTCGGTCGAGCTGGGACACCCGGTATAAGTAGTAAATTAGATGTAATTGTAAAAAAATGTACAACCAATCACTATGTCGGAAGTAGAGGAAAAATTATTTAAAAATTCAAATAAATGTCATATATGTGACAAACCATTCACCTTAGAAGATATACGTGTTAGAGATCATTGTCATTTTACTTCAAAATTTAGATGTGCCGCCCACCAAAATTGCAATTTAAATTATTCAGTCTTATATGGTTCCTGTAGTATTTCATAATTTAAGTGGATATGACGGTCATTTTATAATTAAAAGTATAGCCACTGAAATGGAGGGTAGCATATCATTACTTCCAATTAATAAACAACGGTATATTTCATTTACAAAATATTTAAAAGACACAAAAAATTATTTTCGGTTTATTAATTCTTTTCGATTCATGGCTAGCAGTATTGATAAACTTTCCCCATTTTTACAAGATTCAGAATTGAAAATTACAAAATCATTTTGTAAAAATGAAGAAGAATTTCAATTACTCACAAAAACGGTATATTTCCATATGAATATATGAGTGTTTTGGATAAACTCGATGAAAAATCTTTACCTTCAAAATTACATTTTTATAGCACATTAAAAAATGAGAATATTAGCAATACCGACTATGAACATGCTTTACATGTATGGAATGAGTTTAACATTAAAACGTTGGGAGAATATGCAGATTTATATTTGAAAACTGATATTCTTTTGTTAGCTGATATATTTGAAAATTTTCGAGAAAGTTGTATAGAAACATATGGATTAGACAGTTTATGGTATTTTACTGCTCCAGGCCTTGCTTTTGATGCCATGTTAAAATGTACTGAAATAGAACTTGAATTACTGACTGGATATTGATAAAATTTTATTCATCGAGAAGGGAATTAGAGGCGGTGTTTCACAATGTTCAAATAGGTATGCAAAAGCAAATAACCGATATAAGGGAAATTTATATAATTCACAGGAAGATGAAATTTTTTTGATGTATTTTGACATAAATAATTTATATGGAGCAGCAATGTCTCATTTTTTTAACGTATAAAGATTTTGAGTGGGTGGAGGAAAAAGATTTCTATAGTATTGACTATTTTAATTTAAGTAATTCTTCTGAAACTGGTTATATTCTTGAGGTTGAATTAGAATATGGAAAACAATTACATGAAGCTCATAAAGACTTGCCGTTATGTCCTGAACATTTTATTCCACCCAATTCGAAGAATGCAAAATTAATTACAAATTTATACTCCAAACAAAATTATATTATTCATTATCAAAATTTGAAACAATGTTTAGAGTTAGGAATGAAATTGACTAAAATTCATCGAATACTACAATTTAGACAAAGTGATTGGTTGAAAAAATACATTAATTTGAACACACACTTAAGGACAATATGTAATAATGAGATCAAAAAAAAATTTTACAAATTAATGAACAATGTAGTATTTGGGAAAACTATGGAAAATGTGCGGAAGCAAAAAGATGTGAAAATTGTTACAAAATGGTCTGGTAGATACGGAGCTAAGTATTACATTTCAAAACAAAATTTTTGTAATTGTATTGTTTAAGATAAACAATTAGGAAAATCTGATATTGTAATTATTGAAATGAAAAAAACTAATATCTATTTCAATAAACCAATTTATGTAGGCTTCTCAATTTTAGATATTTCAAAAACATATGTATATGACTTCCATTATAATTATATTAGAAAGGAAATGGGTGATAAAGCAAAATTATTGTATACAGATACAGATAGCTTAATATATAAGTTTGCTAATATCAACATATATGAATTGATGTTGCGAGATATTACTAAATTTGACATATCTGATTACAACGAAAATAATTGTTATGGTCTACCTTTAGCCAATAAAAAAGTAATTGGATTAATGAAAGACGAATGCAATGGGCAGTTATTATATGAATTTATAGGATTAAGATCAAAAATGTATACCTATAAAATATTAAATTGTAATAAATCGTTTAAGAAAGCTAAAGGTATAACATCCGGAGTTTTGAAAACAATTATATTTGAAGATTATTATAATTGTTTATTTAACAATATAATTATTTCTAAAAATCAGCAACATATCACATCTAAACTGCATAATGTGTATACAACAAGACAACAAAAAATTATTTTGAGTCCTCATGATGACAAAAGAGTTGTGAATTATTTTTACACAAGTACATTGCCATGGGGATATGAACTCAATACTACATAGTGTTAAAGTATTACCCCACTATCAATAGTGGGGATTGTTCTATAAATTATAGTACCTGTAAATATATGCATAGTATTTTGCAAACGTTAATATGTATTGTTGCATTATAAATAGTGCTGACATTTTTTCTCAGCTATTACAAGTTCGTGGTATGTATATTCTATATAACAAAATAGTATTTTTTACAAGTAAAAATAATAGTTTTTCACTAAAAATAAAATATTAACAACCGAGAATAAATGGATTAGTAGATTTATGGATTGAGGTAGAAGAAGAGAAGTCACAATTTAATCCACTTATTAAAAAAAAAACTAAATATGAGTGTATGTTGACTGCTAAATATTATAATGGAAATAACATTTACTATGTTTTACCTGAGAATATGAAAAATGTATTCTTATATGATATGTGGATTTTAAATCCGTATAGATTGGAAGAGGAGAAGGAGGAGGAGGAGGAGGAAGATGAGTGTAATCGTCGAATTGTATTATGTCTTTTAACTTATCATGAAGACTGTGTTAATTGCAATCATATAAAACGATGATTTTTGAAAAAATCAACTATAAAACCAAAGTTACAATGCATTCAGATTTCAGGTATCGTAAACCCAATGGAAATATAGTTTTAGTAATAGATGATCTATTTTATAATATTTTATGGTCTGAAATGAAAATATCTAATCAAAAATTGTTTTACTTGCAAAAAGCAACACAATTTGACTTATCAATATTTGGAATAAATTGTCCTAATATATCTGTTCTGAAACAATTTAAAAATTTATTATTAAGATTAGAAAATAAATATTCTTACTAAATCAATTTTATGTTTCTAGTTAAAAAATGTCTACATCTAATTCAAAGTATGATCTTTTCAACAAAAACTCTAAACCGAAGGAGATCTGGGGCCTTAGAATGTTAGAAGAAAACAAAAAATTCTATATTAAAATATGGAAAAAGTGGAATCGAAATTCGGCTTACGGGTACGAGTAGAATTGGAGAATAGTTATATCTTTCTAAGTGAAAGATATAATCACCACATCGGTGAGCAGGAGCTGAGTTGTATGAAAGAAGATATCGATAAAGGACTTCTGTATTTGGTGTCAAAAGGCACCAAAGGGAAAGCAATCGATATAGAAATTAATTAATTAAATAAAATTGTAATTATGATATGAAATAAAAAATATATATATTTTGTAATACATGTTTTATTTAATACTAATATATATACATATACACAATATTAACAATTTTCATTACATCTTTTACAGTTTCTAATTAATACATACAATTTTCATTACATCTTTTACAGTCTCTAATTAATACATAATCACTATCGTTATTTTCATCATAATGATATCAACATTTTTGATATTTTTAAAATATTTCATTATTTCTCCAAGCTTCTGGTAATTTATTCCATACCCAATCAATTTGACTTTCTGCATAAACCATCACAAATTCTATTGGCAAATGTATAATATCTTCTTCAATCATATCATGAAGTGATTTATTTGCAAATAATTGAAATGAATTAAACATATTGAACCTTGATTGATACCATCGTCTTATATCTTCCACTTTTTTAACAGCACAGTTTAAAACGTAAAGATAACAATTTTTAATTTCAACCGGAGAACGTAATGCTGATATCGGTGGACATTCCAGTTGTTCTAAATTTATTATATTCTTGTGAATAAATGCTTCTAACCATTGTTTTTTATCTTCTCCCAGAACGTAGATTTTATAAATTTCAGGTTGTTCAAGTATTTTCTTCAAAACTGATTGATGTTTACTGTATCGTATATTGCCTGTAGACCAATCTAAATTATGTGCAGATTTCACATATAATTGCACACTGTTTTGAATTTCTTTGGATAAACATGTAAACGGATATGGTTGCTTAAAAATTCCTGTTTCATATTTATCACTTGTTATATTAATAACTGCAAATTCTTTGGAAATAAACTGATTTGTTTCTAGAATAATGAAACCTTGAATATCGACAAGAACACTTGAAGTCATCTTAACGCTGTCTGTTGAACACAAGCAGAGAAACTAAATAATGACGAATTCATGTTTTCCTTTTATACATAACTTTTCTTATCAATCCAGCTGTTATGCGTGTTATCAAACCCTAACCATTTTACATAAATTTTATTATCTTTTTTCTTTAAAATTTTTTCTACTAAATAAATATCGGAATATTTGACTTTTTGTAACTCGTTTTCATAAAACCCACCTTTAATAGGTTGCCCAAATTTATCACTAAGTAAATAGGTAATTGGATTAGTTAATTTTATATTTTTAATTACAAATATTTCATTAGACCAATTTGTTATGTAACCTTTTGTAAATAATCCCCTCTCTTTACTAATTCTAACATTATCACCTATTTTAAATTTAGATTTTATATTAACAATTTTTATGTGATTATATACAGTTCTTAATAAATCTTTTCCATTGCTCTTGATTACGTCAACAGGTTTGATATGAATTGTACTATGTTTTTTATTGTTATATATTTCAGTAATTTTTGGTAATAAATCTAACCATTTATATAAACCTTGAAAACTAAATTCTTTCCACATTAAAGATTTTAATGTTCTATTTACACGTTCCACAATAACTGCTTTTTTTGAGCTATATGTTGAATAGTGATTAATTTTATATTTTTCCATTAAATTACTGAATTCTTTATTATAAAATTCTTTTCCCAAATCTGTTTGCAAATTTTTTGGTATACGATTATCTGTTATGTATATATTTTTTAAAGCATTTGTTACCTCAATTGCATTTTTCTTCTTAATAGGTCTTGTCCACACATATTTACAAAAAATATCAATCACAACAAGAATATAGTTATAATTTTTATTTATTTTTGCAAACGGGATCATTTCAACTAGATCAGCTTGATGAGTTTCATCTAATTGTTTTATTATTGTTCGCCTTCGTGGAAAATTTCGTCTTGCTGGTTTATGTAGTTCTTATACAACATGACGTTTTATATTAGACATTTTTTTTAGTTTCGTTCTGATAAATCATGAATATTTAATTCTTTTAAAATAAGTTTTATATCTTGTTGAATATTTTTTATAGTTTTATCGGTATCTTGTATGTATTTCTTAAATTCAGTAATTATACTTTGCAATTTTTTGTCTATATTTTCTGTTGTTATATTTATTTCATTCTCCAAATATTTTTTACTAATAGCATGAGAATCTAATAAAGGAGATGCAACCTTAACAAGTTTTTCACTGGAATCACTATCATAGTCGTTATCACTATTGTCACTACTAAATTTTGAGTAGTTATATTTTACAATATGACGTCCGAACTTATCAATAGACATTTTATTACTAAATATTATAGAATGATATTAGCCCCTTTTAACTCTTTAATTATAGAAAAAAATTCGTTATCAAGATTATTATTACCAGCGTTTTTAGATGCTATCATTTTTTTAAATTTTTCATCTAATTCAATAGGATTATCCCAATATTCATATTCAACTGGTTTATTATTATAATTTTTTAAAAATTCTAATCCATAACCAGTTGTCTTATGCAAAATTTTTGCTGTCTGTGTTGCCGACGTTGGACTAAGAGAAAATGACGAATGTCTCGTAGGGGTAAGTAATGTTTTTATAATATTTGTATAATTGTACGATTGATTTCCTTTCAACCGTGCTGTTGGTATATTATTATTGTATTGTATTGTATATATATGAGGGTTTAAGCGTTTAGTCGCTTTTTGTCAACGCGACCTAGAAGATCTATTGTGACATAGCCCTTACTTAGTTTTCCGTAAGTAGATCCAGATTTTTGATGAAGCCGTTTATGGCTGCAGGAGTCAAGTTCTTGATCTCATCTGCCGTAAGATACCTCTTACCTAGTTGATTGAGTCTCTGCACAGTTACGGCTGGGCATTCACACAGTATGTGTTCCGATGATTCTTCGTCCTCTTCACAGAGTCGACAGATTTCATTTTCAGCTATACCAATTTTGTGCAAATGGTACTTTAAAGGACAGTGGCCAGTGAGAATTCCTGTCATTATATTAAGGTTCTCTTTGCTGAGAGCTAGTAACTCTTTGGCGTTTGTCGAAGCTGGGGAAATGAATTTCCGAACTTGATTGAGGCCTGGAATGTTTTTCCAATATGAGGATATGGCAGATTCCTCCCAGTTATTGACCACCTTCTGATAGTGGCTTTGTGGAAGACCACATGAAAGTTCCGGCCCGTGGTATGAAAGTTTAGCCCCTTTTTTTGCAAGGTCATCAGCTTTCTCGTTTTCTAGGATTCCCTCGTGCCCTGGTACCCACCGTAGGGTGACTTGGTTTGCTTCGGATAGCAATTGGAGGGTCTCCCTGCAGTTCCAGACTAGCTTTGATTTACATGTGAAGGCATTCAATGCCTTTAAAGCTGCCTGGCTGTCTGACATTATATCTATTAATGCTCCTTTTAGACCTTTATCTAGGTTTATGTGAGCACCGAGATTTATTGCATTAATCTCAGCCTGAAAAATTGTGGAGCAGGTGCCTATGGATTCCTTAATTCGGCAATCTGGGCCAAGCACACCTACTCCAGTTCCTCCTGTGTCCAATTTTGAACCATCAGTGAACCAGGACAAAGAATCCTTTTCAACAGGTGTTTCCGGTGTCCATTCAAGGCGATTACCAATAACAACCTTATACTTCTGGTCAAAATTGTATTTTGTTGTCATTTTATCACAGACAGACAAGGCCAGTTTATCTGGTTGTACTTCCCTTAGAATTTCCAAGTGGCCTACGAAATCTCCGGGCATAAAGTGTTTCGTTCTGCAGAGAGTCAGTGCCTGTAGCATCGCCTCTTTTTTCACCTGAATGTGTAGAGGTGTTAGCCCTAGAATCACTTCCATTGCTGCAGTCGGACAGGTACTCATAGCACCTGTAATACTGAGGCAGGCCATGCGTTGTAGTTTCCGCAGTGATGCCTGTGCTGTGATTTGTTTCACTTTTGGCCACCATACGAGTGACGCGTAGGTGATCATGGGTCTTACAACACTAGTATATGCCCAATGGGTCATTTTTGGCTGTAGTCCCCAGTTTTTACCCAGAAGCCGACGGCATGTGTTTAACGTCACTGCTGATTTCTTTGTAATCTTGCTGATGTGTGAGTTCCACGTGAGTTTTTGGTCTAGAATGATTCTTAGATACTTAACCTCTGTAGAAAACTCAATTCTTGTACCCTTCAAGTAGGGAGCTTGAAGATTTAGCTTCCTTCTCTTTGTGAAGGGGACGATTGTAGTTTTGGTAGGGTTTACACTAAGTTCATGTTCCAGGCACCACTCATGCACTAGATTTAAAGCTTTTTGTGTAAGGCACGAGATAGTGGTGTCACTACGTCCTCTGACCATAATTGCAACGTCATCTGCATATCCGTTTGCAAAATAGCCAGCTTTATTGAGCCTATTCAAGAGGTCATCAATGACAATACACCAGAGTAGAGGTGATAGAACCCCACCTTGTGGGCATCCTCTGTTGGTTTTTATCATTACTGATTCTCCTCCTATCGAGGCTGTAATCGTTCGACTTTGCAGCATGGCTTTTATCCATTCCACTACAGCTGGGTCGAAACCTTTTGACCTAGCAGCTCTTTCAATGGACTTATAGGAGGTGTTATCAAAGGCACCCTCAATATCTATAAATATTCTCAGAGCTATTTCTTTTGCCATAAAGGTTTTCTCTATTTTATTGACAAGGCTGTGGAGAGCCGTAGTTGTCGATTTTGCTTCCTGGTAAGCAAATTTATATAGGTTTAGTGGTGAAGCAGTTATCACTTCATTCCTAAGGTATTTATCTAAGACCTTTTCCATACCTTTCAGTATAAATGATGATAAACTAATGGGTCTGTATGACTTAGGCTGGACGCTTGGACGTCCTCCGCCTTTAGGTATAAAGACTACATTAGTTTTCCTCCACAATGTGGGAATGTATCCTAACTTTAGGCTTCCCTAGTATAGTTCGCAGAGTATTGGCAGTATATCCTTTATGCATTTCTGCAAAAGTGCCGGAAAAATGCCATCTCCACCAGGTGTCTTGTAGGATTTGAAAGTATTTATCGCCCATTCAACTCTGTTTTCTGTAAAAATATTATTAGCGGTGTTAAGACTGTTAATTAAGCTTAGCTTAGTTGTAGCTCCGGAGGAATTGTCCTCCTCCTCAACTTAAAAGAAGCTCCAATGTTTCCCTTGAATCTGTCGTAAAGTCCCCGTCTGGTTTCTTTAGTAGGCCTATTTCATTCGTATGATCTTTTGATAGGACTTTCTGAAGGCGAGCTACCGTAAGCGTTTCTGATAAGCCCTCGCAAAAACTACGCCATGCACTCCTTTTAGATCTGCGAATTTCTTTATTATATGAGGTTAGGGCACTTCTATATTGCTCCCAGCTCTCATCGCTGCCACTGGTTTTGGTTTTATTGTATAACCTTCTAACAGTGACTCTTTGTTTACTTAGCTCCTCGGTCCACCAAAGTACCTTCCTAGTACTTTGTCGAAGCTTTACTGTACAGCTGTTTTCATATGCTGTGTGCAGCGCATTATGAAAGTCAATAGAGGCTGTTTCCAGTTCCTCAATTGTGTTTATATTAATTTTCGTAAGTTCTTCCACTTCACACTTTAAGTGGCCTTCGTACAAGACCCAGTCTGTTAGTTTCGGAATACGAATTTGAGTTTTAGGTTCTTTATTAGCCTTTATCTCAAACCTTAAATATCTATGATCCGATATTGAGGCTTCATTTGAGACATGCCAATTATATATTTCAAAGCTAATTTGAGGAGTGGCTAACGTAATGTCCCATACCTCTCGCCTGTTTTTAGTTATAAAAGTGGGTTCTTTACCCCTATTTATTATATCTATGTTAGTACTAGAAATAAATTCGAAAAGGTACTCACCCCTTGTATTTATGTCCGTACTACCCCAAACTGTATTGTGTGCGTTTGCATCACATCCTAGGATGAGGGTTCTGTTTCTATGTTTGCAGTAGGAGATCAGGTCCCTTACCAGCGGAGGTGGGGCTTCCATCGTGTCTCCCGGGAAATACGCCGATGCAATGATTACCTCTTGCGTACCTCCTGATATTGGCAGTGTAGCTTCTACAGCTACCAAATCCCTAGATATAAATTTATTTAATGTTACGAATTTAATCGATGTCTTAATGAGCAATGCTGCTCTTGGAATGACATCTGGTTCGTTACAGTAGGTTAACTTACCTACTGGTGTAGTAAGTTTCCTTACTACGCCTCCATACACATAAGGCTCTTGAACTAGCACTATATCGGTGTTAGTGGTGGTGAATGTTTTGTTCGTCAGCCAGTACGGTTGTGTGGTCGTGGCGTGTCTTGTCTGATCGTGTAGATAAGCAACATAGCCCGCCCTGTCCAATTGGATGGGTTGCCGCACAACGACTCGGTGTGTGCTGGCCTTGCAGAGACTGTAGGCTGACAACCTGCATCACTAAAATGCAAGTAAAACATGTCACGAAACAAGTACTTCAGGTACTTGAGGCCTAATCGGCTTCATCAAAAATCTGGATCTACTTCCGGAAAAAATTAAGTAAGGGCTGTGTCACAATAGATCTTCTAGGTCGCGTTGACAAAAAGCGATAAAACGCTTAAAACCCTCATATACATACAATACAATACATACAATACATGTTTTGTTCAACACATCAGAGGCAGTTTTGCAGTGTTGATGATTCACTTGCAGCATCTTTATATTACTGCTGGACATCACGTTTTGTTCAGAGCCACGTCGCAGCTAGGAACTTGTTTCCCTTTGTGCGTGATTCCGACGGCCCATGGTGTCTTGGAGAGTGTAGGTGTGGGATTGGGTAGAGGCTTTAAAGCAGCCTCTTTACCTTTACCTACTTTTAATCTGGAATTTCCATTGTTAATATTGGTGGCATTACTCCCTGCCTCCTTTTTTAAGTTAAGCTTACCTGTAACAGTGCTGGTAGTGGCTTTTTTGGCAGTGACGTCAGTAGGCTTTTTGTTGGGTTTTTTTACCCTTTAGCCTAATCGTTGTCTGGCCAAATTTGTAGCTGATTTTGATATCAGCTTTTTTAAGGGTGCTTAAGGACGTCGAGTCTATGAACAATGTAAGAAGCACTGCCGAGCCCTCATCTGTCCTCTTTAAAACCCTCCACTGCTGGGTATCCAGGCCCTCGTTTTGGCCCTCTATCAAATTCAATATCTGATCTGTTGAATTGTTTTTACTGTTAGGGAAATATGCATTTACAATGCTGGACTTCGGCAAATCCTTTTCCTCTACAGCTTTTAGATAGGCTCCTTCCCAAGGCTTTTAAGCTGTCGACTTTGTCTATTAGCAAAGAGGATTTATACATATAGAGAAACAACCTTACGCAGTAAAACGAGCGCGGTTTGATTTTGGTAATGTTGGGGAGAGGCAAGGGGACTGTTGACAACCGTCTATCTCTTTCTAATGAATAAATGGGACGTAAGTCGTTGCAGAATCACTGATGGTTTCTCGCGGCAAGCAGGTAAAGACCACGCTTGTTTTGTTTATATAAATATCTTCTAACACATAATAGACTTAAACAGACGTATCGTCTTTACATTTAAACCTACATCATAATGATTCCTAGACAATTTTTTTAGAAGATGTATAAATGGTAAAATTTTTATTATAAAATTCTTATTGTAGTTAGTAAATATTTAAATAAGAAAAATTAATGCTTATTTTTATAAAAACAATATTAAAAACATCAATGAAAATAAAAAATTGAAATAAGTGAATATTTATTGAATTATAAGTTAAACGATTTATTTCAAAATTTATTTATTCCTATTTTTAACTTTCCACTTGTGATACAAATAAGGGATTTAGATATTTAGTATACTTACTGGGTAAAATTTAAATTTATATTGTTGACAGTACAAACCGTCTAAAGGATATATATAGAACATGAATGAATGTAGAACATAGGATTAAGCTCTTAAGAAATATTAAATAGTATTTTATTTCGTAACATCTGATTTGTATATTTTTGACATCACTGCAATATAAATATTAATGTATTTATGTGTATGAGTGTGTCTTATTTCATTTTTATTAATCAAAAACATATTTTTACATGTCAAATAGAGTAAAAAATATTTACAGACATACATACATTTATAAACACTTATAACTTATGAATAAAATATAAACAATCCAATAATATAATTTACAAAGAGAACAAATTCTTTTTTGCTTTAGGAATTTTAGGTTTTTGCAGATCAGAGGTATCCCATTGTAGACATTTTATCAATTTAATATGTACAATTCGCTCCACTATAAATAAGCGCTGTTCTTTACAGATATCGAAGAAAGTAGGAAATTTTGAATTTATTTTATTAATACATAATTGTAATAAAGACTGTTTAATATTTTTTTTCGCTTTTAAAATATTAAAGTTGTGATGAAATATTTTTAAACAGTTTTTTACAATGTTAACAAATTCTAAATTTGGTTGTTTTAAAAATCTTATATTATCACCCTCACTATAATCTCTATTAATAATTAATAATTCTTTCTGATTAGATAAATTAACTTTTAATTTTGATAAAGTACTGATGCATCGTTGACATTGATATTTTTTGTAACAGTTATGAATTAAGTAGCCTGAAAAATACACTACACTACAAGTTTCTAATGTAACTTTTAATACTATTTTACTGGGAAATTCTTCAGAACTGGATTCATCACTACTAGAAGAATTTTCAAATGTTTGTGGAGAATAAAATTGTATGTCCTGTGTTGCACTTACACTAGAATCACTAACAGTTTCAGACGTATAGTCTAGATCTAGAGTGTCATCTTCATCATATTCACAATTGGCACTTTCAGATGGTTCTTGAATTTTTATGGTTATAAAGTGTTGCAGTGTTATTCTAAAATGTTTTACTGTTGGATTTGTACTATGCCCCCCTTGTCTTCTAATATAAGAAAATAAATTTTCAATCGGATCTTGATTTAATTTATTTGTTAAGAGGAAACTATAGTTTTCTTTCTGCAGATCTTCCCATAAATGCAATACTCCATTTATTGTTTGAATAAATCCTTCTAAACAATATATTCCTTTTTTTTCTTTTTTAGCAGCTGTATAAATTTTCCAATATTTTATCCACTCAAGGCTATTTCGTAAAGTATTTTCTATTTTTTTGTTACCGGAACATAGAGGTTTTTTAAAAATATTGTGGTCATATAAATTTGTACTATTTAAACAATCAAATAAACGATTAAGTCTTTTACAGAATTCTGATGTAGTTAAAGCTGTACTTGATTTTAACTCTCCAGTCTGATGCGCAGTTAGAATAGCTGTAGACATCTTATGACTAAATATTTGGGTGGCAAATTTAACTCGCATTTTTTGAAATGTATTAGGATTAATATGTGCATTTGTTATATTAACTAAAGCTCGGGGAAGAACATTTTTTTTGTCAATAAAATATGTATTTTTAATGTCTAACCATGACACTTCCGAATCTTTTATTGAAATATTATATTTCATTAAAATATTTCGTACACTTTTTATTAAATGTGGTACATCATAAAAGGCAAAAAATTTTTTTTCCTGACATTTCAAAAAATGGAGTTTCTGAACAAATACCTAAATTTTTAAAAACTTTCCTATTGTTTGAGCCTTGATCGGAAGTTATAACCCTGATATTAAATGCAATTTTATGTAATTGATGCAGAACAAATTTTATCAGATTTGTTAACTTATCTGCTTTGATACTACATGCACTAATATAATATGCTACCGGTATTTTCCATGAATGAATTAAGCCCCTTATCATAAAAACAATAGCCTGGGTTCCTATAATATCAGATCTTCCTAGATGACAGTGATCTTCAAATCCTTCAATGATATCAAAAATAGCGTTATACTCTAATCCTTTTTTTATTTCCATTTCATCTATTAATAAAACACATTGTCTTTCTGAATTTGTCATTGTTTTTGATTTTATTCTTAATTTATGAAAAAAGTTATTATTTGTTAATCCGGTACGTAAACAACTCACTTTATTCCAGTTTCTTATGGTTGTTATTGCTGGTAATGGAAAATTGAAAACGTCTCTCATATATTTATATGTTGCTGGCGATCGGAAATATAATTTGATACACATATTTTTCTCTTGTTTTGTCCATGGCTGTCGTTTTTTATGATGTAGCAACATATTTGTAAATGTTCGAATAAATATATTTTTATTAATAACACTGAACTTACTATAATGAGATTTAACTGCAAGTATCTTAGACCGTAGCCTATAATTTTCATTGCGTTTTTTGGAAATTATTTTTGACTGTATCTTTATATTTTTCTTAAGTTTCAATTTCCTGGGAGATATTGAGGGTTTGACTGGGCTTGAAAATTCCAAAATGTTTTTAACTGTTGGGGATATAGTAGTGATTGACTCGTCTGATGATTTCTCGGGAGTAAAAACAATATCTGGTTTACGCGCATAAGTCTTCTTAGGTGTTAAAACTTTTGAAGAAAACTCTTCAGTAGAAGTTGAAGGTTGTTGTAAAACTCTAGTACTATCTAGATGAAATTTGTAATGAATAGGAACTGCATTACGTACAAGTCTATTTTTTTTTTAGAGTTTGTAAAATCTTCTGGAAGGAAGTGTTTTTCACACAATAATTTAGAACACAGTTTTTCTTCACTAATGTTTAACAAGATAACATTTCCACAATTCACTATCCATTGTTTACACCTTTCAGCATTCTTAGTTGGAAATTTGAAAAAGTGTATTTTAGGAAATAACTGTCGTGTTGAAACACAATTCACATATTCACATTTTTTAAGTGAAGTTATGATAAAATATATTTTTACTGATTATACAACTAGCTGTCTAATGTAAAAATACTAACCGATATTTAATTAATAAAGGTATGAAATCAAAAACATAGGTACAAGCAACCAAAATAAAGATGCTACATATCTTGCAGTATTCTCAATACTGAAGTTTCAAATCTGCTGTTGAGATAGGGTTGCATCTCATGATGGTAATATTTTACAAAGAATAACAAATTTTCAAATTTCAGACACAAACTAATGAAGTATAGACAAAAATATGACAATAAAAACAAACTTTTGTCGCATTAATTTTCTTTAAAATTTATTCTATCATCACGTATGTAAGTAATGAGTGAAACATATCTTTCAAAATAAACGTATCGCTTAACTTAACAAATTATGTGATAATTTATGAGGATGAAATAACATTTTCAAATTTTGACGTAATGAATAAAGAAAGAACAAGTACGTTCAATATGTATAAACAAGTTTGATTAAAAATTCATTCATATAGCAAATTAAATGCAGATATGAAGAAATAGGTACATTCTATATTTTTTGACCTGGTACTGTGTTTGTTTGTGTTGAACCGCTGAGATCCCTCTCTATGTTTATTTTATTCCATGGAACCTGCATGCGTCTGATTAAGTTATGACATACGTCTTTTGATGATATCCAACTATTTTAGTTCCGTTCCCGATAAAGAGATGGCACTCAAAGGTTTCGGGAATTTTTTCGCGTTGCAATATTTTACGTTGCGTTGTTCCTCTATATACGAAGTATAATATATATAATCTTTGCTATTAGCCACTCGGCGGTGGCTTTGTCGGCGCAATTGACGCAGTTGACGCTCAGCCATCCGGACTTAAAGGTTGTCCCAAGAAACTTAGGCTTCACAGAGCCTTTAGCCTCTTTAATAATTAAATCCAGGATTGCATCCTGAATTTTCGTCAGCTGTCCTGTTTCTAAAATATCCTCCGGATAATTATAGTGCAGGATGCCGTCGCGTGTGCCCAGGATTGCCAGTTTAAAGTTCACAGACGGCGTAACCTTATCAGGTGGTGGCGGAGCACCACTGCTGGGTTGGCCTTTAGCATCTGTTTTTTGCCTTTTAACAGACATTTCGGGCGTTGATTCTTCGGACCGGGTCCGTTTTGGACCCTTATCCTTCATGGGTTGTAGGGCTTTGACACGTGCTTCGTCAGCACTAAGCCCACTTTTAATGAGCCACTTAAAGCGTTTTCTGGCGGCACCGCTCAGTTTGCTTCTCTGCTCACTTAGTTGTAGCTTTCCGATAGATTCCTCGAGTTTGGAAGTGGATGGAGTTGGGCTACGTAGGAGCTCCTCCTCCATAGTCACGACGTTCTTGGGACTTGAATCCCTTAGGACATCTAGAGAAACATCTCTTTGACTTCCACTCATTCTAAAAACCACAAGAATTAATTAAAAATTGTGTCATATTGACACAGCAACATATGCTTTATAAGTTAGGTTATGTGCAGTGCACGTGTGTGAAAAAATTGAAAATGTTGAATATATTTTTTTGAAATTAGTGAAATTGATAATTTAATTTAATTATAAATACCTGGAAAAATGAATTTACTGAATAAGATTAATGAAAAAGAACTGTATATATATTTTATCTCAGCTAAAAAAACCAGACACAAACACTGCTGCCAACCTCTTCTCAAGTCTCAAATCCTGGTATATTACGAGGTATATTATTAAGACGTGCTGCGTATGTTATATTTAAAATTTCTTTGTAATTATTTCTATCATTTTCGGTATATACATGTTCAGGATTTTTTTTAAAAATAAGTTCATATAAACCTACTGTTCCGGGAATTTTTTTATTATCAATTAATATATTATTTTCTTTAAAATCAATTTTCTTGTTACCCATTTTAAAAAATTCACCCTCATCAGTTTCGTTGTATGTAACTCCAAATTTATCATCGATATCTCTAGATTTCAGTATAACATTTTTAATATATGGTTTGAGTAATTCAGGAAAGTCTTCTACATAGGAGTCTACAACATTCTGATTATACTTGCTATGCAGTACTATATTTTTACCATCTATAGATAAATCTGGGACTGGATCAGTTTCTGAAAAATTTTTACTAGGACTAGCAAAATATGGATTCACTATAGGTTTAAGATCTTCTTCTTCCTCTTCTTGTTCTTTTTCCTTGTCCTCTTCCATTTGCTTGCTTTTATTATTATTTTTTGACTTTTGTAAATTTTCACTAATTTCTTTTAATTGTTTTGTTATAGGAATATAGGATTTTTCCAAATTAATTTCTTTTTCCACTTCACCACTTTTTTATAATTCAAGTTTCTTTTTAACATTTCGTCGCGCTTCTATTAATTGTTTTTTTATATTTTTATCTATATTACTCATTTTTAAGAGATAAACAAATTGTAAACTGCTCGTCAGTATTCTAGCAAATAGGTTTAAACAGTTTGTAACTTTATACTGATTTGTAAACAGGTGTACATTGTTTTATATACTTATAAAATAATCGAAACCTTTACAATATCGACCTTCATTTATATTACATTCTTTGTTTATAACTAAAAATTGATAATTATCAGACCAACATATCGAACATAGATTTTTAAATTAATCGAAAGTCATATCAGCCCCAACGTGTTCATCGTATACATGTTTTAGATTTATATCATCCTGTTTGAATAATATTAGCATATTTGCATTATCACGTATTAAATGTTTCGGCATACGTGTATATGTTTGACATAAGTAAAAACAATCAATTAACTTATGTCGTCCCATGGAAAAATAATCTCTAATTATATCCTGTTTTTCACACGCGATATCGTCAAAAATAAAAAGAGAGTTATATTTTGCTTTGCTTGGTTGAATTATATTCTCACTGTTATTATACGCATAATAACCTATATTTTAATAGGTTTTTTAATAACTTTTCCAAGTAGACACACTTTGGTTGAAAAAGAGAATTTGAATATACATAAATATTTTCAAAATGTAATCCATTTAAATGTTCAATGAGTGCAATTATGACATTTGTTTTTCGACAGCCAGAAGGACCACTTATAAGACACCGAATTGTTGATGGAAGTAATACACTATGACGCGGTCTTATTTTTTTTTCTTTCAAATCATAATTTTTTACTTTAAGCGTATGTTTTTGTTTTCTAATATGGAACATATGTTTTTCTTGTAATTTCTTCATTGTGACTAATAGGAAATATATAAAAAGGCACTTTATATAAATAATATTTCAGTTGAATATTAAACTTAAATGATTAAACATCGAAAAAAAAATAATAACAAGCACGCTTACGGTAGTGGCATATTAAACACTGCTATTAATAAACTCCCAATTGAACTTCATATACCTGGATTACTGTGGTCCCGGAACAAAACTACAAAAAAGACTTTCACGTGGTGATCAGGGAGTAAATTCATTGGATGAGACGTGTAAAATTCATGATATTGCATATTCTAAAAGTGAAAAATTAGAAGATCGCCATAAAGCTGATAAAATATTAGCTAACAAAGCATTTCAACGGTTTAAATCAAAAAAAGCTTCTGTAAAAGAAAAAATTGCTCTAGGTGTTTCCGGAATAATGAGAGCAAAAACTAAATTAGGTGCTGGAAATAAAATAAAACGTGTTAAAAAAATGAAACGTAATAGAATACACTCTCGAAAAAAAATTAAACGTGTTAAAAAAAGTAAAGGTGGTAAACTTACATTCCAAAATGAAATGAAACGTATTCGTTCAACTCTACATAATAACAATTCTGATAGCAAAAACATTTTAATTGCTTTAAAAGAATTTAAGAAGAATAAAAAAAATACGTAATCCAAGACTAATACCTGTACCGAAAAAAGGTGGCACATTACCACTTGTACCAATATTCGCTGGATTAAGTGCATTAGGAACATTAGCGGGGGGTGCGGCAGGTATCGCTAAGACCGTAAATGATTTTATTGCTGAAGTCAGCAAATAAACAATTACAAGAAAATCAACGTCATAATAAAACAATGGAAGCAATTGCTTTAGGAAAAGGTTTATATTTAAAACCATACAAAAAAGGGTTAGGATTATATTTACAACCCTCTTCATATTCACAAACAAAAATGCAAAAAAACTATTAAAGAAGCTACCAAAACATGCTCTAACTAATATTAAATTATTAAAATATGCAAAGATTTTAAAAATACAAAATTTCAGAGGAGTTTTTATGAGAAATAATTTACCTAAACGAATTAATTTTAAAGAATGTGGAATTATTAATTTGGATGATTCTAATAATCCAGGCACCCACTGGGTAGCATACAAAAAGTTTGGTAAAAATGTGTTATATTTTGACAGTTTTGGTAATTTAAAACCTCCAAAAGAAATAGTTAAGTATTTTGGTAGCTCTAATATTAAATACAATTATAATCAATACCAGTTATTTAACACTGTTCATTGTGGATATCTTTGTTTAAAATTTTTATATAATAAACATTGTCTGTGAATAAGTATTTCAGTAATACACAAACTGCAAGCAAGCAATGTCGTACACATTTACTTTTTCGAGTAATAGTGCTCACTTATCTCAAACCATATCTCCAGCTATTCAACTCGATCCTAATAGTCAATATGTAATAGGGTTGATAAATTTTGAATCTTATAATTCTATTCCAAACATTGATGCTCGAAACAATAAATTGTACGCAGGTGATTTTCAAATTACCATACCAGAAGGATCATATGAACTAGAAGATATAAATAGATATTTAAAAAAGAAATGTAAAAGTGCTGACGTTAAGGGAAAAACAAATATTTCAATTCAAGCGATAATAATACTTTAAAATGTGAAATGTTATGTAATTGGGATGTAGATTTTACTAAACCAAATACAATTAGAGAATTATTAGGTTTTAAATCAAAAGTATATCCGGGTGGGAGGTTTCATATATCAGGAAATCCTGTAAATATAATAAAAGTAAGTGCTATTCGTATAGAATGCAATATAGTAACAGGTTCATACGATAATTCAAAACAAGTTCATAGAATTCACGAGTTTTACCCAAATATTCCATCAGGATTTAAAATTATTGAAAATCCGTTAAATGTTATCTATCTACCAATCAATACTAGTATTATTGATAATATTTCGCTTAAAATAGTTGATCAGTCAGGTGCATTAGTCAATTTTAAACAAGAACTTATCACGATAAGACTACATTTGAAAAAATGGGTATAATATATAATATACATACTAAATTACATATAAAGAGAAAACATTGTAATGCAGACGTCAGTAAAAACCAAGCAAGCCATCAACTAACAAGTGAGAATAAATCTTATTTGAAAGCTCTGGGATTTAAAGTAATATCAAGAAATAGTGTTAAAAACGGAAGGAAAAAAGAAAAATAATAAAAAAGATAAAAATATATTAACACGTTTACTACTTTACATACATTGTAAAATTCGTACATCATTTTGTAAGTGTTCTAATTACATATATTGTGTACAAAAACAAAAAAATGAGTGAAAATATTTTAAATGTGAAGGAACATGTATATTTCTATGAAAGAATACAAAGTGCCGAAACACATACTTATCATTCATATACATCAACTTTACTAGAAAACAATGACGAAATTAGAATAACAATACATAAACAAGATTCATATACGTTACCATCGAATAGTTTTATTTATATTGAGGGACAATTATTAGATCATGAAGATAAGAAATCAACGACAGGAAAATTTATAAACAATGGGATAATGCACCTGTTTGATGAGATTCGCTATGAAATTGGTGGAATTGTTATAGAACGTATTCGTAATCCAGGAATTACAACAACTTTAAAAAATTATTGTTCATATTCACCAAATGAATGTCATGCATTAATAAACGCCTGTTGGTCACGATCTACAGATAATATTGATATAAAAAACGATAAAGGCAATTTTAGCTTTTGTATTTGTATTAGGTTTCGCAGAAGATTATAAAAAAGTTATTTTAAATGTCCGTCAAGATTTAGTTCTTCTACGTAGCAGTTCTGATAAAAATGCTATAATCACAACAAGTGCTACGGAGGATAAGTTAAAAATAAAACTTTCCAAAATACAATGGTATATGCCTCATATAACAGTTGCAGACCAAGTAATTTAAATAATTTTTGAGCTGAGTTAAATTCTCAAGTTTTTCCATATAATGATATGAATTTAGATTTTGACAATAATCATTGGGCTATTTTATACTATATGTTTACACAATTTCAATTTGCATATTATCAAAAAAATAATGAACCAATTTTTCCCCAGAAGAATTAAAAAAAAAATGTCCTATTATTGTACTAAATACACAATATCAAAATGAAACTATAAAATCAGGTGGAATAGATTTAACATTATATTTTAACACAAAGACGAGTATTCCTGCACAAACTACTGCTTACTGTTTATTAATATATGATAAAATTGTTAAATACACACCTTTAACAAATAATGTACGAATTATGTAAATGTTTATAATAAAATTGTGAAATACATAAATAAATAAATAAATAAATATATATATATATATATATATATATATATATATATATATGTATAATACTTTATTGTTTTTATTATTATTGTAATTACAAAATATTTTAATCTCCCATATCCCTTACAAATATAATTGGAATAGACTGCTTCGTTCATGGCTTGCAGATAGTTGCAATAGACTGCTTCGCTGCGATATTTGGAATGGGCTGCTTCACCCATGCTAAGAATTAAAATTTTTTTGATAAAATATTTGAATTTGTAAGTATTTTTATTTGTTTATCATATACATTTTCTTTTCGTATTAAATTTTCGTTACAAAATAGTTCAACATTTTTTAATTTTGCAATTTCTTCTAAACTTTCATTTTTTCTACAATAAGATTGTGCTATATGAGTACCAAATATTTCACGATTAATAATTCTCTTGGGAATTGATTGCAAGTTATTACTCACCGCAGGACTTTGCATTTTTAACTGTCTCTACCAAACAAATCACTTATTTTAAATACATTAATTTCTTTCCAATCGCAAGAATATTTTAACCTTGGCATAACAAATCCAGCACGTGTACGAAACTCTTCTTCTTTCATATATATTACATTTTTAGATGGATCCCAAATATAAACACAAAGTGATTTGTTAAAAATATACTCCACATCACTAAACTGACTGACTGCGTTCACCGCTATATATATATATATATATTTTTTTGGATATCACTAGAATCTTACGTACTTCCTTGCTGTAGTAAAACATTTGTATAACTTTTTAAAATTACTTTGTTTTATTAAAAAAATTTCACTATCTTTATGCAGAATAAAACTGAATGATAAATCCACTCACCCACAACTAGCTGATAAACCGCCGCTTATTAAAACATTATTTAAATGTTGTACTTTTACTGTTACACTTGAGGTGAATTTCGGCAAAGTAATTTTAATTAGCTTCATAATGCGATCAAAGCAGAAAACGAACTGAATAAACATTAAGTCGTATATCCCAAAAAGGTTAAAGTTTATCGTTAAAACTTGATTACAAAATGTTCAAGAAGTTCTTCTTTAATTACACAACATAGCAACACAAGTTTGCAGTTGTAATAATAAGAAGCTGATATATTTCATCAGAAATGTTCTAGAAGAATTTTATGTACATCCGCCAATGTGAGCTGATAAATTATTCAGTTTAGTCTATAATTAGCTGATAGTTCACGAAATAAGGTTATCATATCAACTTGTTTACACTCGAAAACATTATCATATCAACTTGTTTACACTCGAAAACATCATTTCAACTTCAATTTCGCTGTGGACACAGCAACGACTAGTCGACGTCCTCGTTACATCTTAATACTTGGGCCCCCACCGTTAATTACCTAAAAAATACACCTATATGACTGAAAACAGGTACACCACCTGTTCATTAAACAATAGCCGAAGACAGGTACCTACCTGTTAATTAATTAAACAAAATACACCTACCTGATACAGGTTAATTAAAACAATACACCCACCTGATACAGGTTAATTAAAACAACACACCTACCTGACCAGTCTCCCTCACCTGGATAAACCAGGGGTTGCTGAAGAAGGGGTTAGGGGTTGCTGAAGAACTGCCCCTAATGGGCTAGGGGTTGCTGAAGAACTGCCCCTAAGGGGCTAGGGGTTGCTGAAGAACTAAGGGGCTAGGGGTTGCTGAAGAACTGCTGAAGAAGGTGCAAGGGGTTACTGAAGAACAGTCTCTAAGAGGCTAGGGGTTGCTGAAGAACAGCCCCTAAGGGGCTAGGGGTTGCTGAAGAACTAAGGGGCTAGGGGTTGCTGAAGAACTGCTGAAGAAGGTGCAAGGGGTTGCTGAAGAACAGTCTCTAAGGGGCTAGGGGTTGCTGAAGAACTAAGGGGCTAGGGGTTGCTGAAGAACTGCCGAAAAAGGCGTTTAAAATCCCCTACCTGATACAGGTTAATTAAAACAACACACCTACCTGACCAGTCTCCCCCACCTAGATAAACCAGGTACTTGGGGTTGCTTAAGAAGGGGTTGCTGAAGAACTGCCTCTAAGGGGTTGCTGAAGAACTGCCTCTAAGGCGTTGCTGAAGAACTGCCGAAGAAGGGGTTCAAAATCGAAAAATCCACCCCTAAGTCCTAAGGGGTTGCTGAAGAACTGGCTAGGGGTTGCTGAAGAACTGCCGAAGAAGGGATTCACACAGCCAAAAAATCCAAGAAATCCACCCCTAACTCTTAAGGGGTTGCTGAAGAACTGCTGAAGAGTGGTAAATCTGGATGACCCCGGTCATCAAGCTAGGACGGTCATCGAGTTTAAGTTAGGATCCCCACAGCATATCTACTCTTCTCCTTTTAATTCTTTGTCAATCTCATGGTTCATTCTTACTCTGTATTCTATTTGTTAATATTACACCTAGTATTTGAATATGTTTACCTGTTCAAACTCTGCTTCTCCTATTTTAATAGTCTTGTCTTGCACTTCTTTTCCCATTACCATTATTTTAGTCTTTTTTTGGTTGATTTCTAGTCCTTTTCTCTCCTTCCTTTACTATCTCTTCTAGCATTTTTCTCATTACATTTCTGTTTTTCGTTATTATTACTATGTCGTCTGCATATGCTATTATTTGACTTCCCCCTGTTCTGAGGGTTCCTTTCTTTACTTTTCTCATGACATATTCCAGTGCTAAATTAAATAATGTGGCAGATAGGACATCACCTTGTTTTACACCTTTATTTGTTAATATATCATCCGTTTCTCCTTTTTGTGTTTTAATTCGTATTTTTTATGTTTTCATAGTCATTGCCATCAATCTTCTTAATTTGCTTGGTATTTGTAGTTCTTTTAAAGCTTTCATTAGTTGCTGTCTTTTAATTGAGTCAAAGGCTTGTCTGAAGTCAATGAACAGAATCTCGGTGTTTATGTTATACTCAAGTGTTTTTTCCATTATCTGTTTAATAATATGTATTGCGTCCGTGGTAGATTTTCCTTTCATAAAACCACATTGATAATTTCCGATAATTCTTGCTGATTCATTTGTTATTCTTCTTTGTATTATTGTTGACATTATTTTATAGGTAGTGTTCAGTAACGTGATTCCTCTGTAATTTTCGCATATTTGTTGGCTTCCTTTCTTATGTGTTGTTACAATTTGTCCTGTTTCCCATTCTTTCGGCATTTCTTCCTCCCTCCATATTTTAACTATAAGTTCATGGATGTGTTTCTGTATTGCTTCGCCTCCGTACTTTAATAATTCCATATTAATATTGTCGCTTCCAGGTGTTTTACCGTTGCGACTATTTTTTATAATTTCTTTTACTTCCTCTAGAGTTGGTTCTGCTATGTGTTTTTCGTTTTCTTCTGGTAATTCACTTTTTATTTCCTGTTCCTCTTCTGTGAGTAGTTCCTTAAAATAATCTGTCCATACCTTTTTGTATTGTTCTTCAGATTCTGCTAGTTGCCCATTTTTATCCTTGATCCCATTTGTTTTGGTCTTATATATTTTAGTTTGTTCTTTTATTTCCTTATAAAATCTTTTTGTGTTTCTGTTTGCTCTTTCATTCTCAATATTTTTTATTGTATTTTCTATTAATATTCTTTTGTTTTTCCTAATAATTTTATTACATTCCTTTTTTTTCATACTTCTCTTTGTCCTCTTTTTTATTTGTTCTTAAATATGTTAATCTTGCGTTTCTCTTTTCATCTAGTATTATTTTAATTTCTTCATTAAACCAGACTTTTTTATTTTTTGCATTCTTATTTTCATGTCCTATCCATTTTTGAGCAGCGTCGTTAATACATCTTTTTATCCAGCACCATTTTTTTTCTATATCTTCCATTTTACGTTCTTCCTTTTTTATGTTTTTTTCTACCTCCTCTTCGTATTTCTCTCTCGAGCTTTCATTGTTTATATTTTCTATATTCCATTTAATTCTCGTTATATCTTTTCTATTACTTGTTTTAACTTTGTTTCGTATCTTTGTTGTTACCATGTAGTGATCCGAGTCGACACATGCTCCTCTGTATGTCCTTACGTTTAGTATCGAAGATTGTCTCCTTTTCGTTACTAGTACGTGGTCTATTTGTGTTTGAGTCTTATTGTCTGGTACTATCCATGTTACTTTATGTTTTTTGGGGTGTTTATACTTCGTGCTACTTATTATCATGTTAGTCTTTATTGCTAATTCGCATAACCTTTGCCCATTATCATTTGTTCTTTCATGTATTGTGTGTGTACCTGCGACTTGTTGTATGTAGTTCTCTCTTCCTATCTGTGCAGTAGAGTCGCCCATTATAATGCTTAGGTCTTCCTTCGGTATTTTTTCAATTTCCTCTTCCAAATTCTCATAAAAATCTTCTTTCCTTTCATTTGTTGCATTCTCCGTATACCAAGTCTCATTTATTTTCAGTTTTTTATACCCTATTCTTATTATATTTCCTTTATTTTTCTCATCTTTCGCCAATTTTAAGATTTCTTTTTGTATTTGCATCTCTTTATTATTCATTTCACTTTCTATGTAAATTTTTGTCCCTGTATGTTTGTTTTTATTTTTTAATATTTTTATTTTATCTTCCCAATTCTCTATTTTGGCACTGGTAACTTTTTTATCCTCTTTTCCTTTCTTATGGGTTTCTTTAACTTTGATATCTATTGCTAATTTGTTTTTTATAAGTTTTTCAACATCCTGATTGTTATTTATATTCTGTTCTCCCTTAATTACGATATTGTTACGTTTTTCAATTTTTTCTTTCTTCTCTTCCATTGTTTCTAATGCTATTATTTTCCCTTTTAAAACCTTTATTTCCTCTGTCATCAATTTTTCTTTTGTTTTTAAATCTTTGACTTCTTGTTTTAATGTATTTATTACTTCATGAAAACCTTTATGTAATTCCTGCATTTCCTCTCGTATTTCTGTCCGTAATTCTTGAGTTTCTTCTCTGTGTTGTATGTTTTCCTTCTTCATCGATTTTATTTCCTCGTTTATTGTTATTAGCATCTTTACTATTTCATTTTCTTCTGAGTCTATGACTTTGCGTTTAGCAACTGGTGATCTCGATGTCTTCCTACTTTTACTGAAGACCATGTTATCACTTATGTTGCTGACACTGGAACTTCTAGTAAATTTACGTTCGTCATCTCCCATCTTTGTACGCCTAGTTGAAAACTTCTGCGGTCCTTAGGTGTTTTCGTGGTTGCAGTTTTACTTTCACCGCTCTCTCTCTCCTCGATGTAATATTTGTTAAGGTTTGCTTGTTATTATTTTTAGGTTATGTTATGCTTAAAATTTTCAAAGAGTACTTTTAAAAAGGATACGGCTTCTTCTGCACAGATAACACTTCCTGCTCTTTATCTGACCTTTAACTACCACTTCTTCTTTTCAGCTTTAGATTTTAATACAAATTTGTTTTTATATTGCAGATACTCAAACTATCAACTGTCAATCAGCGGTCACCTTGATTATTTCATATATATATATATATATATATATATATATATATATATATATATATATATATATTTCATGTTTCGAAACATAATATTTTAAGCATAATTTAATTAAAAAAAAGTAGGTCTGAGGTGGTCTCGAACCAGGTCTTGTAGATTATTTATGTTATGAAACAGCTCTCGTATCCACTCGGCTATGGAGCATTTTATTTTTGACGTTTCTTATTTGAAAATATGAAGGATAACCTTCAAAATACAATTTATTTTATCAAATATTTCAGTTAGAAAAGGCCTTATTACACAATATTTAGTTTTATTAGATGCAAAATTAAGTAATCTAACTAATGATACCACATACATCCGATTTTATTTAGCGGGACAGATGGAAACAGCAAAAAACTGTTTTCCCATGTTATTTCCCTATGTCAAGGTTTTCAGTATTCACTCTGTATATATATATATATATATATATATATATATATATATATATATATATATATATATATATAATAATAATAATAATATTGTGAATTGAAAAATCATATAAAAATAATTATATCAAAGGTACAAAAAACAGATAGCTTCTCGATTTGCTAAGCTAAAAAAAGGTATATTATTTTGATATCTTAAATTACAAAATTAAATAGCCATTCTATTTTACATAGGAAAATTCGAACTAAAACTCAAAATACTTGAAGAAAAGAATATTTATGGATAGAAGGACAATTTGGACATTTACAATTAAACTACTAAAACTAAAATTATCTAAAATTATCATCATGAAAAATTCCACGTTATCTACAAGTAGCGTATTTCTTTGTGCTGTACGCAAGTGATGAAACTAATCCGTAGTATTTAGTTTTGACCAATATGAATAATATTAATTAATTATTGTTTTTAGATTAAATGTATGAGTAAATTGACGCAAATGTGATAAAATTACATTATGTCTGATTTGATACCTTTCTAAAATAATAATTGAACACAAATTAATACACAGGTAGCATTTGTATGCAAATCTTCTTACTTTTAATAAATTAGTTTGTGTTGCTTACAGTGTAGGAGTGTCTTACTAATTAAAGATTTTCAATTGGAATGCTTAAAAACTACAAGCCAGCAATTGTGTGCCATCAAAAAATTTACATTACTATTGACGAAGACAAAAATGGTAAATATGTTTATATTTAAAAGAAAGTGTTTCTATTAAATCATTATTTTCTTTTACAGAACTTCAAGAAATAATACATTTAAGTTAAGTTACTACAATGGATGAAATGAAAGAGTAAGTAAAATTTTGCATTGTCCAAGTAAAGTAAATCAATTTGTTATTAACATTTTTGCTCATCACATTATTGGTTGTAGGATCTTCTTCTTACAATCACCGAGGAACTTTGACCCTACATACTGCGCATCACTTCATTTACGGTTACTGTTATATCTACTATATTATGTAAGTTAATGTCTTTAAGCGATTTTTCACATCAATTCATATGATCTATTTTTATTTAGTTATCGTCTTCTGCTAACGTCGTCTTCCGTCCACAATAATTACGTACGAATGGAAATCATTAAACCAAATCTTTCGCTACAAAAACTTATTATTATTAAATATTTTCATATTGTATCACTTTGCTCTTTTTGCACCTAAATTATAATTAAATAATTGTATTTTAAGAAATATTTTCAAATAATGATAAAACCGTAGTTTAAGACCACAAATGAAATTAGTTGCGAGATGGTAGTGACTTTTAGGAGAGAAGAGAAAAGAATGTTTGACTGGAAGAAGTCAGAGACGTACAAAATTCCGGCAAATTTGAATTATATTTAGGCGCATGATCTTATAATAAAGTGAGAATTTATTAAAATTAAATAACAAAATCTAAGCTAATTTGCCTAGTTCGTTCGCTCTTATATAAATATGACAGACGGAGAATTAATAGAAATTTGACAAAACAATTAATTCATGGGTATTTCTATTCATTTTCTCTCTGTCACGTTAAGGAGAGCAAAGCAAGGATATATTTTTTTTAATTTAATAAATTCTCACTTTGCTATAACCTCGTATACCCACGATTCATTCAAATTTACCGGGTTTTTGTGCGTCTCATTTATTCCGGCCAAACCTTTCATTTCTCCCAAAAGTAAATAGTTTTCGCAGCTAATTTCATTTCTGGTCCAAAACAACAGTTTTTCTTAAATATTTAATGAGTATGGTTAAAATTTAAATTCTAATATTGGGTGCGTTCGGAAAATTCAATGCAACACGCAACTACAACTTCTTATACTTACCGAAAAAGTCCACTGATTTAGAATTGAGTAAACGATTTAATTTTTTCATAGTTACTTATTTCAAATTGTTGCTATAAAGTTAAATAACACTTTAACTACCAAAATTTAACAAAAATATTTAAATTAGCCAGACAAGAATTTATTGTAAATATTGTCACGAAATAAAAAAAATAAGACGGCCAACTAATATCTTTCTCTGTTTTGGATAACTATAGAGTTACAGGTTCAAATCCAGCAACAAACATACAGTTGTGGAAACTGAATGCTATCAATTTGATCATAAGAATAAAGAAACCATTATTGTTATAATTATTATTTTATATATTTATAATATTTACTAAGTTATTATTTTGTATAAACTTGTCAATATTGTAAATAAAACATAACTTAATGCTAAGTATTATTTGTATTTTTTTATTGATAAACTACAAAAAAAAACCTAATACAATTATCAATTTTGTTCTATAAAATATAATATATTCAAAATAAATAAAGTCAAAAAAATATAATATTTATTATTATTAAAATAATAAATCAAAGTAGCTGTGCGAAAAATTTTTATATCGTGTTACCATGGATAAAAACAAAAGATTGTTTACTGTGAAAAGTACAAACTTAAAATAATATGATGGAAAGAGATGAGAACGAAATAATGGAAGAAAAGCAGGAAAAAGAAATTGGTAAGTAATTATTTTAGAATAATAATAATTTCATACCGTATTTAAATATATATTTATTTATAAATTATTTTTTTCCATCCACATTCAGAAATAACGAAGGCTCGAATAGATTCATTAGAAAAGCAGCTGAGCCAAATGAACGAGACGATGGAGACTATAAAAAGTATAATTCTTCAGCCCAAGTCTCCACAAAAAAATCAAAATCCGGGAAATTCAGAACAAAAAACAAGTTCAGGGATATTTCCGTGGAAATTTTCGCGGGAACTTCCGTGGTCGCTGGTCGAGAAGCAGAGGACGCAGTCGCGGTCGAGGTCGCGGTGTTTGGGAGGGCAGAGGGCCTCGGGGTTACAATAATTTAGTAAGGAAACAATATGCATACCCATGTATCTACTTAATTCATATAAAACATTTGTTACAGAAAAATGACCAATGGTGGGCATTGTACCGCTTGGCCCGTGATGAATAAATATTTTTAGAACAAATATATCTTGTTGTTTGTAATTTATTACTTTATATAGAACTAAAGTTAAAATTTTGCTATCAGATTCATCAATAGTATTAGTTTTCAACTACATTTGGTAAGTACAATGAAATACAATAAAAATAATGTAATGACTATTTTTTTTTAATAATGTGTATGTAGTTATTTTTAGAAATAAAATTATATTTTAGTCACATTGATATTTTCTTTTATTTCCACGATCTTCAAATTTCAGATATGTGATGTCCAAAAAGTATCTCATTATAAACCTGCTGTTGTACACATAAGTTATTTAGACATAAAATTTAATTAAAAGAAAAACAATTTTTTTCCAAGCACAATTTTATAATATAACTTCACTTTAAATAGTTAGAAAAACACATTCCAGCACCTATAAATCCGTCACTATTTTAAACTTCAAGAAGTTTGTGTTGCGATGTAAATTTTCTGGATTTATCTGCTGACTTCGAAAGATTTAATTTTCTTTCTGAATACAATAATTATGAATGAGTTAAAGATTCTTCAAAGTATGACTTCCAAAATCCTAATTATAGTAGATCACAAACAATATTTCATTTTGTAGCTTTATTGGCTAAATGTTACGCTAAATTTTCAGTCATTGGTAATAAATCTCCTGCTTTTTTCTTATTTTTATCAGATTTCTTCGTTTATCAGGATTGGCTCTGGACTTTTATTATTCAGTAAACGATGAAAAGTTTCATTACGTATAGCTATAGCTAACCACGGCGTTGCCTACCTTGTTTAGTTATCACCGCCCTTGACAGTTATGAAACACTTTTCACCTCGGTCAGTAATATACTATTACCACATTGAATATTGCAATTAAAAATAGTATTTATTTTTATTTACTAACAAATTTGTAGCTTACAAAAATAGTATATTAAACTCTGATATTCAGCTAATTAATATATAAAAAAAAGCTGTAGGTCCCTTGCAGAGGCAGTAGGCTAACAACCTATATCACTAAAATGAAAGTAAAACATGTCACAAAACAAATATCTATATACTATATAAGGATAACCTCATATAAAAGTTAGCACTAACTAGAAGTATTGATATAAGTATACACATTTATACAGACAGATATAAGGGTCAAATCACTACAATTAATATTAGAACAAACCAAAGTTATTAAATTTTGTCACTACATTACATAAAATACATGTTTAATACATTTATTTTTATGTTCATTTGAGCATATTTCACTACTGCATTTTTTGTAAAGAGCTGCTACACCTGAACCATGCAATTGATGGTTGTAATATATTTTTTTTTAATTTGTAGGTATTATTGTTTGCGGGTTTTATATTTTTACAATGATATTGGTACAATACATGTGATCAATACCATAAATTGTCAAAACTATACTTGTAGGAAAAAAGTTTGACATCTAAGTTCGCAAGCTTAAAAGTTTTATTTATATATTTTTTTAATAAAGTAATTTTATTAAAAATATTATTTTTTTATATATTTAAATCAGTAACTCAACAAAAAAATTTAAAAAAAAACTATTCAGAATTAATAAATAAAGAATAATGAGGATACGCCAACCCAGTTCCTTTTTATGTGACGGTAACGCCGCACTAGTGGCAAAATGTCGAAATAGTTGGCATGCAGTCTCAAATTTTTGTTTATGATTCTTTGACAGTCATGTAATAATTTCCAGAAAACTAATGAAACGAACTGTTTCTTGTGATAAAATTTGGAAGTTATTATTCGTTGTAGGTTCTAAATAATCGAATTATGTATATTTTCACGACAAAAGTATAAGCAAAGTTCGAAAATTGTGTAAAAGTTGTCATGTCAGTGACGTACATGAAATAATTAAAAAAATAATTGTAGTTACATTTTTTAAATAAAATAATTTATTTAAGTACAATTTGTATTCATCATATTAATATTACATTAAAATAAATATATTGCTTTTGGTAGTTAAATGTAGCAAGAGTAATATTAGATTCAGATTGTAACTGCAAAGTTGGAAAATAATATTGTAATCATGCGACTGCAGATTGCATATACGTGAAAGCAGAAAATACAGTCCAAAACTGATCAGTCTATGATTTAGAACAAGCCTTCACAAGCGCAGTTAGAAAAATATTACAAAATTTCAATAAAATCATTCTGTCTGAAAATTGCCTTGATACTCCTTTTACTTTTATTAAATGAAAATGTTGTTGATAAGAATCAATGGCTATAATTTTGTATTGTAATCAAGCTATGCGTTATGGCTTGGAAACCGAAAATAAAGCGAGATCAGTATTTTAAGCTTCAACTAATTATATTATACATGAAATTGGACTTGTGGTGTTGCAATATTATCTAACCAACCATACTTAGCATGTAGTGCTGATGGTTTTATCAAAACGGAAAACGGATTTGAACTTCTGGAAATAAAATGTTCTTATTTCTGTCATAACAAATTCATTGTAGATTTACAAAATAAGAAGTCAGATGTAAATGATTTAGAATTCGATGAAAATAGTTACGTTAAACTCAAGAAGTCCAACAAATATTACACACAAATAATGGGTATTATATTAATCAATTTTTCTGCATTTTAATCAAATATTTCATAACATTATCTTCAGTAATAAATATTATAAAAGCCCTTCAGATTTACTGAATAATTACTTTTAAAATAATTTAATATAAATTAATATTTATAAATCTCTTCGTACTCTGGAGATTCAAGTTTTTTTTTTCACTTCATACTGGTGATTTGGAAATAAATAAAAAATCAAATCACAATTTATTTTGTCAGTATGGAAACATCCAAGCACACAACCTACTCTTACACTTCTCTTTTTTCCAACAAATTCATTCATTTTAATATTTTACTTTTAAATGTCAACAATCAAATACCAATTGCTGCTCATATGACTGCACGCTAACAAGTTTCATTTAGCGCCGTATGATGGCGTTCTCGACGTTACAGGGTTGGCGTTTCAAGCATTGACAGAACAATAACTAATAACTAAACGAATGCAAAAGCTAATATTTATTTAATTTACACTGCCTAACTAACCGAAGTCCAATAACAGGATAGGGGACCTACAGCTTATAGTGGGTTCCAAACCACTCGGTTACAGTTGTTTTTATTACCGCGGAATAAAATTTTAAAACTACACAGATCAAGTGCCTGTCCCTCTAAACCGTTGTAGAAATCCCTTTTTTCACACAAAAATTCCTCTCATTTTTTATATTATTTATTATGATGAGTAAAACTTTATAAAATATAAATAAGTACAACATTAAATTTAAATATAAAGTTTTATTAAATAAACCGTTCTTCTATTAACAGTACATTTGTATTAAATATTACACTAAATAAATAGTTTTTGAAGTAAAACATTAGCAGATATAAAATTCTAACAAAAAATAATTGTAAATTATAGATTCTATAATTTTCAAATATATAAAGATAAAAATATACATGCGTATATCTATCGCTGCTAGCACCATCTGTTATGTTGTTGCGTACTTTGTAAAGGCGACTGACACGAATATAGTTCTTCGAAATGGAGAAAAGAAAATTTTATAAATTCAAAATTTGTTTATTGTTATATTAGTAAAGAAAAATCCCTTTTTTATTAAAATATTCCTTTATCTCTCTCTTATACAAAAAATCCCTCAAAAAAGGGATAATCCCTCCGATTGGCAACACTGTCTATCACTTGCTACTGATGACCGTGTATAATATGTTTATTTAATATAGATACATACAATACAGAAATTACACAGAAAGATACAAAGGTTTTAAAAATATAACAACGCTCTATTAATCGGCTTTTGTTTTTCACAAAAGTTGTGAGAAATATATTATGTTTGCTATTAAATGAAATCATTCGACAAGAGATGGCCTGCAGAAATGAAATTAGCCATCAAATGTAAACATTTCACTGACGCCGGAGGCCTAGGGAACGCTCAGCGTAGCTGAGCATTCGCTAGATCACGAATACTAATAATTGAATTTGGCCGTTTATCTACCGGAAGTGAATAAAAGCAATTTTGAGGTTCCCCTTTTAATTTAAATTTTATGGCCGTAACCACCTGACTATCGGTCCATCTATAACATTCGGCTACCGTCGCTACATTATCTAGAAAGGCTTCCAGATCAGGACCACCGGAATAAGTATCAATCGTTTTAAGGGCTGATATAGATGTCGGGTCAGTAAATGCTTGTCTCGCTTGTGGAGAACTGGTTTGTATCGGTTGTTCTGTAGGTAGACCAATATATGGTTTATAATTTGGGAGGTGATATGAAAAAGGTGCCATATGAAGTTCTGGTGGTGGGACATGGGACGGGCCAGGTTGCGTTAAATATTCGTAAGGATAATAATAGGGCATTGTAACTGGAGGAGCGGTCGGATTCTCTACTGTTGTCGTAGTCGTAGTGGTTGAATATACCACCGTCGTGGAAGTAAGCGGATTAAGAACAGTCGTCGTAGTCGTGGTTGGAGTCACTACGTCCGTGTGATTTACCATTTTGGTTTTGTGTCAAACTAATTCAATCGATCGTTTGCTTATCTAGTAATAACAATTTTTTTTACTAGATCCTACCGACTGCGCCAATTGTAACAGTCAGTGCGTTTGGGTAGTGAACCGCACTGTCGTTGACGTATTGAACTATTACCCGGACAACCACAGAAAGAATAATGAAATTTATACTTACCTGTGTCACTACGCTGCCTGGGTAGACACACTGCTGCAGAATGGGATAATGGGTGCACACACGAAAGAACGAAACAAGTTGATAAAAATATAAATATAATTAAAGATTAAATAATAACAAAAGCTAAGATATGAAATACAATTTGGAAACGTGCGACTGTTCGCTTCCACGACCGAATCGAGAATCCTCTCTGCTGGAAACGCACAGTCTTTGCAAGCTGGTTCATTTGACCCCGTTAACAATTTTCGGCCGGTAAGTTTCCGCGGTTCTACTAGAATTTACGTGTGCGGAAACTCGCCAGCCACGAGTCAGCGAGTGCAACGAACACGGTGCACCATAAACAGAAAATTAATAAAAATTTCCGAAGGCACACACGTGGCTGTTACAAAACACAAGGGATTTATTCACTAAACTTAAAGATAAAGTTCCACCTACAGATTTAAAAAATGTCATTTATAAGGTCGAATGTGGTTCTTGTAACAAAAACTACATTGGTGAAACTTCACAACCTTTAAAAAAACGTATTTATCAATATGAATATCATACAAAAAGGCTTAACCCAAATCATAGTGCTTTAACTAAACACTCTTTTGAAACAGGCCATAAATTTAAATTTAATGACACAACAATTATAGATTCCGAGAACAATTATAACAATAGACTAATAAAAGAAACTTTTTACATTAATTCCAACAAAAATTCAAATTTAAATTTTCAGACAGATTATAAAAACAACCTTAAATATATAAATCATTTTATACATCATTATCAGTGTTAAAAAAATTAAAAAATAAATTTTCATTTTAAATTTACCTCCATTTATAATATTTTTATCTCCTAAAGTTTTTAGTTGGCATTATGAGCCGACCATTGTTTCTATTAGTTTCCGTTTTAATCTGTTAGATTATCGCCGACTCCCACGAGGAGTTGACGTATTTTCCATCGTTATATCCAATATTGATGTGATCTGTATTAACGATCAATCAATTTAAACAAATGTAAAATGTAAATTGTACACACTCATATTATTTCATCAAATCATGGTGAGTGATGGTTTTGTTGTTAAAAATTTCATAATTGTAACATTGAAATTATTGTAATACAGCTGAAGATGGGGAAAATATTATCCTCGAAACGTCCCTATTTAAAATAAAGAATACATCACATTGTTACAAAACAATTGCGTTTTATTCATTGGATCTCCAAGGCCGAATAATTCCAAATTTAAACAAATTCAAGATCCACCTAACCTCAAAAATAATTTATTTCACACATAAAATAAAAATAAAAATTACGATATATCATCACAAAGAAACTTTAAACGGGAATTAGTTTGTTTAAATAAAAAAAAATACTACTTATATTACTTATGTTTAGGTAAGGCTGACCCTGGATTTTCTTTCATAAATTTTTCCAATAATTTATCTCTTTTGTGTTTTGGTAAAAAAGTTAAACTATTTTCCTCCTTAGAACAACTTGTTTCTAACCATGACATTGGTTGAAATGAATTTAATTTTATACATTTTTGCTGCGTCCATTGACATTTCAAGTCAATCTTTATTCCTGAAACGAAGAAAACACCAGCAAACAAAAACAGATAATAGTAAAGCAAAGTGTAAAAAGTAAAAATAAAAATGCACTCATTTCCTTCCTAAAAAAGCACATGCACAGGCAAAAGCAAAAATTAAAACTATTAAAACACCCTGTAAAAAAAATTAATAGGGCTGCAATACGTTTACATTTACCCTTTTTACCAGCCTTACAAGTACAAAGAAAATTGTTTATATAAATTACATTGTTTTTTAATACCAAACAGCCATTTAATTCATGTGGCGAAGCCATCAAAGCACTAGTTTGTAAGCAAAGTGCAAAAGTGTCACATTTTGTATCACTAATATTTATGACACCACATAAAACAATTAGTCCTTTCTTTAGCACTTATTCGTAGCATCCAAATATTTAAATAATTCTTGGAACGGTAACCTCAAATCATTGATTGACAACGTCATTTTCTCTACTAAAATATGAATTATTGAAGATTAATATAAAATATCTAAGTATATAATACTAACTCGCAATATTGAAACTTACCTGAATGATATGAATAACAATCTTTAATATGTATTTAACTTAGTAACTTTGTAGTGAAGAATGTACATATAAACCTATAAGAAATATCAACAGAATATGAATTAGAGCCGCCATATTGTAAACGCTCACAGCGACACCAACGGTAATTTCGTTCGCGAATAGTAGAAGTAGATGTATATGAAACAGATTTATGCGAATTTTACAACATTTTATGGAAGGGTGGTAAGCTTTGTGGTCAGTAAATACAAATTATCCCAAGTTAAAGGTATCACTTGAAAAGTAAGAACAGGGCCGTATCATATTCTTCTCGTCATAGGATAAATATTTGCGACTCCGTTCTTTTTTTTCGAATGTTGTTTTCAGCATCCCTTTCAGATTTTCCTACCATAGTAAAGCTAGTTAATACTTAGTTTCTGCCTTTGTTCTTCTATGTATAAATACTAAAAATTTTCTGTAATGTATATTCATTAGTATTTCATGATAATGGCCTTATAAGAAGAAATATAAATAAAATATTTTTTTTAACAACCAAATATTTCTTATATTTATGTCAATAACTGTTTGTATTTAAAATTTACTCTAATCTCATCTCAATTTTCAAATTGAAATGAGAAGACGTGAGTTTAAAATGCATTATTGAATGAGTTTTCATGTGTCATACTGATGCGCTTTTATCCCAGAATGGATTTTTTTCATGTAAATGTTTAAATAATATTTATGTGTGAACGATTCACTACAGACACTACAATGATAGTCTTTTATTTCGGAATGAATTTTCATATGTGAGAGTAAAGAAAATTTTTTGCAGAATAATTTACTACAGACGTTACACTGATACTCTTTTGTAGCTAAATGAGTTTTCATATGAGCGCTTAAATTGGAGCTACACCTGAACGACTTACTACAGACATTACACTGAAATTCTCTTATACCAGAATGTACTTTCTTGTGGCGTAGTAAGTTACACTTCCGATCGAATGATTTACTACAGATTTCACAGTGAAAATCTTTGAATTCAGAATGAACTTTTGTATGCCGATCCAATTGATTTTTATATCAAAATATCTCATGAAACACAGAGCACGGCCACGCTTTGTTTACTCGGATGCTCTCTTGTTCCGTACTGCGACTTTTTAACTCAATTTCCCACGTAAATGTTTTAGTGCTTGTATTACCACGGAAGTCTTTTTGTCCATTATAAGTATTAATATGTTGTCTCAAATTCTGCTTTTTTTAAAACCGTTTTTTACAAATTGAACAGTGAAAATTTTTAATTCTATCATGCAACTCTACATGTCTATTCAAATCGTATTTATGAATATATGTTTTTTCACAAAGAATACACTGTAAATATTTTATTCGCCCCTGTACTTTTTTCTTATGACGCGATAATTTAGTTTAATGCATGAAAAATTTGTTACTAATTTTACTCCGATGTTCATTTTTATGTATTTTCTTAAAGTTTTTATTTTTTTGTGTCAATTTGATTATTTTTGCTATAATTTTTGTGAGTTTCTTCCTCCCATGTGTCCGCCCTTGAATTCTCCTCCTCTGTCTTGTGTTCTCTTTCATTATCTTTATCACCATTGTATTACTTTCAGCATAATCTGCCTCGAATGTATTTTATTTTACATTATTATTATTATTATTAAGTTCTTGTGCTTGAAGTATATCTTTCAACTGTTCTTCCTTAATGGAGACATTATCTGTATTATCAGAGTCTGTGTAGAAGTCAATTCTCGAAGATGTCTGACTTATAAGCTGATTCTGTGGATTGAGAAGAGTCCTATATATGTCTAGAGATGCCCTGTCTACCCGCAAGGCAGGGTTTAGGGATGCGCTGTTTATGCGCGGGTGACACTCCGGCCATGTTTCCTCTACAGGTTCTTCTTTAATATAAACTGCTTCTATCTCTTAGGGTTTGGTATCAGATGTGTCATTGTGGCCCGCAAAGGGGGCTCTGCCTATGTGAATGTTTGAATTTGCTGCAGGTGTCGAGGGCCCCCTCACACACGGAACAGATGCGCAGGAATACCCAACTTGATAATTGTCTGAAATGTAAACTACGTTTTAATAATATACTCATCAAGCTACCCTTCCACATTAACATAATCACAGTTTTAGTTTTAAGACATAACCTTGACATGTTTGACACACGTGAATACAGTTAAACGTTTCCACCTACTTTTTTAGACATAGTCGTAGTCTTTATCATTGCGCACAATAAAAAAAAGTATGCAAACTCCAAACAGTTGTCATAGTCATATTGTTTCATTTGAGAGAAGATAGCTGAATTCCTGCAGTGCGTTGTAATTTCTGTGTTCAGGGTAAGGTTGTACGTCGAAGAAAACTCAAGAAATTTGTTAACGTTTCTGTTTTTATTAAACCATCGTCATAATAATAGTACAGAGTATTTTGGAAAGTACCTTATTTATATAACTTTACAACATATTACAGATTATTAACAAGCATATCGTTGTGGTGAAATAATTAAAGTTAAATTTAATTTTATTTAAACATATTACGCAGAATTGAAATATTTATTGGTTGCTAACAGGAATTATTTTAAATTTTAATGTAGGTAACATATACACGGTTTCCGTTTTAAGAGGCTAACCATTGGGATTTTGAGGACCGTAAGAGATACGAAGTCGGTTAAATTGAGACAAAGTTACAGCATTAGTTGCCCATTTCAATCATTGTTTGTCTTCCCAAAAAAATCTCGGTAATAAATTTCATCCAGGTCCAAGTATTTCAAGTATATTTTAACGAATAGAGAAATAAATTAATATTCTTACTAATTAAACATGTTTTCATTTAATTTTTTGTTTATATTTTTTAACATTTGCTGGTAAACTACCGTAACGGAAATTTTTGGATCGGTGGCTGGAATAATACCTAGTCTTCAAATTGATTTTCTATTTGAAATACGTGCCATAAATATTATTTAATATTTAAAAAAAATGAGAAACTTTTCTTCATATTTACAGATGACAATCTGAAGAAAAGAAATGAGCAGAACAAATGTTGATATTGGAGTCACCTTTTTCCCTATGTATAATGCAATTTTCCATTTACTTAGTAACTGAATATCCCTGGAGAAATAATGTTTGGATATTTTTGCAATAATATTAATACTGCATTGTGGTATTGAACAATATTTTTCTGAACCAAAACCAGTTCCCTTATACAGCTAGCATATGAACATTACAATGTTTTCCCTAATTCTCTTATTTCAAATTTCCCCACCAGATATCAGTTACTTTGTTGGCTCATGCCAATAGGGCACGAGAGCAGCACCGTCGACCTGGAGAGTTATTCTAATTCAGATAGCGGTAGCGAAGCTTCGCTATTCGACATGTAGCCATCTATTGGTCTTAAAAGGAACATCGCATATGATATGAAATCAATAATATCGATATAGAAAATATACAAACTATTCTTATCATTAAACTACTGTTTATAAAATTAATTAAATCGTATACTGTCATTTCCGTATAAATATAAAAATTAAAAATTAGCTTCTGTCAAAACATGTTCAAAACAATATCATAAAATCACAAAAATGAACGATAGCGAAGCGTTATGCTCGTAGCGGGACCTCTGTGGCTTTCTCTATGGATAGCGAAGTCCCGCTATGTCATATACGATGTTCCTTTTACAACCAACAGATGGCTTCAAGTCGAATAGCGAAGTTTCGCTAACGCTATTTGAATTAGAATAACCCCCCTGTACCCACTTATCTCATTTCATTTCACACTATTGTATGATTGTCTCAGTTCACACTATTCCAGGCGGAAAAGAAAAAGTGGCGGAAATTTAAATCGACGTCATTGGTGGGTTTTGTATTCATTCCATTCTGCGATCTCTATGTGTGGTTTATCCATTGTGCTCTTTTAGTGTTTCTCGAGTCAGTATTTGTTGTTGATTTTGTTATTGTTGTTGAGTTGAGTCAATGCCGTCGATTTAAATTTCCGTCTGGATTGGTGTGAAATAAGGAAATCATGGAATGGTGTGAAATGAGATAAGAAGGACATTCGAAAACAAATTTTATTAGTAAAAACGTAAAATAGTATAACAATGTCAGTGACCATTAAATCTGGCTTTCGATGTGTAAATACAACTTGTTTTCGCTGGGAGAGTATATTTTGACTTTTATTTAAATTTCCGCCATTGTAATGGTGTGAAATGAGATGAGAGGATTGAGCAAAGTCGACGGTGCTGCTCTCGTGCCCAATAAATTTCACTTGCAACAAAATACTATTTTCTTTTATCTTAATCGTTATTTAATAACACGTATTTTAAGTTTACATTTCATAATATTTTGTTATGATGTAGGTCCAATGACCATTATTTTGAAAATAATTCAAAACAAAGATTGGTTGTAACTGTAAATTTCAATTGTTTATTAAAAAGTGCGTGTGTAAATATCGTGTTAAATATAATATGAATATAATCAAACACAAGAACTTGACAAAACTACGCTAAAAATATAGTCGATCAAACGACTTGTCGACTGTGCGACATGGTCATATTATCTCTTAATCTAACCTCATTTATACACTATTCAATAACATCAAATCAGATAATATATGTGAGATATGTATAATTGTATTATATGTAAAGTAAAGATTAATTAGACTTACAATTTCAGGAATAAGATATTCCACTTCGGACACTATTCTGTCGTCTACAGGGACGCAGTGGTAGTCCTTCGTGCACATAAAACACACATCCATTGTACTGTTTATATTTTACTAATTGTCCAAACTATATATTTAAAACTTTGCAATAAAGTTAGCAACGCCATGTTATAATATCATCAATAAGAAATTATTCACCAATGTCAACACAGAACTATTCTGAACAGCTTTGTCTGATTTAGTTACTTAATTCACAAATTGTACTGTAGATGGCAATAACGATTACGTAAAAACATAAAATATATTTAGTATATTTATGTTTTATACAAATGTACCAAATAGCTCTTAAAATTTGGGAACAAAGTAAATAAATATATGGCTGTCTGCTCTTATTTTAAAGAAAGTGATACCACGGTAAAAGGATATCTGGTAGAGCCACTTCCTAGAGATGGCAGCACTACTGACTGACTTATAGGGAAAACATTGTATTTCACATAATGCTAGTGTTATTTTCATACTTAGTTTCAGGATATTTTGTTATTTTTAATTCGATTCAAATTTGTTTATCGCAATTTCAGATATATACATTTATTTCAATGATGCTGTGCGGTCTATGGTCGAAGTAGAACCAGATTATAAAAGGAAAATAATATTCACAATCGCGGTTATCTGCTTGTTAACTACTTACTTCATTATTTTTAGCTGGACATATTATTTTATACGACGACAAGGCAGATTAACGGAATAATATAGAAATGACTGAGTTGTGTCTTGAAATGTCTAATTTGAATCAATCGTAATAACATTAAATACAATTGTCACTTCGGAGAAATGTGTATGCATCTGTAAAGCAGATGGAGAGTAGTGCAATCTGTGCCGACGCGGGTAACGTGATTTCTAACATATTTCAACGTTACCCGTGCTGACACAGCCTACGTTTATTTACAATTATATTTTATTTTGTTCAAATTTATATGTAGTAATTTTTGTATTTATATTTTGTTATGTTACGTTGTTATGTATCGCTAGTTGTTATTTGTATTTTGAAGAGAACAGTCATTAAGTAATTTGCTCTTCGATCATAATGTTTTAAGTTCCTCTTCACCCTTTTGAAATCTGTAAATTATAGTGAAGTGTTTTCATTTAAAACCCTACTATTGTTTCAACCCTGTATATGTGAAAATAATTTTACGGTATGTTCCTTGAATGGACGAATAAATTATTTTAATAGACTTATGCTGTATTTCTAACGACAACGGAGATACCGAAGACGGGCGTTTCGATGACTCACCCTGTATAAGAATAAAATTAAAAATGAGCGTAAATATAGTTCGAATCCGGGCCCTAAAACTTTTGAGCCTTAGACTATTACCTCTTTAGCCTAAGCCAAAGTTCGCCCCTGCTCATAGAGTTTGAAGGAAAAGAAATCGGAAAAAGAAAAAGAGGACGACCCAGTAAACCTAGAAGCAAGAAGTCGAGGAGAAAACTAGGAAGACACGAAAAAAGTAGCAACAGATACAAAAAGCAGGATACAATTTAGGATAAGAACGTGTGTAAGGATTAAGTAAGTATTTTTAAAAACTACCAGGTTGTGTAATTAAAAAAATGATTTATTCATAAGTTTATAAAATGTAACAAATATATTTTCATTTTCAAGAAGGTGACAGACTTGCTAGTCAATTCCTCTTATCTTGATAATAATGTAAAATTATATACATATTTATTACATGCAAATTAAAAAAATACAATTGAAGTACCCCTCGCACGCCTTTTATAGAAGTAGTAGCAGCTATAACTTTTTTGTGTATTTTCGATGAAATACAATTACCATTTCCATATAACAAGTTATGACTGTAAAGTAACTTGAATCAAATTTAGAATTAAAAATTTACTAAACTTACGGACGTCTGAGAACATAAGTTGCATGTTAGAGAAGCGGCTGTCAAACCAGTTAGACATGTGCATTTGTCTGATACCAGCTTTAGTCTTTCTTATTATGGCCTACAAATTCTCAACAGGATTCTCATCAGAATAAAAATTTATTGCCACATAAAATTATTAAAATATTATTTGATAATTCCTAATATTAATTACATGTAAAATACTAATATATTTAATGTCAAAGAAGATCGAAATGTTTATAAAGGCCAGGGAAGGTCAATAAAAATAATAATTAATATGAATATTGTTAAATGTTGGCAACACTGAGTTGGTTGAAGAAGCATTACTTTTTGAACGATAAAAAGTTTTTATTTTCAAATTATTATAAAATCCAAGAAAAGCATATATAAAACTAACTGGAATAAAAAGTGAAGCATTAAATTACACATAAACGTAAAATTTACTTCTTAGCATTAAAATAATTTGACGTAAGTCACGCACCTCGTGCAAGTTTAAATCCTAACCTCAATTATAAGGAGGGAAAATGACGGATTCGCAAAAACTAGACGAAATTATCAAAAAACTAGATATAATACAAAGTGATATAACAGGGATAAGAACGGAAATTAATGTAATAAACGCCACAGTAAATAATCATGAAGAAATAATAAAGAAAATGGAAGGCATGATTTCTGACTTGAAACTTGATAATAATAAAATGTACAAAATAATTAAAGATAAAAACCTTATAATAACTGGTTTAAAAGACATCGATAATAACACTGAAGATCTGGAAAACAAGTTAATTGAACTTTTCCTGAAACAGCTTAAACTAAATAATATTAAAGAAACTGATATTGAAAAAGCATTTCGAATTGGGAACAAAGCGAAAGCCTCAAGACCTGTACTCGTATCTTTCACATCAGTTAAAATAAAAAATAAAATATTTCAAAACAAAAAATTACTAAAAGGCACAGGGATCTATATCAATGAACATCTCTCTAAAGATGAACAGCAAAAACGCAAAAAGGGTAGTAAAAGGCCTCGAAAATCATCTAGTGAATCGCCGTCGCAAATGGTGCAACCATCGAAAAATTTTAAACCCATGGGCAAAGCTGGGGCTTCCTTGAACGAGTCGATCGAAGTGGAGGAAACTTTTTTAGACAGCCAAGCAGTCCCAACAGGAGCTTCCTAGCGTCACCGAGCCCCTCACAGCCGGCAAACAACAGTACTCTGAAGAACAACTCTCGCAATAATTACAAGGACAATATAGTTAATAAGATAAGTATCAATAATGTATTTTTAGGAAAACCTTTGGAAGTATTGTTTTATAATATAAATAGTATAAATAACTTGTTTACTTTAGAGTTGAATGACATAAATAGATTAGTAAGAGTAGACATTTTATGCTTTGTGGAAACAATGAATATGAATGAAAATTTAACACTCCCCAATTATCTCAAAGAGTTCAAATCAAATGTTTTTACTAGTGTTGCAACTCGCGAACTTGATCGTGGTCGCCCTTCAGGTGGTATAGCCTGCTTAATAAAAGGAAAAATATTTAATCAAATTAACATTATTGAAAAATCAAATTCTTGGCTTATCATCGAACTAGCTAACAACAAACAAAAATATATTTTAGCGATCGTATACCTGAAACCAAGTTTAGATGACAAGGTGTGTGTCCAAATGCTGGTCGAAACTCTGGAGGAAATACACGAGCGATTCTATCAACATAAAATTTTAATAGTAGGAGATTTTAATTCCAAGATCGGTAAACTAAATCAAATCGATGAAGATATATTCGATAATATAAATATTACCAAATACAGAAATACAGAATGCGATCAAATAAATAATAGAGGCATCAACCTAGTAAATGGTATGGAAAATATTGGGTTCCATCTGCTGAACGGCAGAACTGGATCTGATCTCGAAGGTAAAGCGACTTTTATTAATCATTTTGGAAAGAGTCTTATTGACTTAATATGGGGAAATTTACAATTATTTAATGTAATTCAAAATTTAGAAATTGTTCCTACTTTAAATTCCACTGGACACAGCATAGTTCATATCAAGTTAAACTCTCAAGCAAAATTCATTGAAAACAATGCTAGCTCAGTAATTAAAAACTTTAAAACTATTTTCAAATTCTCTATAGATCAACTAGACCAATACGTTTATAACCTACAAAACTCGGGCAAAATCTATTTCAACAATATAGATGTAAATGATTTAAATAATAACCTAATTAATGCAGTTCTAGAGGCAGCGTGTCAAGCAGGAATGATGGTAACTCAAGATTGTAATAATCCTATCTTTGCAGTCGATAAAAAATCTTGGTTTGACAAAAACTGTAAAACATTAAAAAGTGAAGCAAATAAATATCTCAGAATATATAAGAAAAATAGTAATACAGAAAACCGTGAAAATTTTATCAATGCAAAAAAAACTTACAGAAAGTATTTAAAACAATGTAAATTTAAATATGAAAACGAAATAACTCAACAAATATCAAACACTAAAGATAATATACAATTCTGGAAAATATTAAATTCGTTTAGACGTAGATGCCTCACAAATAACAAAATAACTTTACTGGAATGGGAAACTTTTCTTAACGAACTTTACCCCGTAAATAACTGCCCCAATCAACCCTTTCTAGATTGCACTCACCCCACATTAGATTCAGATATAACATTAGAAGAAGTAACAGATAGTTTAAATCATTTAAAATCCGGAAAAGCCCCTGGTTTCGACGACACCAACAATGACTTCTTTAAATGCCTCACATCTAATTGGGTACACTATCTATAAAATATGTTTAATGAAATATTTAAGCAAGAAATTATACCAGATGCTTGGGGAATGATTAAATTAAGTATGATATTTAAAAAGGGCAACCCTGATGACGCTTCTAGTTACAGGAGTATCGCTTTGGTAAATTGTATAACAAAAATTTTTACACAAATTATAAACATTAGGACTCAAAATTGGTTAGAAGATAACAATATACTGAATGATTTTCAGACAGGTTTTAGAAAAAATAGAGGTGTTACGGATAATTTATTTTCCTTATCGTCTCTTATAAACTTTCAACTCAGATTAAAAGGTAATCAGACTTTCGCAATCTTTGTTGATTATAAAGCAGCCTTTGACTCACTTAATCATACCTTACTTTGGCAAAAAATGTACCATAATGGGATCAGTGCAAAAATCATTAGGATTATACAAAATTTGTACTCTAAAGCCAGAATTGTATCTGTTAATAACAATACCACGACTAAACCAATAGACTTGACCACTGGGGCCTTACAAGGGGAAATTCTAAGCCCTTTGTTATTTTCCATATTTTTAAATGATATTGAAAATTTCTTTAGAGAAAAAGGGGTAAGAGGTATTAATATAAATGGTACAAATGATGTAATTCTATTGGCATACGCCGACGACATTGTTATTTTAGGGCACTCAGAAATAGACACACAAAATAAATTAAACATATTGTTCGAATATAGCTCCCTTAATAAATTAAAAGTAAATATAAATAAAACTAAAATAGTAAGATTCCATAAAGGCCGACCAAAGAAATTATCTAGACAATTCAAATATGAAAATCATACAATTGAGGTGGTTAAAAACTTTATTTATTTAGGTATTAAATTTAGTAGTTCAGGGAAGTTCCTAGAAGCCTCAAAATATTCAAATTCTAAAACTAACATGGCCATTCAAAAAGTAAACTCCTTGCTTTCTAAGACTAAATCTAAAAACTGGAACGAAAAACAGCAACTATATAACGCAATAATTTTGGCCACTGGAATTTATGGGGCGGAAATTTGGGGCTTAAGATATTTGAATGAAATAGAAAACATTCAAGTAAAATTTCTGAGATATTTGCTGCGCTGTCAGAGATCATCTCCAGGCTGCTTTTTACGGATGGAAACCGGTATAAAACACATAAAATCAGAAGTATTTAAAAAAGCCTTAGCCTGGTGGCTCAAATTAACCCAAATGGAAGAAAATAGATTCCCAAAACAAATTTTTAATCGTCTCCTTGAGTTGGATAAATCACAATCAAACAAAGTAGCTTATAACTGGGCCACTCAATTAAGAGAGTTGCTCGTGCCTCTTGAGTTTGGTGAGCTTTGGACCACCCAGACGATATCAAAAAATAAAATTAACAATATAGTAGAAGCTTTTGAAAAAACTCTAACCTTAACTGACAAACAAGCTGCGAATAATTCAAATTATAATAACTTTTATAAATTAATTAAAACTGATTATGAACTAGAAAATTACTTAAACAATAATTATGAAATGAGTAAAGTACAATTATTAGCACAAATACGACTGTCATCCAAGTTTTTAATAACCATAAACATTAATAGACTTAAATATAAACTAACACCCAAAGTTAATTGTTCAATATGTAACCAACAAAAGAAAGAAGACCTGTATCACTTTTATTATGAATGCCCTATATATGAACCCTATAGAAATCGGTATATAAAACCGTTATTTGATAAAAATTACACCATAAATGAGTCAAATTACCACTCATTATGGACTAACATTGATCAAAGAAAGATTAATGCCATATTTTACTATACAGTAAATTCTTTAAAATTGCGCTCATTTTGCCTAAACGAATAATAAAGTTGAATTTTATAAAATTCTTAAATTACCCTAAACCCTATCTCTATACTATTTCTGTTTCTAAATATTATGTAAGTAATTCTTTAGTAAATTTAAAATACTATTATACAATGTTTTAGATAGATTATATTGATATTATGTATTAAATAAGTAGGTATATATGTGTAACTCTGTATGTATCTTCGCTTGTGAAAATATTGTACAGTTTGATTAAGTTTAAGTATGCTTCTGTACATATTAGAGCTTATATTATATTTTTGTACCAACCATTGTTAAAAGAATATTGTTAAATAATAAATGTACCCGTTACTCACATTGATTTGCACAAGAGGTAGATTCCCGGTGCTGTAACCAGTAAGCGGGCAACTTGGTTCCTTTCTGGGGTTTTCTCTACTTTAACATTAACCACAAGACTTTTCTGTTAAACATTAAATTATGTAACATACTCGGTTTTAAAATGAGTTGTCATGTGTGCAATTAATCGAGACTTATATTTGTATGATTTACTTTTCTTTAGAATGAATTTTCATGTGACGTTTTAAATGAGGTTTCTGTGTGAACGATTTATTACAGACATTACAATGGTGCTCTCTTATATCGGAGTGAATTTTCATGTGACGTTGTAAATAATTTTTCCTTCTGAACGATTTATTACAGACACTACAATGTTGATCTTTTATATTCGAATGAACTTTCATGTGTTGCCGTAAATCACATTTGTGTCTGAATGATTTATTACAGACATCACAATGTTGGTCTTTTATGTCGGAATGAATTTTCATGTGACGTTGTAAATTACATTTATGTCTGAACGATTTATTACAGACATCACAATGGTGTTCTTTTATAGCGGAATGAACTTTTATGTGAACATTTAAAACCTTCTTTTGTGCAAATGATTTAAAACAGACATTGCATTTATGCTCTCTTATTCCTAAATGGATTTTCATGTGCTTATTTAAATAAGTCTTCAGCGTAAATGATTTACTACAGACGTTGCACTTATAGTCTTTCTTTAAGGAATGTATTTTTGTATGCTGACCCAAACGACTTCTAAATCTAAATATCTTATGACACACAGAGCACGGCCACGCTTTGTTTACTCGGATGCTCTCTTGTTCTGTACTGCGGCTTTTTAATTCAGTTTCCGACGTAAATGTTTTAGTGCTTTTATTACCGCGGAAGTCTTTTTGTCCATTATGAGTATATAAATGTTGTCTCAAATTATACTTTTTTGAAAATCTTTTTTTACAAATGAAACATTGAAAATTTTTAATTCCATTATGCAACACTACATGTCTATTCAAATCGTATTTATGGATAAATATTTGGTTGCATAGAACACAGGGTAACTGTTTTATTCGCCTATGTACTTTTTTCTTATGATGCGATAAATTAGTTTTAATATTACTTCGATGTTCATTTTTATGCATTTTCTTAAAGTTTTTATTATAGAGGGTATTTTTCTTTGGTTCAATTTGATTATTTTTGCTACAATTTTTGTCATTTTCTTTTAAAACTATTTCTTCGGGCTCAGCGGAACTCTTCTCCCACACTTCCTCCCGTGTGTTCGCCCTTGAATTCTCCTCCTCTGTCTTGTGTTCTCTTTTATCTTTATTATCACTCAATGTATTACTTTCAGTATATTCTTCATTGCAGATATTTTTCTTTATATTATTATAAAATTCCCGGTCTTGTGGCGTTTCTTCCAGTTGTTCTTCCTTAATGGAGATGTCTGTGTGCAATGCAAGCAGCTGCACGTGTGGGGATGTCCTGTCTACCCACAAGGCAGGGTTAAGGGATGCGCTGTTTATCTGTGGGTGACACTCCGGCCATTTTTCCTCTATAGATTCTTCCTTAATAGACATATTTTCCATCTCTTCGGGTTGGGTATCAGATGTGTCCTTGTGGCCCACAACGGGGGCCCTGCCTGTATGTAGCGGGGGCCACGGGGCCCCGCGGGCCCTGATGTTGCTCTCTAGGCGCCGGCTGCTCTCCACACTGGAATGTTTGAATTTGCTGAAGGCGTAGAGGGTCTCTTCACAAGCTACACAGATGCGCAGTGGAATACCCAACTTGATGATTGTCTGAAATGAATAAATGTCTATAAGTAGCGTAAAATATTAAGTAAGTCAATGATTGATTAATTGGTGACACAATTATTTCCGAAATATATACTAATTTAAAATTTGTTTTTTTATTTGTGAGTCACATATTCATACCTATCACTAAAGTACTATAATTTGACATCAATTAAAATTAATAATTGTGAAGTTGTATTTTACTTCAACTGAAAACGTTGACAAAAATCTAGGTCATCTAATATAGTTTCAAAAAAATAAAATATCTGTTATAAACTTATCTAGGAATCCTTTATTTATTAATTCTATATCTTCCAAATCAACATTCTCCAAAACATCAATAATAATGTTATTAAAAACATTAATTTTTACAACTTCAATTTTTTGATAAGTGATACTTATGTACCATAAGAAGTAGATGTACTAGTGCTTACAGTAAAGCCCCCCATACACCTGCAAACAAATTGCGCAACATGGGCTATTTTACAAAAACTTTAGTGTATGGTGTTGTTTGACGTGTTGCGCAACTAGTTGCAGAAATTCTAAATTATTTGAATTTAATTGTACAACGAGTGGCTTCGCGTAACTGTTGTATCGTGTCGGGGCTTTATGCGACACATTGTGGAATAACTGCAGAACGCGTTGAGTAGTAGCTAACACTTGGCAGTTCGTTTAATATTAAAATGGCCAACTTCATAAACAATAAAGAATTTCTAATTGAATTTATTTATATTTATTATTTTTATATTTAAGTGGTCGACTCAACTGAAGTTCTCTGAAGAGATTTTCGTGGCTAAAAAGAGATCTTTTCTTTAACCACTCTTTCATCGTTTGACATGTATACGCAAGTATGCAACAAAAGCAACAGAAGTTTGCATATAAATTGCATAGTGTGTGGGTAACTTTGTTTGCACAGAAATTTTGTGTGCAACGTTAGATTGCGCAATTTGTTTGCAGGTGTATAGGGGGCTTTAGATTCATTTACACAAACAAAGTGCTACTGAATATTATGGTGCAAATTAATTTTCATATATAAATGTAACTTAATGTTTAAGTAGTCGTGGTCCCTATGCTTAAACAGTGTCATTGGTCACTTGTATATATCCATATATAGATATTAAATTTTTATAATAGTTCAATAAATATTATTCACTAATAGGGAAAGTCCAATTCGACATCAATTTTTTTCTGTGTTTTCCCTGTATGTATCAAAGATTCAAATCCCCTGCATGGTAAACATATAGTCGATCAAACGACTTGTCGATTGAAGAACATCGTCATATTCTCCCTTAACCTAATCTCACTTTTGCACCATTTAATCAACGACAAAATGTAAATAGACAATGCATTCCCTATGCTTCCATAATTAATGTTTTGTTTTCGGTAAACCAGAAAGAGAAAATAAAGATAGATATATAATGAAATCATTGTTGGAGCATCGCTCGCTAGAGGCATCAGTGTAGTTGACATTATTTACGTTTTTGTTTTGCCAGTGACGCGTTACATTTGATTATATTTGAAACATATAAATTTAAAACTTCCAATTCTAATGTCAATTTTACGAGCACGGGCGCCTCTAGTGGGCAGTATTGAAACTATACTAGTAGACATAATGTGTCTAACTCTATTTTCTCTGTGTGACTTCTCTCAAACAACAAACCACGTGAAGTTTTGTCTAGTTATATTTTGCCGTCGCATTTAATAAGAAATATACAAAATTTATGTTAGATATGTATAATTAGACTTACAATTTCAGGAATAAGATACTCCACTTCGGACACTATTCTGTCGTCCACAGGGATGCAGTGGTAGTCCTTCGTGCACATAAAACACAAATCCATTACACTATTTATATTTACTATTTGTGCAAACTATATATTTAAAACTTTGTAATAAAATTAATTGCGCCATGTAATATCACCAGCAAGAAAATATAGTCTGAGGTGTCAACACAGAACTACTAGAATAGACGAATAAACTGAACTACTCGTCAACATGTCACTGGAATATAGTAATACTGGAACGCTAACTTGTAGGCTTTTATGCAAGCGAGAAACGAGCCTGAGAGAGATAGATGTCTAACACTTCTGCGCATGCGTATCCCCAAAGCCTCATGTCGTACAGTCTGGTTCAGAAGTGAATATTATATAATTACCTATTTTAATTATGAAATGTATTTAAAAAATGTTATTTCTTTGACTAATTTTAATTTTTATTGTATGATTACCTATTATTAGTTCTTTTTTTGTTTTTTGTGATACATAAGCTCTAGTAGCTTTACATAAGTAAGTTTTATTTTTATTATTATGTCTTATTTTACTACCACTAATGTAAGTACATTTTATAGAATATGTAAGTGTCACATTACTGAAGGTCGTGTGTTAAGTACAACATCGCACAATTAGGGAATTATTAATTATCAAAATTATGTTAGTCGTGTAAATAAGGTAAAATTAATTATAATTAATTTAAAACATTACGACTAATGAAGAAATAAACAAGAAATATTCTACATCGTACTATTTTATTGGGTTGTAAATAGTATAAATTCATTATTTAGAAGTTGACAGTTGACGCAGTGTTTTTATGTTCTGTAGTTGGCACTATTTACTAGTGATGTGTCCATTCTTTCAGTGTATTGTGTGATCGTCATGTGACCGAAAAACAGTCAAATGGTGATCGTAAAAAGAGTATAATATATAATTCGCGTTGACATGCAATTACGCACTTGTGGAATAACAAACTCCTGTGTAACTTTTCCACTTCGTGCGTTATATGCATCTTAACAACTCTTAATGTCTTATGTACTAAAAGCACATCTAGTTTGATTCAACTTAATTTTCTAGATGAGTTTCATTTTCATCATGCCTGAATTTTATGTAAAATATTTATTTACAATACAAATGCGGAAACAAGAACTTCCGTGCATGAGCTTTTGTTTGAAGTACGAGCGAGCAACGCGAGCAAGTATTTCATTTAGGCGAATGCACGGAAGGTATTTCCGCATAAATATTGTACAAGATTTTCTGCAACGAACGAATTAATTATAAAACGTAATTAATAAAAATGTAAAACTGTCATTAAATTGTCAATAAAGCGAATAAACATTCGTTGCTATAGACTGTATGCCATTGTTCACCGTTGTTATTGTTTGTTTGTGTTGCTAGTAGATAGCGCTAGTAGTATTAAAATGTCAAAATTAGCAATGAAATTTGTATTTAATTTAGATAATTTTTATTCTTTTGACTAATTGTCCTCAATTATCTTTTTCTTATATTAAATTTGTTGTAATGTGCAAAAAAAAACATAATAACACTTTTAAGCTACTCGATGAAAGTAGTTTCCGTTGAGACACTAGTGCGTGAAAGTAAAACTATAGCGGGAATATGGCCTTTTTGATTGTGAGTTGGCTGCGGGAAAGATTAGTTTCTAGGTAGTGAGTACGAAAAAAATATAAACCGTATAAAATGGGTACCTTAAAATAAAGGATCGAAATGCACATTTCTACATTAAGAAGAATCACGCTGACATCTGTCATGTTTGACAAGTCAGTGTATAAACTTTAATCATAAATCCGATATCTAAAATCATTGTAATACACATTAAAAGTGAGCAAATTAATCAATAAGGATTGTAGTATTTTTCATGGCGATTTAAAATTTTAATTTTAGATGTTTTCCATATCAATACTATCAGTGTTGCCAAATGTGTCGTAAAGTAACTAATAAAAACAAATATTCCTAAATAAAGTAAAATGAAGTACATGCAATAATTTGCAGGTTGCCAATTATAATTTTAAAATTTAAAATGTACCTAGAAACAGTATTGTCAAATGTTTAATAAATAACTAGATAAAATTAAATATTTCTACTCAATCTTAACTGAAGTTTTTTAAAATTTAATAAATACTGTTATTATATGTAAATTAAAATATAATTACATAGAAATGAATCACAACAACCAATTTAATTTTATTATTATTGGGAGGGATAAATGGCTTATGTTTTTGGTAAAATGCTATCAAACATATGCCCTGTTTAATATGAAATGAAAACACTCAACAAGGCGTCGGCTTTTGTTTTTTGCTAAAAGTTGTCAGAAGTAAGTCGTGTTTGGTATCAAATGAAATCATTCGACAAGAGCTGGCTTGCAGAAATGAAAGTAGCCGTCAAATATATACAGGATGGAATTGAACTTAATTTCATAAATTTAAGGGTGAGTAGTATGACATGTGTAGATTACGAAAGTGAAAGATTTTTTATAAAAAAACGCATATTTAAGGGTAGTTTTCATTAAACTAATATTTTTGGTACCACTGGACCACTCACAACGCATTTGCATTCTTCTATAAATAAAAACATACCTTTATTACTTGAAATTAATTTACATAATGTTCCTGTATAATCAAATCTGAATTATTTTTAACGTATTTTATTTTGAAAGTTCAATAAACCATATCAAAAATTAAGAGGAATCCATACCCCTTATTCAATTTGGAAATACATGTTTTCGTTGGGGCCACAAAATTGGCTCCATTTTTGACCCGATTTGCATAAACTTAATTCAATACTATTGTATTTAGCGTAGTAATAAATTGCACAATATTTATTGTTTATACCAATGTATAAGATAATTTTATAATAAAACAATGAGTTTCATATAGCAAGGGTAGAATATAATAAATCTAATTCTTTCATATGACATATTATATTTGCTGTAGCCATAAAGTTGATACTAATTTTGTTCCAGGTTGTATATTTTTTTAAAATTTTATAAGATAACTTATTTTTCCATATTCATATTTTTCTAATTTTATAATATATTCATTTTCCGTTTACACCTATAATCTACTATTTTGCAATTTATGTGAAAATTAATTATTTTTTCTTGCATATTATCACCCAAAAAGCGTCCTCTTGCTATTTTCATCTTCTGTTCATTAAAATACAGAATCCCATAGACCATAGAGCTAATACGCACAAAGTAACTGTTCTGTTTTGCCGAACTTTGAGGATTATAAAGGCACTTACATGCTATTACTGTATCAACATTTGATCTATCTGGAAATTTTTAATATTACCTGGAAGATAAGCACGGGCCTACGGTACAAATTACAAATCTCAGTTCACTTGGGGTGGTTTACCTTTGCGATAGTTTACCGTTTGAAACAAAGACTCTTTGATTTTGCAAACATTTTGTACAAAATTAACAAATTTAACATGTTTTCGTTGGGGCCACAAAATTGGCTCTATTTTTGACCCGATTTGCATAAACTTTTTTATTATTTGTAGCTAAAGGATAACTCTAGGTCTGTGCCACTTTTTTGATTTTTTTCTTTTAATAATTTTTATAGGACTCCAAGTTAAGGTACATTTAGTTTTAAATAAAAAATAAACATGTATGATATTCAAAAAACTAATACCGGACGAGCCTGGCATGGACCTTTACCTAAAGATACAGAAAAAAATGTTTGAATATATTCGTAAATAACGTCAATTTCGCGGCCCCAACCAAAACTTTTTTGATATAAAATGCTGTAAGTAGCTAGCGCCGCCAAATAGCAAAGAGGATGAAACTCTCTTAGTACATTCTGTGACAAAATTAAACAATGTAACATAAAGGAACATATTCAGGTACTACAATAAAATCCCGTTAATCGTTTGTGTCTGTATTATGTGGACTTTCCAAATCTCGTATGGAAAACATTCCATAAAGGCATAAAATATGTAATCAAACAATTATTATTCAAGTTATGAAATAGTAACAAATTAGTTTCAGTAAACATAATTAAATGAAAAACATAAATTATTTAGATCTAATAATTGCACAATTGCGATAATAAAAACTTTAATTTTACTAAGAAACCTATACCTAACCAATTTATGAATAATATTATGTTCCCTGTTAAGATTTGCAAAGAAAATAATATTAGAAATATAGTTTATAAAAGGAATTAAGTAACAATACCTAGAATCAACTTTATGGAAAGCAAATTAAATTGTTGACTTCTTGATTAATATCCCGGGTCCAACATACATATTGTTTTTAATTGGTAATAGGAGCTATGTTTAAAATAATTATGAACATATGATTCAATACATTGTTTTTTATTAGAAAATTTGTTAATTTTGTTCAAAATATTTGCAAAATCAAAGAGTCTTTGTTTCAAACGGTAAACTATCGCAAAGGTAAACCACCCCAAGTGAACTGAAAATTGTAATTTGTACCATAGGCCAGTGCTTATCTTCCATGTAATATTAAAAATTTCCAGATAGATCATATGTTAATACAGTAATAGAATATAAGCGCCTTTATAATCCTCAAAGTTAAGTGAATTCGGCAAAATAAAACAGTTACTTTGTGAGTTCTAGCTCTATGGGATACTGTATTCTAATGAAAAGAAGAAAACCAAAGAACGCTTTTTGGGTGACAAAATGCAACAAAAATTAATTAATTTTCACATAAATTGCAAAATAGTAGATTATAGGTGTAAACGGAAAATGAATATATTATAAAATTAGAAAAATATGAATACTGACAAATAAGTTATCTTACTAAATTTATAAAATATTGGAATGAATTGTCGTTCGGACTGTACACAGGGTTCAATGTCATAAATAATCTCCGCCTACTGCTCATTTCCATTACACCCGATTCTTCCCACAAAATATAGGTATGGTATAGTAGGGTCAGGACTGTCCTTAATAATTTCAGCACAGTTTTCAATCCGCACTCTCAATTCTTCAACAGTTTCAGGGGGTTTTTCCACCTCCGGTTAAAGTATCGGTTACCTTAACCATCGGCTAATAGAAAAATATCGCATCAAAATAGTAAACTACGTATATTTTTGACAATTTACATTAGATTTTCGATGCGATGGTTAATGTAACTGGCACTTTAACCAAAGATGGAAAAACCGGCCTTTAATATATTGGGCAGTATGTATGGTCCAAGCAAATTCCCATTGAAGATACCAGCCCAAACATTTAATGAAAAACTATGTTGTAAACTACTTTCTTACTACAACATGTGGATTTTCTTGAGCCAAATAATACATGTTGTGGAAATTATGGACACTGTCACGTGTGAAAATTGCTTCGTCACTAAATATTATAAGTAAAATTTAAATTAGCAGTAGGTTGTTGCAGAATCCACTGACAAAATATCGTTTGACCTACATAACTGTTTGGCTGGTTGCATTTGGGTTTATATCAGGCGTGACAGTCAAATAGTGCACGAGAGCAGCAGCGTCGACCTGTACCCATTCATCTCATATTTCACACTAGGTTCGTTAGCACGCTAGCGCTAGTAGCTAGCAAAATAAAAGTTAGCAAGACTTTTACTGAACGGCAATTGACGCGAATAAGTTTTTTAAATTTTTGACGTTTATTTCTAACCTCCTAATTTATGTGTTGACAAAATGAACGAACGGGAAAAATTAATACTGTGCGAATTTTTTAATGATTCGTCCAATGTAGAACTGCAATCCATTTTGGGTGTAACCGAAAATGCAGCAACTACATTACGTACAGTATCGTAAAATAAAATAAATGAATTAGACAATGAAGGCGATGTATACGTAGGAAATTTTTTTGAGCATATTGTTCCCAATTATTCCAGGCAGACGTATAGGAAACATTATCGTATGCATCGTGAAACAATGGGGTAAATTAATATTATTCAGTGTATACAGCGTAAATACTGAAAACCTTGACATAGGGAAATAACATGAGAAACAGTTTTTTGCTGTTTCCATCTGTCCCGCTAAATAAAATCGGATGTATATGGTATCATTAGTTAGATTACTTAATTTTGAATCTAATAAAACCAAATGTTGTGTAATATAGCCTTTTCTAACTGAAATATTTGATAAAATAAATTGTATTTTTAAGGTTATCCTTCATATTTTTGAATAAGACACGTCTAAAACAAAATGCTCCATAGCCGAGTGGATAAGAGGGCGGATTCATAATATAAATAATCTACAAGACCTGGTTCGAGACCACCTGGGACCTATTTTTTTTAAATTAAATTATGCTTAAAATATCTTTATTATATCAGACTATTTTAATAAAATAGCAATATTCATATTTTTATAAATAAAAAAAATCCAAATATTTAATAGAATTATTATTTGCTGTCTGTCAAATTAATTCGAATTTAGTTTTTGGTGTATAATTTTGCATTTCATTTAGTAGGAATTAGAAGATATAATAAATATTATAAAACTTTATTATTAGGGCAAAAGTTTAAGAGATATTCAAAATATTTTTGCTGGTATTCGTAACATAGAATCAAAATTTGAGCATTCTGATATATAATATTTTAAGTATAATTTAATTTGAAAAAAAATAGGGCCGAGTTGGTCTCGAACCAGGTCTTGTAGATTATTTATATTATGAATCCGCCCTCTTATCCACTCGGCTATGGAGCATTTTGTTTTTGACGTTTCTTATTCGAAAATATGAAGGATAACCTTCAAAATACAATTTATTTTATCAAATATATCAGTTAGAAAAGGCCATATTACACAACATTTGGTATTATTAGATGCAAAATTAAGTAATCTAACTAACGATACCATATACACCCGATTTTATTTAGCGGGACAGATGGAAACAGCGAAAAACTGTTTTCCCATGTTATTTCCCTATGTCAAGGCACAGGCAGTGGTTTGAGGAAGAAATAGCCGGGGTCACAGAAAATTTGGATACTTTCCATAAAAGGTAGATTTGCCCAGGCAAGATCAATGATGCTCGTTACATTATGTCCAATGTAAGTTGGCTTACCTGGTATATCTCCTACGGTTCTGCCGTTCAGTACATACATCCCTAGTTTTTCCATTGCTTCAACTAATTTCAGTCCTCTTTCATTGGTTGCATCAAGGTTTGATATCCTATTTTCCAGTACTGCTAGTGATGTTATGGTTTCTTCCGCCAACTGGTTCAGTTGTCCGATTTTGGAGTTGAAGTCGCCGATTATCAGTATTTTGTGTTCCGAATATAGATCTACAAGAGAGTTTAGTGTTTCATATAACTAAAGAGCGGATTATATGCACTAAAAAAGTGTCAAAATATGCATGCAATATGCATTAAAAACTCATCAAAATATGCATGATATATGCAAAAAAGTTATAAATATGCATTTTACAATAAAAATATGCAAAAAAAATAATGTTATCAGGCTCAATTTACTGATATCATTTTCTTATTTCTATTTTTACACGCAGTGTTTTAATTGGAACATTTTATGAAATGTATAAAGACAATAAATACCACAGGTAATTCTAACAAAAATTAAAAAAATCTCGAATTCATATTCATATTGAAATTTACAAAAGCTCTTTTTTGAAACAAAAACCAAAAAAAGTCATCTTTAACGAGAAAGTTGCTATATGCTGCTCATAATTTTAATACATTTTTTTCGGCATTACTAATTGTTGTTATAGTTCCAAACATATGAATTTCAATGACAGCTATTATTAACTTACCTTACTTACAAAATAAGAATTACTTAAGTTCTAAGCAGTTCTAAAACACTGATAGAATCACTTTTTTTGTTCTGACGAGAAATTAAATGTGATTGTAATGGTTTCAATGAGTACATTTTATATAAATGTCCACTTGTTAAAAGTACGATCAAAATTATATTTCTTGTAATATACTATTTTCAAAAAAGAACAAAATTTGTGAAAAATTAATTTTTGTTTTTGAAAAAAGTCTTAAAATATGCACTAATATGCAAAAAATAACAAAATATGCAATAAAGTATCATTAAATGCAAAATATGCATTATTTTTTTTGATATTTGGCATTAATTTTTGATGAAACGTGAACATATGAAAACAGTTTGTTGATATGCCTAATATAAACAACACATGCAATTGCATAGAATCCGCTCTTTACATATAACATATTAATGCAAATAATATTAAGTGATGGTTTAAAGTAAGTTACTCCTATAAGATATTTATAATTTTTATGTGTTAGCTCAATAATTAACCACATGCTTGAGTGATCAATTAATTTAACATTAAAATTATATTTTACACAAATTAATAAACCTCCACTGGCTCTATCTAACTCTTTAGTTTTGATTGCTTTACTGTCATATATTATTGAATAGTCCTGTAGAAAGTGTGGTAAGAGTTTTATATCGACATTGTGCCATGTTTCACAGAGACATATTACATCAGCTTTTGACATTTCTATTTGTGTTTCAGATTCAATATTAAATAAATTATTTACACCGTTTATATTCCAGAATAGTACAACTAGGTTAATACTACTATTAAGTCTACTTAACTCTGTATTCGGTTGCGCTGGGTGGGATTCATTGGAGGTCTCTTCTATTTGGGACTGCCCGGATGATTCTTCTACTGCTACATGTTTGTCAGGGAATTGTTGGCGATCAGAAAAGAATCCAGGGTCCTGTTATGTTTGAATCGTCCTTAATATTGTGGGGTTTGGGAGTTTTTTTTAGGGGTTTCTTTTGTTGATGTTTAGGAGTAGAAGGGTATTCTAATGATGACTGATTACTTCTCATTCTTTTCGCACTTGGTTTTTCGTTATTATTTTTCTTGTTTCCTGTCTTTCATACACTGTCTTTTAATTTGTAATAACTCTTTTCTTTTTTCTCTTTCGTCTTTAGTTAAATCTTCCTCAATATATATATATATATATATATATATATATATATATATATATATATATATATATATATATATATGTACACAGGGATTTAACATGTAAAATCAAATTATATTAATTTGTTCAAATAACTGTTCTAGGGCATAAAATTCTACATATGAATCAATAAACAAAATTAATTTTTAAATATATATTCGTTCCTTTCATATTATACCTGCTGTAGTATATTTCATTACGTATTTTTTTGCCTGTGAATGTTATTAATATAGTTCTTGTTTTATTGACAATTTTTGAACCAAGTCTTTTTATGTGATCAGTATCAAAGTTGCACACATGTGCTACCAATTTTCCTTAATCAAGGTTAGAATATTAGATTTTAGCGTTTTGTAATCTTCTTCATTATCATCTATACCAAATATTATTAAACTTTTCTTCTTTATTTCCTTTTCTAAGTAGCATATCTTCTTTTCCTGCATGTCAATTTTGTTTTGCAATTGGGTTATGTTTTCTTGGTTATTCTCACATAAATGTGTATTAAGTTGTACCTCCGTTTTTGTTTGTGATATTTCCTTTTTAATATCATCTAAAGCATCCAATTTTTTCAATTTTTGTAGTATTATTTCGAGTTTTGCATTCATGGTGTACGTGCGTTTTTATAGGTTAGATTTTTGTTTATCGGAAAAACAATGTTACCGGTACCGACCTTCAAATTTTGTATTTTCCTCTTATTTGATGCAGAAAATTCTTCAGTATAAAAGAAAAAATTATTTGATTTCACTATTAAATTTCTAATTTTTGTTAATTTATATGTATATATAAAAAAATTGACCTTCCACTATCAGAACAGTTCTTTTTAAAACCGCAAAATATTAGCTATATTAAAAAGGATATCTAATATCAATTATGTAAATTTATTTATTTTATAAGTTTTGTGTTTATTCTTGAGTTGAATTTAAGGTAAGTTTTTTTCATATTAATATTGTTACTTGAAAATTCAAAGTTTCTATTTCTCAGTTAATCCATTCTGCAACATATAAATATTAATCTTTGATATGGTTCATTGAAATTTTAAAATAAATTACGTTAGAAATAATTAAGATTTGATTATATAAAAATATTACGTAAATTAATTTCAAGTAATAAATGTATGTTTTCATTTACAAAAGAATGCAAATGCGTTGAGACTGTTTGTTTAATGAAAACTAAGAAATTATTTCACTTTCGTAATCTAAACATGTTATACTACTCACCTTTAAATTTATGACATTAAGTTCATTTCCATCCTATATATATATATATATATATATATATATATATATATATATATATATATATATATATATATATATATGTACACAGGGATTTAACATGTAAAATCAAATTATATTAATTTGTTCAAATAACTGTTCTAGGGCATAAAATTCTACATATGAATCAATAAACAAAATTAATTTTACGTGCCCTGTAAGCTCAGAAATTAGGTATGAAAATGTCATAAATCAACCAAAAAATAGAAATTGAAAAATGGAGACAAAAAAATAAGTATTTAACGGTTTATCTATGAAGTTACCTGCGTTAGTTTTTTATTATTATTATTTGTAATTATTCTTTTCTTAGGTTTCACTGAAAATAGAGCAATTTTGTTTTTTTTTATTTTCATAACTAATTTCTGAACTTCAAAGCCACGTAAAAAATTTTTACTCATTAATTAAGATGCAAAATTTAATGCTCTACAACTCCTTTTTTACCTAATATAATTAGGAAAGTAGGAAATTACGTAACTATGATTTTACATTTTAAATCCTTATATTGTGTTTTATATATATAGTTAAATAAGTCATTTCTACTATGAAAGCATTGCTAAGATTTGTGAAATTGTTGGCAATTATTTATTTAATCTTGGCTGTGCACTTGACGAAGTAAGGCATAGTAAGACCATGATGTACGCATAATCTAAAAATTAATTATTTATTAATATGTTAAAGAGCAAAGTTCATGTTGGAAGATATTTTGGAGAAAAGATGTACTGAAGTTTGGTCTCTAAGGGGTAGGTCGTTGTTTAGAACATCAAGTGATATGGATAGTTTGATAATCAAAAATATAAATAGATTATAATGTTTTACTAATAATTCGTATTAAAATATTACAAATAATAATTATACAGCAGTGACAAAATAATAGTAAGTAAATTCCGAAATTCAAACAGTAACCGCTTTTACATTTTCAGAACCAGGTACATACCATAAACAGAATACGATTATTTGTGACAATACTATTTGGGTACAATGGGGTATTCCAAGCCTACGGCTTTTAAAGAAATACTTATTGGATATCATTGTTTACCATATATAAGTAATATTAAAGTGAATATAATAATTATTTTTTTGATTTTTAATACCATAATATCAAAATGAAATTGTAATGCATTTGAATCGAGTACGTAAAATTCAGTATCAGCCATGTTGTGACGAAGTAGGCACTTGCTTCAGCCTATTGGCTCTTGTTCGAACGCGCCACGCCTCCAATTTTCGCGCTAGTTTGAACGTGACATTCCAGCAAGAACACGTGTTTCTTTCGACATTTGAGGTTAGTAGTCAGAATTTGTATAGAATTTCTTTGATTTTTATTAAAGAATATTTTGAAAAAAGAAGTAAGTCAAGAAAAAAGTAATAATATTATTTATATAAAAATTATTGTGTTTACTTTTTTTAGAAATGGATATACACAATCACTATTTCTTCAAAATATTCGATTAAATATCCTTGAAAATGTTAAATATTTATTATGAAAGATGTGAATGAGCAGAATTCAACAAGTGTTTAAAGGATATGTAATTGTTTACGCGTTCATATACGAAACGACGTACTCCGTGCGTTTGTCATATGTATATACATCTCACTCAGACCTACGAACGAATGTTCTCAGCTGGTTCTCAGTGCCCGTGACGTCACACGCACGGCCGATTTTCTAGCGTGTAAGTTATTGAAACTTAAAATATTTTTTTTCTGGCGTATTTGAAACCTTTCGGCGAAAAGAAAAAATACGGGTCTAATATTTTTATGCATAGAATAACATTTAAAAAAATGAAATAAACTTGGAATACCCCATTCTGTCAGGTAAATTATTAAAAAATACTTTTCATGTATACACAATAGCGCAATTAATAATAATTAATTATCTTGTCTAATAAATTCTTCATAATCTTCCTCTGAGCTACTATCAGTTAGTATAGAATTATTTTTAAAATAATTCGCCTCCATAATCTGTCAAGAACATTAATTTACAATCTAATAACCAAGTTTTTGAACTTTTGACAACTTTTGAGATGTCAGTAGAGCAACGTTCCTTTTCTTAACCATGGTACCAGTCAAATTGTAACCATAATTAAACACTAAAACAATAACCACACAAAAGGTTAATTTTAATATATGCTATTAGCTTATAATGGAAGTCGTTCTTCTTGACTGTAAAATTGGTTGATGGAAGGGATTAAATTTTTGAAAATCAGTCAATGCCTTTCTTATGTCTTCGTCAGAGAGTGAAAGTCGATAAAATTAAATACAATTATATGTATCATATAGTTTTGAACGATGTATAATTGTAACTATATTAATAAATGAATGATGTAAATATTGTTCTTGTGTATTTAGCCACAAAGAGTAATCAACGAATTAGTTTTGAATTTTTGTGTACACGAAACCACTTTTCACTCCATATTTATTTAATATTATTTTCGGAATTTAAAAACAATGCCAGTTTAATGGGGGGAGAGGGGATGACGATTCTCAGTTTATCATTTAAATAAGGTATATTATATATTTATTATTTAATTTAGAAACGTACCGATGTGAAGTTAGCGACGGACAAGATGAAAAAGTATCCGGCACTAATTTTGACATCATCGCTCGCTCTCATCATGATGAATCTAAGCGTGCGGCAGTATCTACTTCCTTGTTCGTACCAGTCGGAAAAGTATGCGGCTTGGGGAATCTTCGCGTACTGTAAAAATTCATTGTTATTCACTCTGACGCCAAGGAAACAGTTTTAGAATAGCTTTTTATTTATTTTTCCTATAACGGGGCATAACGTACATACTTTATACCCTCTTTGGAGTTTGTAAAGTTGTTTTCTCGCACTAGTGCTTGAAAATTAACCGTTGCTAAGCATCGTAAACATATATAACAATTATGAAGGAGAATAAAATTTCTGTTTAGTCAGGATTTTTAAAAAGTTTTATTACAACTCCAACTAGTTTCGGCCTCACTTAAGCCTTCTTCAGGGAGTGTAAGTCAAATGATGAAAAATTTGTGATGGATATTATTTGATATAATGAACATATTAAAATAAAAATGTCTGTTAAACATTACAGAACATTAGTCAGTTGAATAAAATTATAATAAATTAGGATGGATGATCGTGAATAAAAATATATTTTTTTAAAAGTTAATTGTAACGTGTTAATTGCACCGTAGATAATTCACAAGTGTGAATTATATTATATCAAATAATATCCATCACAAATTTTTCATCATTTGACTTACACTCCCTGAAGAAGGCCTAAGTGACGCCGAAACTAGTTGGAGTTGTAATAAAACTTTTTAAAAATTCTGATTAAACTCCAGAAATTTTATTCTCCTTCATCACGATCCTGGTCAAGAAAACGTTTATCTTCATATTTAACAATGGTTTGAAATTAATTTTTATTAATATTTTGGTTGTAGGAAAAATGTTGTATACAACGGGTGTGTAACATAGTGTTTTTTATCTCGTGCTATAATTTCCACTCGCACTCGACTAAAATACACTTACTTTATACATTAGTTGCATAAATAACTGTTTTATTGCCTGTCCGTAGTAAAAATGTAATACTCGAGAAATATTTGTAGCTACTTTTTACTTAAAAGCTCATTGTAATTTTTTATGATCCTTATCGCTAATATAATTCATACCTTCAGTGATAGTTCGTTTCCGTACCACGAATAGATGAATATTTGCATGATCATACAGGTTTGGTATAAAAATGTTGAAAAGAAAACCACACTCATTGGATTTAGCTAAAATTTATTATTAATAATAATTTCATTGTTAATTTGGAAATTTATACGTACAACTGATGCCTGAAACAGTGTAATGCATATTATTATACAACCTATTATGAATTGGGAAACAATTATGTATCTTAGAATTTCAATCACTCTTCCGACATACCTAAAAATAATTTTTCATAAGCAATAGGAGTCCTAACATCTATATGTTCGGATGTTTAATAATATATTATAAATAGCTGCTTACATTAAACATGTCATATTATACTTATAATTAAATATTGAAAGAAGCTTTCAGAACTCATAATTAATAAATAGACAATATTTGAGTTTTAGTTCTGTAAAAATTTATTAATTACAACGTTTCGACAGCTCAGTGCTGCCTTCGTCAGGTAAATAACAAATAAATAAGTAGTCAAGACAACACGTAACATAGGTAACAAATGAAAACATACAAATGACATTGACATAAAATTAAAAACGGATGACAGGTAACCACGACTTATTTAGTTCAAAGCCTGTATTTAAATTAAAATTATTAGGAGATTTCTTAATTTCAATTGCTTCTCTAATAAGTCTTCTTATCCAGTGATTTTCTCTTGCAAGAATCTTCGTGTTTTCGAAATAAATTCCATGTAATTCCTGAATTGCATGTTCTGCAACTGCAGACTTCTCAGGTTGGTTTAATCTAATATTCCGTTTGTGTTCCTTTAATCTCGTTGCTACAGTTCTACCAGTTTGACCAATATATATTTTACCACACTGACAAGGAATCTTATAAATGCCAGAACAGTGTAGAGGAACTGTATCTTTGACATTGCCAAGAAGATTAATTTTTTGGATGAAGTTTTCTTGAAAAATGGTTACAGTAAAACACAAATAAGAAGAGCGCTAAAAACGAAGAATAAACCTCTACCAATTCCACAAGTGGTTCCTGATAAGAAATTATTTGCTACATTGCCATTTATTGCCAATGTCACCGACAAAATTGGAAGGATTCTTAATAAATATGACATAAAAACTTCATATAAATCAAGTTTAAAAATCCGTGATCTTCTTGGCAATGTTAAAGATACAGTTCCTCTACACTGTTCTGGCATTTATAAGATTCCTTGTCCTTGTGGTAAAATATATATTGGTCAAACTGGTAGAACTGTAGCAACGAGATTAAAGGAACACAAACGGCATATTAGATTAAACCAACCTGAGAAGTCGTAAATAATTTTCAATGATAAAATAAGTAAATGTGAAATTTTTATTCTAAAATACAAAAAGATGGGTGAAATAAACAAGATGTACATTTTAGTTATGCCAAAAATAATTGTTTTGTTCGGATTCCGATACAGTATTAGAAATTTGATGCAAGGAAATTTCACATATAAATTGAATTAAAAATATTCGGATAGAACTAATTTTAAAACTAAATATTTAATGTACTAAAGATTTTTTTATAGCATATATTACTACAGTGGTGGGAGGTAATGTATTGGACACAACCAACTTTTTAACTTGTTCTTGAATTGGACCTATTCTTTGTTGTCTCTTTAGTTTCCCTTGCGTTTTTTGCAATTTTATATTTCCTTTTCATTTCTATATTCATCGCTTTTGTCGTCTCTTTTTCCTGTTTCGCTTACGTTCACTACTTTTTTAAATTTATTTTCCTTTTTTCATTTTCTAAAGTTTTTGTTTTCTCATTCCAGGTCCATTTGATGTCATTAATTATTATATTGTTATATCCTACCTTGGCACTCTGAACTTATTTATTACTTCTACTGCTCTATCTCTCACCTTCTTTTGCACATTTTGTTATTTTTCAGTAAAGTCGCAATCAATATATTTTTTTTCTAATTTATTATTCACTTTACTTTTATTATTTAGAACTTTTATTTTGACTTCAAAGTCGACCATTTGCATTATACCGGGTGTCCCAACTCGACCGACACATGGGAGTTTTACATGGGAAATCAGTTAATTATGAATAGTATCTCCCCAGTGCAAGATATTAACTTGAAATTTTGTATGCTTATTGGGGAATATTATTTCTATGGATAACAGTTATTTGAAATATGTAATTTCGTCTGCAAGACGAGATTTATTAAATTATAAAATCTAACATTTTCGTTCAAAATCAGTCAGCCATAGAAATAAAAGAAAATATCTATGTGACAGTTCTGACAGTTAATGACATGCTATTGTAGATATTTATATTTTTGTAATATTGGTATATTATTTGACAAAAAGAAACTAAATTCAACTTAAATAATATTAAAATACAGGGTATAAAAATTAAAATCAGTGATACTTCACTAAACTGTCAGATAAATATTTTCTTCTATTTCCATGGCTATCTGATTTTGAACGAAAATATTAGATTTTAAATTTAATAAATCTCGCCCTGCAGACGAAATTGCATATTTCGAATAAGTGTGATCCATAGAATTAATATTCCCCAATAAGCATACAAAATTTCAAGTAAATATCTTGCACTGGGGCGATACTGTTCATAATTAACTGATTTCCCATGTAAAACTCCCATGTGTCGGTCGAGCTGGGACACCCGGTATACACTTTTTCTCTTAGTTTCTAGGCCGTAGCTATTTTTGCGACTATATTTAGTGTTATCTGTAGAAAATTTTGGATGTTGTGTTAATTTGTTATTTGTTCTCGCTTTCTATATTTAATCCCTTTACGATTAAATTTTTCTTGTTCTTTAATTTTTGTAATTTTTCTATTTCTACTTCACTCTTCTATAACTTGAAGTTTTTCTTTATGAGAGCAGTTTTCCATTACGAAAATAATTATTATCCTCGTGAATCAATAAAACAATATAAAATTATTTTTAATGTTCTCCTTGTACCGTCTAAATTAAAAATAAGAAAATCTCATGTTATTTGCAGATTTATTTGGGGAATTTAATATTTATTTGAAGCATTTTAGCAAGAAAACTAAAATTTTATTGAAAATGCTTCATATTACTTCATAAAATAATGTCCGAAAAAATATAGGTTAGAGATTTCTTTAACCATGCCTGATTATTGCTATGCCATGAATTTATTGAATTTATACATAATTATTGTGCAGTAACAGATAAACCAGGGTCAAAAATAACATTTAAACTAGGATAGCGAAACTGGAGTGATTTAAGAATATTTTTTTCTCGAATTATCGATACTTTGCGGCAGGGCATGTAACCGAAAAAAATACTGGTTAACGGTTAACCCTTATAGAGAACGGTATAATAATAACGGTTTTAGTTCGAAAACCGGTTTTTGAAAATTGGAAACCGGTTTAAACCGGTTAATATATCGGTTAAAAAAGTAATTAAAGTTAATTAAAACAAATTAATCAAAAAAAATTTGATTAAAAATATTACAGAATAATTAATTAAAAAAAATTAAAAAATTACCATATGAGAAAAATATAACAATTGAAAAAAAGCAATTTAATTAATGAATATTTACAAAAATTCCCGTAATATCTTCAGAAAAACGCAGGTCACTTTTCAATTTTAAACTTGCCTGTGTTGATACAGGCCGTATTTATTTGGGATTTCTTAAGCAACCTTAACAGCCAAAGAGACTACCTACATTTATGACTCTCCAATAAAATGTTAATTGTAAAAACTGTCATGACTCATGTTCAAATACAAATAGAAAACACAGATATAAAAAAAAATATTAAAATTTTTTCTCGCTAAATGATATTAAAATAAAGGTTAATGTTCGCTAAAACGGGTTTATTTTTTTTTTTGGTTAACGGTTACCGGTATTTTCGGCTTGAAAAATATCGGTTAAAATTACGGTTAAAGTTCGCAATTTTCGTTGAAAATATCGGTTACCGGTTTTTATTAACCGGTTTTTTGAACCGGTTACATGCCCTGCTTTGCAGGTATTTTGAGTAAAAAATTGCATATTTTCATCAAATAATGCGTTCTGATTCCATGAAAATGACGTGTGAGAAAAATCACTTAAATTTACTTAAAAATGAGATGTGAAATAATCAAAAGAAAAAATAAAATTTATTGGTTATAGATTTGTAAAAATACTTACTGAATGATTAATTCATGATCAGTAGCAATTTCCTTTAAAAATTCCATTCGTAGCACTTCCATATTTTCCTTTGCGTTGCGAAAAATCATATATCCTTTAAATCCTCCTAATATCCTTTGAATGAGAACATCGACTCGTATAGAAATAAGAGCAAGGAGGAAGATGGGTATTGTGTCGAGTGCCACATCGAACATTGAAAACAGACAACTCAATATGCACTGATGAATGTATACAAGTTCATAAGCAGGACTCGTCTTTATTGGGAATGGGTACCACGCAGACATGGGTAGACTGTAACTTTCAACTGCGAATTTAGGAAACAAGGCGAACATCAGACCCACGGAATTATACAAACAAAAAGTTATCCAAAACAAAGCTTTATTTTGCTTGTAAGTTGCAGAATATATTTCTCTTTCTTTTATATTCCTGGGTGCGAAGTTATCTTTATCTAATTCTGCTAATAGTTGCCTCAGTGTATTTTGTTTTAACCAAAACGAATAAGCCTTTATTTGTTCCAATATAATTGTCAGCAAAACGTAAGTCCCTTCAGCAAATTTTTCCAAATCACCGAAAACCAAATACGTATTTATAATTAATGAAATAACGAATGGAATCATGATACAATATCGCATAAAGAAGATATACATTTTATATAAATTGTATTTCACAGGGGACTTTCTTTCAGGGTACCAAAAACTGAATAATTTTAATAATAATAAAGGGTTTTTTAAAAGCAATTGTGAAGTAAACTGCTGCTCCATTTTGATAGACTATCTTCATAAAATTATTTATGTACTTATATACCAGTTCCTAAACAAAGATGAGAATTTATTTATTATTCATCACAGAAAACCTTAATACTTCATGTGAATTATTTAAACTCAATGAATTAATTATTACATTTGACTCGGATTTAGATTAAAGGATATAATTATGTATATTAATAAAATATTTTCCAGAAAACAAAATATAATTAATGTTTAGTGATATAATTGATTGAAATATATTTAACGAAATTACATGAAAATTTGTTTATACAATTTACTATAGCTTATCCAAAATAGAAAAGGACATGTCAATCATTCTCGCGCATATAATGCAACAAACAAATTGAAAGAGACGGCAACATAAATATACTTTTTTTCTAATGATGTTCAATGTGCCGCACAATACATACTAAACGCATCTTAGATCCATGCCTGGCCCTGTGCAGTACTGGGTTATAGTAGCTATACCTACCCCATATAAACGAAGTTCAAAACTGCTCTGATCCAATAAACTAGGGGCGTAAACCATAAATGGGAAAGCAATCTACCATTGGCGTGAGATTATTTCAATAACAAATGGAATTTTTGTAAATATTTATATTTTAAAATGCGTAATGTTTATGAATAACAAAAGAAAATGTCACATTTATAAACATCATAAAAAAAACTCTAATTAAGTAGAGGCGAATGAATTAGATCGGTTTGGTCACTAACAAAATTTTCTTTTGAAATAACAGCTTCTTTAATCTCTAGATTAAAATGCAGAGGAGAATAATACAATCGTCGGCAATCCTGTGTTGTTTTCTGTTTATTGCAGTTATATGTTCTTTAAATCTAAATTTCGAATTTCCCTAATATTATATAATAATTTCCTAATATAGTTTCCCCATATGAACTAGGAACTAAGTACGCTACTGGTAAAAAACGCAATGGGGGTACCTTCTCCCATTGGTTGCTCAAAATACGAACGAAAATGCGTCTTTCGCGCAGGTTCATTTCTATATTGGACGAGCTATAATAAAGATTTTTAAATCGAATCTGTCAAAAACTGAGTTTTTTTAATATTCGTACTTGTACGAAAATCGCTACCCTATTCCAAACTCGCCTAGTCGTCCGAGAAATTTATTTTTTCGTCCTGCTTTATCATAAAACCTTGTACGTATAAGAGTCTGCAAAGCATTAATGATTTAAAAGCCATTATTACCTACTTTAAAAACTACCTTATACACTTCTATCATGATATACTATTGATTAGACTTAATGATAAATCTAATAAAAATAAAAGCAATGTTATAAACATTATTTATAAAGCCACATTAAAATTGAACATTAAAGTTTAATTTAACCTAAGAGAACTCTTAAAAATGAATATTAAATTCAAATAATTTTGTAAATTTGTAATCTTTTATTTACCAATTTATGATACTATCCCGCTACTTTGTTATATTTCAAACGTTTTCTTATTAGAATATATTTCAATTTGATAATAATTTACGGTAAACAATAACGGAACATATTTGTAACACAACTATTTTTTATAAAAATCTTTTTATCCATTATAATATTTTTATTCTGAAATTATCTATTTTCTTTTCCATCTTTCTACGATTTGGCTTGGAAGATTTGTTCTAAATCGTATAAATTTCAATAAAAAAATTAATAATTTAAGTAAAGACAAGTGTGCACAGTTAAAGTTTTTTTAAAAAATGGGAAGATACGACTGTGCAAATATCCGAACTTGAAGTATTAAACAAGTTCGATTACTTCCTTGCAGAATATATTTTGTTACTGATTAACTGGATTCGGAAAAGTGATCTGAAAATACAAAAGTTGTAATTTAAATAACTGGTAATTCAGTGAATAGAAATAATTTTATTTTTTTGATTGTTGTATGCAATGTACTTTATGGAGATCTCGAAAACGGTAAAAGATATGAAATGAATAACACTTATTTATTTGGGGAGAGAATATATCAACTTTTGTAAATTTATTGTAGATGTACTTTACAACAAAACGGTCATGAGACAAACATATTAGAGCTTAGCATATAGACATAAAAATTTACTTTTAGCTTTTATTAATTGGTTGTCAAGGGAGTCATATAGAAAATAAGAGACCTATTTGTAGAGCAATTATAAAAATCAAAAGAATTATAATCATATAAAATTGCAAATAAATAAATCTGAACTGCCAAGTGGCCCAAATTTTATAAATACTTTTTTATCCTACACATATTGAAAGTAAGATTTTCCTCCTGGGAAGAAAAAAAACAGTTCGTGCGCGGACAAACAGATGGCGTTTAATGTGTTAGAACTAATAATCAGAATGAAATATGTGAACATGCTTTTAAAATATTGTAACTTTAGATAATTTTGATACTTACGTTAGATTCAAGGTATTTTTATTATATATTCTGTAAATAATAGAACATAGTAGTTAACCTTATTTATATGTCAAAATAAAATGTTTGTTTTTTGTTCTTATTATGTTGGTATTCAATTTCAGAAATTTCTTTGAGGTTAAGTTAAATGTCAAATTACATAGTATTCGTAAGATGTTTATATTATTTTATTATGTTGTGTTGTTGTGTAGGATAAAAAATAGTGTGTGCTACATGGCAGTAAAGTTGTTTTCTGGTCCTCAAGAAGTATCCAGCCTCGACTGTGTCTCGGCCGTATACATATCCTTCGGACCAGAAAAGAACAACTTTCCTACCTAGCAGCACAAATAACTATAACATTATTTTAAGTTAAGTGCTGGTGGCACGAAAAATATAATAAGCGACTCGGAATGTGTGTACCTAATGTGACTACTCTCTTGCGTGACGCAAGCTCCGCCTCAATTCATACCAATTCGAAAGTTATCATGTACTTACATTCCTTGCAGATTAAAAACTATTGTTGAAATATATTTAAACTGAAGGAGTAAAGATAGAAATATCGTTAATAAATATGAAAAAAAAATAATAAATAATAATTTAAAAAAAAATGTTACGATTTTTTTTACATATATGGAACCTGCGACACTTACTATACATATTGCAATATAATGTACGCCGAAATATAATACTTTTCATTCATAACTTTGTTATAAGATATTTGCGCTGCGAATTTCGTGACGTCACGAATCAAAAATTCACACAAAGATATATCTCACACATTCACGTACACCGAGGCGCTACAAGTTGAACGTCAGTGTAACGCAGGAAGTATAATTTTATACTTTGTGATGTAAAGTAACCTAAAATTTATGTAGTTGTCAGAGGAAAAGTATGCAGGTTTTTGTTTTGTTTATATTAGTGTAGAACTACAGGTTTGTAAACGTGAAATATAATTGAAATTACATCAGAGTGTAATATATTTGTATATTTAGGTAAAGCATGGTGAACAAAGTTTACATTTCGTCCGGAAGAGTGAGCTGATCATTCTGATTCGTGACGTATTGGCAAATGGCGTCCTGTTGAGATTTGAAATCGAAGTCTAATTTCAAAAAATTACATCTACAAAACAATGTACCCAAATGACATGAAAATATTATTTACATATATTGTTGACGGTAGACTTTCAGGAAAAAAATAAAACAAAAAATGTGAAATGACCCCATTTAAATAACTTATGCGAATATATATTCCTTATCTATAAATAATAAATGGACAATTTATTTGTAAGTACAATAATACATATTCGAATCAATTATAACTCTTTGCTAAATAATGCAAGTAGCAAATTATAAGTTATTTGTAACGGTTATATTACCATAAGCGAATGAATAATCACAGTAATCACATGTTTGCTATTTCATTCAAATTGCATTATTTCGCACTTTAATCGGTACAATTCCTGCAATATATGGAAATGATAACGCATGTCATCTCTCTGATATTTACTTGAACATGGCTTTGAATTGAATACGAACGGTGGTATAATTAGTTAATTGCTACTCAATATTGTTGTTTGAATAAAGGGACGTGTGGCTAACCGAAATTCTGTTTTATCATGGTTTTATCAAGGCAGTTAGCAGATATTTGAAACTAATATTTGGGAAGTCTCGGAAAAGGTTGGAATATTTGTAACGGAAATTTTCAGAATCTGTTTATGTGCCTTAAAATATAATTGACCTTGTCAGGTGAAGTCATATAGTTTCCGTAAGTAAATTAATATCAAAATTTACAGTATTATATACAAATATAATAATGGATGAAACTACAAAAATAGTTGTAGATTAAACTAACGAAACTATCAGCACACGATAAAGCAAAAGTTGTCGACGCCAATATCTTTATAAATTTTTTTAACTATTTGAAAATATCCGTTACGGCGGTTATACTACTCTTTCTATTTCATAGTAGATAGCTGATACATTATTAGATATTTAATATCGCCTCAGTTAGAACTAGATTTAAGATTCTTATTTTAAATTATTTGAGTAATATAATTTAAAATAAAATTGATTGCCCAGATGTATTAGCTGAACTTAATTTTCATGTTTCAATGTATTCTTCTCGTTGTAATGTAAGCTTTTATCTTGTTCCAACTCATAATTCCAATGATCTGCACAAATCTCCGATTTATATAATGTGTAATCTTTATAATAGCGTAAGTAGTACAGCTATGTATGTTCTGGCTCACCTTGAACTTTGTACCCTGTTCATCCGGTTTGGACGATGACCTTGCATGTCTTTCGCTTCGGATGGCTTTTTTTGGCTTTGGGGGTAGTTTTTGTCACTGGGGTAGTTCTTGTGCGAGGTAGTTCTTGTGCGGGGGTTGTTCTTGTGCGGGGGTTGTTAGCTAGTTTTAAGAAGAACGCAACCCGCAATGCACTTGATAGCGCTCGCTACTAGCATCGCCATCTATTTGATAACGGTGGTCACATTTTGAACTACTATTTGCACATGTTAGCATGCGGCTGACTAGCATGTGGTGGAGGTTAAAGGTTATCGACGACGACGACGACGACGGTGAATACTGTACACGGATTTTGAAACATATATAGCGCAAATCATTTCTAAGCTAAAAACGCTTACTAAACTTCAACCATCATCATGTGTTATCTGCGTATCACAACGGTTATAGAGAAGATGAATGACCTTGATCTGGTATGTAGTAGGTATTATTATTTTATTGATATTATTGAAAATTTTTTTCGTTATTGGAACAGAATATGGTAGTTCTAGAAGAAGAACAAGAAGAAGAGGAAGAGGAAGAGGAAGAGGCACCATTATGGATTATGGAAAATGTATTCTCGTTATTGGAACAGAATATGTTAGAAGAAGAAGAGAAAGAGGAAGGGGAACCATCAACTTTTGAAGGAGTAGAGGTATGTACTATTAATATTACTATTATTAATAATAATCTCTTCATAACAGTTTCCAGAGCCAATCGAAGGGGAAAATTGGGATGATGTAAATGAGATTTCCCCTATCCATTATTATCATCGTCACCATCAACCAAATAGTAATAATTATGATTATTAAATATTAATAAATAAATAATGAACATATTCGTTTTCTTATATATACCTATACCCATATTTTGAACTATTTGCACATTTTTCATTTTCGCATGTGGTTGACTAGCATGCTGCAGAGGTTAAAGGTTATCAATGACTCTGACTATAACGATTACTTTGAAACCTATAAAAGTGTGGAGGAGCTAATTTTGTGTTAATCGTACACGTTACATTTTGCAGAAAGAAAAGTAATTTTGCAAATATGAATAATCCTACTAAAAACACTGTCAGCTGTTTAAGTAGTAAAGTTGTTAATAAAATTCAAAGTGTTTTAAATCTTATTAAAACAGAAGAAGAACATGAAACCTGGCGAAAATATATCAACAGAATAACAAGAATTATCAATAAATGTATTAAACAACAAAAAGAAAACTATAATACATCGGAGAACTTATTTAAACTAGTATTACCAGCGTTCTTAGATGCTATTAATTTTTTAAATTTTTCAACTAATTCGTTAGGATTATCCCAATATTCATATTCTATCCGTTTTTTATTATAATTTTTAAGCAATAGATCTACACCAGAACCAGTTTTTTTATGTGATAAATTTGCAGCTTGTTTTGTTGGAAGGGAAACAGATGAATGTCTTTTAGGTATCATTAATGGTTTAATAATATTTCTATATTTGTATGATGTGCTTCCTTTAATTTGTCCTGTTGGACTATTATCACGACGGGCTGCATTTGTTATATTTAAAATTTGTTTATAATTATTACTATCTTCTTGAGTATATACATTATTAGGCTGTTTTTTAAAAACAAGTTCGTATAAACCTTGAGTTCCTGGGAATATATTTTTATCAACTCTTATATTTTGATTTTCAAAAGTAATTACTTTGTTACCCATTTTAAAAATTTCTCCCTTACCCCTATTTTTATTATATGTAATACCGTATATATCATCTATATCCTTAGATTTTCTTTTAACGTCATTAATATATTTCTCAAGAGTAATATCCAAATTTGTTTCAGATTTTATATTTTCACTTGTAGTATAATATGGATTTAACAAAGATTTATTATGTTCTTCATATTCTTTATCCATCTCCTGTTCATCCTCTTCCTCCTCCTCATCTTCCTCTGTTTTAACAGCATTTTTTTTTTCATCACGTATGTTTTGTAAATTTTCAGTAATTTCTTTTAGTTTTTTAGTTATAGGGTTATATGATTTTTCTAAATTAATCTCTGTTTCTACTTCACCACTTTTTAATAATTTCAGTTTTCGTCTAACATTTCGTCTAGCTTCTATTAATTGTTTTTTTAAATTTTTATCTATATTCATTTTGTAAATAGGTTTTAATACTGGTAATTAACCTTAAACAGCTTAGAAACAGCTTGTAAACAGGTCTGTATACTGGTCGGTATACTGGTCGGTATACTGGTCGGTATACTGGTCGGTATACTGGTCAGTATACTGGTCTGTTTTATATATTTATATAATGATCGAAACCTTTACGACAACGACCTTTATTTATATCACATTCTTTATTTATAACTATAAATCCGTAATTATTATGCCAGCACATTGCACACATATACGAGGTGTGTTCAAAAAATATCGCGAATTTTGTGTTTTTTCAAAAATTATTTATTTATTCATGAATATCTATTTTGTCCCCTTCAAAGTAATCCCCATGAGATATTATACACTTGTGCCAACGGTTTTTCCAATCTTCAAAGCACTTCAAAAAATCATTTTTTTTATCTTGTTCAGCTCCTCCTTCGATGCCGTCTTTATCTCGTCAAGCGTAGCGTAACGTCGTCCTTTCATGGGCCTCTTCAGTTTAGGGAACAAGAAAAAGTCACAGGGGGCCAGATCTGGGGAATACGGTGGCTGCTGCATCATTAGTGTGTTGTTTTTGGCTAAAAAGTCACGCACAAGCAACGATGTGTGAGCAGAAGCGTTATCGTGGTGCAAAAGCCAATTTTTGTTCTTCCACAAATCCGGGCGTTTCTGGCGGATTGCTTCGCGCAAATTGCGCATAACTTGCAGGTAATATTCCTTATTGACCGTTCTACCCTGTGGCAAGAACTCATGATGCACCACGCCCCTGAAATCGAAGAAAACTGTCAGCAAAACTTTCACATTCGACCGAACTTGGCGCGCTTTTTTCGGTCTTGGTTCGTGCGGCAGCTTCCATTGAGATGATTGAGCTTTGGTTTCCACGTCATAACCATAAACCCACGATTCGTCACCAGTTATGACCCTCTGGAGCAAATTTGGGTCGTCGCGGACAGAGTCCAACATCTCATTAGCAATGTTCATGCGATGCTGTTTTTGGTCGCAATTGAGCAATTTTGGTACAAATTTCGCGGCGACCCGTCTCATGTCCAAATCATTGATAAAAATCGAATGGCACGAGCCAATGGATATGTTTAGGTCCTCAGCAACTTCTCTAACGGTGATTCGACGATTGACCAATATCATTTTCTCCACTTGATTAATTTTTTCGTCTGTTGTTGAAGTGCTCGGGCGTCCGGCACGCTTTTCGTCGTTCACATCTTCTCGGCCTTCTGAGAACATTTTGTACCACCGATAAACGTTGCTTTGGTCCAAGGTAGCTTCTCCGTATGCCACAGTCAACATTCGGAATGCATCCGCGCACTTAATTTCGTTTTTCACACAAAATTTGATACAGGTTCTTTGTTCCATTTTTTTGAATAGGTAAAAATCGAAGACGATCCAAAACACGTGCAAGCAAAGCAGCTGTCAACAATTAAGTGAACATTCAAAATGGCCGAGCTTGTCGACATAAGTGAGAGACATGAGTACCAACGTAAAGCCACAAAAAGATCGAAATTCGAATATACGTAACCCGCGAAAATTCAAAATTCGCGATATTTTTTGAACACACCTCGTATTTAAATTTATCAAAAATCATGTCAGTGATCATTATATATATATATATATATATATATATATATATATATATATATGTTTTAAATTCAAATCATCTTGTTTCAATAATATTAACATATTCGCATTATCACGGATTAAATGTTTTGGCATACGTGTATATGTTTGACATAAATAAAAACAATCAACTAGTTTATGACGTCCCATAGAGAAATAATCTCTAATAATATCTTGTTTTTCACACGCAATATCATCGAATATAAAAACAGAATTATAATCTGCCTCACTAGATTTTATTATATTTTCGCTACTATCATAAGCATGGTATTATTATGGTTTTAAAAGGTTTAAATAGTGCTTCTAAATATAAATATTTCGGTTGATAAAGAGAATTTGAATATATATAAATATTTTCAAAGTGTAATCCATTTGGGTGTTCTAGAAGTGCAATTATAACATTTGTTTTTCCACAACAGGAAGGACCGCTAATAAGACAACGAATTGTTGTTGGAAGTAACACACCATGACGTGGTTTTTCTTTTTTCTTTTTTAAATCATAATTTTTCACAGTAAGCGTATCTTTTTGCTTTAATACTTTCATTGTAACTAAGCATATAATATATAAATACATACTACTTTTTATACAAAATATATTTCAGTTGACTACGATTCTCGAATGATTAAACACTTGAAAAAATATAATCAAAAATTAACTTATGGAGGTAGTGTATGGGTAAAACATATTTTAGAAGACGGTTACACTAAGCCATATTATTTATTAGATTGGGTGCATTTATTAAATGATAGTTTCAAACATTTAGCAGCTGTATATCGCAAACCTAACAGTAACATAGTATTAATAAATAATAATAAATTTTATGATATTAAGTGGCCCTTGTTGACAATATTACAAATTACAGATGGAAGTTCTGTTTCAAAGGAGATTAAAAATATTACTGCAGCAGTTCATACAAATTTAGGTCAAACTTATATATTTTTTAATAATATTCATGTAATACAGCTAGACGAGTGTAGTAATTCAATTATAAATCGTGGAACAATAAATTCAATGTTTCCAGGTATCCCACCAAATATAGATGGGGTTTTTCAATATATAAATGGATATTTGTACTTTTTAAAAAATAATATAATATATGAATACAGTGAATATTTAAAAACTGTTACAAAGGCACTACCATTTAATTTATCTTTTTTTAATATACATTGACCAAATGAATCTATTTTAAAACAATTGAAAAATCTATTATCAAAATATTTTTCAAGTAAACATTAGCGTTTTATCACATTGAGATAACACAACAGTATAAATACCGCAGTGAAGAGTTATATACGTACTAGTAATACAGCACAACACACAAGCAGCAACATGTCCTACGCTGAAATCAACAAGTTAGCTGCAGTAATGCCGATTCGAAGACTAAGATCCTTGGAGGTATGCACACCTTACAAAGTCAATAACGTGAAGAGAGCTACCACTAAATTTGGGGAGAGGGTGTTAGTCGAGCTGGAAGGGTTCAGGGTATACCTAGGGGAGAGGTATAACACCCTAACCGAAGAACAAATATCGATGATGAATACGGATGCTGCAGCCAACATCCTGTATATGGAATGCGAGGGAGCTGATGGACAAGCTGTTAAAATACAGTTTAAGATTATAAATGCTGTTAGTAGCACAAATTAAAATGTATTAATGGTATGTTGTAAATAAAACACTTTTATTGATAATAGTTTTTTATTATAGAAAACCTTATTTCATTACATATTACATTGAGAACAATCTTTTATTAGAGTATAGTCCGTAATCCAACTATCTTCTTCTTCCAAATGTCTGTGAATTCTACATCTTCGGTAAGTTTGGAAAATTTTATTATTTTGTCATTGTATTGGAAACCTATCCCAGTTAGAATCTATTTCTGTTGATGCATACACCATTATCAATTCCATTGGTAATAATTCTATATCTTCATTACACATATTATACAAAACTTGATATGTGTTATAAAATGTTTTTATAGCATTGTATATATTAAATCTTAAACGGTACAATGCTGCTAAGTTCATAACATTTTGTGTAACACAGTTTGTAGTATTGTACTGATATCTTATTTTTTCTTCTTCTGGTTGTAGTAGTAACGGTTCCAAATTTATAATATTACAATTTAAAATATTTTCTAACCGAAATTTGCACTTTTCACCCCACACGTAAACACGTGAACATTCAAAACTGTCGATTATACTTTGCAGAAATTCTTGACGTTTAGAAAATATAATATCCCCAGAGCTCCATTGGATGTTATGGATATTATTCGCTTCTTGATGTTGAATTTGTTTTTTGCTTGCATCACTTAATAAGGAATATGCAAAGGGTTGTTTAAAAATTTCGCATTTACATTCGTTTGTGTCTAACTTTAACACTGCAAATTCTTTACAAATAAAACGATTTCTTTTACCAAAGGTAAAACCTTTCAAATCTATAATTACAGATATAGATGTAATAGTGCTCATTTTATCGAATTATGTTTCTGGAATAAAGTATGGAAAAACACTACATTATTCCAAAATATCAAAGCAGTATTTATACTCAACCGTTATCAATACTTAAACTACTCCTAAGCGATTTCATTTTTATTAACCCAACTATTATGAGTATTGTCAAATCCTAACCATTTTACAAACATTTTATTATTTTTCTTTTTTAAAATTTTTTCAACTAAATAAACATTTGGGTGTTTTACTTTTTGTAATTCCTGTTCATAAAATGCGCCATCAATTAACTGACCAAATTTATCTTGTAATATGTACGTAATTGGATTTGTTAATTTCACCTTTTTTATAATAAATATTTCATTAGACCAATTTGGCATATAACCTTTATCAAAAATTCCTCGATATTTACTAATGCGAACGTTATCATTAATTTGAAATTTTTGCTTTTTATTTGGAACTATTTTAATATTATTGTATACTGTGTTTAATATTTTTTTTTCATTATTACGAGTTACATTAATTGGTTTCATATTAATTGTTCTATGTTTTTTATTATTATATTCTGAAATAACAATTGGTAATAATTTCAGCCATTTATAAGAACCTTGCAAGCTAAATTTTTTATACATTATATTTTTTAATGTACGGTTTACACGTTCAACAATAGAAGCTTTTGGTGTTTGTTTTGCAAAATAATGATTTATACTATATTTTTCTGTTAATTGTTTAAATTTATTATTTTTAAATTCTTTCCCCAAATCTGTGTGTAAATTTTTTGGAATACGATTGCTTAATTTGAAAATTTTCTGCATTGCATTTGCTACTTCAATTGCAGATTTGTTTTTTACCGGTTCTGCCCAAACATATTTTGAAAATATGTCAATTACCACAAGAATGTAATTATAATTTTTGTTTAATTTAGCATGAGCGTTCATTTCAACTAAATCAGCTTCAAAAGTCTCATCTAATCCTTTTATAATTACACGTCTTCTTTTAAAATTTTTTCTTGCTGGTTTATGAAGCTCGTTGACTATATCTTGTTTTATTTGTGACATGTTAACTATTCATTTATATCATGAATTTTTAATTCTTTATATATGAGTGATATATCGTTTTTTATAGTATTTATTATTGTATTGGTTTTTTTCAATTTTTCATTAATAATTTTTTTACTTTCATTAGCAATAATATCTTTTTGTTTTTCAAGAATAATATTTATCCGTTCTTCTAAATATTTCTTATTTACTGCATGCAAATCTGATATAGGAGTATCAACTTCAATTAAACTCTTATCACTATCTTCACTGTCACTGCTATTATAATGTTTTCGTTTTTTATTTAAATAAAAAGATTGTGAGCTGTGATGTCCAAACTTGTCAATAGACATTTTACTACTAATATTATTCGATAATGTTAGCCTCTTTTAATTCGCTAATTATAGAAATAATTTCGTTATCAAGATTATTATTACCAGCGTTCTTAGATGCTATTAATTTTTTTAATTTTTCAACTAATTCGTTAGGATTATCCCAATATTCATATTCTATCCGTTTTTTATTATAATTTTTAAGCAATAGATCTACACCAGAACCAGTTTTTTTATGTGATAAATTTGCAGCTTGTTTTGTTGGAAGGGAAACAGATGAATGTCTTTTAGGTATCATTAATGGTTTAATAATATTTCTATATTTGTATGATGTGCTTCCTTTAATTTGTCCTGTTGGACTATTATCACGACGGGCTGCATTTGTTATATTTAAAATTTGTTTATAATTATTACTATCTTCTTGAGTATATACATTATTAGGCTGTTTTTTAAAAACAAGTTCGTATAAACCTTGAGTTCCTGGGAATATATTTTTATCAACTCTTATATTTTGATTTTCAAAAGTAATTACTTTATTACCCATTTTAAAAATTTCTCCCTTACCCCTATTTTTATTATATGTAATACCGTATATATCATCTATATACTTAGATTTTCTTTTAACGTCATCAATATATTTCTCAAGAGTAATATCCAAATTTGTTTCAGATTTTATATTTTCACTTGTAGTATAATATGGATTTAACAAAGATTTATTATGTTCTTCATATTCTTTATCCATCTCCTGTTCATCCTCTTCCTCCTCCTCCTCATCTTCCTCTGCCTCTGTTTTAACAGTAATTTTTTTTTTTTCATCACGTATGTTTTGTAAATTTTCAGTAATTTCTTTTAGTTTTTTAGTTATAGGGTTATATGATTTTTCTAAATTAATCTCTGTTTCTACTTCACCACTTTTTAATAATTTCAGTTTTCGTCTAACATTTCGTCTAGCTTCTATTAATTGTTTTTTTAAATTTTTATCTATATTCATTTTGTAAATAGGTTTTAATACTGGTAATTAACCTTAAACAGCTTACAAACAGCTTGTAAACAGGTCTGTATACTGGTCGGTATACTGGTCGGTATACTGGTCGGTATACTGGTCGGTATACTGGTCGGTATACTGGTCAGTATACTGGTCTGTTTTATATATTTATATAATGATCGAAACCTTTACGATAACGACCTTTATTTATATCACATTCTTTATTTATAACTATAAATCCGTAACTATTATGCCAGCACATTACACACATATATTTAAATTTATCAAAAGTCATGTCAGTTCCCACGTGATCATTATATATATGTTTTAAATTCAAATCATCTTGTTTGAATAATATTAACATATTCGCATTATCAAGGATTAAATGTTTTGGCATACGTGTATATGTTTGACATAAATAAAAACAATCAACTAGTTTATGACGTCCCATAGAGAAATAATCTCTAATAATATCTTGTTTTTCACACGCAATATTATCGAATATAAAAACAGAATTATACTTTGCCTCACTAGGTTTTATTATATTTTCGCTACTATCATAAGCATGGTATCCAATAGTTTTAAAAGGTTTAAATAGTGCTTCTAAATATAAATATTTCGGTTGATAAAGAGAATTTGAATATATATAAATATTTTGAAAGTGTAATCCATTTGGGTGTTCTAGAAGTGCAATTATAACATTTGTTTTTCCACAACCGGAAGGACCGCTAATAAGACAACGAATTGTTGTTGGAAGTAACACACCATGACGTGGTTTTTCTTTTTTCTTTTTTAAATCATAATTTTTCACAGTAAGCGTATCTTTTTGCTTTAATACTTTCATTGTAACTAAGCATATAATATATAAATACTACTTTTTATACAAAATATATTTCAGTTGACTACGATACTCGAATGATTAAACACTTGAAAAAATATAATCAAAAATTAACTTATGGAGGTAGTTTATTAAACACATCTATTAATAAACTTCCAATTGAACTTCATATACCTGGATATAATTATTGCGGTCCGGGGACAAAATTACAAAAACGACTTGCACGTGGTGATAAGGGTGTTAATTTATTAGACGAAGCTTGTAAGGTTCATGATATTGCATATTCCAAGAGTGAAAATTTAGAAGATCGTCATAAAGCTGATACAATATTAGCTGATAAAGCATCTAAACGATTTCATTCCAAGGACGCTTCTATAAAAGAAAAAATAGCTGCTCTTGGTGTCACAGGAGCAATGAAAGCAAAAATTAAATTAGGTGCTGGAAATAAAATGAAAAATCAACGAAAACGTGTTAAAAAAATAACATAAAACATAAACATGTTAAAAAAATAAATAAACGTAAAAATATGCTTAATTTCAACAATGAAATTAAACGTGTTCGTTCTACATTACAAAACAATAATTCTGATAAAAAAAATATTCTCATTGCTTTAAAAGAATTTAAAAAAAATAAAAAAATACTACGTAAACCTAGAGTAATATCAATACCAAAAAAAGGTGGTATACTACCTCTTATACCAATATTTGCAGGGTTAAGCCCATTAGGAACATTAGCTGGGGGTGCTGCTGGCATCGCAAAAGCTGTGAATGATGCAAAATCCGCAAATAAACAACTAATAGAAAATCAACGTCATAATAAAACAATGGAAGCTATTGCTTTAGGAAAAGGATTATATTTACAACCTTATAAGAAAGGATTAGGTTTATACTTACCAAAATTATCACAATTTTTATCTACAAAACAAACAAAAAACTATTAAAAAAGCTACCAAAACGTGCCTTAACTAATATCGAATTATTGAAATATTCAAAAATTTTAAAAATATCTAATTTCAGAGGAGTTTTTATGAGAAACAATTTACCTAAACATACTAATTTTACTGAATGTGGAATAATTAATTTAGATGATTATAATAATCCAGGTACACATTGGGTTGCATATAAAAAACATGGTAGAAATGTGATATATTTTGATAGTTTTGGTAATTTAAAACCTCCAATAGAAGTAATTAAATATTTTGGTAGCTGTAATATTAAATATAATTATAATCAATATCAATTGTTTAACACTAATAATTGTGGACATCTTTGTTTACAATTTCTATGTAATATAAATTCTTTATAAATAAATAATTTAGTGTTAACCAAACAACAATGTCGTACACATTTACCTTTTCTCAAAATAGTTCTCAATTATCAACTACTATATATCCATCTATTCAACTTGATCCTAAGAGTGAATACGTGATAGGGCTTATCAATTTTGAATCTTTTAATTCAATTCCAAACATTGATGAAAGAAATAATAAATTTTATGTTGGTGAATACTCTATTACAATACCAGATGGATCGTATGAGCTTGAAAATATGTTTTTAAAGAAAAAAATGAAAAGTTTAACAAGTGGTGGAAATATAAAATCAAATATATCAATCAAAGCAAATAATAATACTTTAAAATGTGAAATGATATCTAATTGGGAAATAGATTTTACTAAGCCGAATACAATCAGAGAATTATTAGGATTTGAAAAGAAAAAATATGAAGCTAAAAAATATCATATCTCGGAAAATCCTATAAATATAATTAAAGTTAATGCTATTTGTATAGAATGTAACATAGTAACAGGTTCATATGATAATTCGAAACAAGTTCATAGAATTCACGAGTTTTTTCCAAATGTTCCATCTGGATTTAGAATTATTGAAAATTCATTAAATGTTATCTATTTACCTGTTAATACTAACGTAATTGATACGATAACACTTAAAATAATTGATCAGAATGGTGAGTTAGTCAATTTCAGAGGAGAAGTTATCACGGTAAGACTACATTTAAAAAAAATTTAGTACAATATGGGAATAGTATATAATAACAAGAACTCGCATACTAAATCATATATAAAGAAAAAATATAGTAATACAAAACTTAGTTTGCGCCAAATATCCCAACAACTAACAAGTGAAAATAAAAACTACTTGAAAACTCTTGGTTTTAAAGTATTATCAGAAAATAAATATTTAAAAGATGAGTGTGAGTGAACAAATTTTAAATGTGCAGGAACGTATATATTTAGATGAAAGCATACAAAGTGCTGAAACGCATACTTATCAGCCATATGCATCTACATTATTAAACAACAATGATGAAATTAGAATAGCAATACAAAGACAAGATTTATATACACTACCATCGAACAGTTACATTTATGTTGAAGGACAATTATTAGATCATGAAGATAAACCTGCACCTCATGCCAAATTCATAAATAATGGAATTATGCACCTATTTGATGAAATTCGTTATGAAATTGGTGGAATTACCATAGAACGTATACGTTATCCTGGAATTACAACAACATTTAAAGGTTATTGTTCTTATTCTCCGAATGAATCTATTGCTTTACAAAATGCTTGTTGGAATCCATTAAATAGTGATAAAATGCTCGATGATAAAGGAAATTTTAGTTTTTGCATACCACTTCGAATGATATTAGGTTTTGCAGAAGATTATAAAAAAATAATTCTTAATTTACGTCAAGATTTAGTATTTTTACGTAGCAGTGCTGATAATAATGCTATAATTTCAGAGACAAGTACAGACAAGTTGAAAATAAATCTTACAAAATTACAATGGCATGTACCACATATAACAGTTGCAGATCGAGAAAAATTGAGATTATTAAAATATTTAGGTGGTGATACTGAACTACTTATTCCATTCCGAAGTTGGGACTTACAGGAATACCCCGTATTACCGAAAACTCAACATCACACTTGGATTGTAAAAACCTCTACACAACTGGAAAAACCAAGATTTATTATTTTCGGATTCCAAACAGATCGTAAAAATAATATTATAAAAAATATGAGTTTATTTGACCATTGTAATTTAAGTAATTTTAAGGTAGAGTTGAATTCAGAAGTTTTTCCTTATGATAATTTGAATTTAAATTTTAATAATAACCATTGGTCTATTTTATATAACATGTATATTCACTTTCAATCAGCTTATTATCAAAAAAATATTGAACCTCTTTTCAACCCATTAAAATTTAAAGCTAATTGTCCTATTGTAGTAATAAATACACAACATCAAAATGAATCTTTAAAATCTGGTCCAGTTGATTTAATATTGAATTTTGAAACAAGTGCAAATATTCCTGCAAACACTAGTGCGTACTGTTTAATAATATATGATAAGATTATCAAATATACACCTCTAACAAATAGTGTACGATTAATGTAATTATATGGATATGAAAATAAAAAAATACATAATATTTATATACAAAATAGTTTATTTATTATTATTGTTACAAAATATTCCTTATTTTAATTATTATGTTTTATTATAGGTAGTGTGTGTAGGTAGATAATAGGATGCGTCTTCTTCTTCTTTCATTCTTCATTTTACTTTTTTTGATCTGATAAAATAATAGAGTTTGTTAGTATTTTTATTTGTTTATCATAAATATTTTCTTCTCGTATTAAATTTTCTTTGCAAAATAATTGAACATTTTTCAGTTTTGCAATTTCTTTTAAACATTCATTTTTTCTACAATAAGATGGTGATATATGAGTACCATATATTTCACGATCAATAATTCGCTTTGGAATTGATTGCGTTTTATAAGTAATATTAAAACTTTGCATTACTTACTAATTTGTAAACCTCCTTGACGTGTAGTTATCTTTACTAATTTGTAAACCTCCTTGACGTGTAAGTTTTATAATTTTCTCGACATTCCAAACACTTTCCTACAGATGAGGGTGGACCATCTATATGAGTTTCATGTGTTGGTAAATTATAATGTTCTACACACAGTAATTTTGATATAACATCTGGATGCAACTTATATTTTAGAGGAAGTTTTTTCCACATATTTTCAATATTAATATTTTTTATATGTATTATATTAAGTAAATCTTCTTCAGAAATTTTATTACACACATATGCAATAGGTGCAAAATTTTCAATTATATGAATTAGATTTCTACTATCAACATTATTTGTTTCTATTATCATCTTATAATAATTGTTTTCTTCTTCTGATAACACCTTTAAATTAAAAGCAATAGATAACAAATTTCTAGCAAGAATTTTTCTTTCCATTTTTAGTTTTAAATATGTATGTGTGTACAAACAAAATAATGTTTATTTTCTCAATGCATTATTATATATACGTACCCCACTATTGCTTGTTTTGAAATAATAAACAAAATTTAAATTCAAATATGCTTTTATTTTTATTACAACATATATACCTAAATTACATATACAACATTATTAATTTTCTTCTTCTTCATTATCAGTAAGTGGTGGTGTCATATCAAAGTCATTGTTATCATAGTATTTCATAACATGCGAGCAATTTATACAATCTTTATGAGTTCCAGTCAAACGGCATAACACTACACATTCATTATAAATATATGGTAGATCTTCTTCGTGAACAAAATGATTATACGATTTATATCGGAATGTATTCAATATCCAATTTCTATAAGATGATAGTCTGTCTAGATGCCATGGTTGTGGTAAAATTTTAAAAACATCATCTAAATAATCACAATGTACCAGTTTTATATTGATAATAAAGTAGATCAGTTTTAGGTCTTATATAATCTAATTTAAATTTGTACACTTGTCCTCGATAAAAGTCGATGTAGAATTTTAAAAAATCACATGTCCCATTTTCATCTTCAATACGCAAATCAATTAGTCCATTATAAATTGGAGCTTTATATTTTAAACGAAGAACAATTGTAGTATCTCTAGTTGTAAATATTACTTTATCATTATTTACATATATTCCAGAAATATTTTCAAAAATCAATTTTTTTATATCAGCACTATTCTTAATAGTACAAATATACAAAAACATTTTAGCAAACAAAATAATTTTAATATCTCTCGCAAAGTAATACATTATATATATATATATATATATATATATATATATATATATACATACCCCCACTAATTCTTATTTAATTCCACCAATAATTGTGAACTTATGTTTGATAAGGTACTTGCGACAACATTTGGATAATATATTAAAATTTCTCTAATAGCTATATTATTCACATTGTCCGAATTATTAATTACATTATAAATATTTGTATAAATATCACTTCCAGTAGTTGCAATAGCTTGTTTCAAAATATTATTATAATAATTATATAAATTTAATGAAATTAAATAATTTATTATTTTATTAATAATATTTGATAATTGAAACAAATTATTAATGCAATTATAACCTAAGTAAATTTCATTATTTTTTGATTCAATTATAACAATTTTATTATTTTCTATATTATCAAAAAATAATTTGTGGTCGTTAAAATTATACGATTCTAAATTTGAAGTACCATTTAAATGGGATACAATCAAGTTATAGCATAAAAGAAATTCATTCCATTCTTTTAAGTTAAAACAAATTTTTTTCCCCAGTTTTTCATTACACAAATTTATAATAATTTCAAAATTTTGCATTGGGTTAATACCAACATATATTGTTATATTATTACTTAAAAAATATCTATACTCTACAATTAACTTATTATTATAATTGTATGATGAATAATGTTGATTAGGATTTTGCACATTTTGCGTTTGCGTTTGTACAGATTTTGTATTTTCCTCCTTTTCCTCATTTTCACAACTCATCATAGTCGTTGTCGTTGTAGTCATCCTCCCAACATTATTTAACATTAATAGCTCATCATTTTCTGCTACCACCGTGTTATTAACAGAAGTAGTAGTAGTCTCATAAGTATTATCATAATCACGTAAATCTTTTGTAAATTGCTTTCTTGGTGTTGGTGGTAACATTTTTGAACGTTGTAACGATATATTCGAGCATCTAGGCGTCTAAAAGTTATATTAATGAATTTATAAATAAATAAATGATAACTTTATTTACCTTCATTTTGTATTTGCACTAACATATATCATTAACACGACAAGTATAAAATGATACTACTAAATATTTTTGAAAATCTTAAAATTTATATAGAATAGCACAGGCAAAGATCACGTGAACATACAGGACAGGCGAAGATCATGTGAACATAAAATTTCAAAAATTGCATCAGCCAACATTCAAAGTTCTTATGAAATTTTAGTGATAACCTTTATCCTTAACATAACAAGTATAAAATGATACTACTAAAAATTTGAAAAATCTTAAAATTTATGTATAGAATAGCACATGCAAAGATCGTGTGAACATAAAATTTCAATAAATTGCATCAGCTAACATTCAAAATTCTTATAAAAATTAATGATAACCTTCCTTTATCCTTAAAACGCTGCTCATCTAATAAAATTATGGTTATAAATCTGAATCAGAATGATGATGTAAAACATGAATATTAATAAAATATTTTATTTTACTACTTACTATTTATGAGGAAGAACAATTGCACCATTAACCATGTTCATTGCATTATTATAATATCTCCAATATTTAATTTGTAGCATTTCGTTGCATATAGTACATCTTTTATATTTATTACTTGGTAATTTAGATTTCGAACGTTCATCATAGATATAACATGAATGACATTCATGTCTAATAATATACCAATCTTTAGACTTTAATGGCATTACTTTAAATTCTTAAAATTTACATGCAATTTCGATGAATTACAATTCATACATTACTGCACAAAATGTAGAAATGATTTGCGCTATATATATGTTTCAAAATCCGTGTACAGTATTCACCGTCGTCGTCGTCGTCGATAACCTTTAACCTCCACCACATGCTAGTCAGCCACATGCTAACATGTACAAATAGTAGTTCAAAATGTGACCACCGTTATCAAATAGATGGCGATGCTAGTAGCGAGCGCTATCAAGTGCATTGCGGTTGCGTCTTTCTTAAAACTAGCTAACAACCCCCGCACAAGAACAACCCCCGCAAAAGAACTACCCCGCACAAGAACTACCTCGCACAAGAACTACCCCAGTGACAAAAACTACCCCCAAAGCCAAAAAAAGCCATCCGAAGCGAAAAACATTCAAGGTCATCGTCCAAACCGGATGAACAGGGTACAAAGTTCAAGGTGAGCCAGAACATACATAGCTGTACTACTTTTAACGCTAAATAAATTAAATTAATTTTAAATATCACATCATCCATGAACTAGAAACAACCAAATCTCAAACAGTAAACACTTATTTAATAAAATATTTTAAACGCCCGCCATTTTATTTTTTAGTAACATAACATACTACTTATTTACCACCATTGTAAACAAAATTTTGTGTACTTTTCAAAAATATAAAACAAAGTATTATGTGCCATTTGAAATATCAAAGTTGATATCAGATACTCCGGAACCGGAAGTAATAGAATACTTTTAACTACTGCATCTTATAGCCCATGTTATCTATAGTAAATTAACTTATAAGAAGATACTCGCTATCTCCCTTAATAACGGAGATAATAGCTGGTTCATTCTCGCATGATCACCCTGTATAATGCAATTTTCCATTTAGTTCATTTCAATATCCCTGGAGAAATAATGTATGGATATTTTTGCAATAATATTATTATTGCATTGTGGTATTGACAAATATTTTTTTTGAACCAAAACTAGATCCCCTATTCAACTAGCATATGAACATCAGAATGTTTTCCCTAATCCTCTTATTTCAAATTTCGCCATCAGATGTCAGCTACTTTGTTGGCTCATGCCAATAGGGCACGAGAGCAGCACCGTCGACCTGTATCCAGTCATCTCATCTCACTTCACACTATTCCAGGCGGAAGAGAAAAAATGGCGGAAATTTAAATCGACGTCATTGGCAGGTTTTGTATTCATTCCATTCTGCGATCTCTATGTGTGGTTTATCCATTGCGCTGTTTTAGTGTTTCTGGTGTCAGTATTTGCTATTGTTGATTTTGTTATCGTTGTTGAGTTGAGCCAGTGCCGTCGATTTAAATTTCCGCCACTTTTTCTCTTCCGCCTGGCTTGGTGTGAAATAAGGCAATCATGGAATAGTGTGAAATGAGACACTCATAGAATGGTGTAAAATGAAATAAGATGGACAAGATCGGCATTCGAAAACAAATTATATTAGTAAGTTTTAAATGATTTATTAAACGTAAAATAGTATAACAATGTCAGTGACCATTAAATCTCGCTTTCAATTTATAAATACAACTTGTTTTCGCTGAAAGAGTATATTTTGACTTTTATTTAAATATCCGCCACTGGAATGGTGAGAAATGAGATGAGATATAAATTTCACTTGCAAAAAGTACTAATTTTTTATCTTAATCATTATTTAATAACACATATTTTAAATGCACATTTCATATTTTTTTGTTATTGTGTAGGCCCATTCAACATTATTTTGAAATTATTTCGAAAAAAGGATTGGTAATTATCAATAAACAATATTAAATGATTATTACAGTATTATGTACAATAATTCATTACTTTCTTTAAATTTCTATATTTATTTATTTTATTTTAAATATTAAATGTGACTTTAAAACACTATTTTCTTGCGTGATGAGCATGCTCACCAAGTGTCCTGTAACGGCTGTGTGCGATGCAAGATATATCTCTATTACGATTTGTTGAACGTGTTTCCAGTACATTGGGGAGATACGAGATCAGCGGTATATTACTAATAGGTATATGGTATTTGAAGTCGCCAACAAAGTAGCTGACATCTGGTGGAAAAAAAATAGTAGGTAAAACATTGTAGCTGTCGCATATTCATCGACCTTATACACTACGGTATAAGGTCGATGCGTAAAAGAATAGGCAAGTAAATATTTTCTTCAAAATTTAACTAGTATAATTTTTTTATACCACTATATAGTAAATATTTAAGTTCTGAAATAACCCTACATTATTTCTCAAAAGACAGATGTTTTGAAAAACATGTGGACAATAATTTTAAATATTATGACGAAAATTTCGCCATTCATGAACATTTGTTTCCATCATTTCGTAGAATAATGTTAGTTGATCTAAGTATTCTGTAGTGCAAATTATAACTAAAAATATTAATAATATTCTTGAAGATGGTAATAGGAGAAGATACTAAATTAATATCATTCAACGATAAAACAAAATCAATATTTTTATATCTAAAAGGGTGCTTACAAAAATTAATGTTTTTGTTATTTAAATTAAAACAAACATTTTATAAATATTTTTCATAATTTATTTTAAATATATATATATATATATATATATATATATATATATATATATATATATATATTGTTGGGGCGTTGAGTAGCTGGTTCAGCTGTCTCAGCACTTTAGGTTGATGTATAAAGATGCGGCCTGACTAAAGCTGACTTCTGGAGGATGACTCGAAGGACCAGCGTTGCGTTGAAGTCAAAATCCCTAATCAGGTGTTAGCGATGACCTAAAGTATGCCTCGTAAGCGAAAGAACTGTAGTTGGTCGGCTGGTTGATTGACGTGTTGGTTATTTGGAATGATTATTGCGAGCGTAGCGATATTCCAAAGATGTCGGTCCGTATACCAGTGTATTCAAAGCGAAATAGAAACGAGAATACAAGTAGGACTGGATACAACTCTTAAGAATTATAGGATAACTGGTAAAAATGGATAACAAATGTTGATTAGGATAGCGAAGCTAATGAAGTTCTTATTCCTAAGAACGGCTAAAGATAAGGCAAATAAGTAGACAGCGAATACAAATATACCAGCAAGCAGCGCAAGATGTCCAGTAGAAGTTCGGTGCTATAAATGCTGTAAATTTGTACAAAATGGGGACAAAATAAAAGGATACTTTATTTAACATAAGTATATGTGTAACAAATCATGTGCAGCTAAATATTAAATGCAATAAAAAATTGTACCGAAGAGTAAATAATGAGTATAAGTTGCGTAAAATTCAACAAACAAAGTCGTAAAATAAGTAGGCAAAAATAGCGAAAATACAAACAGAATAAAGAACGAATAATAATAAAACAAAGCGAATATGAACTTTAAACTAAGCTAAACAATCTTAGCGCTTGTAAAAGGAATTAGAGCATTAATAAAAGCAAAGAAAAACGTGTCAAATGTAGTCAAATTAATTTGAACTACATGCGATCAAATGCAAATGAAATATGCAACAAATGTGCAAAACTGTACAATGTTGCAATTAAATAACATTTGATAATGAAAAAAGCTATATGTAGCGTAAAACAAAATAGTAAATGTAGCGCAAGTCTAAAGTGCTCAACAATGTAAAAATGTAAATAGTAAATGAGCGATCTCCTCAGCGGACAGACAGCGAATACAATAGGAAGTTCACAGATTGCATGCGTAAAGACAAGACAGGAATTGACGTCATTACGCTAAGCAAAGTCGCATGAAATAAAATTGTAAAAACATGATAGTGCGCTTGAATGGCACTAGATGGCATATGCGGTCTGAACATATATATTAAATTAATAACTTTTACAGTACAGTGCTGATTTTCAGACCCTTGTACTAATAAACAATTTAAATTGGTATTTAAATAACAAATAACATTTATGCAATCTGTCTATTGATTTCAGTAATAAAGAAATTGATTTAACGTTTAACTAGTAACTTGGTTTGTTTTTGAAAAGAACTAGCAACTATAGCAATTACAATATTATTTGCCTTTACATATGACCTAATACTACCATATAGAACATAGGTTTCCTACTGATTTTGTCAAAAAAATAAATGGTCACTCTATCATACATATGTTAATGTAACATTGTAAAGTCTATTTTTAACATTAAAACTAATAAAACAGAAAATATTAAATATACCATTTTTTTTAATTAAGAACATTAGAGTAATTTTAGGTGGTACAATGATTGATTTCCAAAAAACTAATAGTTTAATTTGGAGAATAAATTCAACCATAGGTCACACAGGAGCATTTAAATAAATTCTATTTATTGTTTTTACTTAACATAATAAGGTGACCAGGGAATTGCAAAAAACTAATTTCCCATGTTAATCTCCTATGTACACCTTTAAGACAGACATACGGTATATATCTCCCAATGTAAGAAACATATTCTATATACTACATCTCACTACACTTTACGTAAATAATATTGAATTGATAAATAAACTCTATAAAGTAATGCTGTGAGATGCAGTAAAATCCAGAATTTTTCCTACCAGTCGCATTTTAGTGCTGCCATCTGTTATTAGTGGCGACTCCCAATGCCATGGATATTATCCGGAGATTGTGGTTTGAACATGGTGGTTCACCAGCTCACAACAATCTTCGGATTAGGAATTATTTAAATGAAGAATTTCCTAATAGATGGATCGGAAGAGGTGGTCCAAGAAAGTAGTCCGCTAGATCTCCGGATCTTACAAAATTAGATTAGAATTCGGAACTGTTTTAAAACTGTCGACGCAAATATCTGGGAAGAGTAAATTACTCATTTATAAACATGTTTCCGTGAGAATGGCGGTTACATTAAAAATCTTTTGTAATTTAATTTGTAGACGGGGGTACCCTTAATAACATATGAAGATAATACAAAAACACATGAATTATAAAATATAAGGGTTTCTATTTAAAAATAAATTGATTTGCTTTGTTAAAAATTCTGTTTAATTTTATAAAAAGAGTGAGAACATCAGACAAAGTTACAGTTGTACAGAAAAAAATTCTTAATTTTTACTATTAAAATAACTTCAGTGTGTCTCTATAAAGCAATGCGCGTATTTGGTCTTTTTAAAAGAATAAACGGAATAAATTGGTAACGCCGCGGAAAACTAAAATAAAATTCGTATGTCCGTATAGGAGAATAAAATACAATTAAAATAATGTAAAAATATACAGGATATTCCATTTAAAAAAAGGCAAACATTTCTCGCCGAGCCATAATGCAACAGCCTGTATATGTGAAAATAATTTTACGTCATGCTCCTTGAATGGACGAATAAATTATGTTAATAAATTTATGCTGTATTTCTAACGACAACGGAGATACTAAAGACGGGCGTTTCGATGACTCACCCTCTATAAGAATAAAATTAAAAGTGAGCGTAAATATAGTTCGAATTCGAGTCCTAAAACTTTTGAGCCTTAGGCTATTGCCTATTTAGCCTAATCCAAAGTTCGCCCCTGCACATAGTGTTCGCAGGAAAAGAAATTGGAAAAATAAAAAGAGGACGACCCAATAAACCTGGAAGCAAAAAGTCGAGGAGAAAACTAGGAAGGCACAAGAAAAGTAGCAACAGATCTGTCTGATACCAGCTTTAGTCTCTTATTATGGTCTACAAATTCTCAATAGAATTCTTATAAGAATAAAAACATAAAGTGATACAAGTATGGTTCGATAATTCCTAATATTAATTACATGAATACTAATATATTTAATGCCAAAAAAAATATAGTTTATGTGAATATTGTTAAATAATAAATGGACCCGTTATTTACATTGATTTGCACAAAAGGTAGATTCCCGGTACTGTAACCAGTAAGCGGGCAACCTGGTTCCTTTCTGGGTGTTTCTCTGCTTTAACATTAACCACACGACTTTTCTGTTAAACATTAAATTTTGTAACATATCCAGTTTTAAAATGAGTTTTCATGTGAGCAATTAATCGAGACTTATATTTATATGATTTAGTTTTTTATAGAGTGAATTTTCATGTGACGTTTTAAATGAGGTTTCTCTCTGAACGATTTACTACAGACATCACAATGTTGGTCTTTTACATCAAAATGAATTTTCATGTGACGTTGTAAACTAGATTTATGTCTGAACGATTTATTACATACATTACAATGGTGGTCTTTTTTATCCGAATGAATTTTCATATGACGCCGTAAATCATTTTTGTCTCTGAACGATTTATTACAGACATCACAATGTTGGTCTTTTATATCGGAATGAATTTTTCTGTGACATTGTAAATGATACAACCGTCTGAACGATTTATTACAGACATTACAATGTTGGTCTTTTACATCGGAATGAATTTTCATGTGACGTTGTAAACAAGATTTATTTCTAAACGATTTATTACAGACATTACAGTGGTGGTCTTTAATATCGGAATGAATTTTCCTGTGTCGTTGTAAATGATACATGCGTCTGAACGATTTATTACAGACATTACAATGTTGGTTTTTTGCATCGGAATGAATTTTCATGTGATTATTTAAAATATGCTTTTGTGAAAATGATTTAAAACAGATATTGCATTTATGTTCTTTTATTCTCAAATGGACTTTCATGTGCTTATTTAAAGTCGTCTTCAGCGTAAATGATTTACTACAGACGTCACACTGATACTCTTTTGTAGCTGAATGAATTTTCATATGTGAGCGTAAATAAGATTTCTGGGAAAATAATATACTACACACATTACAATTAAAACTTCCAGAATGTACTTTCATGTGATTTGACAAATATAACTTCCGAGTAAACGATTTACTGCAGATTTCACAGCGGTACTCTTCTTTGTTTACTCGAATGCTCTCTTGTTCTGTACTGCGGCTTTTTAACTCAGTTTCCGAAGTAAATGTTTTAGTGCTTGTATTACCGCGGAAGTCTTTTTGTCCATTATGAGTATATAAATGTTGTCTCAAATTATGCTTTTCAAAAAATCTGTTTTTACAAATAAAACATTGAAAATTTTTAATTCCATTATGCAACACTACATGTCTATTCAAATCGTATTTGTGGATAAATATTTGCTTGCATAGAACACACGGTAACTGTTTTATTCGCCTATGTACTTTTTTCTTATGACGCGATAAATTAGTTTTACGTATGATTAATTTGTTACTAATATTACTTCGATGTTCATTTTTATTCATTTTCTTTAATGTACAGTTCTTTATTTCAATTTGATTACTTTTGCTACAATTTTTGTCAGTTTCTTTCACAATTGTTTCTTCGGTCTCAGCGGAACTCTTCTCCCACACTTCCTCCCGTGTGTCCGCCCTTGAATTCTCCTCCTCTGTCTTGTGTTCTCTTTTATCTTTATCATCACTCATTGTATTACTTTCACCATATTCTTCCTTGCAGATATTTTCCTTTAAATTATTATAAAATTCCCGGTCTTGTGGTGTTTGTTCCAGTTGATCTTCCTTAATGGAGATATCTGTGTGCAATGCAGTGTTTAGAGACATTTTGCTTTTGTGCAATTTATTCTGTGGGAATACACTTTCTAATAGAACGAATGGATTGGGAAGAGCCCTGTATGTGTCTGGGGATGTCTTGTCTACCCGCAAGGCAGGGTTTAGGAATGCGCTGTTTATGTGCGGGCGACACTCCGGCCATGTTTCCTCTACAGGTTCTTCTTTAATAGACATCTCTTCTATCTTCTTAGGTTGGGTATCAGATGTGTCATTGTGGCCCACAACGGGGGCCCTGCCTGTGTGTAGTGGGGGCCCCGGGGCCCCGCGGGCCCTGATGCTGCTCTCTAGGCGCCGGCTGCTCTCCACACTGGAATGTTTGAATTTGCTGAAGGCGTCGAGGGCCCCCTCACACACGGAACAGATGCGCAGTGGAATACCCAACTTGGTAATTGTCTGAAATGTAAACTTCGTTTTAATAATATACTCATCAAGCTACCTGTCCACCTTTTAACATATCACAGTTTATTTTTAAGACAAACCTTGACATGTCTGACACACGTGAATGCGGTTGAACGTTTGCACCTACATTTTAGATATCCGGGAGAGCCACTACATAGAGATGGCAGCACTACTGACTGACTTATAGAGAAAAAATTGTATTGTACATAAGTGCCGGTGTTATTTTCAGGAAATTTTGTATTTTTCATTTGATTCAAATTTGTTTATCGCAATTTCAGATATATACATTTATTTATATGATGCTGTGTGGTCTATGATCGAAGTAGAAGCAGATTATAAAAGGAAAATAAGATTCAGAATTGCGGTTATCTGCTTCTTAACTACTTATTTAATTATTTTTAGCTAGACATATTATTTTATAAAATTACAAGGCAGATTAACGGAATAATATAGATATAATTGAGCTGTGTCTTCAAATATCTAATTTGAATCAATCGTAATAACATTAAATACAATTGTCACTTCGGAGAAATGTGTATGCATTTGTAAAGCAGATGGAGAGTAGTGCAAGCAATCGTTGCTTTGTTATTATTTTTTTTATATATATAAATATACCATAAAAAATGTTGTTATTAGACACTAATAAAACTGTGAATTGGTTTCAATTCAGTTTATATTAAAGATAATATATATATACAAATAATAAACATGGATGACAGTTTTACACTCATCAATCATATAAAAACAAAACAACATATACTACCACCTAGGATCAAGTACAACTTTTATATCAACACTCTCCCTAAAAATTGTACTTTTATATAATATTATAACAAAAAATACATTGTTAGTTTCTTTAATAAATACACATGGGTCATAAATACTTGTCACAAAATCTAAAGAATTTAAAAATTTAGTTAATCTTTAATTCCAGCACCTAGGTGCTTGTTTAAGCCCATTGGGGTTAAGCGTTTGTCGCTTTTTGTCAACGCGACCTAGAAGATCTATTGTGACAGCCCTTACTTAGTTTTCCGGAAATAGATCCAGATTTTTGGTGAAGCCGATTAGGCCTCAAGTACCTGAAGTACTTGTTTCGTGACATGTTTTACTTGCATTTTAGTGATGCAGGTTGTCAGCCTACAGTCTCTGCAAGGCCAGCACACACCGAGCCGTTGTGCGGCAACCCATCCAATTGGACAGGGCGGGCTATGTTGCTTATCTACACGATCAGACAAGACACGCCACGACCACACAACCGTACTGGCTGACTGTTTAAGCCCATACAAACTTCTAATTAGTTTGCAAATTCGTCCAGAACCATCGTTGTAGCCTTCTGCTTAAATAATGTAAATTTATTCTTCCAGAAAACCATTTAAAAAGGCTGTCTTACAATCAAATTGCCCAATTTCTATTTTTTTAGTAACTTTTAGCCATTACAATAGTCGAACGGTGTCATGTCGAACAACTGGACTAAACGTTTCCCTATAGTCCACTCCGAATTCTTGTTCAAAACCTCTGACTACTAAGCGGGCTTTGAACCGATCGACCTCTCCGTTACTTTTAGTTTTCACCCGATAAACCCACTTTACTGACAATAGCTTTATTTTACTTTCAGGTTTAACAAGTTCCCATGTCCCATTTTTCCGGTGAGAATCCATTTCATCATCCATTGCTTTTATCCAGTCTTCTTTTTCATGTACTTTCATTGCATCTTCATACGAATTTGGCTCGTCAATTGACATTCGACATAAATATGCAAATCGCTGTGGTGCTTTCAGTTTATTTCTATCCCTTAATTCATATCTTTCGCTTTTCCTTATATCTTGTAGATCATGATCTGAATAACTTTCCTGTAAACTTTGTTCTTGATTTTCTATTTGATTTTCATTGTCTTGTAGATCTCGTGGCATTTCTTTTTCTGTCTCTCCCTGACATAGATCCACCAAGACATCTGGAACAGAACTTTCATTAAATTCAACATCACGACTTATTTCAATTTGACTTTCTTGTGGTGTCCAAACTCTGTAGTCTCTTGATATCCCACAAATATTCCTCGTTTACTTGTTGCGTCAAATTTTTTGTCATTCCTTTTTTCTTTTGGAATTCATCACTTCCAAAAATTCTTAAATGGTTTAATGAATATTCTTGACCATACCAAACTTCGTAAGGAGTTTTTTCCTTTTCCCGACTGTTTCCTGTCCCATTTAGAATATATGCAGCACAATTTACTGCTTCTGCCCAAAATTGTCTCCACATTCCATGAGTTAGCAGCATTGTTCTTGACATTTCAATTAAAGTGCGGTTCTCACGTTATGCTCGCTTAATGCTGCTGAGGTGTATAAATTGCTGATCGGCCTAACTCAATACCATTTTTCTTTGCTATCTCGACAAATCTTTGATTTATATACTCCGTGCCGTTATCCGACATAATGGCTTTCACAGAATTTCCTATTTGGTTTTTGACATATGCTAGGTAATCTTCAAAACGACTTGCTACTTCATCCTTATGACGAATTACGAAAACCTTTCGATACTGTGAATAGTCATCTCTAAAGGTCACAAAGTATCTGCAGCCACTGAATGAAGTTTCTTTCATTGGTCCACAAACATCAGTTACAACCAATTCACCTGGCTTACTCGTTTTTGGTATTTCTCGGAAATTAGTTCGCTGAAATTTCCCAAATGCACAGCCATTACAAAAATCTGTTTCATTTGTGTCTGAAACATAAATTCCTTTTAGTTTTAGCAATTTTCGTACATGAGATTTGTTTTGGTGTCCCATTCTTTCATGCCATACTTGCAAAGAATTTTCTTTAGTAATTCGAGCTACAAAGCAAAAGTGGTTATTTTAAATAACATCTATATTTAAAATATACATATCTTTTTGTAAGTAGCCTTCCACAACAACAGTGTTGTTCTATGCAAATATCCATTTGTTTCCCAAAATGGTTTGCTTGAAACCTTTTTCTGCTACTGATCGGACCGAGAATAAATTAACTTTCATTTCAGGAACATACATAACATTATTGAGATAATGTACTCCTCCATTCAAAGGTGATCTTATTACAATCTGTCCAGAACCTTTTGCTTCAACTTTTCGACCATCGCCTAATTCAAATGTAATTTTCTCTCCCAATTCCTTGAACTTTGTAAAATATTCTAATTGCCAACAAACATGTTCTGTACAACCTTTTTTTGTTATCGTAGCATAACGTTGGACATTTTCGTTCTTGCAATTGTCGTTAGATTTTTTCTTAGAGCAATTTTGATGAAGATGGGGTCCTCCACAAATCCAACATCTTATATTTATTTTCCTGTCATAACTTCAGTTTCTGAAGCCCATTTTGAATTGAAGTTTTTATTTATCTGTTTTCTTGCTACCAGTGCCGATTCTTCATTCGTGGTCAAATCACAGATTCTCAACCTTGTCTCTTCAACGAACAAACGGGATATTAACTTATTTAAAGTTTGTTCAGAAGCAGGTGTCGAATCCCATGCACTATGGAAATGTCTGAATTCGGATGGCAATGTATTCAAAACAGTTGTCATTAACATTCTATTAGATACGGGTTCATTCAATTCTTTTAAACATCTGGCTAATGTTTGCAATTTGCTAATATGTGTTGCAATATCATCCCCTGGGGTGTATTTATATTCACGGAATTGTGATTGCAACAAATATATCGCATCTGTCGATTTCTGTTCATATACATTTAATAGCTTTATCCACATATCAAATGCTGTATCACAGTTCATTATTAATGACAATGGTTTCTTATCCAGCGTTGTCACTAATATTTCTTTGGCCACTTTATTAGCCTTTTTCCATCGTTTTAGTTCAACTGCATCTTTTTCTTCAGGCTTGACGAAAGTTCCGTCAATTAATTCCAAGGCATCCCGAGCATCTAAAATTACTCGAACCGGAAATTTCCACTGCATCCAATTACTTAAATCTACAAGTTTCTCGATTTTCACTCTGTCTCCATCCATTGTATTTTGACAAAAAGTAGATAAAGTCCAGAAAAACGTATCAGAAGAACTCGTGCCGATTCACATGAAACAATCATTCGCAAATAATATTTATACTTTATGATTTGTGCCTGGGACCATAACCTGTTGTTATTAGACACAAATAGTTTATAATAAAGATAATATAAATACAAATAATAAACATGGATGACAGTTTTACACACATCAATCATATATGTATATATCAACTCATAGAAAAACAAAACAACATATACTACTACCTAGGATCAAGTATAACTTTTATATCAACAAAAAAATTAAAATATATATTACATAATACCTATAAATTCCTTATTTTTAATGGTACAGATTTTATTTGATAGCTACATAAATATAAACATGTACATCATGTTCTTTGTTTTGCACGTCATTCTGCTGATGTGGCTCAATTTCTGGTATTTTTATCGTTTCTTTTTCTCTATCTTTCCTATTAACGATTCAAAATAAATATATAATGTCAACTAATAATAATTACTTCTTACATGTAACGTCTCTTTATTTTTTTTTTTAATGCGATTTTCCACTTAATTTTTAATTTTTCTTTTTTTTGAGAAATAATGAACGGATATGTCAAAATTTGCAAACAAATACAGAACAATATCTCTTCCACTTGCTGGTCATTTTTTGGTTGTTGTATACTTATAACCCTATGTGACAGTACAACGTTTTTCCTACGTCTTACATGTTTTATTTTGCCACCAGATGTCAGCCACTTTGTTGGTTCTTGCCAATAGTGGTAGTCTTTATCATTGCGCACAATAAAAAAAAGTTTGCAAACTCCAAACAGTTGTCATAGTCATATTGTTTCATTTGAGAGAAGACAGCTGAACTTCTGCAGTGCGTTGTAAATTCTGTGTTCAGGTTAAGGTTGTACATCGAAGAAAACTCAAGATGTTTGTTAACCATTCTGTTTAATAACCAGCCTCGGAAAAATAATACAGAGTATTCTGGAAAGAACCTTATTTATATAAGTTTACAACATATTACAGAATATTAACAATTATCTTGTGGTAATCAGCCTTACACCGCAAGGTAGAAAGGCACACGGATTAAGTAAGTAAAATCTTGTGGTAAAATAATTAAAGTTAAATTTTATTTTATTTAAATATATTACGCAGAATACAAATATTTACTGTTTGCTAACAGAAATTATTTTAAATTTCAGTGTGGATAAAATATATACAGGTATTCGTTTTAAGAGGCTAACCATTGGGATCTCGAGGACCGTAAGAGATACGAAGGCGATTAAATTGGGGCAAAGTTGCCGCATTAGTTGCCCATTTTAATCATGTTTTTGTTTTCCAAAAAAATGCCTTTAATAAATTTCATTCAGGTCCAAGTACTTCAAATATATTGAAACGAATAAAAAAATAATACTTTTACTAATTACACATGTTTTCATTTAATTTTTCGTTTATATTTTTTAACATTTGCTGTTAAGCTACCGTAATGGAAATTTTTGCATCGGCGGTTGGAATAATACCTTGTCTTAAAATTGATTTTCTATTTGAAATACTTGCTATAAATATTATTTAATATTTAAAAAATATGAGTAACATAATATTTCCAGATCACAATCTGAAGACAAGAAATGAGTAGAACAAATGTTAATACTGGCGTCATGTTTTTCCGTATTTATAATACAGTTTTCCATTTACTTAGTAACTCAATATCCCTGGAGAAATAATGTATTGATATTTTTGCAATAATATAATTACTACATTGCGGTATTGAACAATATAATTTTAATTTACTACATATTTTACTTCACGAAAACTAGTTCCCCGATTCAAGTACCAATAAACGCGTGAATGTTTTTCCTAGTGCTCTTATTTCAAATTTCGCCAACAGATGTCACTTACTTTGTTCGCTCATGTTAGTAAACACTTGGAAAAAAATATTTAAAAAATGTGTTTTTAACTTTTATAACTTTTTGTTATGGCGCAGCCACTACTTACCATTATTTTGAAATTATTTCAAAAAGGGATTGGTTTTTAACTGCAAATTTCAATTGTTTATTAAGAGTACGTGCATAAATACCGTGGTAAATATAATATGAATATAATGACACAAGAACTTGAAAAAAAAATCTGATGTGTCCAACACAATACCTCCCGCTACTGTAGTAATATTTTCAATATAAGTTTTTCAATACATTTAATTTGTAGTTTTAAAATTAGTTTGTTATTGCAGTTGAGAATACGTTTAATTCATTTCATACCTAAAATTTCCTTCATAAAATTTGTGTGACCAATATGACAGCTATTTTTGACGTTGCAAATACATTCCTTATATATTTCTTCCACCATTTATAATTTTACAATAAAACTACTTCATATTTACTTGTTTTATCTTTTAAACTTACATACATCAAATTTGACATTATATGTCAAATTTTGTGAACATATGAATAACTCATCTGTTTTATCGAAATTTCTCAGCTTAAACGATATGCAAAATTGTTATAATTTATATATTTATTCTCTTTAGCTAGAAGTTACATATATAAACGTAATTATACAGATCGGTAGAACATTAAAAAATCTTTATATTGAATAATAACTTAATTTGCGAAAAAATGGCATTTACAGGTTTTTTTAAGAAAAACTGTTTAAAGCTTCAAGTAAAGTACTGCTTCCGGTTAAGCAATTGTAGTGAAAATCTAATCAGTTCATCATATTTGAATATAAGTCTTAAATACCGAATATTATATTTTTTACATTTATCATGTTGGAGTTATCGTGGACGAAAAATCGTCACAGACTCACAGACACACGCACACACACACGCACACACAAAAATACAGACATCACGTTAAAAATAGTAAATTCGTATTGTAGGGACCCTAATTCGTGCTCATATGTTGAAAACTCATACTCGAGAAATTTGACCAAAAACAATACCTCCCTTATCTATATATTGATAGGCGGGAGGTAACTATGCTAAAAATATTGTCGATCAAACGACTTGTCGATTGTACGACATGGTCATATTCTCTCTTAACCTAACCTCATTTATGCACTGTTTACTGACATCAAATCAGATAATACGTAAGTAAGATATGTATAATTGCTTCATATATGTAAAGTAAAGTTTAATTAGACTTACTATTTCAGGAATAAGATACTCCACTTCGGACACTATTTTGTCGTCCACAGGAACGCAGTGGTAGTCCTTCGTGCACATAAAACACAAATCCATTGTACTGTTTATATTTACTAATTGTATGAACAATATATTTAAAACTTTGTACTAAAATTAACAGCGCGAGCTTACGATATCACCAACAAAAACATACACTCATATGTCAAAACAGAACTATTCTGAAAAGCTTTGTTTGGTTGAAGTTGTCAATACACAAATAGTACTACAGATGGCAATCGCATCATTTACAAAGTGAATAACAAATCAGAACCATGTACATTCGTAAGAAAAATTAAATTTATTTGTCTTACTACGATATTTACTTTATTTAAACGGTTAACTATATGATTGAAAGATATAGAAGAATATGGAATAATTCATTATATATTTTAATAAAACGAAACTATAATAAATATATTACAAAAGTTCAAGATATTGGTAAAATATCCGTATTTATCCGTATTATAAAAAATCCTGGTTAATTGTTTTGTTAAAAAAGAGGTATGGGATCGTGCAAAACGTTATATATTCATTTTATAATGAATAAGTTCATTTTTATGATGATGTTGCACGAATACTAAATTTCTATCAAACAGAACAGAAAATTTAAATTTAGATATTCAGTTTTGCTGAAAAGAGTTGATTAGATTTTGAGTATAATTGGTCAACCAATAGTGGAATTTTAAACAATATTTCATGCAAAATAATAACTAAATATAATTTTTCCTTCAACTTTTCATAGGCATTTAATATGGGAAAACAGTCAATACTACATGTATTCCTACATGTTCCTTCATTTTAAGGGGGTTTTATCGCTCAGCGCTGCTAACTCTCAAATCCCCGCTGTCCTCAGGTGCCCGCGCTGACAGCCAATGTGCTTTGACTACATGTTGTCTTTATTTATCTAATGAGTAAGCTCCGTTCTTGTTTAGAAGATACTCGATTTGATTGGCTAGCAGCCTACGATTCACCCCACAGTCTTGGCACTATGAAAACACGGCACGTGAATATATTGTTTTTTATTCTTGGTTTACCTTTTGCTGAGTTATTATTTGTAAAACTTTTAAGTACATTTTATTTTATAAAATGAACAATAAAAATCAGACAAAATATAATGTCCCATACCATAAACCAAGCATGCGAAATCGAATAAAACGGTATTTAGTAATAATATAAAAATATTAATTAAATGTCTATTGCCAAAATTGTTACAATTTTAGATTAACCCAAAGCCGCATCTCTGCTAGCAATGTTGATAATATTCCTTATTCGAGTTTTGATCCATCTCCACAAAATCTTGAAAATAATTTGATTTTCAATAATACATCATCTGTGGATATTCCACATGAACAGGAAATTTCTAATATTGATTAAAATAGTGTCTGTAATAAAGAAGACGAGTTTACAGAAAAAACTTTTAGTACTGTTGAAAATAATAGTGAACTTTCTACACATAAAATTAATAACGAAACTACTCATTCCACAACCTTTCCAACAGGACGAAGAATTGTCGATATCAATTATTTTCTTAATTGCATATTAAATAGCAAAAATCATTCTCCATTTGATTGTGGCATATCAGACATGAATGTTATATCGGAAAAAAGAATAGGTCTTCTTTCAATTTTTACATTAAAATGTAGAACGTGTAATATTGAAAAAAAAAATTGAAACCGAAAACCCTTCTGCTACTAATTTAAATACAAACACTGCTGCAATACTTGCAATGGTCAGTACAGGAGGTGGCCAATCTGAAATGATTGAACAACACGCTATAATGGACATACCATCTATGTCGTATAGAAAATATAGCAACCATCATGATATCGTGTCCGAAAAAATTCGTGAAACTACTTGGAAAGCCTGGAAGAAGCAGGAAAAGAAGAAGCAGATTTAGCTCGGGCAATTGGTGACGTTGATAAACAGGGTTATCCTTTAGTTACTATCATTGCTGACGGAGCTTGGTCTAAACGATCATATAGAGTAAATTATGATGCTGCTTCTGGAGTTGCTTACATACATAGAATTTAAAAATAATTGCTATAGATTAAAATCTACCCATAATTAATATTATCAGTTACAAATAACCCAGAAACAGTTTTGTTATTTTATATTATGGACTGCCTTAGGAATGATTACAGATAAAATTGAGCGAAACTATAAATTTTGGGATGAAAAAATGCTCCCTAAATTGAAATTATTTTATATTGATTGCCTGCTTCCAGAAATTATCGATCCAAGACATACCAGAGGAATGAAAATTAGAAATCCACCTCACTGATTTCCGAAACTTTGTACTTGACCTTGATGCGTTTATTTTTTTGTTTTCTCCTTTTTAGGTTTTATTTTTTCAAGGAAGACATTCGATTAAAGAATAATATTTTTTTTTAAATCAGTATTTCTCAAGTTACGACAGGAAGTTATATTTTTTAAATGGGATAATATTTAATTTTTATTATATCTGCATCATAATCGTTGTTTAACAACCTAAAAATCGTGCAAAAAATAAGATTAAAACACGCCGTGCGCTTTAAAGTTGCTATGCAATAACAATCAAAATCAAAGTAATGTAAACAACAAATGCTAATCAATCTCCAGGTAAACGATGTTATGTCAAATCACACAAAATTATGAGACGTTAAAATCAAATTTCATTTAAACTTTTTCGCTTGAAAGTGAGATCATTCTACGGCTATAGTTCTTCAACCTCCATTGGTTTCATACCTTTGAACTTTCCCTCGAAATGGATCATTTTTAGAAAATTTTATTAAAATGTTTATCACTATTCCTTATTGCACTGCACAAAACTATTTTAATCGCTCAAATGTTGTAAAGAAATATGTGTTGTTTTCATTTACTTGGTACATATTTCTCAGGAATATATTTTGACATTTGTCAATGTCAACTTATTAACAATAACTTAAATGTTTCCTGCTAAAATTAAAAGCCAACTAAATTATTACTTTTATTAAGTTTTTGTCAAAATTATACTGCCCTTGTGAACAGGTCAACATTCTACGACTAATCGTTTATGAGTTACGACAAAAATTTTTAAAAAATTACGAGCAAAGTGCCCTTTTGCCCGATTGCAACACAAAAGGGAGGTTCACAACTAGATGTTACAACAGTCCTATATACAAAATTTCAAAATTTTAGGGTTAGTCATTTTTGAGTTATGCGAGATACATACATACGAACGTACAGACGTCACGCCGAAACTAGTCAAAATGGATTCAGGGATAGTCAAAACGTGTATTTTCGTTGAAATCTTAAATTCGAAAATTTTCGCGATTACAACACATATGTATCACACTATTTTTGTAGCATATTAATGATTAATTTCTTTATTAAAGTTTTTTGACAGTAGACGTGATTTGTATTTTTATTGAAAAATCACATTACAATTGTTTCTATGAGTACAATCACTTTCGATCTTCAAAAGAAAAATAAAAATATCTGTCAAACAAACATAAATGTCAATTATAAGTAAAAACTATTGTTGTTTTGTGATAAAAACGAGTTCAAGTGAAAGTGACAGTGAAATAATACAATGTAATCGAAATGCTAAGCAGAGCAATTGATGCTACTGGAAATTTGCTTCCAGAAAAATCTCGATATCCCATAGGACGAGGACCTGTCTATCCAAAGTTTTATGTACCTATAAATACATATGCATAATATATGTTAATTAATTTTGTTACTGCCGTGTATAACATTCAGTTGGATGTAATGTATGTATTGTCAAGTCCCTTGACGGACGTTTTATGCGACTTTCACTGATTATTATATTATATAATATAAATAAAGCTTATCAACAATTTTTTTTACATTACTCTCTACACGTAAAATTGCTGTATATATATACACAGAGGTGTTCCATTTAAGTGTGCCACCATTGCTATCTCGAAAACTATAAGAACTACGAGGTTGGTTAAATTAGCAAAGAACCACCATTTTACAAGACCAATACAATCAGCAAAAAAAAATGTTTTTTCGACCAGTGGTTCTCAAAATACGGGACACAACTTTCTTATTTTAAATAGAAACATGTTAATTTTAGGGATTTATTCACTAAACTTAAAGATAAAGTTCCACCTACAGATTTAAAAAATGTCATTTATAAGGTCGAATGTGGTTCTTGTAACAAAAACTACATTGGTGAAACTTCACAACCTTTAAAAAAACGTATTTATAAACATGAATATCATACAAAAAGGCTTAACCCAAATCATAGTGCTTTAACTAAACACTCTTTTGAAACAGGCCATAAATTTAAATTTAATGACTCAACAATTATAGATTCCGAGAACAATTATAACAATAGACTAATAAAAGAAACTTTTTACATTAATTCCAACAAAAATTCAAATTTAAATTTTCAGACAGATTATAAAAACAACCTTAAATATATAAATAATTTTATACATCATTATCAGTGTTAAAAAAATTAAAAAATAAATTTTCATTTTAAATTTACCTCCATTTATAATATTTTTATCCCCTAAAGTTTTTAGTTGGCATTATGAGCCGACCATTGTTTCTATTAGTTTCCGTTTTAATCTGTTAGATTATCGCCGACTCCCACGAGGAATTGACGTATTTTCCATCGTTATATCCAATGTTGATGTGATCTGTATTAACGATCAATCAATTTAAACAAATGTAAAATGTAAATTGTACACACTCATATTATTTCATCAAATCATGGTGAGTGATGGTTTTGTTGTTAAAAATTTCATAATTGTAACATTGAAATTATTGTAATACAGCTGAAGATGGGGAAAATATTATCCTCGAAACGTCCCTATTTAAAATAAAGAATACATCACATTGTTACAAAACAATTGCGTTTTATTCATTGGATCTCCAAGGCCGAATAATTCCAAATTTAAACAAATTCAGGATCCACCTAACCTCAAAAATAATTTATTTCACACATAAAATAAAAATAAAAATTACGATATATCATCACACAGAAACTTTAAACGGGAATTAGTTTGTTTAAATTAAAAAAAATACTACTTATATTACTTATGTTTAGGTAAGGCTGACCCTGGATTTTCTTTCATAAATTTTTCCAATAATTTATCTCTTTTGTGTTTTGGTAAAAAAGTTAAACTATTTTCCTCCTTAGAACAACTTGTTTCTAACCATGACATTGGTTGAAATGAATTTAATTTTATACATTTTTGCTGCGTCCATTAACATTTCAAGTCAATCTTTATTCCTGAAACGAAGAAAAACACCAGCAAACAAAAACAGATAATAGTAAAGCAAAGTGTAAAAAGTAAAAATAAAAATGCACTCATTTCCTTCCTAAAAAAGCACATGCACAGGCAAAAGCAAAAATTAAAACTATTAAAACACCCTGTAAAAAAAATTAATAGGGCTGCAATACGTTTACATTTACCCTTTTTACCAGCCTTACAAGTACAAAGAAAATTGTTTATATAAATCACGTTGTTTTTTAATACCAAACAGCCATTTAATTCATGTGGCGAAGCCATCAAAGCACTAGTTTGTAAGCAAAGTGCAAAACTGTCACATTTTGTATCACTAATATTTGTGACACCACATAAAACAATTAGTCCTTTCTTTAGCACTTATTCGTAGCATCCAAATATTTAAATAATTCTTTGAACGGTAACCTCAAATCATTGATTGACAACGTCATTTTTTCTGCTAAAATATGAATTATTGAAGATTAATATAAAATATCTAAGTATATAATACTAACTCGCAATATTGAAACTTACCTGAATGATATGAATAACAATCTTTAATATGTATTTAACTTAGTAACTTTGTAGTGAAGAATGTACATATAAACCTATAAGAAATAGCAACAGAATACGAATTAGAGCCGCCATATTGTAAACGCTCACAGCGACACCAACGGTAATTTCGTTCGCGAATAGTAGAAGTAGATGTATATGAAACAGATTTATGCGAATTTTACAACATTTTATGGAAGGGTGGTAAGCTTTGTGGTCAGTAATTACAAATTATCCCAAGTCAAAGGTATCACTTGAAAAGTAAGAACAGGGCCGTATCATATTCTTCTCGTCATAGGATAAATATTTGCGACTCCGTTCTTTCGACGTGGACGGCTGATCTTCTGCTAGATATTGAAGTATTTGTTTCGAATGTTGTTTTCAGCATCCCTTTCAGATTTTCCTACCATTGTAAAGCTAGTTAATACTTAGTTTCTGCCTTTGTTCTTCTATGTATAAATACTAAAAATTTTCTGTAAAGTATATTCATTAGTATTTCATGATAATGGCCTTATAAGAAGAAATATAAATAAAATAATTTTTTTAACAACCAAATATTTCTTATATTTATGTCAATAACTGTTTGTATTTAAAATTTACTCTAATCTCATCTCAATTTTCAAATTTAAAATGCATTATTATTTGAATATTTTAATCTAGATTTAAAAGAACGTAATTAGGAAACATTATGAAAGAATATTTCTGGTACGGCCCTTAACAGCATATGATACAAGAAAGTACCTGTCTATATAAACCATTACCGCAAGTCCCATAAAACTTTATAAGGGTCAATCGGCTTATCCGAAAGTGAATTTCATATATCTATGCCTCTACTATAAAAGGTGTGCAACGAAATGCGGAACTTAGGACTTTAACATGTGATTTTAGGTAATTGCGGATACTCTCTCTTCTGATAAATTTACTGCAAAACTACAACAGTATAAAGTTATTCAAAATTAAATTCTACGTCAGATAAGATCATTATTGTAGCAATTGCTCTTCTGCAGTACAAGATATATTATATATAAAATGTAATATTTTGTTAAAAATCAGACAGCCATGGAAATAAAAGATAATATCTATCTGTCAGTTTAGGGAAGTATCACTAATTATAATTCTTATTGTCTGTATTTTAATATTATTTAAGTTGAATTTATATATTTTAGACTATAACATAATTTAATTATTAATTTCAAATACGATTGTCTATAATGACGTCATTAACTGTCACAACTGACACATAGATATTTTCTTTTATTTCCATGGCTGTCTGATTTCGAACGAAAATGTTACATTTTATATTTAATAAATTTCATACTGCAATCATTCTATTACATCAAATATAATCTTATCTGATGTAGAACTTGATTTTGAACAACTTTGTACTCTTACAGTTTTGTTCTACATCTATCAGGAGAGAGAGTTTCTGCAGTTTTTTTAAATCCCATGTTAAAGTCCTATTTTCCGCATTTCGTTGCACACACTGTATATGCTTGTGTGTTGTTTTAATAAAAATAAATTGCAAATACTATTGTTTAAAATAATATTTTATTAACGTAAAATGGTAATGTTAACCTGGAGATATTTTTCCGTACCACAGTGTAAGAGCTACGTAGCTAAAAATCAGTTTACACTATTTTTCGGGAAAACTTCACTTATGGAGCAATGACAAATAGCTTTTGAAATTTGGGGACAAAATAAATAAATATATGGCTCTCTCTTCATGTTTTAAAGAAAGTGATACCATATAGATGTAAAATTAACATAACATAGCAAAATCACTATCTAGATTAATTTCTTCCTACGTATCTACATATTAGCATACATTATAGAAGTAATATATATTGCAAAATGTTTGATATTAGCTAGCTACTGAAATATTTTTATTCTTATACTCTCATAATATATGCATAAATAATAATTTTATAATAGAGACAACATGTGTATGTCTCTACTTAGCAGAAAGCTTTAAAATGTACAACATCAATAATAACCTTATATGAACTCACATACTATGTATAAAAATACAGAATCAATATGAGGTCATATTCTAGTTGTCCAGCTTGAATATTTGTTCTCACATGGTGTATATTTTTTTAAATGACAAAAATATATAAGAACAGTAGTTACAATTGGTGTGTAATGAGAAACTCCCACTGCTGGGTATCCATGGAAAAAATAATTGATCTTCAGTTTAACAAAAATAAAAATAATACAATATTGTGAAAACATCAAAATAAGTAAATAAAATAAAATGAAGTAATGCATGGCATAACAACATAATATACAATGTATATTCTATCACCATTCTAACCACCATTTTGAATAGTTCGGTGAGACATCTGGTGAACTCGCTCGCTCTATATAGGGCACGAGCGCGCTGCTGTCGTTTGGGCCCAAGAAACTCAATCACGCACTTTGCAGTAACTATTATCACCATAAAAACATCTTATTGAAAACACGTTCTTCATTAGTAAACAACAAAACCAGAGACAAAATCAAATTGTCAGAAACATCAAATAACTTATTTGACAGATGAAACGTTAAGCATTTATTTATTTTTTGTTCAATTCCATGGTGTCGATATTTTCAACGTAATTTTCGCCATTGTCATATTTAATTTCTCTCGTTACAAAGCATGTAAAAATAATTCTATTTATTGATTTAGATGCAGAATTTTATGTCCTAAAACTTTGATTTGACGCGTTTTTACTTAACATAATTTGGTGACCATGTTTATCTCCTATGTATACCTTTAAGACAGACACGCGGTATATATCTCCCAATGTAAGAAACATATTACTACATCTCTCTACACTTTACGTTAGTAATATTGAATTGATAGATAAACTTTATAAACTAATGCTGTGAGATGCAGTAAAATCCAGAGTTTACCATACTAGTCACATTTAGTGCTGCCATCTGTTATTCGTGGTGACTCCCAATACCATAGATATTATCCGGAGATTGTGATTCCAACATGGTGGTTCACCAGCTCACAACAGACTTCGGGATAGGAATTATTTAAATGAAGAATTTCCTAATAGATGAATCGGAAGAGATGGTCCAAGAAAGTGGCCCGCTAGGTCTCCTGATCTTACAAAATTAGATTAGAATTCGGAACTGTTTTGAAACTGTCGACGCAAATATCTGGGAAGAGTAAATTACTCATTTATAAACATGTTTCCGTGAGAATGGCGGTTACATTAAAAATCTTTTGTAATTTAATTTGTAGAGGGGGGTACCTTTAATAACATATGAAGGTAATACAAAAACACACCCAACTGAATTATAAAATATAAGGGTTTCTATTTGAAAATGATTTGATTCGCTTTGTTGAAAATCCTGTATAATTTCACAAAAAAAGTGAGAACATCGAACAAAGTTACAGTTGTCCAGAAAAATATTCATAATTTTTACTATTAAAATAACTTCATTATATCTCTATAAAGCATTTCGTGTATTCGGTCTTTATTAGTGAATAAACGGAATAATTTGGCATCGCCGCGGAAACCTAAAATAAAATTCATATGTCCATATGTGAGAATAAAATACAATTAAAAAAATGTAAAAATATACATGATATTCCATTTAAAAAAGGCAAACAATTCTCGCCGAGCCAAAATGCAACACCCTGTGTATGTGAAAATAATTTTACGTTATGCTCCTTGAATAGACGACTTAATTATGTTAATAAATTTATGCTGTATTTCTAACGACAACGGAGATACCGAAGACGGGCGTTTCGATGACTCACCCTGTATAAGAATAAAATTAAAAATAAGTGTAAATATAGTTCGAATCCGATCCCTAAAACTTTTGAACCTTAGGTAATTGCCTCTTTAGCCTAAGCCAAAGTTCGCCTCTGCCCATAGAGTTCGAAGGAAAAGAAATTGGAAAAAGAAAAAGAGGACGACCCAGTAAACCTAGAAGCAAGAAGTCGAGGAGAAAACTAGGAAGGCACAAGAAAAGAAGCAACAGATACAAAAAGTAGGATAAAATTTTGGATAAGAACGCCAGGATGTAGTTTTAAAAACTACCAGGTTGTGTAATTAAAAAAAATAGTTTATAAAATTATATTTTCATTTTAATGCTAATAATGTAAAATAATATACATCTTTCTTACATACAAAATAAAAAAAAAACAACTGAAGTACGCCCCGTATGCCTTTTATAAACGTAGTAGCAGCTATAACTTTTTTGTTTTCCGTATTACAATTTATGACTGTAAAGTAACTTGAATCAAATTTAAAATTTACTAAACTTACGGACGTCTGATAACATAAGTTGCATGTTAGAGAAGCGGCTGTTAAACCAGTTAGACATGTGCATCTGTCTGATACCAGCTCCAGTATTTCTTATTATGGTCTACAAATTAGCCAACATAAAGTGAAACAAGTATGGATTGATAATTCCTAATATTAATTACATGTAAAATACTAATATATTTAATGCCAAAGAAGGTCGAAATGATTATTCAGCGAGGAAAGGGCAATAAAAATAATACTTAATATTTCACAAATGTATTCTCGTTTGCAAGTGACAGGCTAGCTACTCAATTCCTCTTATCTTGCTAATGTTAAATAATATACATCTTTGTTACATGCAAATTAAAAAAAAAATACAACTGAAGTACCCCCGTATTCCTTTTACAAGCGTAGTAGCAGCTATAACTTTTTTGTATATTTTCGATAAAATACAAATACCATTTCCGTGCAACAATTTATGATTGAAAAGTATCTTGAATTAAATTTAAAATAAAAAATTTACTAAACTTACGGACGTCTGATAACGATAACATAAGTTGCATGTTAGAAAAATGGCTGTCAAATCAGTTACAGAAATGTTCATCTGTCTGACACCAGCTTTAGTCTTTCTTATTATGGCCTACAAATTCTCAACAGAATTCTTATAAGAAATACAAGTATGGTTCAATAATTCCTAATATTAATTACATTTAAAATACTAATATATTTAATCACAAAGAAGGTCGAAATGTTTATTAAGGCGAGGGAAGGGCAATAAAAATAATAATTATTATGAATATTGTTAAATAATAAATGTACCCGTTACTCACATTGATTTGCACAAGAGGTAAATTCCCAATGCTGTAACCAGTAAGCGGGCAACCTGGTTTATTTCTGGGTGTTTTTTTTTTTAATATTAACCACAAGACTTTTCTGTTAAACATTAAATTTTGTAACACATTCAGATTTAAAATGAGTTTTCATGTGAGCAATTAATCGAAAATTATATTTATATGATTTACTTTTTTTTAGAGTGAATTTTCATGTGACGTTTTAAATGAGGTTTCTGTCTGAACGATTTACTGCAGATATCACAATGATAGTCTTTTATATCGGAATGAATTTTCATGTGAAGCCGTAAATGATGTTTGTGTCTGAACAATTTATTACAGACATCACAATGTTGGTCTTTTATATCAGACTGAATTTTCATGTGACGTTGTAAATCGATTTTCCGTTTGAACGATTTATTACAGACATCACAATGTTGGTCTTTTATATCGGCATGAATTTTCATGTGAGCATTTAAAACATGCTTTTGTGTAAATGATTTAAAACAAACAATGCAATTATGTTCTTTTATTCCCAAATGGATTTTCATATGCTTATTTAAATTTTTCTTCAGCGTAAAGCTAGGTTCACATCTCTAACATAAACACTGTTTTTGGTCGTTGTCACTGAACTTTTGTTTTCGACGTAAGCATAAAATTTTTTTCCTACGACCACTGTTAAAAATAGTATTTTTAACGGTTGCTTAGCAAGTTAAAAATAACAGTTTATAACACAGTAAATACTTTTAAAACGTTGCCATTGACAACGTGTTAAAAGTAAAAAACAAATTTACTTTTAACACGTCTTATGTTCAGTTGTTCATAACAAATACATCATGACCTGTCATAAATGTCATTCTAATGCTTAGTTTTTATTTACTAATAGGTACATAACTGTGGTCGTAGGAAAAATAATGTATGATATTTGTGTTAAAAGTGATTTTATTTCGTTCGTGGGGTTTGTTAAACTCGGCTTCGCCTCGTTACAAACTTCCCCACTCACTCATAAAATGTCACTTTTAACACTTATATCATAAATAACTATTATCATTCAAAAGCTCTTAACACAAGCATTCGTCGTTGTGAATTTTTGTTCACATTAAATAAAAATAAAATGTAATAAATACGTTTAGACATAATATGTTCTTGGATTAATAATGCTATTACTAATATAATAACGTTAAAATTTATTTAATCTATATAAATGCAAAATAATATTAAAAAATTATGTTAAAAAATAGAGGTGAACAAACCATAATATTTTAAATATAGCAATTTAAATTTCAAAATATTTATTTATATTCATAAAATGTAACTACGTTTCACATTTGAAATGTATAAAATAAAATGATATTTATTTAAAATCAAATAATAATTTTTTTGACATGTGGTTCTGTTAACAGAGCAGCTATTTCAGCTATTCTCCTTCTTTTTACAATAGAACCTATTATTATTTTCGTTCTATTATCCATTTTTTATTAAATAAAAGCAAAATACAAATGACAGATATTTGACACACAGATTTGGATACACTACGCACGTTTACTGCTCATGAAAAAGGATAGCCTCATCTCTGTCCAACCGAAATACGTCGAGATACTACGTCGAGTATATGAAGTTTGCAAACTTTACGCTTGTGCGCTGCGACTACGTCTACGTCGAGAAACAATGTTAAGAGGTGTGAATGCTCAGCCGTATTCACGTTCGACATATATTTATGCTTACGTCGAGAAACTAAAACTATGACTACGTTAAGAGCTGTGAATGTACCTTAAATGATTTACTACAGACGTTGCACTGATGGTCTTTGATTTTGGAATGAATTTTCATATGAGAGCGTAATATAGAGTTCCATTTGAAGGACTTACTGCAAATTTTACAGCGATACTCTTCAGAATGAACTTTTATATGCCGTTCCAAATGACATCTAAATTTAAATACTTTATGACACACAGAACACGGCCACGCTTTGTTCACTCGGATGCTCTCTTGTTCTGTACTGCGGCTTTTTAACTCAGTTTCCGACGTAAATGTGTTAGTGCTTGTATTACCGTGAAAGTATTTTTGTTCATTATGTGTATATAAATGTTGTCTCAAATTATGTTTTTTTAAAAATCTTTTTTTACAAATAAAACATTGAAAATTTTTAATTCCATTATGCAACACTACATGTCTATTCAAATCGTATTTATGGATAAATATTTGTTTGCATAGAACACAGGGTAACTGTTTTATTTGTCTATCTACTTTTTTCTTATAACGCAATAAATTAGTTTTACCTTTGATTAATTTGTTACTAATATTATTTCGATGTTCATTTTTATGCATTTTCTTAAAGTTTTTATTACAGAGGGTACATTTCTTTGTTTCAATTTGATTATTTTTGCTATAATTTTTGTCATTTTCTTTTAAAATTATTTCTTCGGGTTCAGCGGAACTCTTCTCCCACACTTCCTCCTGTGTGTCCGCCCTTGAATTCTCCTTCTTTGTCTTGTGTTCCCTTTCATCTTTATCATCATTCATTTTATTACTTTCAACATATTCTTCCTTGCATATGTTTTCCTTTATATAATTATAAAGTCGTCGGTCTTGTGGCGTTTCTTCCAGTTGTTCGTCCTTAATGGAGATAACTGTGTGCAATGCAATGTTTAGAGACATTTTACTTTTATGCAATTTATTCTTTGGCAATACACTTTCTAACAGAACGAATGGATTGGGAAGAGCCCTGTATGTGTCTGAGGATGTCTCAGCGGAACTCTTCTCCCACACTTCCTTCCGTGTGTCCGCCCTTGAATTCTCCTTCTCTGTCTTGTGTTCTCTTTTATCTTTATCATCACTCATTGTATTACTTTCACCATATTCTTCCTTGCAGATATTTTCCTTTATATTATTATAAAATTCCCGGTCTTGTGGTGTTTGTTCCAGTTGATCTTTCTTAATTGAGATATCTGTGTGCAATGCACGCAGCTGCACGTGTGGGGATGTCCTGTCTACCCGCAAGGCAGGGTTTAGGGATGCGCAGTTTATGTGCGGGTGACACTCCGGCCATGTTTCCTTCATAGGTTCTTCTTTAATAGACATCTTTTCTACCTTGTCGGGTTGAGTATCAGATGTGTCATTGTGGCCCACAACGGGGGCCCTGCCTGTGTGTAGCTGGGGCCCCGGGGTCCCGCGGGCCCTGATACTGCTCTCTAGACGCCGGCTGCTCTCCACACTGGAATGTTTGAATTTGCTGAAGGCGTCGAGGGCTCCCTCACACACGGAACAGATGCGCAGTGGAATACCAAACTTGATGATTGTCTGAAATGTAAAATCTATTCTCATAATAAACTCATAATATATAGCAAGAAGCTAATTTTATTCTCCTATTTAGAATAGTGATAGCCAAATAGATATACAGTAAAATGCCAATTTTTTTATTCTTTAGCGGTTACACAGCCTATTTTGATGTGCATATGAAAGTTGAAAGTTTATATCAATTTCTCGAAAACGGTATGAGAAAAAAAAGTACTGCAGTGAATTCGTCGTTAAAAAATGTCTGAATGATGTGCAAGTTAAAATATTTTTTTGTGTTGAAATAAAAAAGTTATAAGCAAATAACGAAAATTAATTTTTTTATATTTTTTGTTCATGTCTAGCCATCTATGCATTTTTTGGGAAAAAAAAAGCATATAGAAAATGACCTCCAAATGATGCAACTTTTGCCTAATTTAACCGACTTTGGATCTGGTATAGTTCTCGAAATCCCCATGCTTAAACAGTGTCATTGGTCACTTGTATAAATCAATATATAAATATCATTTTTTTATAATTGTTCAATTATTATTATTCGCTAATTTTGTTTGTTCTCCGGGAAAGTGAGTTTTTAAAAAGAATTAAAATTACAACGGGTCTAATCTACGTTCTTTATTCGTGTTAGAAGTACAAAAGACAAGATACATAACATGTACAGGCTGTTTTATAATGTATGTTATCTCTACAAGTAGGTTTCATGTTCATGTTGATAGTCGGCAGATTGTGTTTCTTAACTCCTCCGGCTTTAGATGAGAACTACGGGGTTTTAGCCACAAAGTTCGATGAAAATGACATATTTGGGGGTGCGGACGTTGAAGCCTCGATGTTCCTTGGCTGTAGTATTCTGGACTTCCTTCTTTTATTAACAAAATATAGTATTATACATACAAAGCAAATAATTATGAAACAATACAAAACAATGGTAAAAATACTTATTCTATTATAATAAATGGGTTCATTATTTATTTCTTTTAAATTATTCTTATGTCTATTAATAAGGGACAATATGTGATCTGTGTCATCTAGGTTTACAGAATCTAACTTAAATGTTTTAAAATTAAAAATGTCTTTATCACTAAAATTGTTCGAAAGGGGTATATTGGGTAATTAATGTTTTTGAAATTTGTTTTTTGGGACTGATATGTTTTGAGCACGGAATCTTTCACTTTCACTTCACATTCACTATTTAGTTCAAGGAGGTAGCTGCCAAATAGAGGGATGTTGTCGACGTTTTTGCCGCATCTTTGGGTGGCTACGATGCTGTACGGGGCGATGATGATCCATTGATGTCCTTCGATTTTTCGGATGGTGGTGTTTGGAATATTGACGGCTATTTGTTTGCAATTAGTGGAATTTTTTATGTAATTCAATAGTTGAACTTCACATGGGGTGTCGGTATTTATTGTTGCTGTATGCGCCTCATAACACAGGAACTCTTCTGGGATAATTTCCTGGCATTTGGTCTCGAAGAATGCGTAAGCATGCTCATTGGAAGCAAGGAATTTATTTCGGGGTATAATGGTTTTAAATATATTCTGATGTGGGGTTGGTAAAGGATATAGATGATAGTAGGTGAAGCTTTCAGTTTCGACTATTGGAATTTCGATTAAAAATGTGATTTGATTATTTTTACTAAAACTTTTGATTTCAATAATTTTTTCGAATAAAAGAAGGTTTTCTAAAGATGGTTCAAATGGGAATTTATTGTCGTTTAAAAGTTTATTTATTTGGATAATTTCAGATAGTAAATCCTTTGGTTCAATGATTGAATTATGAAAGGTGTTAAGTTTCGAAAAGGAAATAGCCACTTCAATTTTTTCTAATAAATCGTAAATAATTTGTAGGCTTGTTATGTATTGAGTAAGGACGGTTTGGAGGAAAAAGCAATTAGCTGTTTCAACTCTTTTTATGTATGTACTATTTATGAATTTTTCTAATTCGTTAATTTTGGAATTAAGGGATTGTTGATTTTTTGAAAGAATTTTTACATTGTTGTCAAATTTTGATATTGAGGTTTGTAAGATAGTTATTTGATCATCCATTAAAGTTTTAAATTTATTTTGATTGTTTGTCAGCCTTGATATAGCTTTATCGTATTTTTCAGCATCGTTTTGATCGAGATTGCCAGTTATGGCTTTTATTACGGATCCGAGACCATCGATTATACCTCTCTTTTTTCTATGCGATAGTGGGTTTAGTTGTTGAATTTGTAATGACACTTTATCTTCCAAAATTGTTGTAATCTGATAATTTTCTTTATTTTGTTTTGAGGTTTGAATTTCATGTTTTATTTTTGAGAAGGAATTACGTAAGTTATTATACTCATTTATGATATCTGTAATATCGTAAATTTGTACGAAAGTCCATTGATCTGTTTTAATCTGAGCATGTCCAAGTTTTAATGGTAACAGTCCAGGGTTGTTGTTCAGGTTGTGGAATTTTGGGATTTCGAGAGTTGCGGTGGTGATGATGAGGATAAGGGATCTGAAACAGGTGGTTGTCTCAGTTCTTTTATATGTATAATTTCAACCTTATTCTTTTTCTTTTCATTGCAAATTTCAACTTTATTTTTGTCCAAAAGTTTAGTTATTTTAAATGGTCCTAAAAATTTCAATGACTTTTTGCTTCTATTTAAAGGATTTTGTTTATAAACGGTTTGTCCTATTTTAAAAGCGTAATTTGTATCACCGTGGGTGTTATGTTTCGTTACTATCTTCTTTTTATCGGAATGTAGTTTATCAGAGACTTCTTGATAAACATGTTTTAATTTGTCTTTATGATTCTGAATGTAATCGTTGTAAAAGGAATTGGGAAGGAATATTTCGTTTGGATTTCTGGAATTTGTGTGTCCGAATGCTAATTCAAAGGGGGTGTAATTTGTAGCGCTGTGAATAGAGTTATTGTAACCAATTATTGCATATTGCATTTGATCAGTGTTATCGTCTGGATACATTTCTTCTAGAATTCTTAGATGTTCAATTATTGTTGAATGAAATCGTTCTACAATGGAATTTGATTCGTGATGTAAAGGGGTGGTAAAATGGACATTAATTTTATGCAATTTTAAAAGTTCTTTAGTTGTGTTGTTATTGAACTCTTTACCGTTATCCAAAATTAAATTTTCGGGTATGCCAAATGAAGCAAAATACTTTATTAAAGCATTACTAGTATGAATAGCAGTTTTTCCTTCTATGAAAATAGCTTGTGCGAATTTTGTAAAGGCATCTACAAGAGTGAGATAATTTTTATTATCAAACATAAAGATATCTACGTGTATTATCTGAAAAGGTCGTGAGGCTGTTTCAGTAAGCATGAGCGGAACATATGGTTTTTTCCTAGCATATTTCGCTCTTTGACAAATTTCACATGCGTTTATAAAATTTGTTATTGTTGTTTTCATATGTTTCCAATAATAATTTCTTTTAAGATATTCGAAAGTTTCATTAATGCCTCTATGGTTACTACTACCTTCGTGATGATTTTTTATAAGCAAAATTTGTTCTTCTTTGTCAGTTACGGTGTTAATAATTTTAGTGCATTTAATTAATTTCGGACCTTTCATTGAAAATTTATCTAAATAGACTTTTGAAAAATCGCGGAAAAGTTTGTCAGTGTGAAAATAAAGATGATAAATATTTTTTGAGTCAGTATAGTCTCTTAAGAATTCAAATATAAATTGGTGATTATTTTGTTCCGGTAATTTGATTTTAATAATTTTTTGATGTTCATAATTGTTATGTGTAATTGAAGGTTTGTTATATATATGAGGAAAAACGTGAATCTGATTTGTTTTATTGTTTATAATTTCGTCTAATATTGTTATGCCGGTGTTTGTATTGTCATTCTCAGTGGAGTGTTGTGTAATAGATTCAGAGTCTGTGTCTACGCCTATGTCTTCGTTATCAATGTTTTGTTGGGAATTAGTATATGTAGTGTTTGGGGGTTTAATTTGGATGTTGGATAAGATTTTGATTTTTGGTTTAGTCGGCTTACTAGTGGAAGGTTGGGGGTGCAATTCATTTTTGTCAGGTGTAAAATTTTCAGCAAGATTTCTAAAATATTCGATAATGTCGTTATTAATTTCGCCGGGATTATTAATTATGGATTCTGTTTCAATAGCATTTAATTTTATTCTAGAAAGACAGTCTGCGTTGGTGTTAAATTTTCCTTTTTTGTATTGTATGTCATAGTCGTATTCTTCTAATTTTAATCGCCATCTAACAAGTTTGGAATTTGGTTCTTTAATATTAAATAGCCAAGTAAGAGGACGGTGGTCAGTCATTATTGTGAACTTTCTACCATAAAGATACGGACGGAAATGCTTACAAGCCCAAACTATCGCTAATAGTTCTTTTTCGATAGCGGAGTAGCGTGTCTCGGTATCATTTAAAGTTCTAGATGCATAAGCTATAGGTTTGTCACGTGAAATTTCGCCTTGCGAAAGAACGGCACCTATCGCGAAATCGCTGGCGTCTGTCGTTAGTACAAAAGGTTTGTCAAAATCAGGGTGCTGTAATATGGGGTCGTTTATAAGTAGTTCTTTACATGTATTGAAACTGTCTATGAATTCTTTGTCGTGAATAATTTTGGCGTCTTTTTTCAAACATTTGGTCATGGGTTTCGTTATTTTTGCAAAGTCTTTGATGAAACGTCTATAGTAACCTAGTAATCCTAAAAAGCTTTTAATTTCTTTTGGTGTTCGAGGTATGGGGAAATTTTTGATTGCCGAAATTTTATCTGGGTTAGGTTTTACACCATCTGAGGTAATTACATGTCCTAAATATTGAACGGTTTTTTGAAGAAATTCGCTTTTGTCAAGTTGAATTTTGAAGTTACTGATTCGTAAACGATTAAATACTGATTTGTCTTTCAATATGCTCCTGAAGGGATGAACTAAAAATAATGATATCATCGAGATATACTAAACATGTCTCGTGCTGAAGGCCGCGAAGAACATTGTCCATAACTCGTTGGAAGGTTGATGGGGCGTTTTTTAAACCGAATGGCATGCGTTTAAATTCATAATGCCCGCCTTCTACAGAAAATGCAGTTTTTTGAATATCATTAGGATCTACTTCTATCTGATGGAAGCCACTAGCTAGGTCTAAAGTCGAAAAGTAAGTTGCTTTGCCAAGTTTGTCTAGTATGTCAGAAATGTTTGGTAATGGGTACTTGTCGTCAATGGTTTGTTCGTTCAATTTTCGGTAGTCTATAACTACGCGCCACTTCTTCTTACCAGAAGCGTCGAGTTTCTTCGGCACTATCCAGATAGGACTGGACCAAGGGGATACGCTGTCTTGTATTATGCCTTGCTCAAGCATTTTATTAATTTGAGACTTGACTTCGTTTTTATGAATTTCGGGGAATCGATATGATTTTACATGAATTGGTGTATCGTCTTTCAATTTAATTTTGTGTGTTATTTCGTTCGAAAAACTCAAAGGTGTTTTCTCGCAATAAAATATATCTCTATATTCGAAACATAATTTTCTAATTGATTCTTTTTCTTCTTTATTACAATGATCTATTCTAATATTTTTTAAATTTTGTTTTAAAAGATTATCGTATTCTATATCGGGTTCTTCATCAATTTCCATTTTTTCAACAAAATTAATTTCGACAGGGTCTAAAGGTTCAATTTCTAATGGTTCCAATATGTTTATCTGAACAGGGTTCTCGTTAATATTTGTTAATGTAGTTATAGCAAAATTGTGTGAAACGTTTACAACTGCTTTTGGCATTTGTACGCCATTTTCAAAATTTGTATGATTTAAAATTCCTATACCGTTTCTCATTTTAACAGGTAATTTTACTACAAATGATGTTCTAGGTGGTACAATAATGGAATGTAACAGGGCTGAATTATTATGGACTTTTGTTTCGTTGTCGGGATTGAAAATTATGGGTATAACGGCATATGGTGTTGTTAGTTGTTTGTTTGTGACGTTTACATTTGCGTTTAATTGTCTTAAAAGATCAACACCGATGAGGCCATCGTATTTGTTACTGAATTTAAACAAATAGAATTTATGAGTTTCGGGAATATTAAAAATTTCGAAAATAGGGATTTCTGCAACTTCATTGTGGTATGATACATTATGTGCTGTTTGAATATTAAAATTTTGATTATAAATGTAATTTGGATAAAATGTGTATGCTAATTCCGGGTTTATTAAGCTTTTAGTGCTACCAGTATCTATCAAAAAATTGGCATTTAATTCGGGGATATATATGTGGGGCAAATTTGCTTTTATTGTATTTAATTGTACTACGTCTGATTGTTGGCATTGTTGGTCATAGGAAAATTTACATTTGATTCAGCATTGTTGATAACGGGTTCTTCATACGTGATGTTATCATCATTGTTGTAATAGGAATCGTCGTAAGTTAAAGTGTGTGAATAGTCATAATACGTGTCATATTCATAGTCTACGGGATTGTTCTCATAGGTTTCATATTCGGTGTTATAGGATATGTCTTGGGAAGTTTGGGGTGATTGTTCGGAGTCAGACTGGACATTCTGATTAAATAATTGGGTTGATGTGAATGTTTTTTGAGGGTTACTTCTTCTGGAATGGATTGATGAGGTGTCCATCGGTTCGGGTTTAAATAGTTGGGGTTGATTTGGACGTGTAAAATTTTGTTGGAAGTTAGGACGGAAGGTATTTTGTTGTGTATTTGGGCGTGAGAAATTTTGTGGGAAATTTACTGGTCTCTGGATATGTTGAAATGTAGGTGGACGCATTTGGATTTGTGGTTGTCTTTGTGCATAATGCACGGGTCTGTAATTGGGTTGAGTAGTATTTTGGAAAGGATTCATTTTTGGAGGGAAATGTAATGTAGGACGTTGTTGAGGGATTTGGTAATTTGATGTAGGAATTGGATTTGGTCGGTATTGGTAATTTTGGCTATAATTGGACGTTATTTGTTGTCTGGCTGGTAAAATTCTATGATCAGGTTTAAAATTTGATTGCGAATTTATTGAACTTTGCCTCTGTGTAGAATAGAGGAAATTTTCTTCTTCAATAACTAAACTCATCGCTTTCTCTAAACTGTCAGGGTTCCGTAATCTGATGTTTGTTTGTATGTTTGGTGGTAGGCCGCGAATAAATGTTTTTAATGCTAAATCATTATAATTTTCTTGTTTTATCTTTCTTTCTTCAGCAGTAATTTCGAAACTATTTAATTTAGACATAATTAAACTACGTGAATCTTGACATCTCATACCAAAATTATAGGGTGGTTCATTTTTATTTGGACGAAGCGATATCAAATCCTGAACTAGACAATCAATGTTTCTTTGATCTCCAAAACTTAATCTTAGAGCATTTTTTACTTCCTCCCATGTACTGAGTTCTGTACGGGATCCAATTAAAATAAGAGCTCTACCTGTTAATTTTCCTAGTATAGCTCGTACAAGGAAATTGTTTAATGTTATATTTGTATGAGTTCCAAAAGTATTAATTAAATTTTGACAAGAATCAAGAAATATATTTAATGTGTGGGGATTGCCTTCATAGTGTGGAATCGAATCTACATACAATTTTAAGAGTTGGTAATTGACTGGGGCTGTTATTTGGGGTTGAGCTTGGGTAGGTGGTGGTGACATTTCTGTATCTGTGTCTCCCAAATTAAATTGAGTTAGTATTTCAGATAAATTAAGGATGTCGTTATTAGACATAAATATTTCGGTTGTGGCTTATTTTAAATTATTTTTATTCTAGTTGAAACTGTTGCTAAGGTATGTGGGAATAGTTTTGTATAGGATATGAGCTTTGTTTGTACTTACATAAATATTTCTATTTTCATTCTTCTTAACCTAATGCCTATAGGTTTGGACGATTTTTGTTCCTCTCCCAGGTCTTCCTAGTCTAAGGTCTGGCTACGGCGATGCTGTCCTTCACCAAGTCTGGCTTTGGCGATGCTGTCCTCTACCAGGGCGTTGTATTTTCTTCTCTCTCAAGACTCGTCTCCCGATTTCGGCTGCTGGGCTCGTGGTAAACCGATATGCGCTCGATTTTCACTCCCGTACCGAAATGTGATACTCGATTAACTGTTGAGACAGAAATTACCCGTTCGATACGAATAATTTCGAGTATCCTACCGACTGCGCCAATTTTGTTTGTTCTCCGGGAAAGTGAGTTTTTAAAAAGAATTAAAATTACAACGGGTCTAATCTACGTTCTTTATTCGTGTTAGAAGTACAAAAGACAAGATACATAACATGTACAGGCTGTTTTATAATGTATGTTATCTCTACAAGTAGGTTTCATGTTCATGTTGATAGTCGGCAGATTGTGTTTCTTAACTCGCTAATAGGGTAAGTCCAATTCTACATCATTTTTCTTTGTGTGTTTTCCCTGTACATATCAGAGATTCAAATCCCCTGTATGGTAAAAATATAGTAGATCAAACGACTTGTCGATTTTAGAACATCGTCATGGTCTCACTTAACCTAACCTCACTTTTACATCATTTAATCAACGACAAAATATAAATAGACAAAGCATTGCCTATCCTTCCGTAATAAAGGTTTTATTTTCGGTAAGCCAGAAAGAGAAAATAAAGATAGATATATAATGAAATCATTGTTCGAACATCGCTCGCTAGAGGCATCAGTGTAGTTGACATTATTTATGTGTTTGTTTTGCCAGTGACGCATTACATTAAATTATATTTGAAACATATAAATTTAAAACTTACAATTCTAATGTCAATTTTAAGAGCACGGGCGCCTCTAGTGAGCAATATTCAAACAATACTGGTAGACATAATATGTCATAACTCTATTTTCTCTGCGTGACTTGTTTAAAACAACAAACTACGTAAAGTTTTGTCAAGTTATATTTTGTCGTTGCATTTAATAAGAAATATACAAGATATGTCTTAGATATGTATAATTAGACTTACAATTTCAGGAATAAGATACTCCACTTCGGACACTATTCTGTCGTCCACAGGAACGCAGTGGTAGTCCTTCGTGCACATAAAACACAAATCCATTACACTATTTATATTTACTATTTGTCCGAACTATATATTTAAAACTTTGTAATAAAATTAGTAGCGTGATGTAATACCACCAACAAGAAAATATAGTCTGATGTGTCAACACAGAACTACTAGAATAGGCGAATAAAGTGAACTACTCGTCACCATGTCACTGAAATACAGTAATACTGGAACGCTAACTTGTAGACTTTTATGCAAGCAAGAAACGAGCCTGAGAGAGATAGATGTCTAACACTTCTGCGCATGCATATTATCCCCAAAGCCTCATGTCGTACAGTCTGGTCCAGAAGTAAATATTTTATAATTATCTGTTTCAATTATCAAATATGTTTTTAAAAAAATATTTCTTTATGTATTTTTAATTATTATTGCATGATCTGCGCCTTATTATTAGTTTGTTGTTTGCGTGAAACAAATGCTCCAGAATCTTTACATAAATAATTTTCATTTTTTTATCTTTTTCTACGGCCACTAATATAAGTAGCCATTATTGTACAACTTTTAAGTTATGTAAGCATCACATTACGGAAGGCCGTGTGTTAAGTACTCCATCGCACAGGTAGGAAATTTTTTATTTATCCAAATTTTGTTTGCTGTGTAAATTCATCAAAACTAATTACAATTAATTTAAAACATTACGACTAATGAAGAAATAAACTTTGAATATAAAATCTCAGGAAGGAGGGTTGCAAATCTAGTGGCTAGATGAAAAACTGCGTCGGAAGTCGCCATTTTGATAACCCAAGTATGACTCATGTCTTGTTGAGCATTTGAATAAGTTGCATGTGCTTGCACTACATTCTAATTTAGCAGCGCGTTCTTCACTCTATAAAAGTAAACTTTAACTCTATCGCAATTAATTCAACATTCTTGTTTAGAAATAATTATGGTCAGTTGTGTTGCATGTGGTTGTTCCCAAACCATGAACACCAAAAGTTTAGGAATTTAATTTCATCAGTATTTTGCATCGTACAACTATTATAATGAATAATGAAACTACACATTGATATACATATTATGAATTATATTGCATATTGCCAAATGAGAATGAATCCCGTCGTGTAACTTAAATGTTAAGAAATAATTTCATTGCCGTATCATAGTAATTTTAAATAAAGGGTAAGAATTTACATTTCTATTGTTCATAAACCTTATTTTATTTACATAAAAACAATTATAATTATATTGTTTAAAAGGACAATAAAAACTTAAATTTTTGTATTTACTTTATTTTATATTCATACATATTTTACCTGTTACTATTTATATTTTATAATTATATTTATTAAATACTAAATGTTCTACATAGTACTATTTTATTGGGTTGTAAATAGTATAAATTCATTGTTTATAAGTAGACAGTTGACGTTATTTACTATTTACTAGTGATGTGTCCATTCTTTCAATGTAGTGTGTGATCGTCATGTGACCGAAAAACAGTCAAATGGTGATCGTAGAAAGAGTATAATATATAATTCGCGTTGTAATGCAATGCGTTATGTGCATCTTAACAACTCTTGATATTTTATGTACCAAAAGGTTAATCTTCTATAGTTTCTTTAATCAACGACGATGGCCAAAATTTCTGCCAAGCACATCTAGCTTGGTTCAACCTAATATCCTAGATGGGTTTCATTTTTATCATTCCTGAAATTTATGTTATAGTTATCTACAATACAAATGCGGGAACATGAACTTCCGTGCATGAGCTTTTGTTTGAAGTAGAAGCGAGCAACGCGAGTATTTCATTTAGGCGAGTACACGGAAGGTATTTCCGCATAAGTATTGTACAAGATTTTTTGTAACGAACGAATTAATTATAAAATGTAATTAATAAAAATGTAAAACTGTCATTTAATCGTCAATAAAGCGAATAAACATTCGTTGCTATAGACTATGCCATTGTTCACCATTGTTATTGTTTGATTGTGTTGCTTATAGATAGCGCTAGTAGTATTAAAATGTCAAAATTAGCAATGAAATTTCGAATTTAATTTAGATAATTTGTATTCTTCTAACTAATTGTCCTCAAATATCTTGTTCTTATATTAAATTTGTTGTAATGTACAAAAAAATGAAAAACATAATAACACTTTTATGTTACTCGATCAAAGTAGTTTCCGTTGAGACACTAGTGCGTAAAAGTAAAACATTAGCTGGAATATGGCCTTTTTGATTGTGAGTTGGCTGCGGGAAACATTAGATTCTAGGTAGTGAGTACGATAAATATTTTAAAGACGGGTAATTTATATATTTACTACACATTACAGGTTTCCACGTTATTTTATTGTGGAAAATTCCAATTTGATTAGTCCATTATTATATATTAAAACATCAAATGCTTTGTCTATTTCCACACAGTTGTTGATGACTGCTATTTTTAGCAATTGGATGTAATGAGAGATATGATCCATGTTAGTCAAGCTAGTTGCTCACTAAAATCGATATAAATATTAATGCTTTCACCACTTATAATCCAGTACTTTTCTCAGATAGGGCTCAAATGATCTGACAGCTGGAATACCATCCGCCATTTTGATACGATGTGGTGTTAAGCTAGCACTGGGTTAGTCTAATTCCGGGTTTGTTTCGAGAATACGGTGTTAGACTAAATTTTAACACCGGGTTAAGGCGGTGCTAGCTAACACTCATTTTGGTTCGAAGCTATCACCGTTTCGAGAATTCGGCTGTTAATGTCGACATAGATAAAAATCTAAGATTGAGGTAAGGTGATCTTGCTGCCGCACATTTCTTGAAAAATAAGGCGGAGCACCATCATGCTGAAACCATGAATTTTGACGAACGAGGAAGGGAACATCTTCTACTAGATCTGGTAGAACATTTCGTGAAAATTCCAAATACTGGTCACCATTTAATCTATTGGACAGTATGTATGGTCCAAGCAAATTCCCATTGAAGATAACAGCCCAAACATTTAATGAAAATCTAAGTTGTAAACCATAGGCGTGCGCACGGTGGGTGTAATGGAACCCCCTAAAATATTACTAATAATAAAATGTTTATAAATGTTACTATGAAGTTTCTCATTATTCATAGAATTAGTTACGTTGTTACTTTCCTATTTGAGATATTAAATGTTTATTTAAATATGCTGCATTCAAGATACATAGTGTCAGGGTCAACGATAGAGAAACTATTACGCCATTTCTATTTTATTCTGTCGTTGTATTATCTAATTTTTAGTTATTTTCAAAACCTATAATCACAGTTGTGTATAGTTAAAACATACCAAACAACAGTATTAAACCAAAAAATTGTGTTGACATACGTGAAATATTTCAAAAATACCCAAAATTTTGATTTTTATTTATCTCTTTTCGTTCCTGTGATATTTGATGTCAAAGTTGCACCTTGAAAAAGTGTGTTTTTTTGGCTATATCTCTAAAATGGATAAAGATACAATCTCAACGATTATACCAGTCGATTCTACGGGAAAAGATACATAAAGAAATGTTTTCTCCGCATATATGTTCTTTGGAACGATTAGGTGAAAATTGAGAAAATCGAAAAACCTAAATTTTAAAACTTTTCATTTTCTAGACTTAGGTAAATATCGATGCGTTGATTTCAAATTTTCAAACCGAATTGAATTATCTCTTCCCGTTCTCGAGATATTCGTGTTCAAAGTAGAGTTTTGACAATATACCTAAAAAAAACAGGTTTTTTAGGTGTATCCCTTTAATCGATTCTAGTTGCAAAATTACATAAGTACAATTTCTAAATTTTTATTCTATCGCATACAATTTTTAGAGCGAAAAAACGAAAATCATCAAAAATCGAGAAAAATCTAACCTTTGATTTTTTTCGATTTTTGGTCATTTTCAGTTATTCTCTTGTAGAAATTCTATCTGTTGATATAAAAATCTGAAAATTAGTACACTTATGTAATTTTGTCCGCAGAATCGGTTAATGAGGTCGCCGAAGTCGTAAACATAACCTTTTAAAGGGTATACCTGAAAAACTTAATTTTTAGGTATAACTTTGATCTTAAATATCTCGAGAACGGGAAGAAATAATTTAATTGTCTGAAAATTTAAAATCAGCGTAGGTAATTCTTTAAAAAATACTATACACAAAATTTTGTAAAATTTTAACATTTTCGAGCTAAAAATTAGATATTTTCAAATATTTTCAGGTTTGCGCAAAAATACAGCATCAGCGGCTTTGGTAATTGTTTCCCTTGATGGTACTGTATACATAAACTATTTTTCCAAGTAATATTCATCAGAATACTACTACAGTAGTGAAATAAATGATTCCACTTACATTTAATACTTTTATTTTATAATAATAATTAGAAAAATTTATTTTGACACCCCAAAAGAAAAGTTCTGCGCACGCCTATATTGTAAAGTACTTCTTCCTACAATATGTGGATTTTCTTAAGCCCAATAATGCATGTTGTAGAAATTATGGACACCGTCACGTGTGAAAATTGCTTCATCACTAAATATTATAAGTAAAATTAAAATTAGCAGCATGTTTTTGCAGAATACACTGACAAAATATCTTTGTAGCTGGTGATCAGCAGGCATTAACCCTTGAATAAGTTGCAAATGGAATGGATGATAATCATTGCTGTGTAAAATGTTCAAAACTTCCGTATGAGATATTTCTCCTCCAACACGAGATGTTCCTCTGCTAATTGTCGGGTCAGCATGCACCAAGTCTAACACTTCATCTTCAACATCTGCGACCGCCGCCTCCAGTGTTGGCAGATTTGGCGACTTGTCTTGATTAATTAGGTAGACAAGGTTATGAGAAAATTCGTTTACCCTACATACCTGTTTGGCTAGTTGCATTTGGGTTAATATCAGGCGTGACAGTCAAATAGGGTACGAGAGCAGCACCGTCGACCTGTTCCCATTCATCTCATCTCATTTCACACTACTGTATGATTGTCTCAGGACCCCTATTCTGCACAAGTCACTATCACGATGATGACTTAAAATTGTGATGTAAGCAACCAGTAACTCGTGTAATTTTTTGAGTGGTAGTCTAGTTCTTTTAGTGTTACTAGGTTTCAGAGTTTAAAAACTATGTTGGTAATGATATAGTGGGTTTTAAACTTTGTTTACATATTTTATTGTCTTTGGTTTTACGGTACTTTCTTAAAAAAATTCCTTTTATTTCTACTATATAGTGAGGTAAGTAAACGTTTGAATAATAAATTGTTATAACTATTAAATTATGCAGATATGATAATATGACGTAGAAATATTTATAATATTGTCTAATAAATCTTCTAAAAAGACGATCGGCATAAAAATGCTCTTCATTTTCAAGTTCTTCGACTACATCTAACGCCCTGTAAATAAAAGCCATTTTTTATTTAATAAAAATATCTGAAATAAAAACAGCTATTTGTCAGTCATACATAAGTTATAAGTATTTTTAACTATTCTTCTCGCTGAAGAAACAAATATAACACCAAAACACGGACCAACTAAAGCAGCAAAACAATTCGAAATGTACAAAACACAACACAAGAGACAAGTCACTAGTGACTTATTTATGTCACGACCTAAAGAGGTGGTGACTACGAAGTCACTTGATATGACTTCATATATAGCTAGTATTTGATATTGGCCGCTAGAATGCGCTTAAAAATGTCACCATCGTGACTTTTTCACACTGGTGATTTGTGTACAGAAAAGGGGTCCAGTTCACACTATTACAGGCGGAAGAGAAAAAGTGGCGGAAATTTAAATCGACGTCATTGGCGGGTTTTGTATTAATTACATTCTGCGATCTCTATGTTTGGTTTATCCATTGCACTCTTTTTGTGTATCTCATGTCAGTATTTATTGTTGTTGATTTTGTTATTGTTGTTGAGTTGAGACAATGTCGTCAATTTAAATTTCCGCCACTTTTTCTCTTCCGCCTAGATTGGTGTGAAATAAGGAAATCATGGAATGGTGTGAAATGAGACAATCATAGTTTGATGTGAAACGAGATAAAATGGACAAGATCGACATTCGAAAACAAATTTTATTAGTAAGTTTTAAATGATTTGTTAAACGTAAAATAGTATAACAATGTCAGTGACCATTAAATCTGGCTTTCAATATATAAATACAACTTGTTTTCGTTGGAAGAGTATATTTTGACTTTCATTTAAATTTCCGCCACTGGAATGGTGTGAAATGAGATGAGAGGATTGGGCAAAGTTGATGGTGCTGTTCTCGAGCCCTATACGGTAGCGTCACTCGGCTAGTTTGTATGGCGTATTTCTTTCCAAGCTGCATGGCGTGAACATTAAAATAAAATACAACATTATTGCAATAACAAAATATTAAAATAATCGTGTAGCAATATATTAATCATCTTATTATATACAATAAAATTCAAAACAATAAATATAAGGAAGATATAAAAAACAAAACATTATCAAACAACCCTTATGAATATTTCAATTACCAACAAAAGAAACTATTGTTAACAATAATATAAATGTAAATAACATAAATTCTAAGTAAGAAAAAATGATATTAAGATATAAAAAATGGTTAATTATTAATTAAACATTATAAATATTATAAGAAAATAAACTATTCATTGCATAAAATAATTACTTTGCGTTTATTTTGTTCATCTTTAAAGTTTCTGTTGTGATTAATTTAATAATTTAAAATAAATAATAACTTATTGAAAATTACTCTTTAGGAAATCAAACACTTAAGAATATATTTTATTTATTTCTAATAATTTGGAATACACAAATATTAAAAATATTTTAATATTGATATCCTTTACATTATTAGAAATAAATGACATTCGTATAATGTATTTTATTTCCTAAAGAGTAATAAAAATATTGTTAAGACTGACAACATATTATAAACCTCACTATATATTGTTTAAAAGATAACTTTAAATTATATTAAACTAATTTAATCATAATAGTTCACATAACAGGAGAATTATAACATGTGAATCTTTCTTATTCATATGTGGTATGATTTAAGTTTGGCGCTCCACATTATTCCCCCTTGAACGCCGAGCACCTTGGAAGAAGTGTCGTTTCTCTGTATTCTTTATACTGTGGTGATATCATGTAGGTATAAAATGAACATAACAGCAAAATCACTAAATTAATTTCTTCTCATGTATCTGCATATTAGCATAGATTATAGAAACAATATATATTTTTAAATGTTTGATATTAACTAGCTACTAAAATATTTTTGTTTTTGTACTCTCATAATGTAAGCATAAATTAATATATTATTGGCGATGCAATTCTAGCGCTCGCTATCTACTGAGAAAAATTGGAAACTTAATACCCGGTATTTGTTTTGTTAGGTAGTTATTTCTTTGTTGAAATTAACATTAAAGACTGACAATTTCAGCATTATTATGGATTGACATGCACTGTTTAGAATAATATTTTCTATAGATTCATTGGGTTCTACAACAATCGCATTAGTTTTTGCAACATTTCTTTTTTCTTTTCTCAAAAAAAATTATAGGTACAATACATATTGATTTTCTAACACAATATATTTCAAGAGCAGAATTTGGAAGAGCATTTGCAAATTTATTTAATATATTAGTATCTGTTGATAGCAATACTGATGTTGGTACATTTTTTTAATTAAATTATATTTTTATAGGTACTACTTTATAATTTTCCAACAAAAATATACAAGTATAGTACGACAAAAGATCTCAATACCACAACCATAAAACAATTTAAACGTCAACTTGAGATCTCTTGTCCAACTATACATACAATTCCAATTGGTGTCTAATGTTAAACTCCTACTGCTGGGTATCCATGGTACATAAGTAATTTTGGTAGTATGAATGTAGGGAGCTTATTATATAAACTAGACATTTGTATCATGTAATCCTGGATAGTATGTAAGTGTGTAGTAGCCCGCATCGAAGGGCGTGCTCAACCAAACATGTACCCTCCCTTTCCCTACCCGTCTCAATCTATTCCTAATGTACTTACAAATATCTCCCAAATTTACAATCATTTCGAAAAACTAAAAAGAAAACTTATTGAACTAAAGTATAACAAAAATAAAAATAATGAAATACTGAAAAATTTAACCAACATTATGAATAGTTCAGAGAGTTCTCGCTCGGTCCCTATAATAAATTTACGGAAGTCCTCAATTTTTTTTATCGCGTACCGTTTTCAAGAACTATTAAAGCGTAAAAACAAAGAGTAATAAACAGAAAAGAAATTGGAAAAAGAAAAATAGGACGACCCAGTAAACCTGGAAGCAAGAAGTCGAGAAGAAAACTAAGAAGACACAAGAAAAATAGCAATAGATACAAAAAAACTACCAGGTTGTGTAATTAAAAAAAAATATTTATTCATAAGTTTATAAAATTTGACAAATATATTTTCATTTGCAAGTGACAGGCTCACTAGTCAACTCCTCTTATCTTGTTAATAATTTAAAATAATATACATCTTTGTTACACGCAAAAAAAAAACATCTGAATTACCCCACGTATGCCTTTGATAAACATAATAACAGCTATAATTTTTTTGTGCATTTTCGATAAAATACAAATACCATTCCCATATAACAATTTATGACTGTAAAGTAACGTCAATCAAATTTAGAATTAAAAATTTACTAATCTTACGTACATCTCATAACATAAGCTGCATGTTAGAGAAACTAAAATAGTAATATATTTCATGCCAAAGAAGGTCGAAATGTTTATTAAGGCGAGGGAAGGGCAATAAAAATAATAATTAATATCAATATTGATAAATAATAAATGTACCCGTTACTTACATTGATTTGCACAAGAGGTAGATTCCCGGTGCTGTAACCAACCAGTAAGCGGGCAACCTGGTTCCTTTCTGGGTGTTTCTCTGCTTTAACATTAACTACAAAACTTTTTTGTTAAACATTAAATTATGTAACATATTAAGTTTTAAAATGAGTTTTCATGTGAACAATTAATCGAGACATATTTGTATGATTTACTTTTTTTAGAATGAATTTTCATGTGACGTTGTAAACCAGTTTTCTGTATGAATGATTTATTACAAACATTACAATGATAGTCTTTTATATCGAAATGAATTTTCATGTGACGCTGTAAATGATGTTTGTATCTGAACGATTTATTACAGACATCACAATGTTGGTCTTTTATATCGGAATGAATTTTCATGTGAAAATTTAAACTCGACTTCAGCTTAAATGATTTAGTGCAGACATCACACTGATATTCTTTAAATTCAGAATGCATTTTCATATGACATTTCAATTGACTTCTAAATTTAAATATCTTATGACACACAGAGCACGGCCACGCTTTGTTTACTCGGATGCTCTCTTGTTCTGTACTGCGAATTTTTAACTCAGTTTCCGACGTATATATTTGTTTACGTAAAATACACGGTAAGTATTTTATTCGCCTATGTGCTATCTTACTACGCGATAAATTAACTTGATGTTCTTTTTCATGCATTTTCTTAAAGTTTTTATTACAGAGGGTACTTTTCTTTGGTTCAATTTGATTATTTTTGCTACAAATTTTGTCATTTTCTTTTACAACTATTTCTTCGGGCTCAGCGGAACTCTTCTCCCACACTTCCTTCCGTGTGTCCGCCCTTGAATTATCTTCCTCTGTCTTGTGTTCTCTTTCATCTTCGTCATCACTCATTGCATTACTTTCAGCATATTCTTTCTTGTATAAATTTTCTTTTATATTTTTATAAAGTCGTCGGTCTTGTGTTGTTTCTTCCAGTTGTTCTTCTTTAATGGAGATATCAGTGTGCAATGCACGCAGCTGCACGTGTGAGGATGTCCTGTCTACCCGCAAGGCAGGGTTTAGGGATGCACTGTTCATGTGCGGGTGACACTCCGGCCATGTTTCCTCTACTGGTTCTTCTTTAATAGACATATCTTCTATTTTCTCGAGTTTGGTATCAGATGTGTCATTGTGGCCCACAACGGGGGCCCTGCCTGTGTGTAGCGGGGGGCCTGGGGCCCCGCGGGCCCTGATGCTGCTCTCTAGGCGCCGGCTGCTCTCCACACTGGAATATTTGAACTTGCTGAAGGCGTCGAGGGCCCCATCACACACGGAACAGATGTGCAGTGGAATACCCAACTTGATAATTGCCTGAAATGAAATAAACGAATTATTGTAATCGCGAAATCAGATTTAAATCACATTCATTTTTTTTTATAAAAATTACATGTTATGCAATTGTTATTCAACATTTCGAATGTACAAGAGTTGATGGAAAAAGTGATACTTTGTACCAATACATTTAAGAACTACTAAACTCGGTATGTAAAACTTTTACTGGTATATTATTTCGAATTTATAACGCAGAAATTTTTGCACTAATATATAATGTTTTGTTAAATTTACTTTAAAATGTATTATACCTGGTTTATAATGGATATAATTTATAAATTTAGATTTACAAACTTAGATTTTAAATTCACAATTTACCGTGTTGGTTTAATTAATTCTAAAATATAAAATGTGTCCAATCAACATATTATATTGGATATCGTATTTTGATACAAATGGGATGACATTTATATAACATCTTAAAGAATAAAACGCAAAGAATACAATAATACAAGAATGCTTATCACATTTATCATAAATCAGTCTGTATTGTTCTACAGATAATATTAATAACACATCCATGTTTTATAAATCCATTTCAACTGTCACGCACCCTGTCACTTTCTTCCCGTCAAAATTATAGTTTGAAATACTGTGAAATGATTGGACACATTTACAAATTAGAATACAAAATATGGTCATATTTTAAATGTAAATTGCAAGTCATAAATGTTTTTCATGTATCATGAACCAGTAATATATATATATATATATATATATATATATATATATATATATATATATATATATATATATATATATATAATGAAATTCGCAAATCTAAATTTGTAAATTAAACCAGCCAATACAGTAAAATCCGGTTATAACGACATAGAAGGGATGCGAAAAATTTAGTCACTATAGTCGGCAGTCGCTATAACCGAAAAAGTAAAATAACGTTAGCGTATGTGAGCTTTGAAACAAGTGGTCATAATTTGGCCGTTATAACCAGTTTGTCGCTACAAGCGGTGTCGTTATAAACGAATTTTACTGTAATTTCAATTTTTCTTTAAATTTTTACTTATTCTTTACAATGCTTTTTTTCATAATTAATTCTATTTTGTGAAACACGTTTTTGAAATTAAAATATCGGATTTTGACATTGACGTCTGTATGTACGTATGTATCTCGCACAACGCAAAAATGATTACCTAGCCGTAGAATATTAAAATGTTTTACTGAGACTGTTATAATATTTACTTGTGCACTTTTTTGAATCTTTTGTATAATTCGAAAACGATTAGTTGTAAAATAATTTTCAAATATAATAAATTTAAATAAAGTGCAGCAAAAAAATGTGTATAATTTAATAAGCTTAGAAAAAAGTGATGTAGTGCCCACATCAGATTGGAGCATCGTTCACGCATGTGTCTACAACGATACATAAAACAATCACAGTCATTAATATCTACTTGGAACAAACCTCTACATAAGCCTAAACTAAGCCAGGAAGACAAAAAGGACTTTTTTATATGGTTGTATAGCAAGAAAAACCTACTATAAGCTCTATAAGAAAAATGAAAGTTGGCACAATAACTTGAAAACGGAACTCGATAAAAATAAAAATCGAGAATCTTCGTTAAGACCAAATATTAAAAACAGTAAAAAAACGACATTTCGTTCATATCTAGTGACCTACGCATTTTTCCAGGAAAACAGCAGACATAGTTAAAATGGTCCGTTAATGCGACAACTTTGGTCTAATTTAACCAACCTCGGATCTCTTACCGTTCTCAAGATATTTGAGACACCTGTATAAGAGTGATAAATTATTTTATTGGAATAGGTATTCTCTTCGGCCGAAAAACAAAAAAAGAAGACAAATTGTCGAATATTTAATTTATCTTGCCTTTTTCAGATGTTTTTTTCCTTTATTTGTTATCGTTATAACAATATGATAATATACGGTTACTCTAATTTCCAAAAAGGGTAAAATGTTCTTTAAACATTTACAATAAATTAGGAAAATAGAAAAATAGGTAAATTCATGGCCTAGATTTTTAATTTAAATATACTTAGAAAAACCCGTCAGCAAATTATATGCAAGTGTGTTGTAAATATTTTGAATATATTTATTTATTACCCTTTATTATATACAATATTTCCAATTGCAATATACATTTCCTGAAATATGCTAGAAACAAACAAAATACAAAGATAATGAATCTAAATAAAATTAATATTTGTAAACAAATTCATTATTAATAAAATTATTTGAACATCATTCTTACATACTCGTGTTTTGTTCAGTTATTGCCATAGTTTATCGACAAAGAAATATTTCAAATGTCATTTCATATTCTTATTATTTAGAATGCCACATAATAAAATATATCCAGTATCTAAAAATTCTTCCCAGCCACACATTTAAAATATTCTTTCAATTTAAGTTTTACTGAATCATTCATCGTATAATAAAAACATTAAATTTCATTTTAAAAGAATATCAATTAATATTAATAACAACTAGGGAAAATTCTTATACGTTCTCTTCGTTCTATGTTCTCAAATGATGCAGAGAAATAATATATATATATATATATATATACAGGGTGAATACTGAAAACCTTGACATAGGGAAATAACATGGGAAAACAGTTTTTTGCTGTTTCCATCTGTCCCGCTAAATAACATCGGGTGTATATGGTATCGTTAGTTAGATTACTTAATTATTTTGCATCTAATAAAACTAAATGTTGTGTAATAAGGCCTTTTCTCACTGAAATATTTGATAAAATAAATTGTATTTTGAAGGTTATCCTTCATTTTCCGAATAAGAAACGTCAAAAACAAAATGCTCCATAGCCGAGTGGATACGAGGGCTGATTCATAACATAAATAATCTACAAGACCTGGTTCGAGACCACCTCAGCCCTACTTTTTATACCTTCAAAATACAATTTATTTTATCAAATATTTCAGTTAGAAAAGGCCTTATTACACAACATTTAATTTTATTAGATGCAAAATTAAGTAATCTAACTAACGATACCATATACACCCGATTTTATTTAGCGGGACAGATGGAAACAGCAAAAAACTGTTTTCCTATGTTATTTCCCTATGTCAAGGTTTTCAGTATTCACCCTGTATATATATATATATATCTATATATATATATATATATATATATTGTGACGATCACTTGAGCCGCTGTGACTTTGGCGGTCCGTGATGTCGTGGTTCTTCCCCAAGAAGTCGGGTTTTCTCGGGCGCCAATCAGCGGATCCTAGGAAAAAACAAAATGCCACGGGAACTTTAGGTCGGTTAGGCCAGGGTGGTAACTAAAATCCAGAATTACTAAGAAAACAAGTTTTTATTGCAGATTCCTTCGGTTCCATACGTCGTTAACGCTGGGAAGTCACAGTCGTAGTCGCGGTCTGAATTTATCGCGGTCTGAAAGGAAGTACAGCCAAACCAGATACCAGCTTGAGACTGTACGGTAGGGATGGGTCGTTGTCGAGTCAAGGAGAGGAATAATACCAAACTGGATGCCAGCTTCAGGTGGTATCGTCGCGGCGGTGAACGGTCGGAATCAGGACGACGAGTATCACCAAACTGAAGCCAGCTTAAAGTTCTACTCGTCGGGGTTAGCGGTCAGGACGGTAATACGGTCTTACCTACAAAAAGTCGGTCTGTAGATCTGTGGATCTCGGAAATAAATCGCAGTTGTCGCAAGTAAACTCAGTTTATGTCGCTATCGGGAGCTAGTAAACAAGTGATCAGACTCAGCCTCGGAGGCCGTATTTATACCCCGATTACTAATTAAACTTGTTTAAACAAATTGTACGACAAAGATGGAGAGTTTTAAAATATTGTTATTTTTGTTTAATAAAATTTAATTTTATTCTAAACGTCGTTCTTTGACTTCCCTGCGTTTTACAAAGTGTTATATTACATTTTATGATATTTTAGAATATTTCATAATTTATTTTGGACCTTTGAATTTCGGCTTCGGTCGGAAGTACGGATGTTTGCCGCATCTGCCCAGTGGCGTCTTGGTGGTGGTTTTGACAGCTTTCTGTAGAGTGAAATATCTGTGAAAATAAACATTTTACGCAGGGATGTTTAATGTGAGTATGATTATCAGTAACAGGGTGATGTTTTATGCACGTGATTTTGTAGGTGGATCAGGAACTGTCACTTGGCCGAGCACTCATTACATTACTTTCAGCATATTCTTTCTTATATAAGTTTTCTTTTATATTTTTATAAAGTCGTCGGTCTTGTGTTGTTTCTTCCAGTTGTTCTTCCTTAATGGAGATATCAGTGTGCAATGCACGCAGCTGCACGTGTGGGGATGTCCTGTCTACCCGCAAGGCAGGGTTTAGGGATGCGTTGTTTATGTGCGGGTGACACTCCGGCCATGTTTCCTCTACTGGTTCTTCTTTAATAGACATATCTTCTATTTTCTCGGGTTTGGTATCAGATGTGTCATTGTGGCCCACAACGGGGGCCCTGCCTGTGTGTAGCGGGGGGCCCGGGGCCCCGCGGGCCCTGATGCTGCTCTCTAGGCGCCGGCTGCTCTCCACACTGGAATGTTTAAACTTGCTGAAGGTGTCGAGGGCCCCGTCACACACGGAATAGATGTGCAGTGGAATACCTAACTTGATAATTGTCTGAAATGAAATAAACGAATTATTGTAATCGCGAAATCAGATTTAAATCACATTGATTTTTTTTTATAAAAATTACATGTTATGCAATAGTTATTCAACATTTCAAATGTACAAGTGTTGATAGAAAAAGTGATACTTTGTACCAATACATTTAAGAACTACTAAACTTGGTAAGTAAAACTTTTACTGGTATATTATTTCGAATTTATAACGCAGAAATTTTTGCACTAATATATAATGTTATGTTAAATTTACTTTAAAATGTATTATGGCTGGTTTATGATGGATTTAATTTATAAATTTAGATTTACAAACTTAGATTTGAAATTCACGATTTACTGTGTTGGTTTAATTAATTCTAAAATATAAAATGTGTCCAATCAACATATTATATTGGATGTCGTATTTTGATACAAATGGGATGACATTTATATAACATCTTAAAGAATAAAACGCAAAGAATACAATAATACAAGAATGCTTATCACATTTATCATAAATCAGTCTGTATTGTTCTACAGATAATATTAATAACACATCCATGTTTTCCAAATCCATTTCAACTGTCACGCACCCTGTTACTTTGTTCCCGTCAAAATTATTGTTTGAAATGCTGTAAAATGATTGGACACATTTACAAATTAGAATACAAAATATGGTCATATTTTAAATGTAAATTGCAAGTCATAAATGTTTTTAATTTATCATGAACCAGTAAAATTTAAATATATATATACATATATATATATATATATATATATATAAATATATATATATATATATATATATATATATAAATATATATATATATATATTTATATAAATGAAATTCGTAAATCTAAATTTGTAAATTAAACCAGCCAATACAGTAAAATCCGGTTATAACGACATAGAAGGGATCCGAAAAATTTAGTCACTATAGTCGGGAGTCGCTATAACCGAAAAAGTAAAATAACGTTAGCGTATGTGAGCTTTGAAACAAGTGGTCATAATTTGGCCGTTATAACCAGTTTGTCGCTACAAGCGGTGTCGTTATAAACGGATTTTACTGTAATTTCAATTTTTCTTTAAATTTTTACTTAAGGCTTTTTTTTCATAATTAATTATATTTTGTGAAACACGTTTTTGAAATTAAAATATCGGATTTTAACATTGACGTCTGTACGTACGTATGTATCTCGCACAATGCAAAAATGATTAGCCGTAGAATATTAAAATGTTGTATTGAGACTGTTATAATATTTACTTGTGCACTTTATTGAATCTTTTGTATAATTCAAAAACGATTAGTTGTAAAATAATTTTCAAATATAATAAATTTAAATAAAGTGCAGCAAAAAAATGTGTATAATTTAATAAGCTTAGAAAAAAGTGATGTAGTGCCCACATCAGATTGGAGCATCGTTCACGCATGTGTCTACAACGATACATAAAACAATCACAGTCATTAATATCTACTTGGAACAAACCTCTACATAAGCCTAAACTAAGCCAGGAAGACAAAAAGGACTTTTTTATATGGTTGTATAGCAAGAAAAACCTACTATAAGCTCTATAAGAAAAATGAAAGTTGGCACAATAACTTGAAAACGGAACTCGATAAAAATAAAAATCGAGAATCTTCGTTAAGACCAAATATTAAAAACAGTAAAAAAACGACATTTCGTTCATATCTAGTGACCTACGCATTTTTCCAGGAAAACAGCAGACATAGTTAAAATGGTCCGTTAATGCGACAACTTTGGTCTAATTTAACCAACCTCGGATCTCTTACCGTTCTCAAGATATTTGAGACACCTGTATAAGAGTGATAAATTATTTTATTGGAATAGGTATTCTCTTCGGCCGAAAAACAAAAAAAGAAGACAAATTGTCGAATATTTAATTTATCTTGCCTTTTTCAGATGTTTTTTTCCTTTATTTGTTATCGTTATAACAATATGATAATATACGGTTACTCTAATTTCCAAAAAGGGTAAAATGTTCTTTAAACATTTACAATAAATTAGGAAAATAGAAAAATAGGTAAATTCATGGCCTAGATTTTTAATTTAAATATACTTAGAAAAACCCGTCAGCAAATTATATGCAAGTGTGTTGTAAATATTTTGAATATATTTATTTATTACCCTTTATTATATACAATATTTCCAATTGCAATATACATTTCCTGAAATATGCTAGAAACAAACAAAATACAAAGATAATGAATCTAAATAAAATTAATATTTGTAAACAAATACCAGCATCTTAAACAGTTATTGCCATTACTAAAATAAAAATAATTTTAATTTTAAATTTGCCGCCGCCAACTTTTTGCTTAGTACGTGACATGCCTGTATCTTCTTTTTGTTGTTTCCCCTTCTTTCTTTCTTTACATATTTTTCAAACTAGTTCAATTCAGTTAGTTCGTACCTATCCTTCGTAGGATATGGTATTATTATTTTTTGTAATTTGTAATAATGTAGTTTCAGACTTAATTTTCTTCGTTGTTTTAATAACATAGAGTTTTTTATCTACAATCAACATGTTATTTAAACTACACACATTAATTTAATGTTAAAACATATGTCATTTGGTGAGTGTATTTATTTGTTATTTACTTTTATATATTGTAACAAACATTGTAATTTTATAGCTGATGATGGATTAATGTCAATCCGAAACGTCCAATTTATATGTTCAAATTTAAATAAATGGAACACATGAGCCCAAGTACAACAATTTATTTAACAAATTACAAGTTCCCTACATTCTTTCCATTACCTACGGAGGATAGGCACGACCTCCTTGACTCAAGTAACTACACCCACCATTCAAACAACTAGGACCATCGCTTCAATCGCACATCATGTGTAGCAACAGCTTCCTAGAGGAAATCACCAAAAACTTTGGATTTCAAGCTTCTTCCATCATTAAAAGGTATTACAATGTCAATATTAAAATTGCCAAAGCAGAAAACAGATTATATTTCTTACACACCTGCAAAAATTTAAATTTAATACCAGAATTTATAAAAAACTCTGTAAAAGATAAAAAACTTTATTGTAACAATTACAATCAAGATAAGGCATGTCGCATACATAATAGATACTTTTTGAACTTGTTGAATTTAGAGATAGATGATGCACATAGAAATTTACAATATTTAAAATCATATAAAACTAAATTAATATTAGATTGCATGAACACCCTTCCGATTGATATTTACATTTTTGTAACCTACAAATCTAACAGTTTATACATTAGAACAAAACAACAGAATCTAAAAGTAATTGATAAAAAACTTCATAACTTAAAAAATAAAGCTAGATCTAACAGTATTTGCAATTTAATTCTGAATAATTATAAATCTTGGATAGTTAATCTTACAAATATTACAATAGACGAAGAAATACTAGCAATTCTATCCCTGGGTCCAAAATTTAGCTACAAACATTTTAATTACCGTAATAACAAAAAATTAATTATAGACTGTTATGTAAATTTATCATTAACAATAGACAAATCTGATCTTCCCAATAAAACCGATCTTAAGGATAAAATAAGTCATATATTGCAAAAGAGAATAACACAACTAAAAACTGAAAAATTAACCTTCCCAGAGACAGAATTGCTAGCATGGATTCGGAAAACCCAATTTTTCATCAAAAATAACAAAGAAAATATTATTTGTACTACAGCTGATAAAGGTGCGAAGACGGTTATAATGTATAGACACGATTACAATTCTAAAGCTTTGGAAATATTAGACGATACAGATACATACAAACCATTAAACAGAAATCCAATTAATAAATTAGATAAAAATTGTAAAACCTATTTGAAATCAATAAATAAACCTGAATTAATTATACAAAATCCATCAATCGGTAGGATGTACATGCAACCTAAGATTCATAAAAATAATGTTCCTCTCCGACAAATTACTTCAACTATTGACACTCCCACATATAAACTTGCTAAATACTTAAACTCAACTATTAACAATATAACTTCCATATCTCCGCACATAGTCAAGAACTCTTTCGATTTGGTACATGATATTTCTCAACTACAAATTCCTGATAATTTTACTATTTTCTCACTTGATGTAACTGCATTGTATCCTTCCATTCCTCAACAACTTGTAATACAATGTATCCACGAACAGTGGCATAACCTTCAAGAGTTCACGGATCTCTCTATGGAACAATTTATCACTGGTCTTAAATTATGTTTCGAATCTTCAGTTTTCAGTTTTTGTAATAAATTTTACATGCAAATAGATGGTACACCCATGGGTGCGAGCATTAGTAGCTCTTTAGCAGAACTAGTACTACAAAAACTGGAAAATGAGATTCTCACTATTAACGAATATAATATTTTGTACTATAAAAGATACGTGGACGATTGTATTGTTATAGCCCCGTCTATCTTCATTGATAACATTCTTTCTAAATTTAATTATTTTCACCCAAAACTTAAATTTACAATCGAATATTCTGTCAACAATAGTATTAATTTCCTGGATACAACTTTATTAATATTTAACAACCGAATTATCACTAATTGGTACCGCAAGCCCACAGCTTCAGGCCGATATTTACATTTTTTCTCTTTCACTAATTTACAGTACAAAATAAGTGTTATAAATTCTCTAGTTGATAGAGCAATTAAACTTTCACATGAACAATATCACCATTTAAATTTGCATTTCATATATAATACACTTTTAAAAAATGGCTATCCTGAAAATTTCATTTTAAAACATTTAAACAAAAGATATCACAAAATTTTACACCAACATACAATTGCAGTTGTTGAGGATGAAGGGATACAAGAACCTAATAAGATTTTTACTAAAATTCCATTTGACCATGAACTTAATTCCATTCTACACAAATTATTTACTCACTCTAATATTAAAATAGCCAATAATTGTAATGTTACTACTTTTAATTTATTTAATCAACTTAAAGATAAAAAAGACGTTGGTAGTATCAAAAATGTCGTTTACCAAATTGAATGCGGTTCTTGTAACAAAAAATATGTAGGAGAAACATCTCAACGTATGCAAAAACGCATCTATCAGCATAACTTCCATTGCCTTAGACTAAATGAGCATCATAGTGCTCTTTGCAAACATTCTATAGTTACAGGTCATAAATTCAAATTTAAAGAATTTAAAATTTTAGATATTGTACCTTACCGATATCACAGACTTCTTTATGAAACTATTTATATCAACATGGATAAAGAAAATAATATCAACAACCATACAGACTTTAATAATAATATCCAGCATCTTAAACAGTTATTGCCATTACTAAAATAAAAATAATTTTAATTTTAAATTTGCCGCCGCCAACTTTCTGCTTAGTACGTGACATGCCTGTATCTTCTTTTTGTTGTTTCCCCTTCTTTCTTTCTTTACATATTTTTCAAACTAGTTCAATTCAGTTAGTTCGTACCTATCCTTCGTAGGATATGGTATTATTATTTTTTGTAATTTGTAATAATGTAGTTTCAGACTTAATTTTCTTCGTTGTTTTAATAACATAGAGTTTTTTTATCTACAATCAACATGTTATTTAAACTACACACATTAATTTAATGTTAAAACATATGTCATTTGGTGAGTGTATTTATTTGTTATTTACTTTTATATATTGTAACAAACATTGTAATTTTATAGCTGATGATGGATTAATGTCAATCCGAAACGTCCAATTTATATGTTCAAATTTAAATAAATGGAACACATGAGCCCAAGTACAACAATTTATGTAAACGAATTCATTATTAATGCCTTTTCCTTTTCTCACTGAAATATTTGATAAAATAAATTGTATTTTGAAGGTTATCCTTCATTTTCCGAATAAGAAACGTCAAAAACAAAATGCTCCATAGCCGAGTGGATACGAGGGCTGATTCATAACATAAATAATCTACAAGACCTGGTTCGAGACCACCTCAGCCCTACTTTTTATACCTTCAAAATACAATTTATTTTATCAAATATTTCAGTTAGAAAAGGCCTTATTACACAACATTTAATTTTATTAGATGCAAAATTAAGTAATCTAACTAACGATACCATATACACCCGATTTTATTTAGCGGGACAGATGGAAACAGCAAAAAACTGTTTTCCTATGTTATTTCCCTATGTCAAGGTTTTCAGTATTCACCCTGTATATATATATATATATATATATATATATATATATATATATATATATATATATATATATATATATATATATATATATATATATATATTGTGACGATCACTTGAGCCGCTGTGACTTTGGCGGTCCGTGATGTCGTGGTTCTTCCCCAAGAAGTCGGGTTTTCTCGGGCGCCAATCAGCGGATCCTAGGAAAAAACAAAATGCCACGGGAACTTTAGGTCGGTTAGGCCAGGGTGGTAACTAAAATCCAGAATTACTAAGAAAACAAGTTTTTATTGCAGATTCCTTCGGTTCCATACGTCGTTAACGCTGGGAAGTCACAGTCGTAGTCGCGGTCTGAATTTATCGCGGTCTGAAAGGAAGTACAGCCAAACCAGATACCAGCTTGAGACTGTACGGTAGGGATGGGTCGTTGTCGAGTCAAGGAGAGGAATAATACCAAACTGGATGCCAGCTTCAGGTGGTATCGTCGCGGCGGTGAACGGTCGGAATCAGGACGACGAGTATCACCAAACTGAAGCCAGCTTAAAGTTCTACTCGTCGGGGTTAGCGGTCAGGACGGTAATACGGTCTTACCTACAAAAAGTCGGTCTGTAGATCTGTGGATCTCGGAAATAAATCGCAGTTGTCGCAAGTAAACTCAGTTTATGTCGCTATCGGGAGCTAGTAAACAAGTGATCAGACTCAGCCTCGGAGGCCGTATTTATACCCCGATTACTAATTAAACTTGTTTAAACAAATTGTACGACAAAGATGGAGAGTTTTAAAATATTGTTATTTTTGTTTAATAAAATTTAATTTTATTCTAAACGTCGTTCTTTGACTTCCCTGCGTTTTACAAAGTGTTATATTACATTTTATGATATTTTAGAATATTTCATAATTTATTTTGGACCTTTGAATTTCGGCTTCGGTCGGAAGTACGGATGTTTGCCGCATCTGCCCAGTGGCGTCTTGGTGGTGGTTTTGACAGCTTTCTGTAGAGTGAAATATCTGTGAAAATAAACATTTTACGCAGGGATGTTTAATGTGAGTATGATTATCAGTAACAGGGTGATGTTTTATGCACGTGATTTTGTAGGTGGATCAGGAACTGTCACTTGGCCGAGCACGTGGTCTCGAAGTTAGGTTAGACAGTGTGCTTGGTGAAAAAACGATATGAACGGCTTCCCTGTGGTCTGGAAGGCTTGTGATGATGATGGTCGGATGACGGAACAGTGTTGTTTGAGTAACGGGGAGTATCCGTGATTGCGGACAGGAAGTCAGGTTAGTGACGCTTCGTCACAATATATATATATATATATATATATATATATATATATATATATATATATATTGCTACAAAAAACAAATACATGTATTAAACAATGAAAACTATACTAAAAAAACAAATATAAATAACTTTTACTTAATTGTTTACAAGTTACTATAAATATTAACACATCTATAATTGGGAAAAATGCAGAAAATAGCCTACTAAATAACATGTTGTCTTATGAATAGATGTATTATGTTTTTAAATGGTCGTGGCATTTTTTAATACCCTCGTTCCCCACATACAAAAATTACATCCAACGAATTAATCTTGTGTAATGCAGATCGTTTGTTCTCTAACAATTTTGCAAGTTTTGTCCGCGTGACGGCGCTGACTGCAAGTCTGCACCGAAGCATTCCACGCCGACAATTCCACTCTGTCCAATTTACTATGCCACGCTGATTCAGTGCCACGCCGACTACAGATGTCTCTACTTTTGATCTTTAATGTAATTATTTGTCGCGTCATTTTTTACAGAAACACAATATATGTTGATATATCAGTATAAATAATGTACAATAAATAATATACATATTTAAACCTTGAATCGGATATTTGTATCAAAGTAATATAAATATAACTTTTTTATATGAAACTATATGTACAGAATAAATAGTAGAAATAGATGAGATAATCAACGAAAATATGACTAAATTTGTTGTACTCAAAAGAATCATTTGATTACTTTTAAAAATATTTTCCACAATAATGATGAAATAATAAATTAAAATATTATTGATTTTGTAATAATCAACTGAAATTATAGGTACAACAAAAAATTTATTACTAGTGACTTTGACATAAGGTTTGGAATTAAATTGTTGTATTAATTTTTTTTTAATAAATGTTGCAAGAGTCTTATTTAATGTAATGTACTCCTAATTTCCATTTTGAATAATATAAAAAGGGAATCTTTGCGACTCGAACAACGACTACCCAATGAGTATTATCAAACATGAACATACATAGGTAGAGGCTAATAAGAACCGATAATACAAAATAAATATTATAAAACACTTTTTACAATTCAATATTACAACAAATATATATATATGTATATATATATATATATATATATATATATATATATATATATATAATTATAACAAATAAATGTTTTTAATAAATACATTGAAAACATAGATTACATTTTGTTTCTGTAGTAAGATATTTGTTATATTGTAATCATATCTACAAAATAAGATAATTACAAAAAATTCTGTTTCTGTATATAAAAACTCTATGCAACTATGCGGGTACATACTAATTTATATTAACCCTAATTAACTATTGCGACGATCACTTGGGCCGCTGCTACTTTTGTCGGTCCGTGATGTCGTGGTCCTACAGGACGTCGGGTTCTTCTCGGGCGCCAATCTGCGGATCCTGTGGGAGAAGTGACATGTGCCACGGAAGCTCCAGGTCGGTTGGGCCAAGGTTTAGCACAGACAGACAAGAGTAAGTTAAATATTTTATTGTACTAAAAATTAACTACACCTAGTTGCACTTAGCCGCAGGAAGTGAGAAAAAATGACAATCTAACCGCGGTTCTACCCAGCCGTCGACGGAGTTCGCGGTGGACACCACCAGCTGGGTTTTTTCGACAACAGCAAAATGTAGAGCAGTGAAAAACGTTAAGTCAACAAACGGATCTGCCCAGCAGCCGTAGGAGCTTCGCGGTGGATGCCACCGGCGGAACTTCCCCTCGGGCGCGGAATGCAGCAAAACTAAAGGCTATGAGGAACGGCGGTGGATGCCACCGGCCTGTATTCTCTGATAGCGGCGGACTACAAGAAAATACAAAAAAACAAGAAACTTACGAAAAAGATTCGATTCGGTACGGTACAGTACGGATGCGGACTGCTACTTTTCTCGGCTGGATGTTAGACGTTATAGTCGTCGCAGGCTGGTCGTCACAGATTGAAGAAATATGGCCCCGGCGGTCGTATTTATACCCGAAATTTAATTAAACCTGCAGCTACTGATTTCGGAGTGAGAAAGACTGACTTTTTTGTGTTGTTGTTTTTGTTCAATAAATTTAATTTTATTATAAAAAATCGCGAAATCACTTCCCTTGGCTTTACAGAGTTTCATATTTGTTTTGATCTAATTTACATATTTTTAAAAAATGTAGAATGGGATTTCGGTCTCAGGAACCGTTGTTTCCAAGGTTGGTGATACTGCGGCCATACGCAGGTGCTGGCTCAGCTGACATGTGTTTTTGTGAAAAATTTGGAAACTGTAAAAAAAAAACAAGAAAAACTGGGAAAAGTGAGAAGCGGTAAGTGTTACCAAGTTCTTATTATTGTTTTCTTCAGCCCTGTGGTTGTAGGTGAGACATTTGTGAACATTTTATCCCACGTGGTTTTGAAATTTTTGTACGTGCCATGTGCTTTCGCCAAAGTATTTTCCGGCGGCTCTTTAACAATCCGGCAGACTGTTGGAGATGTCGTACAGTCTCCTGAAGGTTTTTGTAGCGGTCGGCGGCTACTGGTTCGGACGGCGGGTTCGCTATAACCCGATATGCGGTTCGGACCTCGTGGAGTCAGGTGTTCGTGACTGCTGGAGCAATGAGGAAGGCAGGTACGTGTCCTTGTGACGAGCACTTCGTCACACTGTTTAATGTATGTAGTAGTTGTATTATCTATTGGAATGAATATTATTATTTATATCCGGGTCCGAAAAACCAATTCAGTAACCAATTCAACAATACAAATACTCTCTTGTCAATCATTTTTTATTACTCCTTTTAAATTAATATAAAGTTATTTTGTATTTAAGATGTTAGTGCCATTTATAAATGTCAATGGCATTTATGACGCAGTGACATATCTCCCCCCTAGTAATTGTTTTCATTTTATTATTATTTGACTAAACAATTACTAAGAATTTTGTCGAACATCTAAAATACATAGACGGGCTACAGGACTTCTTAAAATAGCACCTGTGGCAATTTTCAAATCTACTACTCTTACTCTACTATCACTGCCAGTATAGAGTTTTTCGACCTTTCCTTTAAGCCACATGTTTCTTGGACCTTCAGGATCACGATCAAAACTATGTCTCCTACTTCTAAATTTCTTTGATTTCTATACCATTTGTTTCTTCGAATTAAAGAACAGAACAAATCTGCAAGTTTCTGTGCTGCCTTCCATTTTGATAATAAATTTATATTATTATAGCTCCTAGTAAGGATGCATAGGATGGTCCAATAAGAAAATGATTTGGTGTCAATGGTTCTGGATCATCTGGATCGACAGATACATGGGTTAATGGTCTGGAATTTAAAATATTTTCTATTTCTGTAAAGGTTGTTCGCAAAACATATTCTAATAGATATTTAGTTTTTAATATTTCATACAAATTTCTCTTCACAGACTATATGAGTCTTTCCCAAATCCCACCCATATATGGACTGTAAGGCGGGTTAAAATGCCATTTTATTCCTTTAATATAACAAAATTGTGTTATTTCAGTTTGATTTAATTCTTTCAAATTAGCTGCTATTTCTTTGTAAGCTCCTTTAAAATTTTAACCATTATCGCTATAAATATCCTCAGGAAAACCTCTTGAATTGCCAAATTGTCTAAATACATGTAAAAATCCGTTTGTTGACAAATCAGGGGCAATTTCCAAATGGATTGCTCTGGTTACCATGCAGGTAAAAATTACACCATATCTTTTTTCATGACTTCGACGAACAGTAATTTCAACTGGTCCGAAATAATCCACTCCTGTTTTGATAAATGGTCTTATTGTTGGTTCCAATCGACAAGAAGGCATTTGTCCCATAATAGGAATATTTTGTACGAATTTTCTGTTTTTACATTTTTGACATTTTGCCCAACAGCTTCTGACAGCTTGTCTGATATTAATTATCCAGTAGTTTTCTCTTATCTTGTTAATTACTATTTCTTGTCTGTGATGATTTACTATTTCATGAAAATGTTGGATTAAAAGTTTAGTCATCTCATGTTTTGAATCTAGTATGATCGGTTTTTTCGCATCTTCATTAAGTTGAATACACTTGCTGAGCCTTCCTTCCAATCGTATTTAGTTATTTTCTAATGTACAATCCAAATTATACAATCTACTTGAAGTCGCTATTTGTCCTTTAGTTCGAAGTTGACTGATTTCTTCTGGAAAACTGTCTCACTGTTTTTTTTTTAAAAGTAAATTCTCTGCCTGTTTTATTTCATCTACATCTAATTCTCCATTTTTATTTAGTCTTCTACAATTATTTATGTACCTGAATAACCATCCTGTAGTTCTCAATAATCTGGTCCACTTAGAAAATCTAATCGAATTTGGGGTTATTAATTTTTCTTTAACTTGTACTAAACATAAGAACATTGATTAATTCTTGAATTTCTCCTATTCGTTGAGCTACGAATACTTTAAATCGGTGTGCTTCAGAACGTATCCAATGTAGAACTGTTTTTGAATCAGTCCAAAAGAAAAGTTTAGAAATTTTCATTTTTAAATTACTTTTTAAATTATGTCCTAATCTTGGACCAATCAAAGCAGCTTGAAGTTCCAGTCTTGATATTGACATAGGTTTCAATGGAGCAACTCTTGTTTTAGCCGTTAAGAAGCAACCTTTTATATTACCTTCTAGCTGCCATCTGAGATAAGCGACAGAAGAATATGCACCTTCGGATGTGTCACAGAAAATATGTAATTGTATTATACTTTTTTTCAAATCATATTTGCAATATTGTCTTGGTATTTTTAGACTAGTTATGTTTTGTAGATTCTTTATCCAATGTTCCCACTGTTCACATACATCATCAGTTATTTCATCATCCCAATTTATGTGACTCCTCCACACCTTTTGAAGAAGAATTTTTCCTTAAATTATATAGTTCGCTAAAAATCCTAGTGGGTCAAAAACTGACATTATTACTTTCAATAATTCTTTTTTTGTTGGTCTTGAATTTTCTAGTACTTCTTTATTAATTTTGTGAAATTTTGTTTCAAAACAGAACGTATCATTTTCTGGATTCCACCAAACTCCTAAAATTCTTTCTGGAGATGTTTGTAGATTATTTTCAAGATTTTTTTTCTCTAGGAGCCAATAGTGATCTGTCAATATCTTTTAAAATTTCCTCTGAATTGGCAATCCAATTGCAAATAGTAAATCCACCCATTTTATGGACATTGATTACGTCTTCTATAAGTTTTTTAGCTTCTTCTAAAGTATCGCTATTTCCCAAATAATCATCCATGTAGTGGTCTTCAAGGATAGCTTTAGCTGCATCTGGGTGGCTTTGTATGAAGTCGCGAGCATTTCTATTTTTTGCCTCTTGTGCCAGACATGGTCCACTGGTAGATCCGAAGAAAAGTACATTTATTTCATATGTGTCTATTGCTTTATTTCTATCCATACCTCTAAATAAAAATTTTTGACGCTGCATGTAAATCAAATGGAGTATGTTTAAATAATTTCCTCCTGACAGGTCCAAATGTAGTAGTTGTATTACCTATTGGAATAAATATTATTATTTATATCCGGGTCCGAAGAACCAATTCAGTAATCAATTCAACAATACAAATACTCTCTTGTCAATAATTTTTTATTAATAATAATATTAAATTAATATATAGTTGTTTTGTATTTTAGATGTCAATTTGTGAATGTCAATGACATTTATGACACAGTGACACTTATTTGAGCAATTATAATTATATTGTTTAAAAGGACAGTAAAAACTTCAATTTTTGTATTTACTTTTTTTTTCTATGTATACATATTTTACCAGTTACTATTTGTATTTCATAATTATATTTATTAAATTCTAAATGCTCTACATAGTACTATTTTGGGTTGTAAATAGTATAAATTAATTGTTTAGAAGTTGACAGTTGACGTAGTTGTTTTTATGATCTGTAATTAGCACTATTTACTAATGATGTGTCCATTCTTTCAATGTAATGTGTGATCGTCATGTGACCGAAAAACAGTCAAATAGTGATCGTAGAAAGAGTATAATATATAATTCGCATTGTAATGCAATAACGCAGTTGTGAAATAACAAACTCTTGTGTAACATTTCCACTTCGTGCGTTATATGCATCTTAACAACTCTTAATATCTTATGTACTAAAATGTTAAATCTTCTATAGTTTCTTTAATCAATGACGATGGTCAAAATTTCTGCCAAGCACATCTAGTTTGATTCAACTTAATATACTAGATGAGTTTTATTTTTATCATTTCTGAATTTTATGTTAAAAAATATAAACCGTGTAAAATGGATACCTAAAAATTGGCTGCCGCACATTTCTTGAACAATGAGGTGGAGCACCATCATGCTGAAACCATGAATTTTGACTAACGAGTAAGGAAACATCTTCTAATAGTTTTGGTGGAACATTTCATTTAAATTCTAAATACTGGTCACCATTTAATCTCTTGGCAAGAACCAACAAAGTGTCTGACATCTGGTGGCAAAATAAAACATGTAAGACGTAGGGAAAACCTTGTACTGTCACGTAGGGTTATAAGTAAACAACAACCAAAAATGACCAGTAAGTCCAAGAGATATTGTTCTGTATTTGTCTGCAAGTATTGATAAATCCGTTCATTATTTCCCAAAAAGAGAAATATTAACAAATAACTGGAAAATTGCACTAAAAATTGGAAAGCACATATCACCGTTCATGGACATTTATACACAATATTTATACATACAGATTTTATTCCATGTAAGTGTTTATAATAATTTATGCTTCAAAACATTATTAGATTGTTTTGTAGTCATTAAAAGAAACATTATATATTTATTTTGAATTGTTCATAAGAAAGATAGAGAACAAAAAACGATAAAAATACCAGAAATTGAGCTGTCAGGAGAAAGACGTGCAAAACAAAGAACATAATGTACATGTTTATATTTATGTACCTATGGAATAAAATCTGTAATATTAAAAAAGTAAGTAATTTATAGGTATTATGAAATATATATTTTTTTAATTTTTATGGTGTATTTATATAAAAAATAAATAAATATAATAACAAAGCAACGATTCTTGCACTACTCTCTATCTGCTTTACAAATGCATACACATTTCTCCGAAGTGAGAATGAGGTCTTGCAAAAAAAAATTAAGTGAACCTTTTTATTGTTAAAATCGAATCTACAAAGTCTAATTTATCGCTCTGTATAATTTAATTCATTTTTATTTACATTTTATGTTACATAAAATCGATTTAAAGTATCATACTTTTAAAAAGTTGCAAAAAGTCAGCCATGTTGTGACGTGTGTAGGATCTTTTGGAAGACATATTTGTTTTTTGATAAAACATAAAAATTAGAAAAGAAAAAAATATGTAAATTATAATTTCAAATCAAATATTTATATATATATATATATATATATATATATATATATATATATACAGGGTGTTCCATTTAAGCGTGCCACCATTGCTATCTCGAGAACTATAAGAGCTACGAGGTTGGTTAAATTAGCAAAGAACCACCATTTTACAAGACTGATACAATACGCAAAAAAAATTTTTTTTTCGACCAGTCCACAACTTTCTTATTTTAAATGGGAACATATGTGTTTAAATGGGAACATGTGTTATATTAGTGTATGATATGTTCATATCGTTGAATTCAGAAAAAATACTCTATCCAATAACCTAAAAATAAACATATGTTCCCATTTAAAATAAGAAAGTTGTGTCCCGTATTTTGGGAACCACTGGTCGAAAAAAAATTTTTTTTTGCTCATTGTATTAGTCTTGTAAAGTAGTGGTTCTTTGCTAATTTAACCAACCTCGTAGCTGTTATAGTTCTCGAGATAGCAATGGTGGCACGCTTAAATGGAACACCCTGTATATATATATACAGGGTGAATACTGAAAACCTTGACATAGGGAAATAACATGGGAAAACAGTTTTTTGCTGTTTCCATCTGTCCCGCTAAATAAAATCGGGTGTATATGGTATCGTTAGTTAGATTACTTAATTTTGCATCTAATAAAACCAAATGTTGTGTAATATGGCCTTTTCTAACTGAAATATATGATAAAATAAATTGTATTTTGAAGGTTATCCTTCATATTTTCGAATAAGAAACGTCAAGAACAAAATGCTTCATAGCCGAGTGGATACGAGGGCTGTTTCATAACATAAATAATCTACAAGACCTGGTTCGAGACTACCTCGGCCCTATTTTTTTTTAAATTAAATTATACTTAAAATATCATGTTTCGAAACATGAAATACAAAATTATACACCAAAAACTAATTTCGAATTAATTGTTAAGTTTGACAGACAGCAAATAATAATTCTATTAAATATTTGGATTTTTTTATTTATAAAAATATGAATATTGCTATTTTATTAAAATATTCTGATATAATAAAGATATTTTAAGCATAATTTAATTAAAAAAAAGTAGGGCTGAGGTGGTCTCGAACCAGGTCTTGTAGATTATTTATGTTATGAAACAGCCCTCGTATCCACTCGGCTATGGAGCATTTTGTTTTTGACGTTTCTTATTCGAAAATATGAAGGATAAACTTCAAAATACAATTTATTTATATACGATACCATATACACCCGATTTTATTTAGCGGGACAGATGGAAACAGCAAAAAACTGTTTTCCCATGTTATTTCTCTATGTCAAGGTTTTCAGTATTCACCCTGTATATATATATATATATATATATATATATATATATATATATATATATATATATATATATATATATATATATATATATATATATATATATATATATATGAAAAATATATATTAAATGTAACAATATAACACAATTTTATTTCTTGAAATATAATTTTTATTTGGGGTGAAGTTATCCACGCATGGAAGGGGCATAGTGACTTGTTTGAAAGTGGACAGTGCGTGATTGAAAGCATTGTAAGGCTTTTGTGTGCCACTATATTTGCACAAGATTATTCAATTTGTCAGTTTGGAAGTTAAAACATTATATTTGACGTTTGAAACGAAGTTAGGCGAGAACCCTGATACGTCACTAGACAAGAGGGGAAGTGGGGTAATTCAGCCGCGTTTTCACGCACATCGTTTTTAATTGCAGTTTTTTCATTATTAAAGATTAATTTGGGGAAAAATAAAAAATACGGGGCTAATATTTTTCATTATTCTATCGATTAAAGCTAAAAACAAAAAACCGTGCAAGACCTCATTGTATTTAATGTAATTACAATAAATTCAAATTAGATATTTGAAGACACAGCCCAATTATTTCTATATTATTCAATTAATCTACCTTGTAATCATATAAAATAATATGGCCAGCTAAAAATAATTAAATAACTAGTTAAAAAGCAGATAACCTCAATTGTGAATCTTATTTTCCTTTTATAATCTGCTTCTACTTCGACCATAGACCGCACTGCATCATTTAAATAAATGTATATATCTGAAATTGCAATAAACAAATTTGAATCGAATTAAAAATAACAAAATATCCTGAAAACAAAGTATCAAAATAACATTAGCACTTATGTAAAATACAATGTTTGTCCTATAATTCAGTCAGTAGTGCTGCCATCTCTGGGAAGTGGCTCTCGCGGATAAAGGATCGAAGTAAATACACATTAAAAGTGAGCAAATTAATCAATAAGGATTGTAGCATTTTTCATAGCGGTTTAAAATTTTAATTTTAGACGTTTTCAACGTTAATACAATCAATGTTGCCAAATGTGTCGCAAAGTAACTAAATAAAATCAAATATTTCTATATAAACTAAAATGAAGTACGTGTGCAATAATTTGCAGGTTTGCCAATTATAATTTTAAAATTTATAATGTACCTAGAAACAGTATTGTCGAATGGTTAATAAATAACTGAATAAAATTAAATATTTCTACTGAATCTTAACTGAAGTTTCATAAAAACTTTATAAATGCTGTTATTATATGTAAATTTAAAATATAATTACATAGAAATTAATCACAACAACCAATTTAATTATATTATTATTGAGAGGGATAAATGGCTTTTGTGTTTAATACGAAATGAAAACACTCAACAAAGCGTCAGGTTTTGTTTTTTGCTAAAAGTTGTCAGAAGTAAGTCGTATTTGGTATCAAATGAAATCATTCGACAAGAGCTGGCTTGTAGAAATGAAATTAGCCGTCAAATATATACAGGGTGGAAATGAACTTAATGTCATAAATTTAAGGGTGAGTAGTATGACATGTGAAGATCACGAAAGTGAAAAGATTTTTTAAAAATTCGCATATTTAAGGGTAGTTTTCATTAAACTAATATTTTTGTTAATCTTAATTATTTGTAACGTAATTTATTTTGCAATTTTAATGAGCTATATCAAAGAGTAATATTAATATTTCGCAGAATTATTTTTAGTAAAGAAAAAAAAACAGCATAGATTAACTGATAAATAACAACAATACTAGAAACTTTGAATTTTAAAATAACGATATTAATATGAAAAAAAACTTACATTAAAAATCAATTCAAGAATAAACACAAAACTCATAAAATATTGTTCAAATTAAATAAATTTGCATAATTGATATTATATATATATATATATATATATATATATATATATATATATATATATATATATATCTTTTTTTAATATAAAATTTTATCGTTCTTAAAAGAACCGATTGTTTATAATTGTTTAATAACAATTTATGTTGAATTTTCAGTTTTCTTTGGCAATAATACAGCCTGAATATTAGTACACCACACTGAGCGATTGTGACACCTAATAATAATAATTCCACGAACGTTCACAGAGACAGTCAATTCAAGAATAAACACAACTCATAAATATTGTTCAAAATTGTCATTTCCCACAACTACACACAATACACTACATTGAATTAGTGAGATACTACATGCCACGCCCATACGATTTTCTTGTTTAATAATTTCAGCACAGTTTTGAATCCGCATCCTCAATTCTTCAACAGTTTCAGGGGGGTTTTGATTATCATACACCAAGGACTTTAAATGTCCACATAGATAAAAATCTAAGGGATTGAGGTCAGGTGATCTAGGTGGCCATGATATAGGACACTCCACCTGTTCCCATAAGCAATTATTTATATGCTGCCGCACATTTCTTGAAAAATAAGTTGGAGCACCTGTAAGACGCAGATTCTGGTTTAGTCCAACTTACTTAGAAGCACTGATAGAAACCACTTGAGAAAGAAACCAAACATAAACATTCGCTGGCCCGGGGGTTAGTTAGCCAGTGCGTGCCAAATAGCGCGGTTGTTTTGCAGTGATAAGTGAACTCAACACTGTGCCTTGTGACCTGATGTCAGTGAGTAAAGAAGTAATTAAAGGTGAGTGGCAGCCCACGGTTATTATAAGTGTTGTTGATGCTCACAGATGAATTACTGAATGGTCGACATATTTAGTATTCACTGTTTGTGTATTTATGGAGCATGGTGTAAATGTATCAAGATGTACTATTTGTTTGTGACCGTAAACGTAGAGAATACCTGCCCCTACTACCTAGGACACCCCCCAACCTACTAACTGGCCAATGAAAGAAAAATTGTTTATTAATTATACTGCCCTTAGTTTATGAAAACATTTTTATAGCTCTTTAACAAGGTTGGTTAAATTAGCAAACAATTCCTATTGTATGAGATTACTTTAATGAGAGAAACAAACAACTTTCTTATTTTAAATGGGAACCTATTTTTTTATTTGCTTATTCGATTCAGTATTTTTTCTGAATTGAACGTTATCCATATGTAATAACCTTACACAACAAAATTTTGGAGAAAAGGCAAAATTATGTATGTATCATTTTTATTTAAATATAACTATTCAAAAAGTGCTATCGACGAAACAGAAAATAAATCAGTAAAACAATTGTTAATATTATTGCTGTCGAACTTTTCCAGTGTACTTTTGTTATTTCTGCATTTAATTTACTTGTTTTCTTCCATAGCTCTCTTTCAATAGTCATATTTAAATAATAATATATATACATAATTTTGCTAATTTATAGCTCTTATAGTTCCCGAGATAGCAATAGTGTACCACTTACAATGAACATCCTATATATATATATATATATATATATATATATATATATATATATATATATATATATATATAAAGTAAGTAGGGTTCTTAAACTAAAAGATAAACATTCATTCACTCTGATCTGTCATATGCTTGCCACCAAGCATGTTACTACCGATCAGCTGTTTGCCTCCATATTGTGACGTCATCTGCCCGAGCCTTATATGTAATATCCTTACATAACAAAATTTTAGAGAAAATTGCAAAATTATGTATGAATCATTTTTATTTAAATATGACTATTCAAAAAGTGCCATGGAACAAACAGAAAATGAATCAGTAAAATAATTGTTAATATTATTGCTGTCAAACTTTTGAAGTGTACTTTTGTTATTTCTGCATTTAATTTACTTGTAGTCTTTCATAGCTCTCTTTCAATAGTCATATTTAAATAAAAAGTGATATATACATAATTTTGCATTTTTCTCAAAAATTTTGCTAATTTAACCGACCCGTTAAGAAGAAGCAAAATTAAAATTTCCACTAATGTCAAAATATTCATTATTTTATAATTACGCTTTTAGCCGATAAAAATAGTGCACCGCAACTGTCATTATAACTATATTAATTTAACCACCAATGAAAATCATAGAATTAATAAAAAAGTTTAATCAACATTTACTCGTATTTATTGAATTTGTTGAAATTAAAATAGATTGTTATGACTATATAAATCTATTGCATATCAAAGGAACTTTACTCTTCATTTTCGATGACTGAAGTAGCACTTTTTATCAATTATCTTTAAAAAAAATATATAAAAAAATAGTAAAACTTCGTGAATTTATCTTATTTTTTTAAATTAAATTAAATATTTCTTAATACTTACTTGCAATATTATTATTTCATTATTTATTTATTTAGTTGATATTAATTCACAGGATAAAAAAATTGAGAAAGAGTTCGTAGCCCTGTTTAATTAATGGATTTTTGTAGATCTAAACAGTAATTTTATTCTTAAAAACTACTTACAATATAGAAATATAAAACACAAAATACTTACACTTTATCTTTAGAAGGCAGGAATGACACTTAAGTTATAATTTTTAATTATTATTAGAAATTTTGAATTTTTAATATGTTGATACATAGTAGACTAAAGAACGAATTGAACAATTGAATTTTTGTAAGTCTGATCGTGAGAGCAATATAAAGCAAAATCACTTACTCATCAAATTTGCCCCACTAATACTTTTCTCTTGGCTAATTATTTTAATTTAGGCAGGTTGTTACATTGGAGTGGACGAAAAAATTAAGTTAATAAATTTATGCTGTATTTCCAACGACAACGGAGATACCGAAGACGGGCGTTTCGATGACTCACCCTGTATAAGAATAAAATTAAAAATGAGCGTAAATAGTTCGAATCCGGGCCCTAAAACTTTTGGGCCTTAGGCTATTGCCTCTTTAGCATAAGCCAAAGTTCGCCCCTGCCCATAGAGTTCGAAGGAAAAGAAATCGAAAAAAGAAAAAGAGGACGACCCAGTAAACCTGGAAGCAAAAAATCGAGGAGAAAACTAGGAAGACACAAGAAAAGTAGCAACAGATACAAAAAGCAGCATAAAATTTTGGATAAGAACGCCAGGATTACATAAGTAGTTTTAAAAACTACCAGGTTGTGTAATTAAAAAAAGAGTTATTCATAAGTTTATAATATTTGACAAATATATTTTCGTTTGCAAGTGACAGGCAAGCTACTCAATTCCTCTTATCTTGCTAATAATGTAAAATAATATACACCTTTACAACATGCAAATAAAAAAAAAATAGTTGACGTACCTCCCGTACGCCTTTTATGGACGTAGTAGTAGCTATAACTTCTTTGTGCATTTTCAATAAAATACAAATACCATTCCTATATATATATATATATCTATTTATGACTGTAAAGTAACTTGAATGAACTTTAAAATTTACTAAACTTACGGACGTCTGATAACATAAGTTGCATGTAAGAGAAGCGGCTGTTAAACCAGTTAGACATGTTCATCTGTCTGATACCAACTTTAGTCTTTCTTATTATGGCCTACAAATTCTCAACAGGATTCTCATTAGAATATAAATTTAATGCCACGTAAAATTATTAAAATACGGTTTGATAATTTCTAATATTAGTTACATGTAAAATACTAAAATATTTAATGTCAAAGAAGGTCGAAATGTATATTAAGGCGAGGAAAATGCAATAATAATAATAATTAATATGAATATTGTTAACTAATAAATGTACCCGTTACTCATATTGATTTGCACAAGAGGTAGATTCCCGGTGTTGTAACCAGTAAGCGGGCAACCTGGTTCCTGTCTGGGTGTTTGTTTTCTTTCACATTAACCACAAGACTTTTCTGTTAAACATTAAATTTTATTTTTTAAAGTTTTAAAATGAGTTTTCATGTAAGCAATTAATCGAGACATATTTATATGATTTACTTGTTTTTAGAGTGAATTTTCATGTGACGTTTTAAGTGAGGTTTCTGTCTGAACGATTTACTACAGACATCACAATGATGGTCTTTTATATCAGAATGAATTTTCATGTGACGTTTTAAATGAGGTTTCTGTCTGAACGATTTACTACAGACATCACAATGATGTTCTTTTATAGCGGAATGAGTTTTTATGTGTTTATTTAAAACAAACTTGAACAAAAATGATTTAAAACAGACATTGCATTTATGTTCTCTTATTCCTAAATGGATTTTCATGTGCTTATTTAAATTCGTCTTCAGCGTAAATGATTTACTACAGACGTTGCACTGATAGTCTTTCTTTCCGGAATGTATTTTTGTATGCTGATCCAAATGACTTCTAAATCTAAATATCTCATGACACAGAGAGCACGGCCACACTTTGTTTACTCGGATGCTCTCTTGTTCTGTACTGCGGCTTTTTAAGTTAATTTCCGACGTAAATGTTTTAGTGCTTCTATTACCGCGGAAGTCTTTTTGTCCATTATGAGTATATAAATGTTGTCTCAAATTATGCCTTTCAAAAAATCTTTTTTTACAAATAAAACATTGAAAATTTTTAATTCCATTATGCAACAATATATGTCTATTCAAATCGTGTTTATGAATAAATATTTGTTTGCATAGAATACACGATAAATATTTTATCCGTCGATATATTTTTATCTTATGACATGATAAATTAGCTTCACGTATGAATAATTTGTTACTAATATTACTTTGATGTTCTTTTTTATGCATTTTCTTAAAGTTTTTATTACAGAGGATACTTTTTTTTGTTTCATTTTGATTATTTTTGCTACAATTTTTGTCATTTCCTTTTATAGCTATTTTTTTGGGCTCAGCGGAACTCTTCTCCCACACTTCCTCTCGTGTGTCCGCCCTTGAATTCTCCTACTCTGTCTTGTGTTCTCTTTTATCTTTATCATCACTCATTTTATTACTTTCAGCATATTCTTCTTTGCATATATTTTCCTTTATATTATTATATAATTCCCGGTCTTGTGGCGTTTCTTCCAGTTGATCTTCCTTAATGGAGATATCTGTGTACAATGCACGCAGCTGCAAGTGTGGGGATGTCCTGTCTACCCGCAAGGCAGGGTTTAGGGATGCGCTGTTTATGTGCGGGTGACACTCCGGCCATGTATTCTCTACAGGTTCTTCTTTAATAGTCATCTCTTCTATTTTTTCGGGTTTGGTACCAGATGTGTCATTGTGGCCCACAACGGGGGCCCTGCCTGTGTGTAGCGGGGGCCCCGAGGCCCCACGGACCTTGATGCTGCTCTCTAGACGTCGGCTGCTCTGCACACTGGAATGTTTGAATTTGCTAAAGGCGTCGAGGGCCCCCTCACACACGGAACATATGCGCAGTGGAATACCCAACATGGTAATTGTCTGAAATGTAAAATCTGTTCTCATAATGAATTCGTAAAAAGTAGCAAGAAGTAAATTTTATTCTCGTAATAGGATAGTGATAGCCAAGTGAATATAAAGTAAAATGCCAATTTTTTACTTCTTTAACGGTTACACAGCCTACTTTGGAGCATTTGGAATACTGCAGTGAATTCGCCGTTAAAATATTTTATGTATTAAAATAAAAAAGTTATAAGCAAAAAATTAAAATTAAAATTTTTATATTTTATGTTTATGTCTAGTCACCTATGCAGTTTTTGAGAAAAACAAAACAAGAAGGAAATGACATCCAAATGAGGCAACTTTTGTGTAATTTAACCGACTTTGGATCTTTTTTAGTTCTCGAAATCCCCATGCTTAAACTGTGTCATTGGTCACTTGTATAAATCAATATATAATTATTTTTTTTATAATATTATCTAAAATTTCAAGGAGTGGTGTGTGTTTTGATAGTGCATCAATAAATTATCTCGAAAATCGGGAATTATTGTGCGAAATTAAAAACAATATAGGCAAAACTTTAGACAGTGAAGCGAGCGAGTGTTATAAACTATAAATTTATAGGAACACAGAGTGTAAGTGTACAAAAACTATTGAGAAAAAATATTAAAACTATCAAGGTTAAATAAAATTTTTACCAAATTAAGCGGGAAGGCTGTCCGCAAGCGAGAGCCACGCGCACGCGCATTCAAATAGTGAATCACTACTCTAAACAGGGGCGTATTCAGGAAGACGTACTCAGAAAAATTTTAGCACAGGCAAATGAGCAAAATAAATAGAGAAAGGAGCAACTCAGAATCAAAGAGACGGAGAAGCAGCAACGAAGAAGATACTGGTATATTTAAAAAGAGCAATCTACTAACAAGAACCCCGCCAAAGAAAGAAAATCAAGAAACTCTCGACATAAACATGGATGAAATAAAAAAAATCTTAGAAGGGCAATCAAGGGAGCTCATGAGAGCAATGAATGAACACAAAAACGACCTTAAACAATGTATTACAGAAAATAGCGATTTAATAAAGAAAATTCAACTTGATATTCTAGAAAAAGAGAAAAAATGGGAAGAGGAGAAAAGAGAAATATATCAAAGAATAGAAAAAATCGAGATACAGCTAGAAAAGAAAACTAAAGCAGAAAAGAAAAACAACATTGTTATAAAGGGGCTACAACTGGACACAAGTCAGCAGAATGTGAAAGAAGAAGTGAAAAAATTTATTAAAAATGAATTGGCAGTGGAAGCGGATATAAAAAAGATTAATACTATTAATACCAAAGACAACAAAATGTTAATAATAACGGAATTAAACAGCTGGGAAAATAAATCACAAATAATGAAAAACAAAAACAAATTAGGACAAAAAAGAATATATATATAGAACACGATTTAACCAAAGAGGAAAGGAAGATACAGGCCATAATCAGACAAAGAGCAAGAGAAGAAAATTTAAAGAAAAATCGTACAAAAATAGGATATATGAAACTAACTGTGAATGGACAAATAATGGTTTGGAATAGACAAAGTGAACAGCTGGAGAAAATCGGAGAAGGAGATAGTGAATACATACAAATACAACAGACAAAAAACTGCTAAACAACTACACCGTAAACTCCACGACGACGACAATGGCAAAGAAATCTGACGAGAATAGGAAGCAACACAACAATAGGAGACATACAGAAAAATTAATAGCAAAGACAAAGGACACGACTAAAGAACTACGGCATAAATATGTCAGGATAGGAACATGGAATATACGGAGCATAGCAGGAAAAGAATATGAACTCACTAATGAAATGAAAAAAATGGACATAAATATATTAGGCATAACGGAAACAAAAAAAAAAGGAAAAGGTAACAATAAAATATCGGAAGAATATTGGATGTTTTGGTCGGCAGTTAATGACACCGAAAGAGCAGCAGTAGGGGTCGGTATAATAGTCAATACAAAATTGCTAAATCAAATATCAAATGAAAAATACATAAGCGACAGAATTATGGCCATAGACTGGAGAATAGAAGATAAAGAAAAGTACACATTAATAATAGCTTACGGTCCAAATGAAGATGAGAAAAAAGAGAAGAAAGACGCATTCTTTGCAGATATGCAACGGGTAATTGATGAATCAGCCAATAGTGTTATAGTAATGGGAGATTTAAATGGGAGAGTAGGTAACAACAACAAAGGGATAGAAAAAATTATGGGAAAAGAAGGAGAAGCAACCAGAAACAACAATGGAAAGAGAATTATTGACCTTTGTATAGAAAATGACTTCGTAATAACAAATACGTACTATACACACAGAGATGTACATAGGTTCACAAGAGAAGAAGTATCAAGAAACGAAAAATCTATAATAGATTACTTCCTAGTAGAAAGCCGGAACAAATCTACAATATCCGATGTTAGAGTGTATAGAGGAGCAGAAATCGGCAGTGACCACTATCTATTAGTAATGAAAATGAAAATTAGCAATCAGAAAATAGGCTACCAAAATGTAAGACAAACAATAATTAAAGAAAAAATAAGAACACACAAACTAAAAGAAGAAAATATTAGAATAAAATACATAGATAAAGTAGAAGAAAAATTAGTAGATTTTAATAAGGATACAAATATAGAAGACATGTGGCAACAGTTCAAAATGGCCTTAATTGAAGCGGCAAAAGAAGCTTGCGGAACAACTAAACTAAATAACAAACAAATAAAAAAGTCTTCCTGGTGGTCACCAGAGATAAAAGAAAAAATCAAAAAGAAAAAACAAATCTGGAAAAAATACTTAGCCAATAAAAACATAGAGAACTACAATGCTTACAAGGTCACTAGAGAAGACGTGAAAAATACTATAAAAGTAGCGAAACACAACGAGTGGATAAAGTTTGGACACAGATTAAATGAGGCGTACAGGGATAACCAAAAACTATTTTACGGAGCACTTAAATCAATGAGAAAAGAAAAAGCACCCACTTTAAACACTATAAATGACAAGACAGGCAATACATTAAATGAAGAAGGAAAAATAATGAACAGATGGAGAGAATATTTCGTAGAACTTCTAGAAAAAGACATCGACACAAACATAACTAGAGCGACAAACAACACAACCTCAGAATCTCGGGGAGTAGAAAAAAGAATCACAGAACAGGAATATTTAAAAGCGGTGATGAAAATGAAAATCGGAAAAGCACCTGGACATGACAGTATAACAGCGGAAATGATCAAGTACATGGGACATAAAGGACAAGACTGCCTTATAGAAATTTTTAATATGATAGAAGAACAAGGCGCACCCAAGGACTGGAACATAGGAGTCATTACACCTATTTTCAAAAAAGGAAATAATAAGGAGTGCAAAAATTACAGAGGCATCACGTTACTCAGCGTACCAGGAAAGCTTTACGCGCGAATAATAGAGAATAGAGTACGTGAAATAATAGAACACAAAATAGAGGAAACTCAAAGTGGATTTAGACCCCAAAGAGGTGTGCAAGACCACATTTTCTCACTTAGACAGATTATCGAAAAGGCGAAATTAACGAAAAAGCAACTACACCTATGCTTTATCGACTTAGAAAAAGCGTTTGACAAAGTAGTTCGAGGAAAAGTATGGGAATGTCTTGATACAAAAGGGGTAGATAAGCACAACATCAATTGTATAAAAAGACTCTACGAAAATAGCAAGAACTATGTGCGAATCAAAAACAACAATTCAACAACATTTACTCCAGATACAGGTTTAAAGCAAGGATGTATCCTAAGCCCACTGCTATTTACAATATACCTAGACGAAATAATAAAAAGAACGAAAGACAAAATGAAAGGATACCCAGTGGGGTTCAGAAAAATGAAACAAGTCAAGGTGGCAGAATTATGTTATGCCGACGACATGGTACTGCTGGCTGAAAACGAGACAGACCTGCAACGCAATATCGAGGTATTAAACAATGAACTGAAAAAATGGAACATGGCAATAAACAAAGACAAAACAAAGACGATGATAATAAATGAAAACGGACAAGAACACAAAGTAGAAATAGAGGGTACAAAACTAGAGCAAGTAAAAACATATAAATACCTAGGAGTAGTTATAGAGGAATCGGGTGGTTTAGAACAAGAGATAATAGAAAGAGTGAACAAAGGAGGTAGACTATTTAACGCTCTAAAGGAAAAATTCCTTGGTAAAAAAGAAGTACCGAAAGAAACGAAAGTGGAAGTCTTTAAGAAAGTGGCAGTTCCTATCCTAACATATGGCTGTGAATCTTGGACTACAACAGAGAGACATCAAAGCAAAATTAGAAGCATAGAAATGAGATTCCTCCGAAAAATAGAAGGAAAGACAAAGATGGACAGGATTAGAAACGAGGTGTTTAGAAACAACTTAAAAACTAAACCAGTGAAAGACTTAATAGAAGAAGGACAATTACGGTGGAGAGGACATGTACAGAGAATGGGAGAAGAAAGAACAGCAAAGTGCATATATGAAGCTATCCCAAGTGAAAAAAAGAGAAGAGGCAGACCAATAAAAACATGGAACACCGAAATAGACCGCGCATTGAAACGAAGAGATATAAATCAACATGAAAGTAAAGCTCTAATGAAAAATAGAAAGGCGTGGAAAGACGCCTGGAAGACAACGCCAAGAGAGTAGAAGAAAGGAAGAAAGAACTAACCAGCCTTACACCGCAAGGTAGAAAGGCACACGGATTAAGTAAGTAAGTAAGTATATATATATATATATATATATATATATATATATATATATATATATATATTTATTTATATATATATATATATATATATATATACATATATATATATATATATATATATATATAATTTTATATTTAAAAAAAAGATATATAATATCAATTATGCAAATTTATTTATTTTTAACAATATTTTATGAGTTTTGTGTTTATTCTTGAATTGATGTTTAATGTAAGTTTTTTTATATCGTTATTTTCAAATTCAAAGTTTCTAGTATTGATGCTATTTATCAGTTAATCCATGCTGTTTTTTTTTTTACTAAAGATAATTCTTCGAAATATTAATATTACTGTTTGATATGGCTCATTGAAATTGCAAAATAAATTTCGTTACAAATAATTAAGATTAACAAAAATGTTACTTTAATGAAAACTACCCTTAAATATGCAAATTTTTAAAAAATCCTTTCACTTTCGTGATCTTCATTTCCACCTTGTATATATTTGACGGCTAATTTCATTTTTGCAAGCCAGCTCTTGTCGAATGATTTCATTTGATACCAAACACGACAAACTTCTAGCAACTTTTCGCAAAAAATAAAAGCCGATTGACATGGTGAATTTTTGTCATTTTTGCATACCAATACTTGTCAACTGCTTTCATTTAAAACTAATCACGACTTACTTCTGACAAATTTTAGCAAAAAAAAAAGTTGACGCTTTGTTGAGTGTTTTCATTTCATATTAAACAGAAAATATGTTTGATAGCAGTTTACCAAAAACAAAAACCATTTATCCTTCTCAATAATAATAAAATTAAATTGGTTGTTATGATTAATTTCTATGTAACTATATTTTAAATTTACATATAATAACAGCATTTATTAAATTTATATAGAACTTCAGTTAAAATTCAGTAGAAATATTTAATTTTATCTAGTTATTTATTAAACATTAGACAATACTGTTTCTAGTTACATTTTAAATTTTAAAATTATAATTGGCGACCTGAAAATTATTGCACGTACTTCATTTTAGTTTATATAGAAATATTTCATTTTATTTTGTTACTTTGTGACACATTTGGCAACATTGATTGTATTGACATTGAAAAAGTCTAAAATTAAAATTTTAAATCGCTATGAAAAATACTACAATCCTTATTGATTAATTTGCTCACTTTTAATGTGTATTTACTTAGATTCTTTATCCGGAAGAGCCACTTCCTAGAGATGGCAGCACTACTGACTTACTTATAGGGAAAACATTGTTTTTTACAGAAGTGCTGGTGTTGTTTTCATACTTTGTTTTCAGAATATTTTGTAATTTTTATTTAGATTCAAATTTGTTTATCGCAATTTCAGATATATACATTTATTTAAATGATGCAGTGTGGTCTATGGTCGAAGTAGAAGCAGATTATAAAAGGAAAATAAGATTCACAATTGCGGTTATCTGCTTGTTAACTACTTATTTAATTATTTTTAGCTGGACATATTATTTTATATGATTACAAGGCAAATTAACGGAATAATACAGAAATAATTTCGCTGTGTCTTCAAATATCTAATTTGAATTTATCGTAATTACATTAAATACAATTGTCACTTCGGAGAAATGTGTATGCATCTGTAAAGCAGATGGAGAGTAGTGCAAGCAATCGTTGCTTTATTATTTTATTTATTTATTTTTGATATAAATACACCATAAAAATTAAAAAATATATATTTCATAATACCTATAAATTCCTTACTTTTTTAATTTTACAGATTTTATTCGATAGGTACATAAATATAAACTTGTTCATTATGTTCTTTGTTTTGTACGTCTTTCTCCTGATATAGCTCAATTTTTGGTATTCTTATCGTTTTTTCTTCTCTATCTTTGCTATAAACAATTCACAATAAATATATAATGTTAAAGAATAATAAATACTACTTACATGTAACGTCTCTCTATTTTTTCTCTCTTTACAGGGTTTCTGTCGATTTATTTTAATTTAATGACTACAAATCTAATTCTTAATCTAATAATGTTTTGAAGCATTAATTATTATAAACACTTACATGGAATAAAATCTGTAGGTATAAATATTGTGTATAAATGTCTATGAACGGTGATATGTTCTTTCCAATTTTTAGTGCTATTTTCTTCTTATTTTTTAATATTTCCCTTTTTAGGAAATAATGAACGGATATGTCAATACTTGCAAACAAATACAGATCAATATCCCTTGGACTTACAGGTCATTTTTGGTTGTTGTTTACTTATAAACCTATGTGACAGTACAACGTTTTCCCTACGTCTTACATGTTTTATTTTGCCACTAGATGTCAGACACTTTGTTGGCTCTTGCCAATAGATTCAATGGTGACCAGTATTTGGAATTTTTATGAAATGTTCTACAAAAACTATTAAAAGATGTTCCCTTACTCGTTCGTCAAAATTCATGGTTTCAGCAAGATGGTGCTCCACCTCATTGTTCAAGAAATGTGCGACAGACAATTGTTAGGTACCCATTTTACACGGTTTATATTTTTTAACATAAAATTCAGAAATGATAAAAATAAAACTCATCTAGGATATTAAGTTGAATCAAACTAGATGTGCTTGGCAGAAATTTTGACCATCGTCGTTGATTGAAGAAACTATACAAGATTTAACATTTTAGTACATAAGATATTAAGAGTTGTTAAGATGCATATAACGAACGAAGTGGAAAAGTTACACAAGAGTTTGTTATTCCACAAGTGAATAATTGCATTACAACTCGAATTATATATTATACTTTTTCTACGATCACCATTTGACTGTTTTTCGGTCCATGACGATCACACAATCCAGTGAAAGAATGGACACATCACTAGTAAATAGTGCCAACTACAGAACATAAAAACACTACGTCAACTGTCAACTTCTAAACAATGAATTTATACTATTTACAACCCAATAATATACTACTATGTAGTACATTTAGATTTTAATGAAAATAATTATAAAATACAAATAGAAACAGATAAAATATGTATCCATCGAAAATAAAGTAAATACAAAAATTGAATTTTTTATTGTCCTTTTAAACAATATAATTATAATTGTTAAAATAGGTATAATACATAATAAGTACGTATAACAGTTTCCATTGACTTTTATTTAAATAAAATAAGGTTTATAAACAGTAGAAATGTATATTCTTACCTTTTATTTAAAATTACTATGATACGGGAATGAAATTATTTCTTGACATTTAAGTTACATGACGGGATTCATTCTCATTTAGCAATATGCAATATAATTCATAATATGTATATCAATGTGTAGTTTCATTATATATTATAATTTTGTACGATGCAAAATACTGATGAATTTAAATTCCTAAACTTTTGGTCTTCATGGTTTGGGAACAACCACATGCAACACAACTGACCATAATTATTACTAAACAGGAATGTTAAATATGCAAAGAAAGTTAATTAATTGCGCTAGAGTTAAATTTTATTTTTATAGAGTGAAGAACGCGCTGCTAAATTAGAATGTAGTGCAAGCACATGCAACTTATTCAAATGCTCAACAAGAAATGAGTCATACCTGGGCTTTTAAAATGGCGACTTCCGTCGCAGTTTTTCATCTAGCCACTAGATTGCAAACTTTTATCCTGAGATTTTATATTCAAAGTTTATTGTTATGTAAAGATACTGGAGCTTTTAATTAATAAAAAGGCGCAGATCATGCAATGATAATTAAAAATAGACAAATAAATAACATTTTTAAATACATTTGATAATTAAAACAGATAATTATAAAATATACACTTCTGAGCCAAACTGTACGACATGAGGCTTTAGGGAAATACGCATGCGCAGAAGTGTTAGACATCTATCTCTCTCAGGCTTGTTTCTCACTTGCATAAAAGCCTACAAGTTAGCGTTCCAGTATTACTGTATTTCAGTGACATGTTGACGAGTAGTTCGCTACTAATGCAGTGATGCAACTTTATTCGCCTATTCTAATAGTTTTGTGTTGACACCAGAATACGTTTTGTTGGTGATATTACATCACGCTACTAATTTTATTACAAATTTTTAAATATATAGTTCGCACAAATAGTAAAATATAAACAGTATAATGGATGTGTGTTTTATGTGCACGAAGGACTACCACTGCGTCCCTGTGGACGACAGAATAGTGTCCGAAGTGGAGTATGTTATTCCTGAAATTGTAAGTCTAATTATACATATCTAACATAAATTTTGTATATTTCTTATTAAATGCAACTACCAAATATAACTACATAAAACTTCAGGTGGTTTGTTGTTTTAGACAAGTCACACAGAGAAAATAGAGATAGACATATTATGTCTACTAGTATTGTTTGAATATTGCTCACTAGAAGCGCCCGTGCTCTTAAAATTGGCATTAGAATTAGAAGTTTTAAATTTATATGTTACAAATATAATTAAATGTAACGCGCCACTGGCAAAACAAAAACGTAAATAATGGTAAATAACAGAAAATATAGAATGTCAACTACACTGATGCCTCTAGCGAGCGATGCTCAAACAATACTTTTATTATATATCTATCTCTATTTTCTCTTTCTGGCTTACCGAAAACAAAACATTCATTACGGAAGGATAGAAAATGCTTTGTCTATTTACTTTTTGTCGTTGATTAAATGGTGCAAAAGTGAGGTTAGGTTAAGGGAGACTATGACGATGTTCTTCAATCGACACGTCGTTTGATCGACTATATGTTTACCATGCAGGGAATTTGAATCTCAGGGAAACACAGAAAAAAATTGATGTCGAATTGGACTTACCCAATTAGCGAATAATATTTATTGAACTATTATAAAAAATTTAATATCTATATATCGATTTATACAAGTGACCAATGACAGGCGATTTGAATCTCCGAAATATACAGGAAAAAAAGGAAAAAAAAGATGTACATTAGCGAATAATATTTATAGAAATGTTATAAAAAATTATATTATTTCTAATTTTATTATATTTATATCTCGACATATACAGGGTGACAAATGTTTTAAGCATGGGGATTTTGAGAACTATAACATATCCAAAGTCGGTTAAATTAGACAAACGTTGCCTCATTTGGGGATCATTTTCTACATGATTTTGTTTTTTCCAGAAAATGAATAGATGACTAGATATGAACAAAAAATATAAAAATTTTAATTTTCGTTTTTTGCTTATAACTTTTTTATTTAAATAATAAAAATGATTTTAACTTGCACATCATTCGGACATTTTTTAACGACGAATTCACTGTAGTACTCCAAATTTTTATTTCTCATACCATTTTCGAGAAATTCATATAAACTTTCAATTTTCATATGCACCTCAAAATAGGCTGTGTAAACGTTAAATAATAAAAAAATGGCATTTTACTCTATATCCATTTGGCTATCACTATTCCAAATATGAGAATAAAATTAGCTTCTTGCTATATTTTGAGTTTATTATGAGAATAGATTTCACATTTCAGACAATCATCAAGTTGGGTATTCCACTGCGCATCTGTTCCGAGTGTGAGGGGGCCCTCGACGCCTTCAGCAAATTCAAACATTTCAGTGTGGAGAGCAGCCGGCGCCTAGAGAGCAGCATCAGGGCCCGCGGGGCCCCGGGGCCCCCGCTACACACATGCAGGGCCCCCGTTGTTGGCCACAATGACACATCTGGTACCCAATCCGACAAGATAGAAGAGATGTCTATTAAGGAAGAACCTGTAGAGGAAACCTGGCCGGAGTGTCCCCGCACATAAACAGCGCACCCCTAAACCCTTCCTTACGGGTAGGCAGCACATCCTCAGACACATACAGAGCTCTTCCCAATCCATTCGTTCTGTTAGAAAGTGTATTGCCAAAGAATAAATTGCATAAAAGCAAAATGTCTCTAAAAATTGCATTGTACACAGATATCTCCATTAAGGAAGAGCAACTGGAAGAAACGCCACAAGACCGACGACTTTATAATTATATAAAGGAAAATATCTGCAAGGAAGAATATGGTGAAATTAATACAATGAGTGATGATAAAGATAAAAGAGAATACAAAACACAGGAGGAGAATTCAAGGGCGGAAACACGGGAGGAAATGTGGGAGAAGAATTCCGCTGATCACAAAGAAATAGTTTTTAAAGAAAATGACAAAAATAATCAAATTGAAACAAAGAAAAGTACCATCTGTAATAAAATGCATAAAAATGAACATCGAAATAATATTAGTAACAAATTAATCATACGTAAAACTAATTTATTGCGTCATAAGAAAAAAGTACAAACGCGAATAAAACAGTTACCTTGTGTTCTATGCAAGCAAATATTTATCCATAAATACGATTTGAATAGGCATGTAGTGTGCATAATGGAATTAAAAATTTTCAATGTTTTATTTGTAAAAACAGATTTTTTGAAAAGCATAATTTGAGACAACATTTATATACTCATAATGGACAAAAAGACTTCCGCGGTTATACAAGCACTAACACATTTACGTCGGAAACTGAGTTAAAAAGCCGCAGTACAGAACAAGAGAGCATTCGAGTAAACAAAGAAGAGTATCGCTGTGAAATCTGCAGTAAATCGTTTACTCGGAAGTTATATTTGTCAAATCACATGAAAGTACATTCTGGAAGTTTTGATTGTAATGTCTGTAGTAAATTATTTTCCCAGAAATCTTATTTACGCTCAAATATGAAAATTCATTCGGTTACAAGAAAGTATCAGTGTGACGTCTGTAGTAAATTGTTCACATATAAATGTAGATTACGCCGTCATATGAAAATTCATTCCGGAATAAAAGACCATCAGTGCAACGTCTGTAGTAAATCACTTACACATAAGCATGATTTAAATGTTCACATGAAAATCCATTTGGGAATAAAAGACCAACATTGTAATGTCTGTAATAAATCGTTCACACAGAAACCTCATTTAAAACGTCACATGAAAATTCACTCTAAAAAAACTAATCATATAAATATAAGTTTCGATTAATTGCTTACATGAAAACTCATTTTAAAAGTGAATATGTTACAAAATTTAATGTTTAACAGAAAAGTCTTGTGACAAACACCCAGAAAGGAACCAGGTTGCCCGCTTACTGGTTACAGCACCGGGAATCCACCTTTTGTGCAAATCAATGTAAGTAACGGGTCTATTTATTATTTAACAATATTTATGTAAATTATTATTTTTATTGCCCTTCCCTCGCTTTAATAAACATTTCGACCTTCTTTGGCATTAAATATATTAGTATTTATGTAATTAATATTAGGAATTATCGAACCATACTTGTATCACTTTATGTGGCTATTTTTTATTCTTATAAGAATTCTGTTGAGAATTTGTAGGCCGTAATAAGAAAGACTAAAGCTGGTATCAGACAGATGCACATGTCTGTAACTGATTTGACAGCTGTTTCTCTAACATGCAACTTATGTTATCGTTAGCAGACGTCCGTAATTTTAGTAATTTTTTTATTTTAAATTTGATTCAAGTCACTTTACAGTCATAAATTGTTGTACGGAAATGGTATTTGTATTTTATCGAAAATGCACAAAAAAACTTATAGCTGCTACTACGCTTATAAAAGGCATACGGGGGTAATTCAGTTATATTTTTTTAATTTGCTTGTAATAAAGATGTATATTATATAACATTACTAGCAAGATAAGAAGAATTGACTAGCGAATCTGTCACCTACTAGAAAATGAAAATATATTTGTCAAATTTAATATATTTATGAATAAATATGTGTTTTTTTTTAATTCCACAACCTGTTGGTTTTTAAAACTACTTACTTAATCCTGGTGTTCTTATTCAGAATTTTCACCGGCTTTGTTATCTGTTGTGTGTTTTTAGTTTTCTCCTCGACCCCTGACTCTTGTTGTACTTCTTGCTTCCAGGTTAACTGGGTCGTCCTGTTTCTCTTGATTCAAACACTTGTACTGTATGGGTGTCCTAGACATCTCAGTTAGTTTTTTATTACATAACTACTTTAAAACACCATATTATTACAAATATATTTTTCCTTTATTAAATTTGTCACAGAAGTTTTAACAAAGCGAATCAAATTATTTTTAAACAACGACAAAATATAACTAGACAAAACTTCTCTTGGTTTGTTATGTTTTCGGTAAGCCAGAAAGAGAAACCTAGAGATAGATATAAAATGAAAGTATTGTTCGAGCATTGCTCACTAGAGGCGCCCGTGCTTTTATGATTAACATTAGAATTGGAAGTTTTAAATTTATATGTTTCAAATATAATCAAATTTAACGCGTCATTGACGAAACAAAAACCTAAATAATGATAAATAACAAAAAATAATGACACCTACAGTGACGCCTCTAGCGAGCAATGCTCGAACAATACTTTCATTTTATATCTATCTCTAGGTTTCTCTTTCTGGCTTACCAAAAACAAAACATTCAATACGGAAGGATAGGGAATGTTTTGTGTAGTTATGTTTAGTCGTTGTTTTTAAATAGAAACCCTTATATTTTATAATTCAGTTGGGTGTGTTTTTGTATTATCTTCATATGTTATTAAGGGTACACCCCTCTATAAATTAAATTCTCTCACGGAAACATGTTTATAAATGAGTAATTTACTCTTCCCAGATATTTGCGTCGACAGTTTCAAAAAAGTTCCGAATTCTAATCTAATTTTGTAACATCCGGAGATCTAGCTGACCACTTTCTTGGACCACCTCTTCCGATCCATCTAGTAGGAAATTCTTCATTTAAATAATTTTTTTCTTCAAACGTCGTAAAAGTGACATCTTCTGTGACGTGATTGACAAGGTTAAAGTTTAATTTCTACTCCGCCGTAAAATAATTTTTTATTCTAGCCGCCGTATAATCTCTTCGCTGCCGTATGTAGAATCAGCCAATAAGAAGTAACTTGTACAATAGAAATCTGTAATGTCGCCCTAAATGTCACTATAAAAACTAGATAACCTAAGAATTAAGTTACTAAAAATTATGAATAACTGACAGGTAACCTACATATTAAACGTCAAATAGTAATTTATTTTTTAAAATTTCCACGTTTGAAGAAAATAATTTTTAACCCGAAGATTGTTGTGAGCTGGTGAACCATCATGTTGGAACCACAATCTCCGGATAATATTCATGGTATACTAGATTTAATTTTTAATTGAATAAATAATTTTAGAAAAAAATGGTAAAAATCTTTGAAATTATTGGGTTGGTAGAAATTTGGCAATCGTTTATGAATATGTAATTTTTAATACGATTCCACACGTCCATTTTTGCCAAGTTAATGAACAAGGAATTTATAACTGACGGTTCTTTGTAATATCTTTAATATATTTATTATAGAATCGTTTTTATTAAAATATATAATGAATTATCCATATTCCTCCATATTTTACAATCATATAACTAACCGTTTGAATAAAGTAATTATATTACTAAGATAAATAAGTCTAATTTTTCTTATGAATGTACATTGCTCTGATTTGTTATACACTTTGTAGGAGATGCGACTGCCATCTATAGTACAATTTGTGTATTGAGTACCTCAACCAGACCAAATTATTCAGAACAGTTCTGTATATATTTTTGTTGGTGATATCCAAACATTGCGCTGTTAATTTTAGTACAAAGTTTTAAATATATTGTTCGCAAAATTAGTAAAATATAAACAGTATAATGGATTTGTGTTTTATGTGCACGAAGGACTACCACTGCGTCCCTGTGGACGACAGAATAGTGTCCGAAGTGGAGTATCTTATTCCTGAAATTGTAAGTCTGATTAATCTTTACTTTACATATAATACAATTATACATATCTCACATATAGTATCTGATTTGATGTTATTAAATAGTGCATAAAATGAGGTTGGGTTAAGAGAGAATACGACTCACTTTTAATAAATAATTGAAATTTACAGTTATAACCAATCCTTCTCTCGAAGTAATTTCAAAATAATGGTGAATGGGCCTACACCATAACAAAAAATTATGAAATGTACACTTAAAATATGTGTTATTAAATAACGATTAAGATAAAAAAATAGTGTTTTTTTGCAAGTGAAATTTATTGACATGAGATGGCAGCACTATTGACTGACTAATAAATACAATTGTCACTTTAGAGAAATGTGTATGCATCTGTACAGCAGATGGAGAGTAGTTCAAGCAATCATTGATTTGTTATTATATTTATTTATTTTTCTATATAAAAACATCATATTTTTTTTTTTAATATTTCATAATACCTATAAATTCATTATTTTTTTAATGTAACAGATTTTATTCGATAGCTACATAAATATAAACATGTACATCATGTTCTTTGTTTTGCACGTCTTTCTCCTGATGTGGCTCAATTTCTGGTATTTTTATCGTTTCTTCTTCTCTATCCTTCCTATAAACAATTCAAAATAAATAAATACATTTATAAATTTAACGATGATTAAAAATATAACAATCGATAGAACATATAATAATTTTTATTTATCTATATTGTTAAATTTTCTACTCTAAATATACAAGCGAGTTAGATAATCTTTGGCTGAAACTACAAATAAAGATTTTAATATGTTGATTACTATCGGAGAAATAATTATAGATTTTTAAAATACATATATCACATTAAAGCCTGAACATTCATTCCTTTTTAACATACGTAAAAACAAAGGTATGTAATAAATTGCAATTTTTAGTAATGCAAATAAATATTCAAAGTGATCAGCATTTTATACAGTTTTTTTCTTCATGCATATTGAACTTAATATTGGTCAAAAAAATTACCTATATTATTCTTAATATATTATAATTTAAGACCATACATTTATAATTGTATATTTTATCATAATAATTGTTTATGTCACATAATTATAAATAATAACTATTCGGGAAACTACTGAACAGTTTTACTTGAAATTAAAATATGTTATATAAAACATCAAATGTAAGAAAAAAAGAAAACGAAACTGTTTAAAAAATATTAATAATTTACACCTTTATATTATTATATGACAAGTACCTACATGTAAGTCATGTATATTTTTTCATATTTTATGTTTAAGTATAAATAAAAACGTGCATATTATTTAAACATTTATGTTTAAAAGCAATATTACTAACAAGAAATGATATACTGTCTTTTTGTTTTTATTATTATACAAACAATTCTGTGACACGTTTTTACTTTCTGTTTGTACATTCCTTTTTTAAGAAGATGTATTTATAAAATTCAAAAATTTGAAAATAATAGTATATATATATATATATATATATATATATATATATATATATATATATATATATATGTGTGGTGGCTAGAACGCCCCTTATGGGGCTGCGCCGCTTCTTTACGAAGCTCTCTAGATCCTTTTAACAGGGGGATCAGCCCTTCTTTCCTTTATATTATATCTTCGAACTTATCGTCTTCCATATTTTCCTATTTCCTGCTTTTTCTTTCCAATTAGTTATACCTGCATTTTTAAGGTCCTCCGTCACTTCTTTTATCCACGTTGATCTCAGTCTTCCTCTTCTTCTTCTCCTAGGTTCCCAACCTAGTATATTGTGAATCATTGCTTCCTCCCCTGCTCTCCATATGTGTCCTAACCATTGTACTCTCTGTTGCTTGATCTTCCTTACTATGTCTTCTCCATCTATGTCTTTTAGTATTTCGCTATTCATTCTTGTTCTGTATTCGCCATTATCAAGTTTGATTGGTCCCAGTATTACTCTCAATATTTTCCGTTCTATTATTCTCATTTGCTCTTCCTCTTTTTTTGTCATTGTTAAGGTCTCTGCGTCGTACAGTAGCAAAGGTCTTATCAATGTCTTATATATTTTCATTTTTGTTCCTTTAGTTAGTATTTTACTTTTTAATAGTGTTTTGTGCATGTGGAATGCTTTGTTTGTCGCAAATATTTTTTCTTTTATTTCTGTTTCTCTGTCTCCTGTGTTTGTTATCATAACACCTAAGTATTTATATTTCTCTACTTCTTCAAATTCATGCTCTCCTATTTTTATTTTGTTGTCTTTTTTTTGTTTTCCATATCTCATCATTTTTGTCTTACTTTCATTTAGTTTTAATCCAACTTTTTTTCCTTCTGTTACTATTTCGTCAATCATGTTTTTCATTATATCTCTTCTTTTTGTTATGATGACAACATCATCTGCATATGCTATCATTTGTCCACCGTTTCGTCTAATTGTGTTTTTGTTTATTTTCTTTGTTACGTGTTCTATTGCAAGGTTGAATAGTGTTGCTGATAGTGAGTCTCCTTGTCTCACTCCCTTGTTTATTGTGAATACTTCTGTGTCCCCATTTCCCGTCTTTATGCATATTTTTGAGTTTTTCATTGTCATTTCTATAAGTCTTCTCAGTTTGGCTGCAATTTTTTGTTCTTTCAGCGCTGCTATCAGATTTTCTCTTTTTATTGAGTCGAACGCCTGTTGAAAATCTATAAAAAGCATTTCAATTTCTATTTTAGCGTTATGTGCTTTTTCTACTATTTGTTTCAGCGTGTGTATTGCATCTACTGTTGACCTTCCTTTTACAAAACCGCATTGATACTGCCCTATTTTATTTCTTGCTGCTCTTATCAATCTCTTTTGTATTATTGTCGACAGTATTTTATAAGCGTTGTTTAAAAGTGTTATACCTCTATAGTTTCTACACTCTTTGAGGTCTCCTTTTTTGTGTACTGTTATTATTTGTCCGACCTCCCATTCCGTTGGCATCTTTTCTTCCCTTCATATTTTTGTTATTAAATTATGTATTAGTTCATTTATTGCCTCTCCTCCATACTTTATGAGCTCCATATTTATCCCGTCTAATCCAGGTGATTTCCCATTTTTACTGCTTGCAATTATTATTTTTACTTCTTCTATTGTTGGCTCTTGTGTTATCTCTTCATCTGTTTCCTCTTCTTCGTCTTTTTCCTCTTCTTTCTCTTCTTTCTCCTTTACTTCTTCTGTATCTGTGTCTTTTTCGTTAAGAAGTTCTTTAAAGTAATCTTCCCATACTTTTTTATGTTGTTCTTCTGTTTCGGTTATTTTTCCATTTTTATCTTTCATGTTTGTTATACTTATTTTATTCGTATGTTTTTGTCGTCTTATATTTTGATAAAAACGCTTTGTATTTCTATTTGTTCTTTCTTCTTCTATGTGTTTCACCTTGTCCTCCATCCATGTTCTTTTGTATCTCCTTAGTACTTTGCCACATTCCTTCCTTATTTTTGTATATTCTTCTTTGTCTTTTTCGTTTTTTGTTTGTATCCATTTTATTCTTATTTTTCTTTTTCTTTCTATTATTGTTTTACACTCTTCATTGAACCATTCTTTTCTGCTTACTTTTCCTTGTACGCCTATGCTTTCTTCAGCAGCTTTTAGTATGCACGTTTTTATTTTGCTCCATTCTTCCTCTACGCTTTCACTTTTCATTTCATTATTTGTTATATATAATTCTATTTTTTCAGCATATTCACTCCGTCCTTGTTCATTATTTAATTTATCTTTGTTCCATTTCACCTGATTTTTTCTATTCTTGGTCACTCTTTTTATTTTCTGTTTTATTGTGGCGCATACCATGAAGTGGTCGGAGTCGACGCAAGCTCCTCGATATGTTCTCACATCTCTTATTGTTGTTTGTCTTCTTTTGGTTATTAATATGTGATCTATTTGTGAGTGATTTTTTTGGTCTGCTGACGTCCACGTTACTTTGTGTTGCCATGGATGTTCATATTTTGTGCTGCTAATACTCATGTTTGCACTTATTGCGAGATTACATAACCTTTGTCCGTTGTCATTTGTTGTTCCGTGTATCGTATGCTTTCCTGCTACCTCTTTGATATATTCTTCCTTCCCTATTTGTGCGTTCATGTCTCCTATTATTAATATTACGTCCTCTGCTGGTATTTTTTCAATTTCTTCTTCCATTTTCTCGTAAAATCTCTCTTTCTCTTCTTTTTTTGCATTTTCTGTCGGAGCATACGCATTTAATAATGATATATTGAATGGGTTTGCTTTTATTCTTATATACGCTAGTCGTTCGTTTATTGGTGTAAATTGCATTATGTTATTTTTTATTTTATTCATTACCATGAAAGCTACTCCGTACTGCCCTTGTTTTTCGTCTCCTGAATAGAGTAGTGTGAAATTATCTTTGTTTATCTGTCCGTTTCCTTTCCATCTCGTTTCTTGTAGTCCTGCTATATGTACCTCATATTTCTTCAATTCTAAACTTATTTCTGTCATTTTTCCTACCGCTAACATTGTTCTTACGTTCCAAGTACTAATCTTTATTATCTTATTTTTATTATTTCTTTTATATTTCTTTTTTTTTTGTTTTTATGTCTAGTTTTTTGGAACAATTCCATTTATTTCCTTTACCCAGGTGTGTATCTTCCCTTCTATTGTTATTTTCTGATATCCAATTTTTACACTTCTTCCAAGTTCTTTGTGTTCTCTTGAGATTCTGACAAGGTTTTTTTGTATGTTTCTCTCTTCTATTGTTAAGTCATTGTTTATGTATATTCTTTCATCCCTCAACTTTGATTTGTTTTTCATTATTTCAAGTTTTTCGGCCCATGTGTCTACTGTTGCAATTATCATATCCTTTTCTTGATTAATGGTTGCTGCTGTTTTTATGCTAATTTTAATTTGTAGTTTTTTATTTATAAATTCTTCGATATATCTGCTTACATTTCTAGTGTTCTTATCCATTTTCAAGCCTATTATAATTATATTATTTTTCCTTTTTGCTTTTTCTTGTTGTTCCATTTTATTTTCCATTTCTTTTAGTCTATCATTTATACTTGATGTTTCTTCCTTGTCTATTTCCTTCTTCTCCTTCTTTTTCTCAATTTCTTCTAGTCGTTGTTTTATGCTTGCGTTTTCACTTTGCCGCTCCTTGTCTTTTTCCTTCAATTCTTGTATATCATCATTTATTTTATCTATATTTCCTTTAATATCTCTGAAAAGTTCCCCCATTTCTTTTCTTATTTCTGTATTTCCTTGCTTTATTTCCTCTTTCACATCTTTTTTAATGCCTTCCACATTTTCAGTTAGCTTCATCAGTGACTCTTGTATTCCCTTTAGCATTTCCTCCATTTCTTTTTCTTCTGTACTACCTGTTCTATTTTTTATTTTTATGGGTGATCTTTTTAGTATTGCGCTTCTTTTAAATATCCTGTCTTCTTCTTCGTCTCCTTCTGTAACCTCTCTTTTTCTAATTGTGCTAATCTTCCCTGTGCTTCCTTTTTTCATTAGGTTTCTGTTTTGTCGGTATTTGTTTTTAGGTGCCTTGCCAGGCAATCCCCGCTTATAACCAAAATTTTTAAAGTATTATTTTTATTAATTATTTTTATATCTATATTACTGTTTGTTTTTTATATTTATTTATTTATCTATTTTTTATTATTATTTTAATAATTATTGTTTATTTATTTTTATGTTTATTTATCTATTATTATTCTTATTTGTTTTAAATGTATTTTAGTAGATTTAATTTGGTTTCAGACTATTGGCAACACTGATTTTTAAAATTGATTTACCGCGCGTGTATTGATTTATGTGTTAAGTTAAATACAGTTGGCAACACTTGTTATCTTACTGCGCATGCGCGACTTTGTTTTCTATAAAAACACGTTTTTAACTTAACCTAAGAGTATTCACACTTATTATACACCAAAGCACTTTTGTTTCTTCGAGCACCACACTCACTACACTTTTGCACTGAATATGTATCCTGTTCTATGTATTTAAGTATCTACACGGTTCAATAAAGCGATAATTCCCGAAATACACGAGATTACTATCGGCCACTTGAATCGCAATGTTTACTTCCCGAGAGTCTAATAGTACATGTTCATTATTAGCGTGCATGTAACTAAAAAAATTCTGGTTACCGGTTAACCCTTATAGAGAACGTTATAATAACGGTTTTAGTTCGAAAACCAGTTTAAATCGGTTAATATATCGGTTAAAAAAAATAAATTAAAAAATAATAATTATACAAATTTAATTTAAAAAGTTCGCAATTTTCATTCAAAATATCGGTTACCGGTTTTTATTAACCGGTTTCTTTAACCGGTTACATGCCCTGATTATTAGTAATTAGTAGTTAAACTTCCTCATATTCGAATTCGTATCAAAAAATGCTGTCTTTTTATATATTTATTATATTATTTTTTAAATGGCTATACTTAAAAAATCCTTGTCTTTCATATCTACCAAGAAATTAATGATAATCATTTTATAGTTTACCGCAATTGTTTATATGGCTTGCTATAGAATATATTCACGTTCAAAGTGAACATAATAAATATGAGTTCTAAATGTATTATGTTTTGTAATCATTTAGTTATGCATTTCATTCCCTTGGTTATACGTTTTTGTATAATTTCAGGAAGAATAAATTTTTTATAAAAATTAACTAATTTTTCTTGCATTTGTTGCTTCCAAAAATTGTTATTTTTTTTTGTATTAATTCAACAAACAATTCTGAATCATCGTTTTTTATACAATAAAATAACATTTCTCCCTTCTTGAAATGTGGAGTTGTCCCTGTATCTATAAAAATAAAAAATTTGAAATATAAGGATAGTATCTTTTATTAGTGAAATATTTACGTACTTGGTAGCAATAATTATGGGTTCTACGTAATTTAATTTCGTTATTATATTTATGAAGACATGTTTTTTTTTTTAGTTTTTTGTAGTAATTCTTCCCAGGAATCAAAATTATTAGCTAAACTATACAAGCATTTAATTTCAATTATGGTATCATTTCCAATTAGTCCTGTAAGTTTTAAAGTTTTTTTTTTCACTATTGTAAATAAGCATTATTGTGTGCTGTAGTAGCACACAATCTGTAAGCTTATTCTTAGGCGCAGTATTACGTTAGAGTGTAAAATCACACGACTATGCCTAAATAACAAATCGTTGCTCTATAGAAATAAATAATGTAAGTATCTGCTTTTTACAATTTTTATTAGGTAATATACTGTTTTATTGAATATAGAATAATGTAGTGCTCATATATTTACCATTAGGACAAGCACCCAAAAAACCATATTCTGTGTCAATAAATAGTCCACTTTGTTCTACTTTTAAATTCATTTCTCTTTGGAATCTTTCTTTTACGATGCTCTCTTTTATTTTACCATATTCCACTGCTGCTCCGTAAAATGGTTTTGGATACAAAATAGTTTTAACCAAATTATGGCACGGTGTTGTTGTTTTCCGCTTTACAACAGATCCAAAATGAGATGCTGTTAAACGAAATCGTTTTTCATTCAAATATAATTCATTTTGAAATTGACCCTTCGTGTTTACTTCCATTTCTATTTGTTGTTCCCTGTTAACCTAAAGTTATTTCATAATATAATTCATACAACATCAACAACAACACAATGTTAGATTTATACCTGTAAACTATTAATTATCCGATTAGATTCTGCTGTATACTCATCTTTAATTCCGGCTCTTTATCACATGCCCCATAATCTTTGTTTTTGTAATTATCTTGTAGAATTTTTTTACGCATCTTTTAGTGGTACGTTTATGTTGAATGCTTTTTTTGTTAATTGTATATATTTCTTAAAATGTGTTCCGGGACTTTAATTCATAAATTTTTTCCAAGGGGATATATGCCACAGTACTCCTTTATTGTATCGCATACCAGCTAAATAGCTTCTCATTTGGAATGAGCCTCTCTGTATCAAATTTAATCGTTTTCCAGCTGTAAATCTCGCTAAAATATTAATGTAGCATTCGGCACTGTTATTTGTTCCACTTTTTATTAAACGTGGTGCTTTTCTAATTAAACTTTCTATAGCTGCTAAAATTTCAGAACATAAATTTAGTATCAAAAATACGTAAATAAAAAAAAATACCAATTAAATGATGAAAAACAGTACATTTTTTCATGTCAGCTATGTGTTTTTCTGAAAACACATTCAGAATAGTATTTTTTAATGTTTCTTGGAAAACAGACACATTTTTTTCGTCAATTTTCCACTTATAAATTACTCTCTTTGCTTCATTTTGTATTTTTTTTATAGTAGGAACAGTTATATATTTTCTACCGTGAAGAGGTATTTTAGTGTCTCCTTTTATTTTAAGCAAAGCCTTTCCGTACTTTTTTATGGCGTGGTTTATATATTACAGTTTTTTGACTTCATGTCCGTATGGCACTTTTTCTCTAATTTGCGCATATACGCTCGAGTTCCCATCAGCGACAAATTCTTTGTAACGCAGATTATGCATTGGAATGCTGCTATTGAATCCTTCAACGATAATATCGCTTTCCATAGCAGCACTTGTCCCCGACCAATTTCGAAAACATTTATGATCTTTAATTTAATAATTTTTAAATAAAATAAGGTTTATGAATAGTAGAAATGTATATTCTTACCCTTTATTTAAAATTACTAAAATACGGCAATGAAATTATTTGTTGACATTTAAATTACAGGAAGGGGTTCATTCTCATTTGGCAATATGCATTATAATTCATAATATGTATATCAATGTGTAGTTTCATTATTCATTATAATAGTTGTACGATGCAAAATACTGATGACATTAAATTCCTAAACTTTTGTTGTTCATGGTTTGGGAACAACCACATGCAACACAACTGACCATAATTATTACTATACAGGAATGTGTTACAATTCAAATTCACCTGCAACGAAATTTTGTATGTTATTTATTTTACTACAAATGTAATAAATAATTACCTTAATATTTACCATTATTCAAAAGGAAAGAAAGTTAATAAATTATGATAGAGTTTAATTTTATTTTTATAGAGTGAAGAACGCGCTGCTAAATTAGAATGTAGTGCAAGCACATGCAACTTATTCTAATGCTATCAAAATGGCGACTTCGTTCGAAGTTTCTCATCTAGCCACTAGATTGAAACCCTCCTTCCTGAGATTTTATATTCAAAGTTTATTTCGTCATTAGTCGTAGTGTATTAAATCAATTGTAATTAGTTTTGACTTATTTACACGGCTAACAAAATTTGGATAAATCAAAAATTCCCTAAGTGTACGATGGCGTACTTAACACATGGCCTTCCGTAATTGGATGCTTACATAACCTTTAAGTTGTACAATAATGGCTACTTATATTAGTGGTCGTAGAAAAACAACAAACTAATAATAAGGCGCAGATCACGCAATAATAATTAAAAATAGACAAAGAAATAACATTTTTAAATAAATTTGATAATTAAAACAGATAATTATAAAATATGCACTTCTGGACCAGACTGTACGAAATGAGGCTTTCGGGATAATACGCATGCGCAGAAGTGTTAGACATCTATCTTTTTCAGGCTCGTTTCTCGCTTGCATACAAGTTGGCGTTCCAGTATTACTATATTCCAGTGACATGTTGACAAGTAGTTCACTTTATTCGCCTATTCTAATAGTTCTGTGTAGACACATCAGACTATATTTACTTGTTGGTGGTATTACATCACGCTACTAATTTTATTACAAAGTTTTAAATATATAGTTCGGACAAATAGTAAATTTAAATAGTGTAATGAATTTGTGTTTTATGTGCACGAAGGACTACCACTGCGTCCCTGTGGACGACAGAATAGTATCCGAAGTGGAGTATCTTATTCCTGAAATTGTAAGTCTATTTAAATATATCTAACATAAATTTTGTATATTTCTTATTAAATGCAACGACAAAATATAACTAGACAAAACTTAACGTGGTTTGTTGTTTTAAACAAGTCACACAAAGAAAATAGAGATACACACATTATGTCTACTAGTATAGTTTGAATACTGCTCACTAGAGGCGCCCGTGCTCTTAAAATTGACATTAGAATTGGAAGTTTTAAATTTATATGTTTCAAATATAATCAAATGTAACGCGTCACTGGTAAAAGAAAAACGTAAATAATGATAAATAACAGAAAATAATGGCAACTACACCGATGCTTCTAGCGAGCGATGCTCGAACAATACTTTCATTATATATCTATCTGTATTTTCTCTTTCTGGCTTACCGAAAACAAAACATTCAGTACGGAAGGATAGGGAATGTTTTGTCTATTTATATTTTGTCGTTGATTAAATGATGCAAAGGTGAGGTTAGGTTAAGAGAGAACATAACGATGTTCTACAATCGACAAGTCGTTTGATCGACTATATTTTTACTAAACAGAAAAATAATTGATGACGAATTGGACTTATAATATTAGCGAATAATATTTATTGAACCATTATAAAAAAATTAATATTTATATATAGATTTATACAAATGACCAATAACACTGTTTAAGCATGGGGATTTCGAGAACTATAAGAAATACAAAGTCGGTTAAATTAGACTAAAGTTGCCCCATTTGGAGGTCATTTTCTATATGCTTTTGTTTTTCTCAAAAAAATGCAATTGACTTGTATTCCGTTTTTTCAGTCATGGCACTTTTATTATTGTCATATTTTAATCAAATTAATATAAAACTTCAGATGCACTTTTCTCAAAAAAATAGTTATGTTAAGGTATGATAATATTATATAATTGAATTCAGAATAAAATTCTATATTAAATAAGCAAATAAAAAAACAGGTTCACATTTAAAATAAAAAAGTTGGGATCATTATTTTGAGAACCACTGGTATTAAAAAATTTTGTTTGTATCATGTTAATAGTGTTGTAATATATATATATATATATATATATATATATATATATATATATATATATATATATATACATTGTATGAGTTTATTATGAGAATTTATTTTACATTCTAGACAATTATCAAGTTGGGTATTCCACTGCGCATCTGTTCCGTGTGTGAGGGGGCCCTCGACGCCTTCAGCAAATTCAAACATTCCAGTGTGGAGAGCAGCCGGCGCCTAGAGAACAGCATCAGGGCCCGCGGGGCCCCGGAGCCCCCGCTACACACAGGCAGGGCCCCCGTTGTGGGCCACAATGACACATCTGATACTCAACCCGAGAAAATAGAAGAGATGTCTATTAAGGAAGAACCTGTAGAGGAAACATGGCTGGAGTATCACCCGCACATAAACAGCGCATCCCTAAACCATGCCTTGCGGGTAGACAGGACGTCCCCACACGTGCAGCTGTTTGCATTGCACACAGACATCTCTATTAAGGAAGATCAACTGGAACAAACACCACAAGACCGTGAATTTTATAATATTATAAAGGAAAATATCTGCAAGGAAGAATATGCTGAAAGTAATACAATGAGTTATGATAGAGATAAAAGAGAACACAAGACAGAGGATAATTCAAGGGCGGACACACGGGAGGAAGTGTGGGAGAAGAGTTCCGGTGAGCCCGAAGAAATAATTGTAAAAGAAAATGATAAAGATTATAGCAAAAATAATCAAATTGAAACAAAGAAAAGTACCCTCTGTAATAAAAATTTCAACAAAATACATAAAAAAGAACATGGAAGTAATATCAGTAAGAAATTATTCATACGTAAAACTAATTTATCGCGTCATAAAAAAGAAGTACATAGGCGAATAAAACAGTTACCGTGTGTTCTATGCAAGCAAATATTTATCCATAAATACGATTTGAATAGACATGTAGTGTTGCATAATGGAATTAAAAATTTGCAATGTTTTATTTGTAAAAAAAGATTTTCTAAAAAGCGTAATTTGAGACAACATTTATATACTCATAATGGACAAAAAGACTTCCGCGGTAATACAAGCACTAAAACATTTACGTCGGAAACTGAATTAAAAAGCCGCAGTACAGAACAAGAGAGCATCCGAGTAAACAAAGCGTGGCCGTGCTCTGTGTGTCATAAGATATTTAGATTTAGAAGTCGTTTGGGTCAGCATACAAAAATACATTCCTTAAAGAAAGACTATAAGTGCAACGTCTGTAGTAAATCATTTACGCTGAAGACGAATTTAAATAGGCACATGAAAACTCATTCCGCTATAAAAGAACATCAATGTGAAGTCTGCAGTAAATCGTTCAGACATAAATGTCATTTACAACGTCACGTGAAAATTCATTCCGACATAAAAGACCAACATTGTGATGTCTGTAATAAATCATTCAGACACAAATGTGATTTACGGCAACACATGAAAGTTCATTCGAATATAAAAGATCAACATTGTAATGTCTGTAATAAATCGTTCAGAAGGAAAAATTATTTACAACGTCACATGAAAATACACTCCGATATAAAAGAGCACCATTGTAATGTCTGTAATAAGTCGTTCACACAGAAAACTACTTTAAAACGTCACATGAAAATTCATTCCGATATAAAAGAGCACCATTGTAATGTCTGTAATAAATCGTTCACACAGAAACCTCATTTAAAACGTCACATAAAAATTCATTCCGATATAAAAGACCAACATTGTAATGTCTGTAATAAATCGTTCAGAGAAAAAAATGATTTACGGCGTCACATGAAAATTCATTCTAAAAAAAAGTAAATCATATAAATATCAGTCTTGATTAATTGCTCACATGAAAACGCATTTTAAAACTGAATATGTTACATAATTTAATGTTTAACAGAAAAGTCTTCTGGTTAATGTTAAAGCAGAGAAACACCCAGAAAGGAACCAGGTTGCCCGCTTATTGGTTACAGCACCGGGAATCTACCTCTTGTGCAAATCAAAGTGAGTAACGGGTACATTTATTTTTTAACTATATTCATATTAATTATTACTTTTATTGCCCTTGCCATGCCTTAATAAACATTTCAACCTTCTTTGACATTAAATATTTTAGTATTTTACATGTCATTAATATTAGGAATTATCAAACCATATTTTAATAATTTTGTGTGGCATTTTTATTCTAATGAGAATCCTGTTGAAAATTTGTAATCCATTATAAGAAAGACTAAAGCTGGTATCAGACAGATGCACATGTCTGTAAATAATTTGACAGCCGTTTCTCTAACATGCAACTTATGTTATCAGACGTCCGTAAGTTTAGTAAATTTTAAATTTGATTCAAGTTACTTTACAGTCATAAATTGTTATATGGGAATAATATTTGTATTTTTCGAAAATGCACAAAAAAGTTATATCTGCTACTACATTTATCAAAGGCATACGGGAGGTACTTCAGTTGTATTTTTTTTATTTTGTATGTAACAAAGGTGTATATTATTTTACATTATTAGCAAGATAAGAGGAATTGACTAGCGAGTCTGTCACTTGAAAATGAAAATATATTTGTCAAATTTTATAAACCTATGAATAAATCATTTTTTTAATTACACAACCTGGTAGCTTTTAAAACTACTGACTTAATCCTGGTGTTCTTATCTAAAATTTTATCCTGCTTTCTGTATTTGTTGCTACTTTTCTTGAGTCTTCCTAGTTTTCTCCTCGACTTCTTGCTTCCAGGTTTACCGGGTTGTTCTCTTTTTCTTTTTCCGATTTCTTTTCCCTCGAACTCTAAGGGCAAGGGCGAACTTTGGCTTAGGCTAAAGAAGCAATAGCCTAAGGCCCAAAAGTTTTTTGGCTCGGATTTGAACTATATTTACGCTCATTTTTAATTTTATTCTTATACATGGTGAGTCATCGAAACGCCCGTCTTCAGTATCTCTGTTGGCGTTAGAAATAAAGCATAAGTCTATTAAAATAATTTATTCTTCCTTTCAAGGAGCATAACGTAAAATTATTTTCACATATACAGGGTTGACACAATAGTAGGGTTTTAAATGAAAACACTTCATTATCATTTACAGATTTCAAAAGGTCGAAGAGGAAATGAAAACATTATGATTGAAGAGCAAATTATTTAATGACTGTTCTCTTCAAAATACAAATAACAACTGGCGATTCATAAATACATAACAACATAACATAACAAAATATAAATATAAATACAAAGATTACTACAGATAAATTTGAACAAAATAAAATATAACTGTAAATAAACGTAGGCTCTGTGTGAGCGCGGGTTCTACCACCAGAAACTTTTGGTGTGCTTCCTGCCTTGTTTCGTACTCCACCAGAGCCATGTACGCCGGCTTCAGTCTGTCAATGGAGACTGTCTGAAGGGAATTATTGTTTTCAATAATGAAATATTTGTCTCGGCGCTCTATCACACGAAATGGTCCAATGTAAGTATGTGAAGGTTTGTGTCTTGCACCATCTGCGCGTAGGAAAACGAATTGACAAGTTATTATATATTGGTGGGCTTTGGGAATGTTTTTGTAATATATATAAATAAATAAATGAAAAGTGTTAATTATTATGAAAATAAAAAAATAAATTTTAATTTAGTAAAACTAAATTTTGTATTTATTATGAAAAATATATAACAAATTGGCGACGAGGATTAAATTGGTAAAAGAAAGAATTATAAAGTCTCAAAATACATAAACATAAAAAGTGACACATGTCAAAATGGCAGATCTATCTCAATTATTGTCTCAATTCATTCAGCAGCAAAGTAAATTACTAGAACGTCTAGAATCAAGTGCTTCCCTTGTAAACTCTACTGAACCTGACATAACTGGAAGAGCAGCAATACAAACTTTATCTTTTGAAAGTTTCGACGAAACCAAAGAAGAATTTACTAGTTACCGTCAACGTCTTGAGAATCTATTCGCATTAAAATTAATAACAGGCACGACAGTCGAAACAGAAAAGACAAAAGCACGTATCCTCATAAATTGTATTGGATCCAAATAATATCAACTTCGTGTAAATTTGCTCTCTCCTGAATCTCCAACCGATAAAAAGTATTCAGAATTAATTAAGCTAATAGAGAAGCATCTATGCCCGAAACCAAACGTTTATATTGAACAGCATAATTTTCTCTCTAGAACGCAATCGCCAAATGAAAGCATATCTCAATATATTGTAGCTTTACGCAAATTAACAACATCATGTGATTTTATATGTACATCTGAAGAATGTAAAAAGTCCATTGCTCATATATTTCTACGTGCACAATTTATAAGAGGAATATCGGATGGAGAAATTCGTGAAAGATTATTACAAGAAGAAAATCTCACATTTGATCGTGCTACAGATATTGCTCTTGCTCTAGAAACATCAAAAAAAGGAAACATAGTCTTATCAGCAGATTCATCTGTCAACAAAATACGTGCTTCCCAGTCTCATCCAGCAAGTAAATCTAATTTTTCATAACGAAATTCAATGCCACGCACACGTTTAAATTATTATGAACTTGGAATAAATGGATTATGCCTGAGATGTGGTTATAATAATCATGCTACGCAAGATTGTCACAGAAATAGAAATACTCTAAGTTGTTTATCCTGCGAAAAAATCGGACATGTCGCAAAGGTCTGTATATTCACCCTAACTAAAAACAAATCAAATTTCAGAAATTCAAACCCTAATAAAGTTAAGAACATTGATGCTGAAGATTCTGAAAATCAAATTGAAGATTTACAATCCAACATTAATCAAGACCCCTTTTGTATAAATCAAGTAATAAGAATTAACAAATGCACACTGACATCAAATGATGAAAAATGTATGATCTCAATAAAAATTGGCTCAAAAATACAAGAATTCGAAGCTGATACAGGAAGTCCAGTGTCACTAATTAGCAAATCCGATTTCGAAAAGTTATGTCCTCAAATTCCCATAAACCCAACGTCAGTAATATTCCGAACGTACACGGGAGAACGATTCTCTCCACTTGGTGTAGCTAAAGTTCCAGTTGAATATCAGAACATGAAATCAGAAGAAGAGTTATACATAGTATCCAATTCGGCATCTCCATTACTTGGTCGAGCATGGCTACATCGTTTTAAAATCAATATTTATTCAAATAATCAAAAGCGTGTGCACCAAATTTCAAATGAACAAATCCAAGAACTAAGAAAACAAATTATAGAAAAATACGCGGAAATATTTAAAGAAAAAGTAGGCAAAATTCCAAACTATACTTGTTCACTGAAATTAAAAAATGAAAATACAAAACCAATCTTTTTGAAATTCCGTCCTGTACCGTACGCATTGCAAAATAAAGTGAATGAAGAACTGAACAAATTAGAAGCAGATGGTATAATTGAAAAAGTCGATTATGCTCAATGGGGAAGCCATTATGCGTTGACTACAAAGTCACTGTAAATCAATATTTAGAAGATTCAAGATATCCTATTCCATTAATTGATGATGTTTTAAATAACATTAGAGGAGGGAAATTTTTTTGTGTTTTAGATATACATAAGGCATATCTTCACATACCAGTTGATGAAGAAGGACAGAAACTTCAAGCCATCTCCACACATCGCGGAACTTACCTCATGAAAAGATTATCTTTTGGAATCAAGACAGCACCAAGCGAATTTCACAAATTTATGGATTCAGTTCTTCAGGGCCTACAAGGAACATTAGCATATTTTGATGACATAGTAATTTGGGGTTCAATTATACAAGAATGTCATTCAAGATTAGAATCATGTCTATCACGACTAAAACAATTTGAACTTCATGTCAACAAATCCAAAAGTACATTTTTTGTCCCTGATATTAAATATTTGGGCCATATAGTTAATGAAAACGGAATTCGAAAATCCCCAGAAAAAGTTGAAGCTGTAAGAAATGCTCCAAGACCCAGAAACATAGAAGAGGTTCGAACTCTTCTCGGATATGTCTCGTATTACTCAAAATTTATAGCAAATGTATCTACCATAATGTTTCCAATATACAATCTTCTAAAGAAAAATCATCCTTTTAAATGGACTCCTGAATGTGAAGCTGCATTTGCAAAAATTAAAGAAGCAATTACAAGTGATACGGTTTTAGTCAGATACAACCCAGATTTTCCTCTAATTTTATCAACAGATGTTAGCCCAGTAGGATTATCAGCCATTTTATCGCATGAAATTGACGGTTCTGAACGACCGATAGCATTTGCCTCTCGTTCGCTAACTTCCGCTGAAAAAAATTATTCACAATTATATAAGGAAGCAACAGGAATATATTAGGCACTACATAAATTTTATCCATATGTGTATGGAAGGAAATTCATCCTTATAACAGATAACAAACCGCTTTCGCATATTTTTAACCCTACTACTTATTAAGATATGGAATGTTTTTAACAGGCTTCAATTATGAAATAAAATACAGACGATCAGAGGAACATGCAAACGCAGATTATCTATCACGTGCTCCTTTGTCGACACTTCCAGACGCAGACACGGATGAAGATTACCATATATGTAAAATAACAATTGCATATATTTCGACTGATGAAATAACCCATGAAACAGTTCGTGACGAAACCGACAAAGATTTTATATTACAGGCACTAAAATCAGATTTACTGAAAGATTCATCATCATCTACCGAATACAGTATTCATGATGGGGTAATTTTTCGAGGAGATCGAGTTGTCATCCCAAAAACTTTACAACCACACATATTCCTTGAATGAAATCTCTAGCAAGGCGTTATTGCTACTGGAAGAACATCGATAAGGATATTGAAGGCGTCGCTATGTCTTGTAAGGTATGTTCGGACCTTAGAAATAATCCACAAAAAGTACCTCCACATATGTGGGAACCACCACAAAATAATTGGGAACGAATTCATATTGATTATGCAGGCCCATTCTTAGGATATCAATTTCTGATAGTAGTCGACAGCTTGTCCAAGTGGCCAGAAATACTTATGACTAAGTCAGCTCCAACCTCAGACTCAACAATTTGCATGCTGCAAGAATTATTCAGTCGTTATGGAATTCCTTGTGTTTTAGTAAGCGATAATGCATCAATTTTTACGTCAGAAGAATTTCAAATCTTCTGCAGAAGGAACGGGATTCGTCATAAAACAATTGCCCCCGGACATCCAGCAACAAATGGTCAGGCAGAAAGATATGTCCAAACTTTTAAAAGGAAACTGAAATCATCAATTTCCGAACCAGGATCTATTAAAGAAAAGCTGAACAAAATTCTATTTTACTATCGAGCAACACCACTGTCCTATGGGGAGAAATCACCTGCAGAACTATTCCTCCATAGGATTATGCGCACTAGATTAGACTTACTAAAATTTCAAAATTTACAAACAAAACCAAAGACATTACTTCAACAAACATTACCTCAATCAAAGAAATGACGTCTGGGAGAAAGAGTACAGGTACGAAATTATTCGAATTCGTCAAAATGGAATTATGGTACCATTGTAGACATTCTGGGTCATTTACACTATCTAGTTGAATTAGATGAAGGATATACGGTAAAACGACATATAGAACAATTAAATAGAAGAGAAGTCCCACCAGATTTGACAAAAAGATCAAACGAAAAGAATAAGCAATCACCTGTCCCCATAACGATTACTCTAACACCACAACGAAATGAAGAAATCAGTACTAGGAATAATAATATGTTTGTAAAATCTCGTGATCTACTACAGTCATCTACTCCCGCAGTTAAACAGCCAGATACAGTTGTAGAATATACAGCAACTCCAACACCAACTCCAGTTCGAATAGTTCCACCTAGACAAGTCTCACCTCCAGTTTCTGCTCCTAGTTAAGATCTTCAACTACGGCGATCAAAAAGAGCAAAGAAACCAGTTGTAAGGCTAAATTATGAGTAGTTCAATAATTACATATTAAAAAAAAAGTGTATATCACGTCTGGGAGAATTATTATATATTGGTGGGCTTTGGAAATGTTTTTGTAATATATATATATATATATATATATATATATATATATATATATAAATAAATAAATAAATGAAAAGTGTTAATTATTATGAAAATAAAAAATAAATGTTAATTTAGTAAAACTAAATTGTGTATTTATTATGAAAAATATATAACACAAGTATTAAGGTCTGCGTGTATGAAAGGGGTGATTTGACGTTCGCGAGGATTTTTGTAAGTTGTGTTTGAAAAGGTATTTGTTAGATTGCTAAGTAATTTGTGTTCATTGAGTTGTGGAAATGTAGTTTGGATAAAAAATTCTCAAGGAACACGTAAATTTTCTCCGTATACAAGTTCTGCAGGTGAACATTGTATTGGTTCTTTGATTGCGGTTCTGAACCCTAATCAAATTAAAGGTAAGTGTTGTAACCAATTGTTGGTTGTTAACTTAGCTACTATGGCTGTTTTAATCTGTTTATTAAGTATTTCAACTGCGCCATTGCTTTGAGGGTGATAAGAAGTGGTTCTAATCCTGGTGGATGCTAGAAGATTTGTTAGTTCTTTAAAACGTTTGGATTCGAAAGGTGTTCCTTGGTCTGTTGTAATAGTGAGAGGTATGCCGAATCTAGGTATGTATTGTTCGTAAACAGTTTTTGCTATTTTAATTGCTGAAGCTTCTTTTAAAGGATATGCTTCCAACCATTTAGAGAATCTATCAACTATAGTAAAAATGTATCGCAAGTTATGTATTTTTGGAAGTGGTCCTATAATATCCATGTGAATATGTTAAAAGCGACGTGTTGGGTTTTTAAATGGTTGAAGTTGTGATCGAGTGTGCCTCGTAATTTTACATTTTTGACAGTTGATACATTGTTTGCACCACTTATAAATATTTTTCGCCATGTGTGGCAAACAATATTTAGAAAAGATAAGTTTGTTTGAGGCTCTGTAAGAGGAATGTGACAAATTATGAAATTTATCAAAAATGACTCGACGGAATTTCGGAGGTAAGTAAGGTCTTGGTGAACCTTTCCTTATCTCACAAAAAAGTTTGATGTCGAGAAATGGTAAACACACTTCTTTGAAAGAAACTTTTGAATTCTCAGTTTTTACGAGTAAATTCTTTAGCTCGGTATCAGAAATTTGTGCTTGATAATTTTTTTTCTGGTGTGATTTCTTGTAAAGAAATAGTTTTGATACGTAAATGTGTGTCAGCCACTATATTTTCTTTGCCTTTAATGTATCGAATATCAGATGTAAATTGCGCAATGTAATCTAGTTGTCTAAATTAAAAATGTGTAGTGTTGATTCTGTCCAGTGTAAGATGTCATTTTGTTTCTTGTGTAATATCATTTCATAAAGTAGTGAAAGTATTGGTGCAAAATAGGGAATAAATCTGTGATAATAATTGATCATTTCTAAAAATCTGTGTGAACCTTTACATGTTTTGGGTGGCGGAAATTAATAATCGTAATTCTGATAACACACCTATTAAGAGTTTTTAGATTTTTAATCAAACAAGTCTAAAATTATTGTAAAACACCATACTAGTGCCAATTCATCTTTTCCTTCGTTAAATTTATCGCTATACCTGTTCATGACGTCTAATTAAAGTTCCCGCTCTTTTCTGTACCACGGCCAGTGAGTTTCTTGGGCCCAAACGACAGCAGTGCGCTCGTGCCCTATGTGGAGCAAGCGAGCTCACCGAATTATTCAAAATGGTGGTTAGAATGGTGATAGAATATACATTGTATATTCTGTTACGCCATGCATTACTTCATTTTATTTTATTTACTTATTTTGATGTTTTCACAATATTTTATTATTTTTATTTTTATTAAACTGTAGTTCAATTAGTTTTTTGAAATGACTGTGAATTTGGGAAATATTTTCAAGTACTTTGGAAATAGGTTGAGACCCCTACAAGAAAGAGAGGTTAGATTATTGGTTGAGCAATAGTATTTTGGGTTTAAATAATAAATACATTCATAATATCAAAATTACTGATGTGCCATGGATACACAGCAGTGGAAATTTATCATTAGACACCAATTAGTCTGATTTCTGTCGGGGAAGCTAGAAGAAGCATTACGAATTCGCGTCGTTAGAATCTTTGTTTTTTTTAAAATTTTATTGTTATTTTATTTGAGAACTTAGCCATCGTAGCGGGAGGAACATTTATTTTAGATTTCCATTGTATTTTATATGTAATATTCCTTTTCGTAATTTTTATCGTTATTTTTATTAATACATACATATCTTTGTTTATTAAATTATAAAACTTATTTCTTTAACTCGTATAATTCCTCTTCCCGCTAAGTGTAAGTGTAGTTGCTGTTGCTGAGAAGCCACTGCTACAGAGGTAAGTAAAAAGAAACATTTACTTATTTTTTAAATAAATAAAATACGTCCACACGCTCGTCTCAGAGTAGTGTGTGCGTAAAATTGTAAATACGAATATTTGGAGATCCTGGGAATATAATTTTGTGGACGTAAGTCATGCTGAAAACAACATTCGGAAGAAATACTTCAACATCTAGTAGAAGATCAGCCGCGGACGTCGAAAAAACGGAATCGCAAATATCTATCCTATGACGAGAAGAAAGCTTCCCAACCTTCCATAAAAGGTTGTAAAATCCGCATAAGTCGGTTTTATATACATCTACTTCTACTGTACTAAGAACAAACTTATCCTCATTGTATTAGTTTGTATATTTTCCGCCAGAGGCCAACTCTTTCGCCGCACATTCCATATAGGTTGCTCAACACATGTAGGAAAATGCGTCTTTCGCGCCAGTTTATTTCCACATGAGACGAACTGTTCATGAAACCAAACCTCTTGGTAACACTGTATTTTATAATAATAATACGATTTATTTTTAATATTATGTATGCACCAATTTAGCAAATGTAGTTGCACTGGGAATCGGTTGATCCATAAACTTAAAGAAAAATAAATCACGCACTTTGTGGGAACTATTACCGCCATAAAATCATCTCATTAAAAAAAGAAGTTCTTCATTCGTATAAATATTTATATTTTAGTAATATCAGACAAAAAAAAAACAGAGACAAAATCAAATTGTCAGAAACGTGAAATAACTTATTTGACAGATAAAACATAAAACTTTAATCATTTATTTATTTTTTGTTAAATTCTATAGCATTCAAAGTAATTTTCGACATTTTCATATTTAATTTTTCTTGTTATAAAGCAAAACAAAATAATTCTATTTATTCATTTAGATGCAGAATTTTATGCCCTAACTTTAATTTGACGCATTTTTGCTTAAAATAAACACCCGGTATATATCCAAAAAACTGTTTTCATAGGCATTTAACAAGACGAAACAGTTTTTGGTAAATGAAACTAAGTCACCATATTGTACAGGACAATACTACATGTTATTTCCTTCATTTTAACAACATAATTTAGTAATATTTACAACAAAGAATTAAAATGCATAACCACTAATTGACAACTGCTATTAAAATGAAGAAATCTTTATTAAGTAAGATGTAGGAATACATGTAGTATTGTCCTGTACAATATGATGACTTAGTTGTTAGCCCGATAGTTTTCATTTATCAAAAAATGTTTCCTATATTAAATGCCTATGAAAAGTTAAAGGAAAATTTATATTTAGTTATTCTTTTGCATAAAATATTGTTTAAAACTGCACTATTGATTGACCAATTATAATCAAAATCTAATCTCTTTTCAGCAAAACAGAACACCTAAATTTAAAATTTCTGTTCTGTTTGATAGAAATTAAGTATTCGTGTAACATCATCATAAAAAATTAACTTATTTATTATAAAATGAATATATAACGTTTTGCATGATCCCATACCTCTTTTTTAACAAAACAATTAACTAGGATTTTTTATAATACGGATAAATACGGATATTTTACCAATATCTTGAACTTCTTTGATATATTTATTATAGTTTCGTTTTTATTAAAATATATAATGAATTATTCTATATTCGTCTACATATTTCCATCATATAGTTAACCGTTTACATAAAGTAAATATCGTAGTAAGACAAATAAATCTAATTTTTCTTACGAATTTACATTGTTCTGATTCGTTATTCATTTTGTAAATGATGCGATTGCCATCTATACTATTTGTGTATTGACAACCTCAACCAGGCAAAAGTATTCAGAATAGTTCTGTTTTGACATATGAGTGTATATTCCTGTTGGTGATATCTTATCCTCGCGCTGTTAATTTTAGTACAAAGTTTTAAATATATTGTTCGCACAAATTGTAAATATAAACAGTACAATGGATTTGTGTTTTATGTGCACGAAGGACTACCACTGCGTCCCTGTGGACGACAGAATAGTGTCCGAAGTGGAGTATCTTATTCCTGAAATTGTAAGTCTAATTAATCTTTACTTTACATATATGAAGCAATTATCCATATCTTACTTACGTATTATCTGATTTGATGTTAGTAAACAGTGCATAAATGAGATTAGGTGAAGAGAAAATATGACTATGTAATAATAATATATTCATATTATATTTACCACGATATTTATATACGTACTCTTAATAAACAATTGAAATTTGCAGTTAAAAACCAATTCTTTTTTAAAATAATTTCAAAATAATGGTAAGTAGGGGCTGCGCCGAAAAAGTTATAAAATTTACACTTAAAATATGTTTTCTTAAATATCGATTGAGATAAAAAACACATTTTTAATAGTTATTTATGATATAAGTGTTAACAAACCCCACGAACGAAATAAAATCACTTTTAACACAAATATCATACACTATTTTTCCTACGAACCCAGTTATATACCTATTATTAAATAAAAACTAACATTGTAGAATGACATTTATGACAGGTCATGATGTATTTGTTATGAACAACTGAACATAAGAAGTGTTAAAAGTAAATTTGTTTTTTACTTTTAATTCGTTGTCAACGACAACGTTTTAAAATTATTTACTGTGTTATAAACTGTTATTTTTAACTTGCTAAGCAACCGTTAAAAATACTATTTTTAACAGTGGTCGTAGGAAAAATACTTTTTTCCAAGTGTTTACTAACATGAACCAACAAAGTAGGTGACATCTGTTGGTGAAATTTGAAATAAGAGCACTAGGAAAAACATTCACGCGTTTATTGGTATTTGAATCGAGGAACTAGTTTTCGTGAAGTAAAATATCTAGTAAATTAAAAATATATTGTTTAATACCGCAATGTAGTAATTATTGCAAAAATATCAATAAATCATTTCTCCAGGTATATTGAGTTACTAAGTAAATAGAAAATTGCATTATACATAGGTAAAAAGATGACACCAGTATCTACATTTGTTCTGTCTTCAGATTGTCAGTTGTAAATATGAAGTAAAGTTTCTTATATTTTTTTAATATTAAATAAAATTTATAGCAAGTATTTCAAATAGAAAATCAATTTTAAAACAAGGTATTATTCCAACCGCCGATCCAATAATTTACATTACGGTAGTTTAACAGCAAATTTTAAAAATATAAACAAAAAATTAAATGACAACATGTGTAAGTAGTAAGAGTGTTAATTATTTTTTCTATTCGTTGAAATATATTTGAAGTACTTGGACCTGGATGAAATTTATTAAAGGTATTTTTTGGGAAAACAAAAACATGATTAAAATGGGCAAACGGAACTCGTATTCGAAGTAACACTAAAAGGATGGCCGGAATGTAATCTAAAGAGACCTGAACTGGAACCGTATTTCAAACGAAGATATGAATTAACTATTGTTAAAGATGCGTTTTATGGGGACATCGCATAATTGTTCCTCAATCCCTACAAAATCAAGTTCTAGAGTTACTGCACGAATCTCATCCAGGTATTACCAGAATGAAAGCTCTAGCTCGAAGTGTTGTATGGTGGCCTAAACTGGATGATGCCATTGAAAAGAAAATTTCAAAATGCCAGGTATGTCAAACGGTTCAAAATAATAATCCACATGATTCATCATTGCAACCATGGGAGCTAACAACTCGTGTGTGGGAAAGAATACATGTGGATTTTGCTGAAAAAAATAAAACCAATTACCTCATCGTAGTTGACACTTATTCAAAGTGGGTAGAAGTTTATATTATGTATTGTATATCTTTTGAGGCAACAATAAATAAATTAAGAACACTCTTTTCTACATATGGTCTACCTGAAACTTTAGTTTCGGATAATGTGCCTCAGTTTGTCTCAAATGAATTTACAATGTTTTTAAAATCAAATTCTATAAAACATATCAAAACACCACCTTACCATCCTCAATCTAATGGCGCTGCAGAACGAACAGTTCAAATCGGGCATTGTTAAAAAGTATTTTGGAAGATAAAAATACCAACAAGAACAGAAGTCTGCAGCATCACATAGACAACTTTTTATTCAGTTACCGGAATATATATATAGTGGCTTAACACCCCCATGGGGTTGCGCCGCTTCCTTCGAAGCTTTCTAGATCCAATTTTATTGGAGTGGATCAATCTCCGATTCCTGTTTCTTAGATGTTCTTTATAATAATATTCCTCCACAACTCCCTATCTCTTGTTTTATTCTTCCAGTTGCTAATTCCAGATGCTTTCAGATCTTCTTCCACTTCTTTCAGCCATGTTGATCTGGGCCTGCCTCGTCTTCTTCTTCCGCCTGGGCTCCACTCGACTATTGATCTTATTGTATCCCTTTCTTCTGCTCTCCATACATGGCCAAGCCATCTCATTCTTTGTTGTTTAATTTTTTTCACTATATTTTCTCCTTCTAATTCTTGTTCTATTTCATGGTTCATTCTTATTCTGTATTCATTTTCTGATACATTGATTGGTCCTAGAATTGTTCGTATTATTTTGCGTTCCATTATTTTTAGATCTTCTTCTTCTTTTTTTGTCATTGTGATTGTTTCAGCTGCGTATAATGTTATTGGTCTTATTATTGATTTGTATATTCTGATTTTGGTATTTTTTGTTAATAGTTTGCTTTTTAATATTTTTTTATTTGCGTAAAAAGCTCTACTTGTTGCTATAATCTTTTCCTTAATTTCTGTTTCTCTTTCTCCTTTACTTGATAACATAATTCCTAGATATTTAAACGTATCTACTTGTTCAAATGTGTGTTCTCCGATTTTTACAATTATTGTATCTTCTTTTGGCATTTTTTCAATTTCTTCTTCTAACACTTCATAGAACGTTTCTTTTTCTTCCGGTTTCGCATTCTCTGTTGGAGCATATATATTTAAAATTGATATTTTGAAAGGTGTCGTATCTATTCTACAGTAGGCCATTCTTTCGTTTATTGGTTTAAAATCTATTATATTGTTTTTCAATTCATTTAAAAATAATAAATGCCACTCCGTACTGACTTGTTTTATATCCCCTGAATATTTTACAATATAATTGTCTTTTACAATTTCTCCTGCTCCACTCCATCTAGTTTCTTGTATTGCAGCAATATTTATTTTATACCTCAGCATTTCTGCCGCTATTTCTTGCGTTTTTCCTGGTTGTAGCATAGTTCTGACATTCCAGGTACTAATTCTAATCTTATTATTATTTTTTGTTTTTTTACCTTTCTTTCTATTTATTTTCTTTCTTTGACTTGGAATTGCGGGTGTGTGTGTTGGTGCCATTTCATTGTACTTATTTTCTAATTCCTTTGTATTAGCCATTTTCGTTACCAGGTTTCCTGTTACTTAATTATGTTTGGTTGCTATGATTGTTTTGATAAATTATTTCTTATTGGTCTTTCATCGTAGCTATTTGTTCTAGGTCTACTTGTGAATTGAGGTCTGACACTTGAAGTTGGTATATCTGCTTTATTGGGTTGTTGTTTTTGTCTCTTTGCATCTTGTTCTTTTTTGTTTTTGTCGTTATCTTCATATGTTTTTGGACTTTTCTTTTGTTCCTTTTCTTCAGAATGCATTCGTTTTTTGTCGTTTTTTCTTTTATTAATATTGTTGCTTCATTGTTATCTATTTTTATTCCATCAACATATAAATGATTGTATTTCAAAACTGCATGTTTACCCTCTTTTCTTATGTCTTTCATCAGCGGTATCAATACTTTTCTTTCATCTGCAATGTCTTTTGGATAATCTTCTGATATTATTATTCTTGTTCCTTTTAAAAACTTTCGGTTTGCCAAAATTTCTATTAATTTCCTTCTTGTTGTTAATTTTATTAGAACCGGTCTTGTTTTATTTGTCTTTTTTCCTAGTCTATATATATTATCAATATCTCTGTTATTTATATCTATTTTTATTGTGTTTTTTATTAGATATATGCAAGCATTTTCTAGTTGATATTTATTTCTTTCTTCTTCTATTAGGCCAAAAATAAAAAGATTTTTTTCTCTATTTATTTTTTCCTGTTCTTTCCAATTTTTTTCTATTTTCACTATTTTACTGGTAAGGTATTCTAAATTATCTGCTGTAATATTGAATTTAGTATTTATCTCTTTTTGTATGTTTGCTAATTCCTTTTTTAAATCGGCTATTGCATCTAGGATTATTTGAGCATCCATTTTATTAACTGAAGGTATGCAATTCTCTTTACTTGCTAGTGTTGCTAGTTTTGCTTGGTGGTATTCTATGCGTCGTCAGTTCAGTTTGTGTTATCACCTTACTTGATTCGGGCGGTAACCTGATATCTGCCGCTGGCTCAAAACACTACTTTGCAAAATGCAATTCTTGATTATGCTTTGCTGGCAATGTAGCTCTCTTGAAAGAGTATGTGTATAACCTACAAACGGCTAATAATTTTTATTTGCTTTTTAATCTTTTATCTGACGATACTTATCTTTTCCTTTATATCTTCCTTTGGGGTCTCTTCTTAGTAACTTGCTTTATTTTTAATAGCTCTTTATATCCTTGTATTTCATATATTTTTTAAATTCTTTACGGAGCACAAATTCATACGTGTTGACACCACGACACACACACTCTTATAGAGGTGTCTCAAATATCTTGAGAACGGTAAGAGATTCGAGGTTGGTTAAATTAAACCAAAAGGACCAATTTAACTATGTCTGCTGTTTTCCTGCAAAAATGCGTAGGTTACTAGATATGAACGGAATTTCGTTTTTTTACTTTTTTTAATATTTGGTCTTAACTTCCAAAATTAAAAGTTAAGTGATTTTGATGTGTACCTTCTTCAGACACTTTTTTTATCATGAATTTACGAAGATTCTCGATTTTTATTTTTATCGAGTTCCGTTTTCAAGTTATTGTGCCAACTTTCATTTTTCTTATGGAGCTTATAGTAGGTTTTTTTTTTGCTATACAGCCATATAAAAAAGTCCTTTTTGTCTTCCTGGCTTAGTTTAGGCTTGTGTATAGGTTTGTTCCAAGTACATATTAATGACTGTGATTGTTTTATGTATGGTTGTAGACACATGCGTGAACGATGCTCCAATCTGACTACATCACTTTTTTCTAAGCTTATTAAATTATACACATTTTTTGCTGCACTTTATTTAAATTTATTATATTTGAAAATTATTTTCCAACTAATCGTTTTTGAATTATACAAAAGATTCAAAAAAGTGCACAAGTAAATATTATAACAGTCTCAGTAAAACATTTTAATATTCTACGGCTAGGTAATCATTTTTGCGTTGTGCGAGATACCTACGTACATACAGACGTCAATGTCAAAATCCGATATTTTAATTTCAAAAACGTGTTTCACAAAATAGAATTAATTATGAAAAAAAAGCATTGTAAAGAATAAGTAAAAATTTAAAGAAAAATTGAAATTACAGTAAAATTCGTTTATAACGACACCGCTTGTAGCGACAAACTGGTTATAACGGCCAAATTATGACCACTTGTTTCAAAGCTCACATACGCTAACGTTATTTTACTTTTTCGGTTATAGCGACTGCCGACTATAGTGACTAAATTTTTCGGATCCCTTCTATGTCGTTATAACCGGATTTTACTGTATTGGCTGGTTTAATTTACAAATTTAGATTTGCGAATTTTATTTATATATCTATATATATATATATATATATATATATATATATATATATATATATATATATATATATATATTATTGGTTCAAGATAAATGAAAAACATTTATGACTTGCAATTTACATTTAAAATATGACCATATTTTGTATTCTAATTTGTAAATGTGTCCAATCATTTCACAGTATTTCAAACAATAATTTTGACGGGAAGAAAGTGACAGGGTGCGTGACAGTTGAAATGGATTTGGAAAACATGGATGTGTTATTAATATTATCTGTAGAACAATACAGACTGATTTATGATAAATGTGATAAGCATTCTTGTATTATTGTATTCTTTGCGTTTAATTCTTTAAGATGTTATATAAATGTCATCCCATTTATATCAAAATACGATATCCAATATAATATGTTGATTGGACACATTTTATATTTTAGAATTAATTAAACCAACACGGTAAATTGTGAATTTAAAATCTAAGTTTGTAAATCTAAATTTATAAATTAAATCCATTATAAACCAGGTATAATACATTTTAAAGTAAATTTAACAAAACATTATATATTAGTGCAAAAATTTCTGCGTTATAGATTCGAAATAATATACCAGTAAAAGTTTTACATACTGAGTTTAGCAGTTCTTAAATGTATTGGTACAAAGTATCACTTTTTCCATCAACTCTTGTACATCCGAAATGTTGAATAACAATTGCATAACATGTAATTTTTATAAAAAAAAATGAATGTGATTTAAATCTGATTTCGCGATTACAATAATTCGTTTATTTCATTTCAGACAATTATCAAGTTGGGTATTCCACTGCACATCTGTTCCGTGTGTGATGGGGCCCTCGACGCCTTCAGCAAGTTCAAACATTCCAGTGTGGAGAGCAGCCGGCGCCTAGAGAGCAGCATCAGGGCCCGCGGGGCCCCAGGCCCCCCGCTACACACAGGCAGGGCCCCCGTTGTGGGCCACAATGACACATCTGATACCAAACCCGAGAAAATAGAAGATATGTCTATTAAAGAAGAACCAGTAGAGGAAACATGGCCGGAGTGTCACCCGCAAATAAACAGTGCATCCCTAAACCCTGCCTTGCGGGTAGACAGGACATCCCCACACGTGCAGCTGCGTGCATTGCACACTGATATCTCCATTAAAGAAGAACAACTGGAAGAAACAACACAAGACCGACGACTTTATAAAAATATAAAAGAAAATTTATACAAGAAAGAATATGCTGAAAGTAATGCAATGAGTGATGACGAAGATGAAAGAGAACATAAGACAGAGGAAGAGAATTCAAGGGCGGACACACGGGAGGAAGTGTGGGAGAAGAGTTCCGCTGAGCCCGAAGAAATAGTTGTAAAAGAAAATGACAAAATTTGTAGCAAAAATAATCAAATTGAACCAAAGAAAAGTACACTCTGTAATAAAAACTTTAAGAAAATGCATGAAAAAGAACATCAAGTTAATTTATCGCGTAGTAAGAAAAAAGTACATAGGCGAATAAAATACTTACCGTGTATTTTACGTAAACAAATATATACGTCGGAAAATGAGTTAAAAAGTCGCAGTACAGAACAAGAGAGCATCCGAGTAAACAAAGCGTGGCCGTGCTCTGTGTGTCATAAGATATTTAAATTTAGAAGTCAATTGAAATGGCATATAAAAATGCATTCTGAATTTAAAGAATATCAGTGTGATGTCTGCAGTAAATCATTTACGCTGAAGTCGAATTTAAATTTTCACATGAAAATTCATTCCGGTATAAGAGACCAACATTGTGATGTCTGTAATAAATCGTTCAGACACAAACATCATTTACAGCGTCACATGAAAATTCATTTCGATATAAAAGACTATCATTGTAATGTTTGTAATAAATCATTCATACAGAAAACTGGTTTACAACGTCACATGAAAATTCATTCTAAAGAAAGTAAATCATACAAATATGTCTCGATTAATTGTTCACATGAAAACTCATTTTAAAACTTAATATGTTACATAATTTAATGTTTAACAAAAAAGTTTTGTAGTTAATGTTAAAGCAGAGAAACACCCAGAAAGGAATCAGGTTGCCCGCTTACTGGTTGGTTACAGCATCGGGAATCTACCTCTTGTGCAAATCAATGTAAGTAACGGGTACATTTATTATTTATCAATATTGATATTAATTATTATTTTTATTGCCCTTCCCTCGCCTTAATAAACATTTCGACCTTCTTTGGCATTAAATATATTACTATTTTAGTTTCTCTAACATGCAGCTTATGTTATGAGATGTACGTAAGATTAGTAAATTTTTAATTCTAAATTTGATTGACGTTACTTTACAGTCATAAATTGTTATATGGGAATGGTATTTGTATTTTATCGAAAATGCACAAAAAAATTATAGCTGTTATTATGTTTATCAAAGGCATACGTGGGGTAATTCAGATGTATTTTTTTATTTTGCGTGTAACAAAGATGTATATTATTTTAAATTATTAACAAGATAAGAGGAGTTGACTAGTGAGCCTGTCACTTGCAAATGAAAATATATTTGTCAAGTTTTATAAACTTATGAATAAATATTTTTTTTTTAATTACACAACCTGGTAGTTTTTTTGTATCTATTGCTATTTTTCAGGTGCGTGAAGTTAGCAGAATGAAGTAAAGCACTAACAAAACAATTTATATACAAAGTTAGTGCCTCGTTAGTGCTCTTTGGTGCTTCTTCAATTTCTTTAGCAGGAGTCACCATACCGCTACAAAAAGCATTCAACTTATTTTCCTGCCAAGTTCACACTAGCAGGAACTTTGAAAGATAAATGAATGAACTTGGTGTCAAAAGTTAGTGCTTCGTTAGTGCTCTTTAGTGCTTCTATTAAAAAAATCAAAAATCATACTATATCGCTACCAGGAGCATTCAACTTATTTTCCTGCCAAGTTCACACTAGCAGGAACTTTGAAAGATAAATTAATGAACTTGGTGTCAAAAGTTAGTGCTTCGTTAGTGCTCTTTAGTGCTTCTATTAAAAAAATCAAAAGTCATACTATATCGCTACCAAGAGCATTCAACTTATTTTCCTGCCAAGTTCACACTAGCAGGAACTTTGAAAGATAAATTAATGAACTTGGTGTCAAAAGTTAATGCTTCGTTAGTGCTCTTTAGTGCTTCTATAAAAAAAATTAAAAGTCATACTATATCGCTACCAGGAGCATTCGACTGTTTTCCTGCCAAGTTCACACTAGCAGGAACTTTGAAAGATAAATTAATGAACTTGGTCTCAAAAGTTAGTGCTTCGTTAGTGCTCTTTAGTGCTTCCATTAAAAAAAATCACAAGTCACACAACGTCGCTACAAGTAGTAGTCGTCATTTGCTAATTTATGTAGATCGGCATATTATAAAGTTTATTTATTGTAATAAAATATCAAAAATTATTAGCAACTTTTTCGCTTATTTTATGCTATTTATTGCTACATTGTATTATTTTTTTATGCTCAGGTCCTACAATTGTCATTATCAAAATAATACGAATATGATATGTTTACGTTTGCTTATTCATGGTGAAAAATTTAAAATTAATATAACAGTAATTTTTTCTGATCTCGTTCCATTTATTGCATTATTTTTAAATTCTTTTATTGATCTCGGTTTATTATAAGTAAGCTGCAGGGAATATATACTATTCAATTTATCGAAGAAATAATTACATTACATTTTTATATAAATAACGTAGCTAATAACTCACTAGTAGGTTACAATTATCTTGTCTCATTGCTTATTGTTTCGCAGCTATAATAGTATTACGTTAAGTAAGTTTATCTACACTATTTTTATTATTATATGTTACATTAAATTTTAAGTGTAACAGTACTTATAGTTACTCACAAGACAATAAAAAGTTATGTAAGTTAAATTATATATTAAATTAGTAACAGGAATGAATCGAAATACGTTTATTTATAAAAAATATGACACAGTGAATAGATTGATGTTTCTTAACTACTGTTTTTCACAGACTGCTGTATATAGTGTACATAACTAATAACAATAACAATTCATAGATATATACATGAACTATTTATCTTTAACAAACAACCTTGATACTTTAATACTTTCCTTTGTTAATGTAAAATAGTTCAACTATAAATACAATTTTCAAATTAATCGAATTATTGCAGTCCTATCTGGCTATATAAAATTTGAAGACGAACTCTAGCTAAAGGTTTAGTTATAATTCCAGCTAGTTGTTTGTCAGTTGAAATTTGCTGAATATCTAGTCTGCCTTCCTAAACCTTTTCTCTAATGAAGAAATGTTTAATGTCTATATGTTCGGCGGTGAAACTCATATTTCTGTGCTAGTCGCACTGCATCTGTATTGTCTACTAGCAGTACTGGAAGATTCACTGATGTAATTTGGCTGTCTTTTGAGCCAAATGATTTCTTTCGCTGCTTCATTCGCTGCGACTATTTCTGCTTCAGTGGTTGACGTAGCAACTGTAGCTTGTCTCTGGCTCATCCAGGATACTGCTCCTCCTGCATACATTGTGAGAATCCCAGAAGTAGATCTTCCTGTCTTTGTACAGCCTCCGAAGTCTGCGCCGCTGTAGCTCTGAAGAAAACTATTATTTTTATCTGAAAAATAAATAATTCCTTTATCTACAGTGCCTGCTATGTAGCGAAATACTCTTTTCAGTCTTGTAATATCTTCTCTTATTGGATTTTTGAGCGACCTTGATAGAATCCAACGCTGAATGCTAAATCTGGTCTTGTTCCAAGCATAAAATACGTGAGTGCACCAACTGCTTGTCTGTATGAAAAATTCTCTGACTTTTCCATGTCCTTCCCTGATGTTGAAGTTTCCGGATAGTGTAGCATAGGTGTTGAGACTTCTTTACAATTAGAAAAATTAAAACGATCTAAAATCCTTTTAGCATACGCTTTCTGGCATTTTAATACTTCCATCATTCCTTCTTGTAATTTCCAGTCGCAAATAATATTCTGCAGGTTTTATTGATATTTTAAATTCCTTTTTTAATTCTTTCAAAAAATCATCCAAACCTTCACGAGTTGTAGATGTTACAAGTCCTTAATTTTATGTCATCAACATATAAAATTAAGATCAGTTTCTTGCCTTTTCTCTCACGTATATATAAACATGGATCAGCTTCACTTATTTTGAATCCTGATTTCGTCAAGAAATTCACAAATCTTTTATACCATACCATCTAGGAGCTTGTTTTAGTCCGTATAAACTTTTTCTTAGCTTACAAACCTCTCTGTGTTATCTTCGTACCCTTCTGGTTGCTTTATATAAATACTTTCTTCTAGTTCTCCATATAAAAAGGCAGTAGATACATCAAACTGAACAAGATGCATCTTTTCACTTGCAACAATGCTTAATATCGCTGGAATTGTACTAAGTTTTGCAACTGGACTGAAGGTTTGTCGATAATCAATTCCTGGCTGTTGATTAAAACCTTTAATCACTAATCTTGCCTTATATTTATCGATGCTGCCGTCTTGATTTTTCTTTAATTTAAAAACCCATCTACATGGCAAAGCCTTAGCTCCATGCGGTAAAGATACCAGCTCCCAAGTCTTATTTTCTTTTAGTGATTTCATTTCATTTTCCATTGCCTTTTCCATTGTTTGTTATCTTTACTATTTGTTGCGTTTTCAAAAGATTCAGGACCTATATCCTCTGCAAATAAAATGTAATCAACAAATCGTTGAGGTATTCTAATTTGTGATCAATCTCTAAGAATTCTGTTATCTGTTGTTTTATTTTCTTCTTCATTTTTATCATCTAGATTTCCACTATTTATTGTAATTTCTTGTTCTTTTTCTTCATTTTTAAATTCAGTTTCATATATTTCATGAACATTTCTGTTTTCTTCTCTATTTCTTTCTTCTCGAATTCTTTTATTGTCTTCATCTTCTAAGTTTTCGAATTCGCTATTTAAAAATGGTAATGTTATATGTTTTACACAATTAGTTGGTTTTTCCTGAAACTGAACATCTTTGGATAAAATAACTTTACGATTTTTTTTACCCAAATTCTATATCTTTCATCACCATCATATCCTACTAAATATCCTTTTTCTGCTTTCTTAATCATTTTCTTTCTATTTATTTTTGGAATATGAAAGTAGCATTTAGTTCCAATAATTCTAAAAAGCTTAATTCTTATCTTTTTTCGTATCCATAATTCATAAAGACTAAGACCATCAACGGATGACTTTCCTGTTCTATTCAGAATATATATGGCTGTGTTGATAAATTCTGCCCATAGAGATTCTGGAAAATTAGTTTCTAAATTAGAATACCTGAAAGTTCTTGCCATTTCTACTATTGTCCGGTTTTCACGTTCACTTCCTCCATTCTGTTCCGGTGTGTAGGGTGCTGTTAATCTTTACGTGATTCCTTCACACTGGAGAAATTCTTTGACAGTTTCGTCATCAAATTCTCCTCCGTTATCACTTAAAAATTCTTGAATTTTATGGCCTAATGTTTTTGCATGTGTGATGAATAGTTGTAACACATTTTTAACTACTGATTTTTCCCTAATAAAATAGCCATAGCGAAATTTTCTGTAATTGTCTTTAAACACAACTAAATATCGCTTTCTCTGAAAGGATTTACAGAACGGACCACATACATCGGATGAAATTAACTCACCTGGTTTCTTTGCTCCTTCTCGAATTCTAAAAGGCAACCGATGAGATTTTCCGTATATACAGGGCTCGCAGATTTCTTTCTCAACTTTAACATTGACACCAAATAATTTCTGTATCATTGCTTATACATGACGTTTGTCTTGGTGACCCCATCTCTCATGGTGTAGCTGCAATGTGGACATACCTGTTTGTGCAAAATTAATTTCTATTCGTACCAAACCTCTTTTAATGTTATTTCTCTCTGATTTTTGCCGATTTTTGACAATGCTTTAATTGTACCTGATCCAATTGCATTCAATACTTCTTCTACCGCTGCCTGTATTAGGAATAACGAAACCTGAAAATTTTGGTACCCGGGTACCCGATATGAATACCCGGGTAGTACCGGATACTCGATAATTACCCGTTACCCGATAATTACCCGATACCCAATAATTACGTGATACCCTTAAAATATCCGTTATTCTTTCATTATCATTTTTTTAATACAAATTTTTGTTATTTGAATATAAATTTAATGAATGAACAAAAAAATATTATTTTCTGGTATGGAAATAAAAAAAAACATTCTTATTTTATATAATATACGAGTATATCAGCAGTATAAAATTACAAAATTAAAACTTATTACGGAAGTACATTTGATTTAACTACTTAGGAATATCTCATATTTCTATTCGCATATATCAGCATGGATGATGTATCTGCATTCAGACATGATCTTCGTTTTGTTACAATGTTTCCGGCAGTTGAAAACTGTCTTTAACTGGCAACAACAGATTTTAGGTAATGGGTAGATTTCGGGTAACGGGTAATAAACGGGTAACGGGTACATTTCGGGTAATCGGGTACTATTTTTGATACCCGGGTACATTATTATCGGGTAGGTTCCGGGTACCCGGGTACCCATCGTCATTCCTAGCCTGTATACAACATGAAATTTCGAATTCTGTGAAATAGACAAAATTTTCTAAACAATTTGTCATGTGCCTCGTTGCACCATTATCTATCCACCAATCTGTAGACTTTGTACCACTTAAAAAAACTTGATAATTCTCTGAAGTAAGGACTATACTCAGAACTGCATCTTCTTTACATACCTACTTTACTCTTAGGTGGTCTCCCGTCTGCTATCCACTTCTTACAAGTTCTTACCTAGTGTCCTCTCTTCTTACAATAATTACACATATCTTCTTTTTAAAATATCCTTTTATTGTAAGTTGTATTTTTACTAAATACTTTTGCTTCTAGTGCCTTTTGCTTATTGTTATTTTCTCTACCTTTTGTAAAATTTCTCTCAAACATACAAAGCGGCGATGTTAATTCATCAAGAGTTTTCTTTTCATCATTGATAAGTACGATTAACATCCAGCTTGATCTAAAAATTTCATAATTATTGGGCAAGATATACATATCATATTTTACAAACTATAAGTAACTCAGGTAGAACATTTTCTCCTTTTGCTTTCAAGCTTTTATTCAAATCATTCCATAAATTTCTAATTTCGCTATATGAGTTAAAACATCTTCGCCTGAAGTCCAACAGAATCCAAAGAAATCTGTACAAATCCTAAACAACTGTTCTTTGGATGTAGCCTCGAAGTTTTGCATTAATGCTTCCCAGGTCTCTTGTGCTGTCTCTTTATCCATTACTTTTTCATAAACGCAGTCTGTAAGTGAACTGTTTGCCTTACGACACAAATCAGATTTTTCTTTATGTTTTCTAATTTGATCCTCTGTAGCTTCTTCACTTATTGGTTTCGGCTTTACTAACCGACCATCGATTACATCTAAAGCTCCTTCATGGTAATCGAGAAGATCTCTTATCTTCCATTTCCAAATAGGCCAATCTGAATCACCTGTTAATGGTTTCTTGTGCTTGGAGAAATCCATTTTATTAGGTCGTCTTAAAAATGACTAATATAATCGTTAGCAAAATATCCCTGGGCCCATAACCAGTTAAATTATATATTAAATTAGTAACAGGAATGAATCGAAATATGTTTATTTATAAAAAAATATGACACAATGAATAGATTGATGTTTCTTAACTACTGTTTTCACAGACTGCTGTATATACTATATAAAACTAAGAACAATAACAATTTATAGATATATGTATGAACTATTTATCTTTAACAAACAACCTTTATACTTTAATAATGTAGTCACCAACGAGGCAATTATTTCAAATTAGCAATATTCGTAGTCAGTATTCTTATCCACTTCCTTCTTATTTTTACATATAACATCAAAATTGTAACTGCCTACTGTTATTGTTGTATTACTGACTGCCTAAAAATTAGTATTATGGAGGAGATTCAAAAAGTGAACAAATATAAATATCTAGGCAGTGTAATAACTAGTGATAGTAAATGCGAAACAGACATTAATACACGTATAACAATTGCTAAAATCGCGTTCGGGAAAATGAAAAATATTTTAACAAATCACGGGGTTAGTAACAAATTAAAAATGCGAATAATCAAATGTTACATGTGGAGCGTTCTCCTATCCTATAAGGGTGTGAATCGTGGACAATCAGCAAGAAACTAATAAACAAATTGCGGCCAGTGATTATCTCTGTATAATAGGATTATAGTACAGTAAAATTGTTATTATAATACTAAACAAACTTAAAGTATTATTTTTTTTTCAATAAACGCACATTACAAAAAATAAAAATAATTAATTTGAATACAGGTTTTGGCGTTGGAAGGTATAACGTATTTTCCCAATCTTTTTATATATTTTGATGAGAAATAATTGTGAAAGAAAATAACTGAATACCTACACATTTAAAAATTAACATTGTGATCCCTATACAAGTACGCTTATTCCCCGTGAATCGTTGATAACAAAAAATGACATGAGCAGAAATTTATTATTTCAATAATTTTATTTTAGAGTTGACTCGATTACTGAAGCAAGAGATCTTTTGAAATAAAAATGTATTTAATTCTTTGATTTACAAAAAATCTTATTTGTTACTCGTATCAACAAATTTTCAAAGATACTCGTATAACTCGCTATAAAGAACGTGTTCCTAAAAGAACCCTTTACTTGTAATATATAAATTTTATTCGGCGAACACAACATTATTTTCTGCGTTTTGACGTTGACCTATTAACTATTACCTACATATACAAAATATTAATATAAATTTTTAACAAAGAATTTAAATAAAATGACTACATAACTTTTTATTGTCTTGTGAGTAACTATAGGTACTGTTACATTTAAAATTGAATTTAACATATAATAATAAAAATAGTGTACATAAGCTTACTTAACGTAGTACTATTATAGATACGAAACAATAAGCAATGAGATAAGATATTTTAACCCACTAGTAAGTTATGAGCTACTTTATTTATATAAAAATGGTAAGGCTATTAACCTATTAAAAAATAAGGCAATAAATAGAACGAGATCAGAAAAAATGCTGCTATATTAATTTTAAATTTTTCTCTATGAATAAGCAAACGTAAACATATCGTATGCATTTGTATTTTGAAAATGACAATTGTTGGGGATGAGCACACAATTAATACAATGTAGCAATAAATAGCATAAAATGAACGAAAAAGTTGCTAATAATTTTTGATATTTTATTGCAATAAATAAACTTTATAATATGCCGATCTACATAAATTAGCAAATGACGACTACTACTTGTAGCGACGTTGTGTGACTTGTGATTTTTTTTAATGGAAGCACTAAAGAGCACTAACGAAGCACTAACTTTTGAGACCAAGTTCATTAATTTATCTTTCAAAGTTCCTGCTAGTGTGAACTTGGCAGGAAAACAGTCGAATGCTCCTGGTAGCGATATAGTATGACTTTTAATTTTTTTAATAGAAGCACTAAAGAGCACTAACGAAGCACTAACTTTTGACACCAAGTTCATTAATTTATCTTTCAAAGTTCCTGCTAGTGTGAACTTGGCAGGAAAACAGTCGAATGCTCCTGGTAGCGATATAGTATGACTTTTAATTTTTTTAATAGAAGCACTAAAGAGCACTAACGAAGCACTAACTTTTGACACCAAGTTCATTAATTTATCTTTCAAAGTTCCTGCTAGTGTGAACTTGGCAGGAAAATAAGTTGAATGCTTTTTGTAGCGGTATGGTGACTCCTGCTAAAGAAATTGAAGAAGCCCCAAAGAGCACTAACGAGGCACTAACTTTGTATATAAATTGTTTTTTTAGTGCTTTACTTCATTCTGCTAACTTCACGCACCTCTATTTTTCTTGTGTCTTCCTAGTTTTCTTCTCGACTTCTTGCTTCCAGGTTTACTGGGTCGTCCTATTTTTCTTTTTTAAATTTCTTTTCTGTTTATTACTCTTTGTTTTTACCCTTTAATAGTTCTTGAAAACGGTACGCGATAAAAAAAATTGAGGACTTCCGTAAATTTATTATAGGGAGCGAGCGAGAACTCTCTGAACTATTCATAATGTTGGTTAAATTTTTCAGTATTTCATTATTTTTATTTTTGTTATACTTTAGTTCAATAAGTTTTCTTTTTAGTTTTTCGAAATGATTGTAAATTTGGGAGATATTTGTAAGTACATTGGGAATAGAGTGAGACGGGTAGGGAAAGGGAGGGTTTTGGTTGAGCACGCCCTTCGGTGCGGGCTAGTACACACTTACATACTATCCAGGATTACATGATACAAATATCTAGTTTATATAATAAGCTCCCTACATTCATACTACCAAAATTACTTATGTACCATGGATACCCAGCAGTAGGAATTTATCATTAGACACCAATTGGAATTATTGTATAGTTGGACAAGAGATCTCTAGTTGACGTTTAAATTGTTTTATGGTTGTGGTATTGAGATCTTTTGTCGTACTATACTTGTATATTTTTGTTGGAAAATTATAAAGTAGTACCTATAAAAATATAATTTAATTAAAAAAATTGTACCAACATCAGTATTGCTATCAACAGATACTAATATATTAAATAAATTTGCAAATGCTCTTCCAAATTCTGCTCTTGAAATATATTGTGTTAGAAAATCAATATGTATTGTACCTATAATTTTTTTTGAGAAAAGAAAAAAGAAATGTTGCAAAAACTAATGCGATTGTTGTAGAACCCAATGAATCTATAGAAAATATTATTCTAAACAGTGCATGTCAATCCATAATAATGGTGAATTTGTCAGTCTTTAATGTTAATTTCAACAAAGAAATAACTACCTAACAAAACAAATACCGGGTATTAAGTTTCCAATTTTTCTCAGTAGATAGCGAGCGCTAGAATTGCATCGCCAATAATATATTAATTTATACTTACATTATGAGAGTACAAAAACAAAAATATTTTAGTAGCTAGTTAATATCAAACATTTAAAAATATATATTGTTTCTATAATCTATGCTAATATGTAGATACATGAGAAGAAATTAATTTAGTGATTTTGCTGTTATGTTCATTTTATACCTACATGATATCACCACAGTATAAAGAATACAGAGAAGCGACATTTCTTCCAAGGTGCTCGGCGTTCAGGGGGGAATAATGTGGAGCGCCAAACTTAAATCATACCGCATATGAATAAGAAAGATTCACATGTTATAATTCTCCTGTTATGTGAACTATTATGATTAAATTAGTTTAATATCATTTAAAGTTATCTTTTAAACAATATATAGTGAGGTTTATAATATGTTGTCAGTCTTAACAATATTTTTATTACTCTTTAGGAAATAAAATACATTATACGAATGTCATTTATTTCTAATAATGTAAAGGATATCAATATTAAAATGTTTTTAATATTTGTGTATTCCAAATTATTAGAAATAAATAAAATATATTCTTAAGTGTTTGATTTCCTAAAGAGTAATTTTCAATAAGTTATTATTTATTTTAAATTATTAAATTAATCACAACAGAAACTCTAAAGATGAACAAAATAAACGCAAAGTAATTATTTTATGCAATGAATAGTTTATTTTCTTATAATATTTATAATGTTTAATTAATAATTAACCATTTTTTATATCTTAGTGTCATTTTTTCTTACTTAGAATTTATGTTATTTACATTTATATTATTGCTAACAATAGTTTCTTTTGTTGGTAATTGAAATATTCATAAGGGTTGTTTGATAATGTTTTGTTTTTTACATCTTCCTTATGTTTATTGTTTTGAATTTTATTTTATATAATAAGATAATTAATATATTGCTACATGATTATTTTAATATTTTGTTATTGCAATAATGTTGTATTTTATTTTAATGTTCACGCCATGCAGCTTGGAAAGAAATATGCCAAACAAACTGGGCGAGTGACGCACGAGAGCAGCACCGTTGACTTTTCTCAATCCTCTCATCTCATTTCACACCATTCCAGTGGCGGAAATTTAAATAAAAGTCAAAATATACTCTTCCAACGAAAACAAGTTGTATTTATATATTGAAAGCCAGATTTAATGGTCACTGGCATTGTTATACTATTTTACGTTTAACAAATCATTTAAAACTTACTAATAAAATTTGTTTTCGAATGTCAATCTTGTCCATTTTATCTCGTTTCACATCAAACTATGATTGTCTCATTTCACACCATTCCATGATTTCCTTATTTCACACCAATCCAGGCGGAAGAGAAAAATTGGCGGAAATTTAAATTGACGACATTGTCTCAACTCAACAACAATAACAAAATCAACAACAATAAATACTGACACGAGATACACAAAAAGAGTGCAATGGATAAACCAAACATAGAGATCGCAGAATGTAATTAATACAAAACCCGCCAATGACGTCGATTTAAATTTCCGCCACTTTTTCTCTTCCGCCTGTAATAGTGTGAACTGGACCCCTTTTCTGTACACAAGTCACCAGTGTCAAAAAGTCACGATGGTGACATTTTGAAGCGCATTCTAGCGGCTAATATCAAATACTAGCTATATATGACGTCATATCAAGTGACTTCGTAGTCACCACCTCTTTAGGTCGTGACATAAACAAGTCACTAATGACTTGTCTCTTGTGTTGTGTTTTGTACATTTCGAATTGTTTTGCTGCTTTAGTTGATCCGTGTTTAGTGTTATATTTATTTCTTCAGCGAAAAGAATAGTTAAAATTATTTATAACTTGTGTATAACTGACAAATAGCTGTTTCTATTTCAGATATTTTTATTAAATAAAAAATGGCTTTTATTTACAGGGCGTTAGTTGTAGTCGAAGAACTTGAAAATGAAGAGCATTTTTATGCCGATCGTCTTTTTAGAAGATTTATTAGACAATATTATAAATATTTCTACGTCATATTATCATATCTGTATAATTTAATAGTTATAACAATTTATTATTCAAACGTACACTATATATTAGAATTAAAAGAAAATTTTTAAGAAAGCACCGTAAAACCAAAGGCAATAAAATATGCAAACAAAGTTTAAAACCCACTATATGATTAGCAACATAGTTTTTAAACTCTGAAACCTAGTAACACTAAAATAACTAGACTACCACTCAAAAAATTACACGAGTTACGGGTTGCATACATCACAATTTTAAGTCACCATCGTGATAGTGACTTGTGCAGAATAGGGGTCCTGAGACAATCATACAGTAGTGTGAAATGAGATGAGATGAGTGGGTACAGGTCGACGGTGCTGCTCTCGTGCCCTATTTGACTGTCACGCCTGATATTAACCTAAATGCAACCAGCCAAATAGGTATGTAGGGTAAACGAATTTTCTCATAACCTTGTCTACCTAATTAATCAAGACAAGTCGCCAAATCTGCCAACGCTGGAGGCGGAGGTCGCAGACGTTGAAGATGAAGTGTTAGACTTGGTGCAGCTGACTCGACAATTAGCAGAGGAATATCTCATGTTGGAGGAGAAATATCTCATACGAGAGTTTGAATATTTTACACAACGTGTTCAAGGATTAATGCCTGCTGATCCACATATTGTAGGAAGAAGTACTTTACAATATAGGCGTGCGCAGAACTTTTCTTTTGGGGTGTCAAAATAAATTTTTCTAATTATTATTATAAAATAAAAGTATTAAATGTAAGTGGAATCATTTATTTCACTACTGTAGTAGTATTCTGATGAATATTACTTGGAAAAATAGTTTATGTATACAGTACCATCAAGGGAAACAATTACCAAAGCCGCTGATGCTGTATTTTTGCGCAAACCTGAAAATATTTGAAAATATCTAATTTTTAGCTCAAAAATGTTCAAATTTTACAAAATTTTGTGTGTAGTATTTTTTAAAGAATTACCTACGCTGATTTAAAATTTTTAGACAATTAAATTATCTCTTCCCGTTCTCGAGATATTTAAGATCAAAGTTATATCTAAAAATCAAGTTTTTTAGGTATACCCTTTAAAAGGTTACGTTTACGACTTCGGCGACCTCATCAACCGATTCTGCGGACAAAATTACATAAGTGTACTAATTTTCAGATTTTTGTATCAACAGATAGAATTTCTACAAGGGAATAACTGAAAATGACCAAAAATCGAAAAAAATCAAAGGTTAGATTTTTCTCGATTTTTGATGATTTTCGTTCTTTCGCTCTAAAAATTGTATGCGATGGGATAAAAATTTAGAAATTGTACTTATGTAATTTTGCAACTAGAATCGATTAGTAAGGTCACCGTAGTCGTAAACCTAACCCTTAAAGGGATACACCTAAAAAACCTGTTTTTTTTTAGGTATATTGTCAAAACTCTACTTTGAACACGAATATCTCGAGAACGGGAAGAGATAATTCAATTCGGTTTGAAAATTTGAAATTAACGCATCGATATTTACCTAAGTCTAGAAAATGAAAAGTTTTGAAATTTAGGTTTTTCGATTTTCTCAATTTTCACCTAATCGTTCCAAAGAACATATATGCGGAGAAAACATTTCTTTATGTATATTTTCCCGTAGAATCGACTGGTATAATCGTTGAGATTGTATCTTTATCCATTTTAGAGATATATTCAAAAAAACATACTCTTTTAAGGTGCAACTTTGACATCAAATATCACAGGAACGAAAAGAGATAAATAAAAATCAAAATTTTGGGTATTTTTGAAATATTTCACGTATGTCAACACAATTTTTGGTTTAATACTGTTGTTTGGTATGTTTTAACTATACACAACTGTGATTATAGATTTTGAAAATAACGAAAAATTAGATAATACAACGACAGAATAAAATAGAAAAGGCATAATAGTTTCTCTATCGTTAATCCTGACGCTATGTATCTTGAATGCAGCATATTTAAATAAACATTTAATATCTCAAATAGGAAAGTATCAACGTAACTAATTCTATAAATAATGAGAGACTTCATTGTAATATTTATAAACATTTTTGTGGCGACGCGGTCAGATTTAAAATGTATTTAAGATCCGTGCGACCGATTGCGTCTATATGCGTTGCGTGGATCCGAAAGGACTGTTAGTAGTGACGGAATGTGAAACACCTTTAAACAAAATGTAACGACGCGAACTATAAAGAATACCAATCAGAAATAATAGATACAAAGTTGATAATGGTGGTTAGGTATGACACTCTTCACCTGCAGGAGCGATCTACAGGACTTACACAATTGATTGGAAGCTCGTGGGAAGATAGGAAAAAGAGGGTTGGCCCACAACTGTTAAATAGGAACGAAGCTATACAAACTTGAACTACCAACAGCAAAGTAGACGCAATAGCTGGAGTTAGAATCAATGTGCAAGTGTACAAAGCGTGCTGCTAACCAGCGCCAATAAATTCATGCGATATGAATGTTTAAATTAAGTATAACAGTGCAATAAATGCGAGTAAATAATACAAAATAAAGATACAAAATAAAGCATAAAGCGTGCAGCAAATGTGCAATGTGCACCTGGCAAATATTATAGAATCAGTCTGAAAGACAGGTTCGTAAGTAGAATAAAGTAAAGCGTACTTACTGCGTGCCAGATGTATAAAGTAAAGCGATTTTAGGTCTACCTTGAGCAGCATGCAGCAGATAGAACAGTGATACAAACTTCTGGAGATGCACTTCTAAGCGATCGTTAGTACATGCAGTCTTCCAATTGGAATGCAATATAGCCAGTGCTGATAATTTTGTTCTATTGCTAAAAATGCTGAAAAAGCAACAAATAAATAAAGAAAATAAAGTATATGCACGGTGAATGCACCAATGCGGTGGGTATGTATTTTAGGTTAGCAATCAAAAAAACAATAGAAAAAGCGGTGCTAAGCACAAACAACTTGGATCACAAAACACTGCGAATGATATTTAAAGTATCACTAAACTAGAACACCAAATGCTCTTAGTTCTCGAGATTTTTAAGGCAAAAAGCCGTAATAAAAATTTACATGTGCGTTAACTTGAAAAACGAGACAGAGAAGAGAGTCAAAAAAACGCCCAAAATATAGTAAAACTGCGGGAACGACAGTGGTCGGTCCGTCCGCCGTTAGATGGCACATGCGGTCCGAACATGCCGGCCGGCCAAAACGGAGTTTTTAAGGTTCCACTTCCGGTAGAGAACATAGTTTGACCACTGGTCTAGTCAATACTCCGGAAGTAGTTCTGACTTGGGCTACTCTGACAATGTTATCATCACCTGGATGTACTTGGATGATTCGGCCTAACTTCCACTGAAGTGGAGGCAACTGATCGTTTTTTATAACAACTAGCTGATCAGGTTGTAAATTGGGCTTTTGGCTTGTCCATTTAAGTCTCTGTTGGAGGGTATTGAGATATTCGGAATGCCATCTTTTGGAAAAGTCTTGAGACATCTTTTGGAGTAGTTGCCAGCGGGTGAGAAGACTAGTAGATGGTTCTAGATAGTTGCGATCTGGTAAGCACACAGCAGTTTCAAGCATTAGGAAATGATTAGGTGTTAATGCGTGTAGATCATTGGGATCTGGTGATAGCGGACACAATGGTCGTGAGTTCAGAATGGACTCGATTTGACAGAGTAGAGTGTTGAACTCTTCTAATGTTAAGGTTTGAGAGCCTACAACTCGAGAAATGTGGAATTTTACGGATTTGATTCCAGCTTCCCAGAGTCCTCCAAAATGGGGAGCAGATGCTGGGTTAAAGTGCCACTGGGTGCCCTCAGAGGCTAGCCGATTGGACAAATACTCGTTGTAATGAGTGGAGGCGACAAATTTCTGCAACTCAGTAAAATAACTTTTAGTGCCGACAAAGTTTGTACCTGAGTCACTATAAATATGTGAGCATCTACCAGGACGGCCGATGAATCGTCGGAAAGCGAGAATAAATGCTTCGGTGGTCAAATCCGAGGAAATTTCTAAATGCAATGCTTTGGTAGCAAAGCATACGAATAAACAGAGATAAGCTTTGGTTGCTTTAAAACCTCGTTTTTTATAAGGCGTAACATAGAAGGGCCCACCGTAGTCAATTCCAACCACGTCAAATGGTTTTAGTTCCTTGACTCGATTCTCGGGTAAATTACCCATAAAGGGGTTAGGTGCAATTGGGTGGCACCGAAAGCATCTGATGCATTTTAAGGTGCGACTGCGAATTAGGCGGCGAGCGCCTATGATCCAGAATCGGCGATTCAAGATTGCTTGAAGAGTTCTGGGCGATGGATGAAGGTAGCGTTGGTGATAGCAATCAATAAGAAGATCGGTGAAGCGATGTTTCGACGGGAGAAGTAGAGGATGCTTTTGGGAGAAATTAAAATTAGAATGTCGTAGTCTACCTCCTACTCGTAACAATCCTTGAGCATCAAGAAAGGGACTGAGATTTTGGAGTTGTTTGGAGCATAATCGTGCTTGTTTAAGTTTAGAAAGGTCTTCTGTGAATGCTTCTTGTTGAATTATTTTCACCCAGCGTAAGAGAGCATCGTCGAGCTCAGAAGCCAATAGTGACGGCTGCGGTGAGTGCTCTTGGAGTTTGAGTCTCTTATACAGTCGTATGCACAGTGCAGTTATGCGGAGCAGGCGATCTAAGTCAGAATACCGCTGAAGAAGGGTATTTTCTGGTTCATTATTCACGATTAATGTGATTTTTGATTCTACATTTATTTGGGAATCTTGCGTGTTGTTGTCCTCCTGTTGAGATAAGGGCCAAGTGTTTAGAGGTTTTTTGAACCATGATGGACCATGCCACCATAAGGAGTGTGGCAGTAAATCATTTACGGACATACCTCGTGATGCGCAGTCAGCAGGGTTGTCTTGTGAAGGTATGTGATGCCAATTATCTTGAGGAAGATGTTATTGAATTTCAGCGACCCTGTTACTCACAAAGGTTTTCCATTTATATGGTGGAGCTCGGATCCATGCAAGAGTAATTGTAGAGTCCGACCATGCTAGGATGTTCGAGAAACATAATGGTAGCGTTTCGATTAAATTTGCCATTAGGCGCGATAACAGTAGAGCTGCACAGAGCTCTAGGCGTGGAAGCGAAATCCGTTTTAGAGGAGCGACTTTCGTTTTGGATGCGATAAGATGTGCGGTACAGATATTTGAGCATTCTGAGTGAATGTATACCACAGCTGCGTAGCCTGTTTCGGAGGCGTCACAAAAGCCAATCAGACTTAAAATACAGTTTTCTGTTTCGATATGGCGTGGTATTGTGAGACTCGATAAAGCAGGTAATTGTTGTTTGAAATTGTTCCACTTCAATACCAAGTTTTCTGGTACTTGAGCGTCCCAGTTTGTGCCAGATATCCACAGATCTTGCATGATGCGTTTTGCGATCATTATGACAGGTGACAGCCAGCCAATTGGATCAAAAATTCTAGCGATATCTGATAAAATGTTGCGTTTAGTGACTAAGTTATCAGGCAGGCTGATTTTGTAGCTAAACTGATCCAAAAATGGATTCCATGAAAGACCAAGAATTTTTACAGTTTCTTGATGCTCTCCATTCAAGAATGAATATTCGCGATGATCTTCAGGAATGTGTTCAAGTAGATTTGAATGATTACTTGTCCATTTGCGTAGTTCTAGACCAGCGGTTGCAAGCAATTTAATAAGGTCTTGCTGGAGCTCTAGAGCGTCTGACAATGAATTTTCTCCACTTATTATGTCATCAACATAAGTATCAGATTTTAGAATCTGTGATGCACGTGGAAAATTTAATTCTTCATCCTTGGCTAATTGATGAAGTGTGCGAATGGCTAGAAAAGGAGCACATGTAGTGCCGTATGTCACCGTGTTCAAGATATAAGATTGTGGTGGCAAAGAGGAATCAAAACTCCATAATAATTTCTGGTAGATACGATGGTCTTCAGTTATCAGAATTTGACGGTACATTTGTCTGATGTCGGCGGTAAATATGATTTTGTGAAGACGCGATCGCTGAATGATTGCTGGTAAATCAGCTTGAAGTGCGGGACCAGATAATAGATAGTCGTTGAGAAACTTATTGGAAGAAGTCTTTTTAGATCCATTGAAAACAACTCTGAGTTTGGTGGTAGAGTTACTTTCGCGTAGGACTCCGTGATGAGGTAAATAGAATCCTTCATCAGGATGATTGAGCTCTGGAGACAGACTTGACATGTGATTCTGCTCCAAGTAATCTGACATGAATTTGTGATATTCTGTATTTAATTTTTGATCAGATGCTAAACGGCGTTGCATGACATTGTAGCATCGAATAGCGTTGGCATAGGAATTTCCTAACTGAGGAGGATAGTGTTCAAAAAGTAACGGGACAACGTAACGGCCCGAGTCTAGGCGTTTATGCTGAGTGTTAAAACTGTCGTTTGCCAGACGGTCTTTTTCAGACATAATAGCGTTTTTAGGAATATCTTCAAGTTCCCAGAATTTTGAAAGCGTTGCGGAAATTGAGTCGTGCACAGTTAACAAGGTGGTAACTGGTTGCGAAGATAATAAGGGAATGCGTCCTAAAATTATCCATCCCAGAGACGTTTCAAGGGCTGACGGACCATAAGAGGTGGTGCGTTTCTGACCACTGAGTAAATCAGCATAGATGTCAGCACCGAGTAACAATTCAATGGGTCCTGGCGTTATAAAGTTTGGATCTGCCAACTGTAGCTGACAGAACTCATTAAGCATGTGCGATGGTAATGGCATTTTAGGTAAATTCTGCGTTATTTGTGATACAACGATTGTTGGAAGAGAATACGTTGGTGAATCACAATAAGAAGAACGAAAGCGAATCGTCGCTGTACCACGTACTAGATTTGAAGCTGTAGTGTTACCAAGTCCTGAGATTCCGATATTTCGATTATTAGCAGGATGATATTTTAACTTCAAGCGGCGAGAACAGTCTTCAGTGATGTATGAAGACTCACTGCAACTGTCTATAAGTGCGCGTACCGATTGCCATGAACCGTAAGAATCCTGTACTTGGACAATTGCTGTACTTAGAAGTACTACAGACGACTTTGGGCTGTGTGTAAGTAGCGAGGTAGAATTGTTTTGCGTACTAGCTGTAGAAGCTGAAGACGTTGATGCGTTTTTATTTGAATCCGGTACACTTGAGGACTCGTGCGTTGGTGTCGACTTCTCAAAATGTAAGAGCGTATGATGACGCTGATTGTATGAGCGACAAGTGTATTTCGACTTGCAATTGTGTGTCATATGAAAGGATGACAGGCAGTTTCGAGAGCAATTATTGGTGCGAACAACATTGAAGCGTTTCGATGGGTCAATTTTGAGAAACATTTATATAAAGCGTGCTGTTGTGAGCAAGCGACACATTTAGGAGTGTTTGTAGTAGATACAAAACTTGAAGTATTAAATGGTTTTCGCTTACTGTGACCCATATTAGGTGTTGAATTATCTGATGACGCTTGAATACTTTGCCACTGATGAGATTGGATAAATTGATTTACAAATTTTAGAAGCTCATCAAGTGTGGGCAGATTATCTTTGTCTAATGTGCGTTCAAAATTATTTCGAGTTTGAGTATCTAACTTAGAAATTAGGATGACAGCAATAACTGCGCTCCAATCATCAACTGGTTCTCGATTGGCTCGTAAAGCTTCAATATGCTCTTGAATTGAGGCAACAAATCCAGTAGCGTTGATATGTGTCATAGGGCTGAGCTTTGGCAAATCAATTAGCGTTTGCAAATGATAAGATGAGATTAACCGTTTTTGAGCATAACGATCAGTTAAAAGTTTGATCGCGATTGTGTAGTTATCATCAGACTCACATAGATTTTTTATTAAAGCTGATGGTTCTCCTTCCAAGACAGATTTCAAGTATTGAAACTTTTGAGCAGGACGGAGGCCTTCATTTTCGTGAATGGAACTGGTAAAGAGATCATAAAAGGAATTCCAATTCGCAATGTTACCAGAGAAATGAGGCAAATTTAATTTAGGAAGTCGAGTGAATGTTTGAGATTGCGATGAGGTTTGGGACATGAACGCAGTGTTCATGGTATCCGCAGCTGATTGTTCCAAGAATGGCGGTTTTTCAAATTTCGCATTTATTTCGCAAACAGAAGCAAAGAAGTCTTCGTGTTCGATATAGAGTTCTTCTTGCTTATCAGCGTTGCTTGGATGAGTCATTATTTTGATATGATTCATTTCAAAATCACGGATGCGTTCAGGAAGCATTTTAAAATGTGCGCGAGCTGCTGGTACTTTGTCTGGATTCGTTGTGGCTTGAGTGATGAGCGACTCTAAAGTTTGTACAAATCGCTTGCAGAAGTTGCGACGTACAGTTGGTGTTGTTAATTCCGACATGATAAGGTTCAAAGATGTATGAAACGACAACAAAATTGTGTGACAACAGAACACTAACTACAGACCGACAGACGTTAGATACTGTCCCAACAGATCGAGGCTCTCGAAGAACCAATGTGGGGTGGCAACAGAACACTAACTACAGACAGACGGACGATAAATACTGCTCCGGCAAACCTCCGGATCCGGCTCGAAGGACCAATGTGGCGACGCGGTCAGATTTAAAATGTATTTAAGATCCGTGCGACCGATTGCGTCTATATGCGTTGCGTGGATCCGAAAGGACTGTAAGTAGTGACGGAATGTGAAACACCTTTAAACAAAATGTAACGACGCGAACTATAAAGAATACCAATCAGAAATAATAGATACAAAGTTGATAATGGTGGTTAGGTATGACACTCTTCACCTGCAGGAGCGATCTACAGGACTTACACAATTGATTGGAAGCTCGTGGGAAGATAGGAAAAAGAGGGTTGGCCCACAACTGTTAAATAGGAACGAAGCTATACAAACTTGAACTACCAACAGCAAAGTAGACGCAATAGCTGGAGTTAGAATCAATGTGCAAGTGTACAAAGCGTGCTGCTAACCAGCGCCAATAAATTCATGCGATATGAATGTTTAAATTAAGTATAACAGTGCAATAAATGCGAGTAAATAATACAAAATAAAGATACAAAATAAAGCATAAAGCGTGCAGCAAATGTGCAATGTGCACCTGGCAAATATTATAGAATCAGTCTGAAAGACAGGTTCGTAAGTAGAATAAAGTAAAGCGTACTTACTGCGTGCCAGATGTATAAAGTAAAGCGATTTTACGTCTACCTTGAGCAGCATGCAGCAGATAGAACAGTGATACAAACTTCTGGAGATGCACTTCTAAGTGATCGTTAGTACATGCAGTCTTCCAATTGGAATGCAACATAGCCAGTGTTGATAATTTTGTTCTATTGCTAAAAATGCTGAAAAAGCAACAAATAAATAAAGAAAATAAAGTATATGCACGGTGAATGCACCAATGCGGTGGGTATGTATTTTAGGTTAGCAATCCAAAAAACAATAGAAAAAGCGGTGCTAAGCACAAATAACTTGGATCACAAAACACTGCGAATGATATTTAAATTATCACTAAACTAGAACACCAAATGCTCTTAGTTCACTAGATTTTTAAGGCAAAAAGCCTTAATAAAAATTTACATGTGCGTTAACTTGAAAAACAAGACAGAGAAGAGTTTGTCAAAAAAACGCGCAAAAAAAAAGTAAAACTGCGGGAACGACAGTGGTCGGTCCGTCCGCCGTTAGATGGCACATGCGGTCCGAACAAGAACTATTACAAAATGTTCCTTTACTCGTTCGTCAAAATTCTTGGGTTCAGCATGATGGTGCTCCACCTCATTGTTCAAGAAATGTGCGGCAGCAAGATCACCTGACCTCAATCCCTTAGATTTTTATCTAGGGGGACATTAACAGCCGAATTCTCGAAACGGTGTTAGCTTCAAACCAAAATGAGTGTTAGCTAATTTAGTCTAACACCTTATTCTCGAAGCAAACACGGAATTAGACTAACCTAGTGCTAGGTTAACACCACATCGCATCAAAATGGCGGCTGGTATTCCAGCTGTCAGTTCATTTGAGCCCTATCTGAGAAAAGTACTGGATTATAAGTTGTGAAAGTGTTAATATTTATATCTATTTTAGTGAGCAACTAGCTTGACTAACATGGATCACATCTCTCACTACATCCACTTGCTAAAAATTGCAGTCATCAACAACTGTGTGGATATAAACATAGCATTTGATGTTTTAATAAATAATAGTGGACTAATAAAATTGGAATTTTCCATAATAAATAACGTGGGAGCCTGTAATGTGTAGTGAATATATAAATTAATCGTCTTTAAAATATTTTTCGTACTCACTACTTAGAAACTAATGTTTCCCGCAGCCAACTCACAATCAAAAAGGCCATATTCCCGCCATTGTTTTACTTCCCGCACTAGTGTCTCAACGGAAACTACTTTCATCGAGTAGCTTAAAAGTGTTATTATGTTTTTAATTTTTTTGCACATTACAACAAATTTAATATAGGAAAAAGATAATTGAGGACAATTAGTCAAAAAAATAAAAATTATTTAAATTAAATTAGAAATTTCATTGCTAATTTTGACATTTTAATTCTACTAGCGCTATCTATTAGCATCACAAACAAACAATAATAACAATGGCATACAGTCCATAAGAACGAATGTTTATTCGCTTTATTAACGATTAAATGACAGTCTTACATTTTTATTAATTACGTTGTATAATTAATTCGTTCGTTACAAAAAATCTTGTACAATACTTATGCGGAAATACCTTCCGTGCATTCGCCTAAATAAAATACTCGCGTTGCTCGCTCGTGCTACAATATTTCAGGAATGATAAAAATGAAACCCATCTAGGAAATTAAGTTGAATCAAGCTAGATGTGCTTGGCAGAAATTTTGGCCATCATCGTTGATTAAAGAAACTATAGAAGATTTAACCTTTTAGTACATAAGATATTAAGAGTTGTTACGATGCATATAATGCACGATGTGGAAAAGTTACACAAAAGTTTGTTATTCCACAAGTGCGTAATTGCATTACAACGCAAATTATATATTATACTCTTTCTACACATATACATATTAGTAATATACCGCTGATCCTCCGTGATCCACACCTTCAACAAAGCGTAATAGAGACGTATCTGCATCGCACACAGCCGTTACAGTGCACTTGATGCACATGCTCATCACGCAAGAAGATAGTGTTTCAAAGTCACATTTAATATTTAAAATAACATAAATAAATATAGAAATTTGAAGAAAATAAGGATGATTGCGTGATGAGCCTGTGCACCAAGTGCACTGTAACGGCTGTGTGCGATGCAGATATATCTCTATTACGCTTTGTTGAACGTGTGGATCGCGGTATATTGCTAATAGGTATATGTTTCTACGATCACTATTTGACTGTTTTTCGGTCACATGACGATCACACAATAAGGCTCGGGCACATACGTCATCAAACATGGCGCTGTACAGCTAATTGGTAGCAAAGAGAAGCGTTGTTTACATCTTAGTTTTATAGAAGTTACCCGTGTTTTGCTGTTAGTGTCATTTTAGTTATAGCTTTGTTGCAACAGCATGTCTGCAGTACGAGATATATTAAATATAAAATGTATTATATTCGTTAAAAATCGGACAGCCATGAAAATAAAAGAAAATATCTATGTCAGTTTAAAGGAGAATCACTGATTGTAATTCTTATTGTAAAAAAATAAATTTTTAGTAATTTTTGACTATAACATAATTTATTAATTAATATCAAATTATATTATTTATAATGACTGTCGCAATCAGGATAGAGAGTATCCGCATTTTTTAAAATCCCATGTTAAAGTCCTATGTTCCGCATTTCGTTGCACACACTTTGTAACTATTTAATTTTTTTAAAAAGTGCATACACCAATGAAGAATTCAAAGCATATATACTACATTCGTAATATAAAACTATTATAAAACCTTTAAATCAATATAAAATACTGAATTAATGAAATTATCTTTTTTTATGTAAATAAAGTACTTAGCGTTCGTAAAATGAAAGATAAATATTCATTCGTCCTATCTGTCGTATGCTTGTCACCAAGCAAATTACTATCATACAGCTGTCTGCCTCCATATTGTGACGTCACCTGCCCGAGCCTTATACACAGAAAGAATGGACACATCACTAGTAAATAGTGCCAACTACAGAACATAAAAACAACTACGTCAACTGTCAACTTTTGTTTTTCATGCTTTGGAAACAACCACATGCAAGACAACTGACCATAATTATTACTATACAGGAATGGTGAATACGCAAAGAAAGTTATTAATTGCGATAAAGTTAAATTTTATTTTTATAGAGTGAAGAACGCGCTGCTAAATTAGAATGTAGTGCAAGCACATGCAACTTATTCAAATGTTCAACAAGACATGAGTCATACTTGGCTTTTGAAAATGGCGACTTCCGTCGCAGTTTTTCATCTACACTCCTTCCTGAGATTTTATATTCAAAGTTTATTTCTTCATTAGCCGTAATGTTTTAAATCAATTGTAATTAGTTTTGACTTATTTACACGGCTAACTAAATTTGGAAAAATCAAAAATGCCCTAACTGTGCGATGGCGTACTTAACACACGGCCTTCTGTAATGTGATGCTTACATAACCTAAAAGTTGTACAATAATGCTACTTATATTAGTGGCCGTAGAAAAAGATAAAAAAATAAAAATTACTTTTGTAAAGATACTGGAGCATTTACTTCACGCAAACAACAAACTAATAATAAGGCGCAGATCATGCAATAATAATTAAAAATAGACAAAGAAATAAATTTTTAAAAATAAATTTGATAATTAAAACAGATAATTATAAAATATTCAGTTCTGGACCTGACTGTACATAAGCTTCGACATAAGCTTTGGGTATAATACGCATGCGCAGAAGCGTTAGACATCTATCTCTCTCAGGCTCGTTTTTCGCTTGCATAAAAGCCTACAAGTTAGCGTTCCAGTATTACTATATTGTAGTGACATGTTGACGAGTAGTTCACTTTATTCGCCTATTCTAGTAGTTCTGTGTTGATTCATCAGACTATATTTTCTTGTTGGTGGTATTACATCACGCTACTAATTTCATTACAAAGTTTGAAAAATGTATTTCGGACAACTAGTAAATATAAATAGTGTAATGGATTTGTGTTTTATGTGTACGAAGGACTACCACTGCGTCCCTGTGGACGACAGAATAGTGTCCGAAGTGGAATATCTTATTCCTGAAATTGTAAGTCTAATTATACATATCTAACACATATTTTGTATATTTCTTATTAAATGTAACGACAAAATATATCTAAACAAAACTACACGTGGTTTGTTGTTTTAGACAAGTCACACAGAGAAAATAGAGATAGACACATTATGTCTACTAGTATTGTTTGAGTATAGCTCAGTAGAGGCGCCCGAGCTCTTAAAATTGTCATTAGAATTGGAAGTTTTAAATTTATATGTTTCAAATATAATCAAATGTAACGCGTCACTGGAAGAAGAAAAACGTAAATAATGATAAATAACCGAAAACAATGACAACTACACTGATGCCTCTAGCGAGCGATGCTCGAACAATACTTTCATTATATATCTATGTATTTTCTCTTTCTGGCTTACCGGAAACAAAACATTCATTACGGAAGGAATTTTGTCCTTGATTAAATGATGCAAAAGTGAGGTTTGTTTAAGGGAGAACATGACGATGTTCTACAATCGACAAGTCGTTTGATCGACTATGTTTTTACCATACAGGGGATTTAAATGTCTGATATATACAGGGAAAACACAGAAAAAAATTGACGTAGAATTGGACTTACCCTATTAGCAAATAATATTTATTGATATATTATAAAAAAAAAAATATTTATATATTGATTTATACAAGTGACCAATGACACAGTTTAAGCATGGGGATTTCGAGAACTAAAAAAGATCCAAAGTCGGTTAAATTACACAAAAGTTGCCTCATTTGGATGTCATTTCCTTCTTGTTTTGTTTTTCCCAAAAACTACATAGGTGACTAGACATGAACATAAAATATAAAATTTTTAATTTTCATTTTTTGCTTATAACTTTTTTATTTTAATACATAAAATATTTTAACGACGAATTCACTGCAGTACTCCAAATGCTTATTTCTCATACCATTTTCAAAAAATTTGATATAAGCTTTCAATTTTTATATGCACATCAAAGTAGGCTGTGTAACCGTTAAAGAAGTAAAAAATTGGCATTTTACTTTATATTCATTTGGCTATCACTATCCTATTACGAGAATAAAATTTACTTCTTGCTACTTTTTACGAATTCATTATGAGAATAGATTTTACATTTCAGACAATTACCAAGTTGGGTATTCCACTGCGCATCTGTTCCGTGTGTGAGGGGGCCCTCGACGCCTTTAGCAAATTCAAACATTCCAGTGTGGAGAGCAGCCGGCGCCTAGAGAGCAGCATCAGGGCCTGCGGGGCCCCGGGGCCCCCGCTACACACAGGCAGGGCCCCCGTTGTGGGCCACAATGATACATCTGGTACCAAACCCGAAAAAATAGAAGAGATGACTATTAAAGAAGAACCTGTAGAGGATACATGGCCGGAGTGTCACCCGCACATAAACAGCGCATCCCTAAACCCTGCCTTGCGGGTAGACAGGACATCCCCACACTTGCAGTTGCGTGCATTGCACACAGATATCTCCATTAAGGAAGATCAACTGGAAGAAACGCCACAAGACCGGGAATTATATAATAATATAAAGGAAAATATATGCAAAGAAGAATATGCTGAAAGTAATAAAATGAGTGATGATAAAGATAAAAGAGAACACAAGACAGAGGAGGAGAATTCAAGGGCGGACACACGAGAGGAAATGTGGGAGAAGCAAAAATAATCAAAATGAAACAAAAAAAAGTATCCTCTGTAAAAAAAACTTTAAGAAAATGCATAAAAAAGAACATCAAAGCAATATTAGTAACAAATTATTCATACGTGAAGCTAATTTATCATGTCATAAGATAAAATTATATCGACGGATAAAATATTTATCGTGTATTCTATGCAAACAAATATTTATTCATAAACACGATTTGAATAGACATGTATTGTTGCATAATGGAATTAAAAATTTTCAATGTTTTATTTGTAAAAAAAGATTTTAAAAAAAGCATCATTTGAGACAACATTTATATACTCATAATGGACAAAAAGACTTCCGCGGTTATAGAAGCACTAAAACATTTACGTCGGAAATTAACTTTAAAAACCGCAGTACAGAACAAGAGAGCATCCGAGTAAACAAAGTGTGGCCGTGCTCTCTGTGTCATGAGATATTTAGATTTAGAAGTCATTTGGATCAGCATACAAAAATACATTCCGGAAAGAAAGACTATCAGTGCAACGTCTGTAGTAAATCATTTACGCTGAAGACGAATTTAAATAAGCACATGAAAATCCATTTAGGAATAAGAGAACATAAATGCAATGTCTGTTTTAAATCATTTTTGTTCAAGTTTGTTTTAAATAAACACATAAAAACTCATTCCGCTATAAAAGAACATCATTGTGATGTCTGTAATAAATTGTTCAGACACAAAAATGCTTTACGGCGCCACATGAAAATTCATTCCGATATAAAAGACCATCATTGTGATGTCTGTAGTAAATCGTTCAGGCAGAAACATAATTTGAAACGTCACATGAAAATTCACTCTAAAAAAAAGTAAATCATACATATATGTCTCGATGAATTGCTTACAGGAAAACTCATTTTAAAACTGAATATGTTACAAAACTTGATGTTTAACAGAAAAGTATTGTAGTTAATGTTAAAGCAGAGAAACACACAGTAAGGAACCAGATTGCCCGCTTACTGGTTACAGCACCGGGAATCTACCTCTTGTGCAAATCCAAGTTAGTAACGGGTACATTTATTATTTAACAATATTCATATTAATTATTATTTTTATTGCATTTTCCTCGCCTTAATAATCATTTCGACCTTCTTTGACATTAAATATTTTAGTATTTTACATGTAATTAATATTAGGAATTACCAAACCGTATTTTAATAATTTTACGTGGCATTAAATTTATATTCTAATGAGAATCTTGTTGAGAATTTGTAGGCCATTATAAGAAAGACTAAAGTTGGTATCAGACAGATGTACATGTCTAACTGATTTAACAGCCGCTTCTCTTACATGCACTTATGTTATCAGACGTCCGTAAGTTTAGTAAATTTTTAAGTTCATTCAAGTTACTTTACAGTCATAAATAGATATATATAGGAATGGTATTTGTATTTTATTGAAAATGCACAAAGCAGTTATAGCTGCTACTACGTTCATAAAAGGCGTACGGGAGGTACGTCAACTGTTTTTTTTTTTTTTATTTGCATGTAGTAAAGATGTATATTATTTTACATTATTAGCAAGATAAGAGGAATTGAGTAGCTTGCCCGTCACTTGCAAATAAAAATATATTTGTCAAATATTATAAACTTATGAATAACTCTTTTTTTAATTACACAACCTGGTAGTTTTTAAAACTACTTATGTAATCCTGGCGTTCTTATCCAAAATTTTATCCTGCTTTTTGTATCTGTTGCTACTTTTCTTGCGTCTTCCTAGTTTTCTCCTCGATTTTTTGCTTCCAGGTTTACTGGATCGTCCTCTTTTTCTTTTTTCGATTTCTTTTTCTTCGAACTCTATGGGCAGGGGTGAACTTTGGCTTATGCTAAAGAGGCAATAGCCTAAGGCCCAAAAGTTGTAGGGCCCGGATTCGAACTTTTATATTTACGCTCATTTTTAATTTTATTCTTATACAGGGTGAGTCATTGAACCGCCCGTCTTCGTTATCTCCGTTGTCGTTGGAAATACAGCATAAATTTATTAACTTAAATTTTTCGTCCACTCCAATGTAACAACCTGCCTAAATTAAAATAATTAGCCAAGAGATAAGTATTAGTGGGGCAAATTTGATGAATAAGTGATTTTGCTTCATATTGCTGTCACGATCAGACTTACAAAAATTCAATCGTTCAATTCGTTCTTTAGTCTTCTATGTATCAACATATTAAAAATTCAAAATTTCTAATAATAATTAAAAATTATAACTTAAGTGTCATTCCTGCCTTCTAAAGATAAAGTGTAAGTATTTTGTGTTTTATATTTTTATATTGTAAGTAGTTTTTAAGAATAAAATTAGTGTTTAGATCTACAAAAATCCATTAATTAAACAGGGCTACGAACTTAGGCCTCTTTCTCAATTTTTTTATCCTGTGAACTAATATCAACTAAATAAATAAATAATGAAATAATAATATTGCAAGTAAGTATTAAGAAATATTTAATTTAATTTAAAAAAATAAGATAAATTCACGAAGTTTTACAAATTTTTTATATAATTTTTTTAAAGATAATTGATAAAAAGTGCTACTTCAGTCATCGAAAATGAAGAGTAAAGTTCCTTTGATATGCAATATTTTTATATAGTCATAACAATCTATTTTAATTTCAACATATTCAATAAATACGAGTAAATGTTGATTAAACTTTTTTATTAATTCTATGATTTTTATTGGTGGTTAAATTAATATAATTATAATGACAGTTGCGGTGCACGATTTTTATCGGCTAAAAGCGTAATTATAAAATAATGAATATTTTGACATTAGTGGAAATTTTAATTTTGCTTCTTCTTCACTTATATATATATATATATATATATATATATATATATATATATATTTATATATATATGTATAGGATGTTCATTTTAAGTGGTACACTATTGCTACCTCGGGAACTATAAGAGCTATAAATTAGCAAAATTATGTATATATAATTATTATTTAAATATGACTATTGAAAGAGAGCTATGGAAGAAAACAAGTAAATTAAATGCAGAAATAACAAAAGTACACTGGAAAAGTTCTACAGCAATAATTTTAACAATTGTTTTACTGATTTATTTTCTGTTTCGTCCATAGCACTTTTTGAATAGTTATATTTAAATAAAAATGATACATACATAATTTTGCTTTTTCTCCAAAATTTTGTTATGTAAGGATATTACCTATGTATAACGTTGAATTCAGAAAAAATATTGAATCGAATAAGCAAATAAAAAAATAGGTTCCCATTTAAAATAAGAAAGTTGTTCCCAGTACTTTGAGAACCACTTGTCGAAAAAAAAATTTGTTTCTCTCATTAAAGTAATCGTATACAATAGAAATTGTTTGCTAATTTAACCAACCTTGTTAAAGAGCTATAAAAAATGTTTTCATAAACTAAGGGCAGTATAATTAATATACAATTTTTCTTTCATTGGCTAGTTAGTAGGTTGGGGGATGTCCTAGACACCCACCAGGTAGGGGCAGGTATTCTCTACGTTTGCGGTCACAAACAAATAGTGCATCTTGATACTTTTACACCATACACAATAAATACACAAACAGTTAATACTAAATATGTCGACCATTCAGTAATTCATCTGTGAGCATCAACAACACTTATAATAACCGTGGGCTGCCACTAACCTTTAATTACTCCTTTACTCACTGACATCAGGTTACAAGGCACAGTGTTCAGTTGACTTATCACTGCATAACAACCGCACTATTTGGCACGCACTGGCTAACTAACCCCCGGGCCAGCGAATGTTTATGTTTACCACCGCCTTTGGTTTCTTTCTCAAGTGGTTTGTATCAGTGGTTCTAAGTAAGTTGGACTAAGCCAGAATCTGTGTCTTACAGGTGCTCCAACTCATTTTTCAAGAAATGTGCGGCAGCATTTAAATAATTGCTTATGGGAACAGGTGGAGTGTCCTATATCATGGCCACCTAGATCACCTGACCTCAATCCCTTAGATTTTTATCGATGGCGACATATAAAGTCCTTGGTGTATGATAATCAAAATCCCTCTGAAACTGTTAACGAATTGAGGATGCGGATTCAAAACTGTGCTGTAATTATTAAACAAGGAAATTGTATGAGCGTGGTATGTAGTATCTCGCTAATGCAATGTAGTGCATTATGTGTAGTTGTGGGAAATGAGAATTTTGAACAATATTTATGAGTTGTGTTTATTCTTGAATTGACTGTCTCTGTGAACCTTAGAGGAATTATTATTATCAGGTGTCACAATCGCACAGTGTTGTGTACTGCCTAATATTCAGGCTGTATTATTGCCAAAGAAAACTGAAAACTCAACATAAATTGTTATTAAACAATTATAAACAATCGCTCCTTTTAAGAACTATAAAATTGTATATTAAGAAAAGATATATAATACCAATTATGCAAATTTATTTATTTTGAACAATATTTTATGAGTTTTGTGTTTATTCTTGAATTTATTTTTAATGTAAGTTTTTTTCATATTAATATCGTTATTTTAAAATTAAAAATTTCTACTATTGTTGCTATTTATCAGTTAATCCATACAGTTTTTTTTTCTTTACTAAAAATAATTCTAAGAAATATTAATATTGCTCTTTGATATGGCTCATTGAAATTGCAAAATAAATTACGTTAGAAATAATTAAGATTAACAAAAATGTTGGTTTAATGAAAACTACCCTTAAATATGCGAATTTTTAAAAAAATCTTTTACTGTCGTGATCTTCACATGTCATACTACTCACCCTTAAATTTATGACATTAAGTTCATTTCCACCCTGTATAAATTTGACGGCTAATTTCATTTCTGCAAACCAACTCTTGTCGAATACCAAACACGACTTACTTCTGACAACTTTTAGCAAAATACAAAAGCTGACGCTTTGTTGTGTGTTTTCAGTTCATATTTAAACAGGATGTTTGATAGCATTTTACCACAAACAAAAGCCATTTATCCCTCTCAATAATGATATAATTAAATTGGTTGTTGTGATTAATTTCTATGTAATTATATTTTTAATTTACGTATAATAACAGCATTTATTAAATTTTTATAAAACTTCATTTAAGATTAAGCAGAAATATTTAATTTTATCTAGTTATATATTAAACATTTGAAAATACTGTTTCTAGGTACATTTTAAATTTTAAAATTATAATTGGCAACATGCAAATTATTGCACGTATTTCATTTTAGTTTATATAGAAATATTTGATTTTATTTAGTTACTTTGTGACACATTTGGCAACATTGATTGTATTGACATTGAAAACGTCTAAAATGAAATAAAATAGTACTGTGTAGAACATTTAGAATTTAATAAATATAATTATAAAATACAAATAGTAACAGGTAAAATATGTATACATCGAAAATAAAGTAGATACAAAAATTGAAGTTTTTGTTGTCCTTTTAAACAATATAATTATAATTGTTGAAATAAGTATAATACATAATAAGTACATATAACAGTTTCCATTGACATTTATTTAAATAAAATAAGGTTTATGAACAGTAGAAAAGTATATTCTTACCCTTTATTTAAAATTACTATGATACAGCAATGAAATTATTTCTTGACATTTAAGTTACACGACGGGATTCATTCTCATTTGGCAATATGCAATATAATTCGTAATATGTATTTCAATGTGTAGTTTCATTATTCATTATAATATTGTACGATGCAAAATACTGATGAAATTAAATTCCTAAACTTTTGGTCTTCATGGTTTGGGAACAACCACATGCAACACAACTGACCACAGTAATTACTATACAGGAATGTTAAATATGCAAAGAAAGTTAATTAATTGCGTTAGAGTTAGATGTTATTTTTATAGAGTGAAGAACGCGCTGCTAAATTAGAATGTAGTGCAAGCACATGCAACTTATTCAAATTCTCAACAAGACATGAGTCATACATGGGTTATCAAAATGGCGACTTCCTTCGCAGTTTCTCATCTAGCCACTAGATTGCAACCCTCCTTCCTGACATTTTATATTTAAAGTTTATTTCTTCATTAGTCGTAATGTTTTAAATTAATTGTAATTAGTTTTGATGTATTTACACGGCAAACAAAATTTGGATAAATCAAAAATTCCCTAACTGTGCGATGGCGTACTTGACACACAGTATTAACCCAAAAGACTACCCGTCTTAAGTTTAATTTAGTTTTATTTAAGTGTCGGAAAACAATAGTACTTTATTACACAACGTAATTACAAGATGGCCTTCTTACACACAGTACACGAGGCTTCGCCATTACATACACAACATAAACAAAACAAACGCCTCACTCTGGCGCCATCTACAAAAACAATGTTGCCAACTTAGTGATAAACAAAATTCCCTAACCTAGCTACCAACTTATACATCAAAATGTCAAACTATATATTAACAAATTCAAAATTTTTATCTATTGCCCTAACATCCTCCCACCTGAGGAACGTTTCAGTGACTCACGTATCAAATAATAATAAACATTTTACTTAAATCTAATTGGCATTTTCACTTTTCGACCACTACGGGTCACAGGCACTTCACTGTCACTAATCTCTTCGCTGCATATTGGTGATGCTCTCTCCTCGTCGACTGGAACCGTAGTGACCTCTGGAGCTGGAGGAGATGTTGTGACTGACATCACGGGAACTTCCCCAGCGGGAGCTGCTGGTACTGGTACTTCCAACGGGACTAACCGTTGTATAGGACGCGTCAGGACACCCTTCGCTGTTTTTACACGAACTACTCGTGTAACTCCGTCCTGCCCTGGTAACATCTCGATCACACGACCCAAGGGCCAGTTTATGCGTTTGGTGATATCGTCACCAACAAACACTAGTTCGTTCAATATAACCGCCCGTTTAGTTTCTCGAGAATTCTGTTTTAAATGTCCGAGATATTCGGATCGAAATCGACGACGGAAATCATCACGCACCTTTTTTAAATATTTAACACGTCCATTTAGCGAAATACTGTCTATCGCGTCGAGATCCGGAACTTCACTACTAAACGATTCGCGCATGAACATCGCGGGTGTCAGTGGAGCTAAGTCTTTTGGTTCACTGCTGATATATGTTAGTGGCCGATTATTCATCACGTCTTCGCACTCACACAATACAGTGATGAATTCTTCATGGTGAAGACAAGCTCTTCCCAAAACTACGAAGTAAATTTTTTAAAAGTCCAATTAACCGCTCCCACCATCCACCCCACCAGGCTGCTGAGGGTGGATTGAGACGCCAGTCTATATGTCGTACCACACTGTACTGTCTAATGACTGTCCAGTCAACAACACTCAGGGAATTTTTTACTCCGACGAAATTAGTTCCATTATCACTATACACGATTCGAGGTCTTCCTCGCCTAGCGATAAATCTTCGGAAACTTTGTAGGAACGTATTAGTTGACAGAGACGTGACTAGTTCTAGATGGACAGCACGATACACTGCACAAGTGTACAGGCATATCCACGCCTTCTTGTTTGGTTTCAGGTACACTGGCCCAGCCAGATCCACTCCGACTACTTCGAATAGTTGAGCATGCTTTACTCTGTTGGCAGGCAGTGGCGGAGTTTTAGCTTGCAATGGCTGTGCTGCGTGTTTTCTGCAAACGACACACCTCTTGACTACCTTTCTAAAGGCTTTTCGTCCCCCTAAAATCCAAAAGTTTCCCTAATTATAGCCATTAGGCCTTGAATACCAACATGACAATTGTTGACATGTTCTTGTCGAATCAGACGTTCCACCACAGGATGGTTCACAGGAAGTATTGCGGGAAATCTAAAATTAAGAGTATCATCTGCATTGGAAACTTTAGTTTTCAGACGAAAAACTCTTTTCTTATCCTGAAATACATCCAAATTCTTCATTGATTCATTCTTACCCGTTCCGAATGACTCTTCTTGAATTAAACAAATTAGGAGATTTTCAGCTTTCTGATATTCTTCACCAGATAGTTCGTTCGTCAATTTACTGGCTGAATTTTTACAATTGTGTAGAAATCTGTTTACCCATGCTAACATTCTCACGATGTTACTATAATTAGAGAAATATTTATAGAAAACAGAATTATCTTTCTCACGAACTATCATGGTAGCTGTGATGCCCTTTCTCTTTTCAGCGAAAACTTTACAAGTATCAATCACCATTGTCTGGTTGGGCCACAATTTGGGTGGATCATACAACCATTTTGGACCCTCCCACCAACAGGAGTTCACTAAATGACGTGGCGCACATCCCCGTGAGGATAGGTCAGCAGGATTCATGGTACCTGGTATATGTCGCCAATCATCCTTGTCGGTTAATGTCCGTATTTCCTTCACCCTATTCCACACGAACGTGGCCCACTGTTCCTCCTGCTGAATCCACGCGACGACAGTACTGGAATCACTCCAGAAATAAGAAGTAATATTTTTATGATCTATTGCATTTCTTACATTATTGTAAAGTCTAGCACCAATAGAGGCTGCTAACAATTCCAGTCGTGGAATTGTGAGTGTTTTCTTAGGAGCAGTTCTCGTTTTAGCTTGTAAACTTTACCTTCACGATAAACTCGCAAATATACTACGGCTGCGTACGCATCTCGGCTAGCGTCTACAAAAGTATGAAGGCTCCACTCACCTTTCTCTTCAGGTACTCCGTCAACCCAACGAGGTAATTCTATAGTTTTCAAGATAGGTAATTCAGTCCACCAACTTATAAAATAATTGTGAATGTCTTCAGGCACCTCCGTATCCCAATTTATTTTTAAATCCCAGATTTTTTGTAGAAGTAATTTAGGTTGCAATAAGACGGGACATAAATATCCAATTGGATCAAAGATCTTTTGTGACAGTGATAAAATTTCTCTTTTTGTAACTTTATCCAACTGTCGCCCATCTAAATTATCTCCATTTATGGAAAGTGTATCTGTTGCACTGTTCCATCTTAAACCCAACACTGGAGTATCATTCGTTTGCGGCGAAGTATTAAAACTCCGTTCCCAACAACGTAAGTCAAATTTTCCTTTTAACATTACCTTAGTGGCCTTCTGCTGAAACTCATCAGCATCTTCTTTTGTGGGGACACTAATTAAACAATTATCAACGTAGAATCCTTGTGATAACTGTGTGATGACCTCATTCCACTTTGTTTCTTCGGAACTATATGTTTCTTTCATCCTCATTAGATGATGTTGTATTGTTGCGCCCAAAAGAAATGGACTACAACAAAGTACGAAAACTACGCGCTTGTGTCTCATATGAATTAAGTCATCGTTCTCATCTATCCATAGAAATCGTAAGAAATCTCGATCAGAAGGTGTTACTCCTATTTGGAGAAAAGCTTTCCCAATATCTGCCGAAAGGCCATATTTATATAGACGGAATCTTATTAGAACTTCTGGTATTAAATCGATGAGGTTCTCACCTGTTTCCAAGCAGTTATTAAGAGAGGGTGTTCTCTTACCATGTGCTGACGCATCGTAAACCGGCCTTATTTTTGTAGTTAAATTACTCTCCTTGATAACAGGTCTGTGTAGTAAGTAATATGCCACATCTGATAATTCCTCATCAAGCACCTTCTCTATTATATCTTCCGATAACCAAGTATCAAGAACTCGACGATACTCATTCAAATTACCGTTCATACGTAATTTCGTGACGGTATTACGCAACCTGCTTTCTGCTAATTTCTCATTCCTTGGTAACGGAGGATGGCCGTCAATCCAAGGGAGATGGACTTCGTAACGTCCTGCGTCATCGACCCTTATAGTTTGTTGAAAGTGTTCTCTCACCTCTTTTTCGGCTTCTTGTTTATTCTTCATTTCGCCAGGATCTGCTATCCCAATTGTTTCCAATTTCCACAAGGCAGTTAGCGAGATATCTTGACATAACAACGAAATATAATTTCTTGTCATTTCTCCACGCTCGACATCCTTTTCGACTCGTCCCATTAGAGTCCATCCAGCAAACGTCTTTAGAGCAACCAAACCACAGTTTAATTCATATTTGTCTCCGGTTAGTAGTTTACCAGCTACATCAGCTCCTACTAATAATTCAATGGGTTCATTAGATTGTAAATCAGACAAAATGATACCCAGCTTCTTTAGTTCTTTGGTCCAACATCCATTGTGTATGAGTGGAATGTCATCACAGATTACTGGTTGATCTAACACTTCGAAATTACAGGAATATCCAGCGTCCATACTTATCAATTCAATGTCGAAACATTTGTGCCTTTGTTGTGAGGAAATTTCTCCTCCAAAAAGACCATGAGTTAAAATCTCCTGTCCTTTCGGTTGGTATTTCAGATATTCAGCCGTTGATTTTAGAATATAAGACCTTTGGGACCCGGTGTCTATCACAGCTCTTACCTCCTTGATCCTATTGCCATTCTTTAATTTCACTCTAAGTGTTTGTAAAAATATTGGAGTTTCGGTGAAATTTGCCAAGTTTTTCTCTGTAGAGTTAACTGCTGCCTTAGTTTCCACAATATTTGACTTTAGAGACTTCCTTTTGTTTACTTCCAGTTCCGGGCACATGATTGTCACGTGCTGTTCACCACAAACTGGACAACTGAGTGTTTCTCGACATTTAGCGGTGCGGTGACCTGCCTTCAAACATGTGAAACAAGCCTTTGCCTTACTAATTAATCTCTTCTTGTCCTCTAAATTCATTTTCTGTGCTTTGAAGCACTCAGCGCTGCAATGATTACTTTTCCCACAGAAAATACAGCTTCTCACGGTACTATTTACCAAATTCGTAGCTGTGGGCACACCAGCGTCTTTGTATTTATGTTTGAACTTCTTCTCTTTTGAATCCGCCGCGTGAATACTAAATCCTTCCACAGCCATCGCTATCCTTTCTTCATTTTCTACTTCCTTCTTCAAGAAGCTCATAACAGCTTTTAAACGATCTGCACTTTCTCTTTCTTCATTATTTTCTCCTTCTGTCGCTTCCCCTGTTGCTGGTGTCCTCTGCCATGTTCTCAATAATTCTTCCGGCAGACAGGATTCTACGAAAGGGAATAGCATAGCAGCGCATTTGTCCATCGTTACGCCCAATGTCTCTAGAGCTCTTAGCTGTGTTTCGATCTTGTCGTACAAATCTGAAAATTTACAATTTTCACGAGACATCCTATTCTGCAATACTAATTTGAGCAATTCTCGAACATAGAATTCTACCAACAGCTCGTCTCTGCCAAATCTTGCTTTCAAGCTATCTAATGCCTTTTGATAGTTTTCTTTAATTGGCGGGAAACTTTCCACCACTGCTCTAGCTCTAGAGTCTGGTATAGTCATTTGAATTAAGTACTGGAACTTATCTTCGTCATGCATATCAGAATCAGAGTGGATTTTCTGAAACTGGCTCCAAAAGAGCAGCCACTCTCGAATATGACTCCCTAACTCAATTGTAGGAAGCTTAAATTTTTTATACATACTTTGTGCAGTGATCCCTGTCCTACGACTGCTCTGTCCATCACCATCTTGAACTAGACTTTGATACCTTTGCTCCAATTTCAAATATACTAAGGAATATTCGTCCGATTTGGAAACCTCCGCTACTAGTACATCTTCCTCCTCTGTATCAAGTGACAAATTCCAAACTTCTCGCTCCGCATTTTTCAGTACTTCATATTTTTCCTGAAAAAGATTCCACGTAACTGATACCTCTGATGAGTCGACTGGTTCGACCTTTAACAGCTTATCAAGTTCTTTTGAAGTTTTAGTGAACATTGTCCGAGCCACAGACCGCACTCTTTTGGCCGCCTCCATGTTTTCACCAATGTTCTTCTAATTTTAACTCTAGAGAAAGTGAAAAAGTATGTATAGACCGTATAAACGATTTACTACACACCCGCGAACTGCTACACTCTTCACCGTTTTAAATGTTTTCCGAAGCACACAGTCCTGTCACGGTCGCCACAATATATTAACCCAAAAGACTACCCGTCTTAAGTTTAATTTAGTTTTATTTAAGTGTCGGAAAACAATAATACTTTATTACACAACGTAATTACAAGATGGCCCTCTTACACTCAGTACACGAGGCTTCGCCATTACATACATAACATAAACAAAAACACACGCCTCTTTCTGGCGCCATCTACAAAACAATGTTGCCAACTTAGTGATAAACAAAATTCCCTAACCTAGCTACCAACTTATACATCAAAATGTCAAACTATATATTAACAAATTCAAAATTTTTATCTATTGCCCTAACATAAGTAATCTAACTAACGATACCATATACACCCGATTTTTTATTTAGCGGGACAGATGGAAACAGCAAAAAACTGTAGTATTCACCTTGTATATACAGAATGTTCCATTTAAAAGTGCCACCATTGCTATCTCGAGAACTATAAGAGCTACGAGGTTGGTTAAATTAGCAAAGAACCACCATTTTACAAGACTAATACAATGAGCAAAAAAAATTTTTTTTTCGACCAGTCGTTTTCAAAATACGGGACACAACTTTCTTATTTTAAATGGAAACGTATGTTTATTTTTAGGTTATTCGATAGAGTATTTTTTTCTGAATTCAACGATATAAACATATCATATGCTAATATAACAAAATAACTGAGAAAAATGCATGTTAGATTTATATGCATTTTATTTATATCTGGCTGAAATAAGAGTGCTTTGGATAGAAAACAATTCATTTTCTTCTTAAAACTGACAGTTTAAGAACATAAAATTTAACAAAAAATAATCAAACAATGTTAGACAGAACAATATGTCTATGTTTTCTAACCATAGCACTCTTATTTCAGCCAGATATAAATAAAATGTCCAGTATTTTGAGAACCACTGGTCAAAAAATTTTTTTTTATTAGCATATGATATGTTTATATCGTTGAATTCAGAAAACAATACTCTATCGAATAACCTAAAAATAAACATGTGTTCCCATTTAAAATAAGAAAGTTGAGTCCCGTATTTTGAGAACCACTGGTTGAAAAAAATTTTTTTTTGCTCATTGTATTAGTCTTGTAAAATTGTGGTTCTTTGCTAATTTAACCAACCTCGTAGCTCTTATAGTTCTCGAGATAGCAATGGTGGCACGCTTAAATGGAACACCCTGTATATATATATATATATATATATATATATATATATATATATATATATATATACATATATATATATATATATATGAATGGGATGTTAATACCAACCGGGTAAAAGAACTACATTATTCCATAGCGGAAATGATTGCTGTTAATAACCAGCCAGTGTCTATTGTCGAAAATATTGGTTTCACAAGATTAATGAAAAAAATGAAACCTAGATATAAGATTCCTAGTCGGAAATATATCACTGATATAGTCATTCGAGATATTTATAAAAAAAAACTAAAGATGTCTTAAGCAGCTTTTTAAGTTTTGTGCATTGGTTAACTGATGATTTTGTGCCAGAACACTCTGTTTTGCAAATGAAACATTTCACCCATATACACTCGGATGATAATATTCGTAAAGTATTATCGAAAATACCGACACTTTGGGAAATTTTCAATGCAAATATTCACGTAGTTTTCCCCGATAATGGTGCAAATGTAGTGAAAGCTCTTAACGACTCTAGTTATACACCTATGCCTTGTTTCATTCACACATTGCAACTAGTAATAAATGACGCAATAATTGTTCAGAAAAATGTGACTTCAGGGCAAATTGTTACCTATTTCCATCATTCTGAGAGTATTCAGGAAAAGTTGCAGTCGAATCAAAAAGAACTTGGTTTACCATTGCATCAACTCGTGCAAGACGTTAGAACCAGATGGAACAGCACTTACTACATGCTCGCTAGATTGTTGGAACAGACGAGGCCTGTCACATTATATATTTCGGAATACAACTTTGAAAAGCTAACTTCAAATTAGTGGCAACTTTTAGAAGAATGTTTATTATTATTAAAGCCTTTTGAAGAGGTTACTAAAATAATAAGCCTCTCCGTCACGTGTATTTCTGAAATAATTCCGACTGTTAATACCCTGATTAAATATTTATCTAAAGAAGAACATACACTTATTTCGTGCAATGTTTCTCAAATGAGACTTTCTCTAATTAATGGGATGCCGACAAGATTTGGCGAAATAGAAAAAAAATAAACATTATTTCCTAGCTACACTGTTAGATCCGCGATATTGTAAGAAGTCTAAGTTAGCACATTCTAGTGGCACCAATAAAGTATATTATTAGGTCAATTGATGTAATTCATAAACAGTGTTGTGTAAAGGTAAAACTAATATTTGCTGACTTAGTACTTTTTCATAGAATATATAGTGTAAGATAATGGTTGTAAAAGAGGTGAAAGAGAGAAGCAAGTAGAAAAGTAGTGTGATATAGTGTAATGGTAAAAGGCGGTGGTGGACAGAAGTGTCATTGAAGACGAAACCAAATGTAAAGCATTATTTATTATATATATTTATACTTTTATACAAATGTGAGTATTCAGTTTAATACAATATCCATTTCCTAATACTTGCTCCGTATCCGGTAAGACAAAAAACCCATTTATATATATTTTGTAGTACCTATCCTTTCAAGGAGAGGGTCACAAACTGGTAGCAGTGTAAGAGTGTTACAAGTTGATAATAATGGAAGTTATTGAAAGGGCGTGCTACAGTTTGATGGCGCCAATCTCCTTAGAAAGCGGTGTTACAATTTCGTATGCAATTTTTTTCGTTAGAAAACATCCCAGTAATACGACAATCATTCTTTTTGGAAGTACTTCGAAGAGAATTAAGCTCTGAAAGCAGTAGCGATGATGATAGTGAATACAGAGATCAAACGCGAAAGTCTCCAGCTTCAGAACCAGAAAAAAATTTATACCAAGCTCACCTTACATTCTGGTGCTGTTACAAAGAAATAGCATCCAGCGTATCGACTAGTAAGATTGTTCACAAGCCCAAAATCAATGTAGCAATTGAGTTGGATGCTTATTTGTCAGGAGAGATACTAAACAAAGATCACAACCCGTTCTCGTGGTGGAAAAAATACTACCCCAAATTTCCAAAAATGAGCAAATGTTTACATCTCAGCTCCTGCAAGTACTGTTTACAGCGAACGGTTATTTTCAGAAGCAGGAAATATATACGAGAAAAAAGAAATCGTTTATTACCCGACAGAGCAGAAAATTTAGTTTTCTTACATCACAACCTACCACTAATAGAATATAAATATTTAATGTAATTATAAACTATTGTAGTACATACATATAAATATTTAAAAGATATTTTCTTGTTTGATTTTTATTAAATTTTACTATTTCAGTTTTAAGAAAAAAATACCGTCAAATAATATAACTAGATAAATAATTAAAATAATAACTGAACATATATCTTTTATTTAAAATGTATTATCTATAAACCATAATTTCAAAACTTCACATATTTTTTGTAACCGAATAGTCGGTATTAATATAGGCCGAATACTGAATAGTGAAAATATAGCCGAATAGGCCGAATACCGAATAATTATTCGGTTTCGGTACCATCTCTAATTTTTAAACAATTATTTAACAAGTAAAACTTTGAATGAGCCAGTATCATCGTATACTTGGAGGTCGAAAAAACGTGGAAAGCTGATACAGCTTCTTTTACTTTGGAACATGTGAAATATAATAATTTCTTTTTGATAATTATTTTTCCTAATCTTTATCAAAGTAATAACATATTTGGTGCTTGTAAGAAATCGATTTCTGTATTTTCATATTTTTATTATTGTCCCCTTATTGAAAATTATGTAGGCACGTTAAAGATTGATAAACAGTGAAACTCGAGGCACGAAGATGTGACGAAACTTTCCGATTTTAAGCGATAAGCTCTTTAAATTTGTTGGTTTTTCCCATCTCTCTCTAATTTTTGTTTCTCTATCTTACTGTCGCTTATGTGTATAACTATTCTGTGATATATTTACTCTGTGTTGTAGCAATGACCAGTATTTAGGGCACTTACTGGTCATGTTTGAACAAAAAAATGAGGAATATACTATACCGTGAGTATTTTTTAAAGTAAAACATGGAGATTTATTATATCCATGGTTACGACGACACGAACCAATCAAACAACAAAATAATGATATTGATTAAAAAATGTGAAAACTTGCAAGAGTCAATTAATACATTTCAATTACAAAATGTCAAATATGAGCTAAGAATTCAAGAACTTGAAAAAATCTTGCTGCAAAAGAAGCGGATATATCAAAATTAGTAATGAAATCACGCGAAAAAAATATATAATAATATTCGGATTTTAAGAAAAAACTAAAAAAGACATTAAACAAATAGTAATACAAACTTTAAAAGATGATCTAAAAGTAGATTACATTTCAATAAATAACATTGAGGAAAAAGAAAACAAAAAAATGAGACTAATCTTATTAGAGTTCAGCTCCAAAAAAATAAATATTAACAAATTCAAGATACCTTAAAGGTAAAAATATATACATTGAACATGACTATCACAAAGAAATTGTTAACACTAGAAAACAACTAGTACCACACATGAATAGAGCAAGAAAAGATGGCTACAAAGCTTTCCTTCGATACGATAAGTTAATTGTAAATGGTTCAACTTATATTGCAGCCGATTGTGAAAAAAATAATTACCCGAAGAAAAGAGAAATGAAATCTACAAACTGACACTTACAAATAGAAGACAATCCTACTCTCTCACATCAATGAATGAAATAGAAATTAATAACGTCGAAGAAAATAATACCAACAGCACAAACAATACTTCAATAAACAAATCCAACACTGGGACAAGCAATAAACTACAGCAAAGAGGCCCTTCAGACAGACATAGCGTAACAAGAGCAAAGCACAAACTACACCAAACAACTATTAAACTATCAACAATCAAACACTAAGACACACATTATCTTATCTATCTGGAATATATTAATTCGTGTTTTTCGTTTACCAACTAGTTCCGTTTCACCGGATTTATTGCACAAGCGGAATTTCCTTTCATTTTTTTCGGAAACAAAATTGAAACTGAATATCAACTTTTTGCAGTCTTTAGACTGGCAGCCATAAACAGCAATTTCTGTTTTGATACTTTATTTTTTACTTTACTCGTCATAATAAAGGATAAAAATTCTGAAGTGGGATTCCATAACTTCGATTGCTATCGTTTGTATTTGTTATATCAATTGCAAATGTCAACTACAAATTTTACTTGCTATTCAATGAAAATAATTGTTATTTATGGTTGAAACTTACTGACACATATAAAGAACACTCTATCTATTCTTCAACACTGATGTGTGAATGTCTTAAATTCATTTTAAATTTGAGTTTCTGCCATGGTGACATTTAGCGTTTGTAATGGATATTTTAGCAAGGGTAGTTGTTACGAGTTATAGAATACCACCCCAGGAAGATAAAATTGTAGAAACATTTTATAAATACTCTTCATAAACATTGATTTTTAGATAAGGTTTAGGTTAAAATTTTTGTAAAAATGTGGATAAAATCCAGAAAGAAAATGAATAATGGAAAAATGACGATAGTTAACGTATATAAATTGATTTTAACGGTAGAGGTATAAAAAGATAGTAACTACGACAATAATTATGAACAGTACGATATACAAAGCGGTAAAAACATTATGCGGCTATCAGCTGACGAGTACTACTTTACCGGTTTCCAGATTTTGTAGCTAGGTGGCTACGAGTTAATGTTCCTCGCGAATAGGCGAAATCTGGAGTTTGTATTTTAAATTTATTTATTTATTTAAATTGATTACAGGAAAAGAAATTCTCATCTCTACAGGCAATATCTGCACTTATTTAAATGGTGCAATAAGACCAGTATTTGCAGAAGAAGCTGTACAGATTTTTAGAGATTGTTCTAAAGTTGACAACAATTATCGTTCCTTTCACTACTAAAAAATATTAATTCCGTTCACTTTACTTGAAATAGTAGTGAACTGAAAAAAATTTCCAAAAATACATCTAATTTACGTGAAAATTTTGTTCGGATTTTAGTTTTGTGGCGTTCGATTTTCAACTTACTAATTAATTCTATCTTTTCTTTTGAATGTACACTAGAAATTCACTCTTTAAAATAAAATTCTGATTGCCATCTATAGTAAACTTTGAGTATTAAGTAATTGAACCAGGCAAAGCTATTCAGAGTACTTTTACTTGTTGCACATGACTATTATTTGTTGGTGATTTAAAAATCACACTGTTAATGTTATTACAAAGTTCTACATATATTTTGCGTACAAATTATAAAATACATAGTACAATGGATTTATCGTGAATAAGAAATAATTGTACATATCGCCGTTGTATATTTTTTTTTGTTCTGTATAATAGAAATTTAAGTATTCGTGTAACATGATCATAAAAAAACGAACTTGTTCATTACAAAATGAATATATAATTTTTTGTACGATCCTATACCTCTTTAAACAAATCAATTAACCAGAATTTTTTATAATACGGATGAATATACATTTTTACAATAATTTGATATATTTATCATAGTCTCGTATTTATTAGAATATATAATGAATTATTTCATATTCTTCTACATCTTTCAATCATATAGTTAAGCGTTTAAATAAAGTAAATACAGTAGTAAGACAGATAAATCTAATTTTTCTTACGAATGTACGTTGTTTTGATTCGTTATTCACTTTGTAAATGATGCGATTGCCATCTATAGTACAATTTATGTATTGAAAACCTCAACCAGGCAAAGCTATTCAAAATAGTTCTGTTTTGACATAAGAGTATATTTTCTTGTTGGTGATATCCAAACATTGCGCTGTTAATTTTAGTACAAAGTTTTAAATATATTGTTAGCAAATATAAACAGTACAATGGATTTGTGTTTTATGTGCACGAAGGACTACCACTGCGTCCCTGTGGACCACAGAATAGTGTCCGAAGTGGAGTATCTTATACCAGAAATAGTAAGTGAAATTAAACTTTACTTATTGTTAATAAGAAATAATTGTACATATCTCCGTTGTGTATTGCTTTTATGTTATTAAACAGTTCCATAAGTGAGGTTAGGTGAAGAGCTGATATGATCATGTCATACAATCGACAAGTCGCTTGATCGACAATATTATACCGTAGTTTTGTCGAGTTCTTGTGTTTCATTTTATTAATATTATTTACCTCTATATTTACATACGTATTCTTAATGAACAATTGATATTCTAAATTATTTTATCATACAATAGTCTTAAAATAAATATGTATTTATTTTGTTAAGTTTGTTCTAAATACAGTTTTCTCTCCATTTATATATTGTTTGAGTTATGCTTTCACTGTGATTAAATTATTTACTTTTGTTTGGAAATATTATTTTTGTGTTTCGTATAGAATATTATCAACCAGTCTTAAAATACTATTTTATTTATTGTATATACCGAAGAACGTTATATTCAGTGGTCGTACCTTACTAATATTATCACTGTTACAGCAATTATTCTTTTCTTCAGAACCAAAGTTATAATTTTTGTTTTTCTATTTTCCATATTAATAACAAAAGACTGATTTACAGTCTGAAATTTTGTGAAAATCCAATTATGAAATTTAGGCCTCTGAACTTGAAATTTGTGTGCTAGTTCCATCTATGTTTCAAGGCATGAAATTTTCATCAGCTGTTTAGTTGTTTATATATGTTTGATTGGTTAAATTTGTATATGTTTGGTTTATTGTATATCCCGGTCGATTTTGGCGTTAAACTTTCGGAGTTTATCCGGGAGAGCCACTTTCTAGAGATGGCAGCACTACTGACTGAATTATAGGGAAAACATTGTATTTTACATAAGCGCTAGTGTTATTTTCATATTTTGTTTTCAGGACTGTTATTTTGATTCTTTGTTTTGATGATATTTTGTTATTTTTAATTCGAATCAAATTTGTTTATCGCAATTTCAAATATATACATTTATTTAAATGGTGCTGTGTGGTCTATGGTCGAAGTAGAAACAGATTATAAAAGGATAATAAGATTCACAAATGCGGTTATCTGCTTGTTACCTACTTATTTAATTATTTTTAGCTAAATATATTATTTTATGCGATTACAAGGCATATAAACGGAATAATAATAAAAATTAGGTCAAATCTTATTTGAATCAATAGTAATAATATTAAATACAATTGTCAGTTTGGAGAAATGTGTATGCATCTGTAAATCACATGGAGAGTAGTACAAGCAATCGTTGCTTTGTTATTATATTTATTTATTTTTTATATAAATACACCATAAAAAAAATTAAAATATATTTCATAGTATTCGATAGGTACATAAATATAAACATGTACATCATGTTCTTTGTATTGCACGTCTTTCTCCTGATTTGGCTCAATTTCTGGTATTTTTATCGTTTCTTCTTCTCTATCTTTCCTACAAACAATTCAAAATAAATATATAATGTTAAAGAATAATAATTACTACTTACATGTATCGTCTCTCTATTTATCTTCTCTGTACAGAGGTTCTGTAGAATTTTCGTTGCGGTAATTTATGTCTTTCTTTTACAAAACAATCTACTGTTTTGCAGCATAAATTATTATAAATACCTCGATAAATACTTACATGGAATAAAATCGGTAGGTAAAAAATATTGTGTATAAATGTCCATGACCGGCGATATGTGCTTTCCTATTTTTAATGCGATTTTCCTTTTATTTTTTTATATTTCTCTATTTGGGAAATTATGAACGGATATGTCAACACTTATAGACAAATACAGAACAATATCTCTTCCACTTGCTGGTCATTTTTGGTTGTTGTTTACTTATAATCCTATGTGACAGTACAATGTTTTGCCTACGTCTTAGATGTTTTATTTTGCCACCAGATGTCAGACACTTTGTTGGCTCTTGCCAATAAAACAAAAACATTGCCAGGTCTTATAAGAGCCAGTTTACAAAATCTGTCTGGTGAAATTTATTTAACTGGTCTATTTCTGTACTATAAACAGAAGTTAATATAAGCTAGTGATTAAATATACAGATTAAATTAACTGGAGAAAACCGAGGTATTCAATTTTAGTTGGGAGTCCAATTGACAGAGACAGTCACACTTCAAAATTCAATCTTTATTTAAATAGTGTTTCATTGTAATTCTTGATAGCAGATTAATTATAAAATGCATTTCTTGTTTGAGTATAAATTTTGAATCAATTTTTAAAGTGCAAATAAACAAATATGTTTCATGTCATCTTTAACATGATCTTTGTGGTCCTTAGTAGAAACCATTTCAGAAGTTGAATTCGTTTTTTCAACAGACAACGCAATTGTAGATCAAATTGAAACACTAACACAGTCTGTAGAATTTATTACAGTATTTGTATTTGCTTATAAATACAACCTATAGAGGCGTTCTTTGCATTGATCTCTATGTATACTTGTGGATAGGGCATAGCATGCGAAAAATTGAATCCTGTGGCGGCCATTTTCCTGTGGTCTGAATATAATCCAATTGACGCGAAATATAAATAAAGTCGTTAGTAACTCTAACGAAATATAAGAAATCTTTTTAAATTTGATTTGTTTTACTTATTTTATTTTGAATTGTTGTAGATACTGATGTAATTAACAGATGAAAAGTGTAATGATAAAAAAAGGAATAATGCACATAATGAAAGTAATTAACCGTTATCATTTTTATTAATTTATTGATAATCTAGTATTTTCTACCTATTTAAATGTTATATTTTTGTAAAAATATTTATTTTATGTTTCATTATCTATGAAGAAAACACATATCTTATTATTAAATGTAATAATAAGTAATGATTGTAATGAAAAAAAGTCTATCCTATTAAAATTAAATACTAATGAATGCAAGAAAGGATGTCACATATAAAGAAAACAGGTGCTGTGAAGGTGGCACAGCCATATTGGCACAATTTAAAAAAAACTGTCCAATTATTTAGTACTAATTAATTACTGTAAAAAAAAAATATTACCCTTGCCGTTTAAAAAAAAATGGTAGCTGTGCCAGCTTCTCAGTGAAGCTAGCACACCACCAAAAAAAGAGTAATTTTTATGTTATTATTTATGACTAATTAATTACTAATTAATTACCACAAGCTAAAATTAATAGCCATTATCATTAACGAGAAAAACCAAACGAAGCTAGCGCACGAACGCGAAAGAACATATTCCTATGTCAAAATGCTTCGAAAATAAAATAAATGAAGTTGACAACTATACCTAACAACAATAATTGTAGAAATGAACTATTTACAAGTCTAATCTAAACAGAGCTGATACTACAATAGATAAACAAAGAATAAACAGAAACTATACATTAATTAACAAATGCGTCCAGAGAAGTGCTAGAAAAGACAAAAGACGATGGATAGAATCACTAGCGAAAAATGCGCAAATGGCTGCGGAGCTCCACAATAGCAGGGAACTCTACAGAATCACTAGGAAACTAGCCAACAAAGAATTCAATATTGAAAAGCCAATAATGAACAAAAATGGTGTTATATTGACAAATAAGGAGGACCAACTCAACAGATGGAAAGAACACTTCGAAGAGATCCTAGGCAAAGCATCAAACTTAGAAGAAGCAGAAACAGAACAAGCTAACGGGGAAGATCTAAGGAGAAATTTAAGGATTAATTGCGAAGCCCCAAGCAAAATTGAAATTAGGCTTGCCATAAAACATCTTAAAAACAACAAAGCGGCGGGTCCTGACGACCTTCCGGCTGAAATACTAAAAGCAGATCTAAATACAAGTGTCGAACTCATCCATCCCATCGTAAAAGAAGCATGGGACAAAACCTCCATACCAGATTCATGGAAAGAAGGAATCATAATAAAACTCCCTAAAAAAGGGAACTTATCAGAATGCAGAAATTGGCGTGGTATAACACTCCAAAATACAATCAATAAAATTATAGCAACTATCATTCTTCATAGACTATCCAACGTTATGGAACCACTTATCCGACAGGAACAAGGAGGTTTCAGACCTAATAGGTCCTGTGTAGACCACATAAACACACTACGCTCTATCATAGAACAGTCAGTTGAATGGCGCTCACCGTTATACTTAGTTTTCGTTGATTTTGAGAGGGCGTTCGACAGCGTTGTCCACGCTGCAATATGGGATACTCTTCGACTAAAAGGAGTACCTCCTAAAATAATACATATAATTAAAGAACTATATCGTAATTCTAAGATCAGTGTCCTTCACAAAGGTGAAAAAAGTAACTACTTCCCAATTCGAGCTGGCGTTAAACAAGGTTGTGCGCTCTCTCCGTTACTTTTTAACATATTACTCGACTCAGTGATGAGGAAAACAACCATGACTGACAATGGTTTACGATGGACACTTTACACAACACTTGAAGATCTAGACTATGCTGACGATATATGCCTCATGGCCCACACATATAGAGACATGGAAACGAAACTCGCACGCCTAGTGGAAGAGGCTAAGAAAGTGGGACTGAAAATCAACATAGCAAAAACAGAATCAATGAGAATTCTGGTTAATAATGAACAACCCTTTACCATTAACGATATTCCACTAAAGGATACCAAAAAATTCATATACCTAGGCAGTGTAATCACAGCAGATGGTGGTGCATCTGCTGACGTCACCAACAGGCTAAACAAGGCAAGACAATCTTTTGGCATCTTAAATAAAATTTGGGCCTCTTGTCAGTACTCCACACAAACCAAATTACGGATCTTCAGATCAAATGTTATGTCCGTATTGCTTTACGGATGCGAAACATGGAAGGTGACTAAAGAAATCTCTTCAAGACTTCAAGTATTTGTAAACCGCTGTCTAAGAAGAATACTTCGTATCTTTTGGCCAAACACCATATCAAATACAGATCTCTGGAGCCTTACAAGGCAGAGGCCAATAGCAGAAGAAATAAATCAGCGTAAATGGAGATGGATAGGTTACACGCTTAGGAAACCAAATGACAGTATCACTAGACAAGCACTCGAGTGGAATCCGCAGGGATCACGGAGAAGAGGCAGACCAACTACCACTTGGAGGCGGTCTATTTTAGAAGAAGGAAGAAAAGCAGGGAAAACTTGGGCCGAGATCAAAGCCCTTGCACTAAACAGAACCCGATGGAAAACCTTTATTGAGGCCCTATACTCCGCGTAGGAGTTACAGGAAATTATATATATATATATATATATATATATATATATATATATATATATATATACTATTTACAAGTGATTGTATTGGAGTAATAAATGGTTAAATAATGTTTAGCGAACGGTTTAGATTTTCGAATAGGTTTTAATCTGGAACTAAATTTTGGCAATGGTAATTTTTATAAATCAAATTGCTAAATATATCCTGCAGTAATAATTTTCGATATAAACTATTTATGAGGGGTTGTGCTGAAGTAATAAATTATTAAATATAGTTTAGAGAACGATTTCCTTGAAAAGATAGATTTTCGAAGAGATTTTAATCTCAAACTAAATTTTGACAATGGTAATTTTTATAAATCAAGTTTCTAAATATACCCAACAATATAAATTGTCGATGTAAACTATTTAAGAGAGATTGTGCTGTAGTAATAAATTGTTAAATATAGTTTAGAGAACGATTTTCTTGGAAAGATAGATTTTCGAAGAAAGAGATTTTAATCTCAAACTAAATTTTGGCAATGGTAATTTTTATAAATCAGGTTGCTAAATATATCCAACAATATAAATTGTCGATATAAACTATTTAATGGTAATTTTTATAAATCAAGTTGCTAAATGTAATTAATAATAAATATAACTTGAAGATTGACTCACAGCACTGCAGATTTAAAATAAACGGGAATCATTTATTTCCAGTTCTGTGATTGGCCCATAAAATCCAATTATATGTCTATAATTCACTGTCGTGTATTTTGGTTACTACAATTATTCGAAAAAAAAAAATGGGGATTTGTTTAGACTGGCGTAGAAAAAATGCAACAATTTTTTTCAACTTAAACATTTATTTTGTTATTTGTCAATATATATATATATATATATATATATATATATATATATATATATATGTATATATATATTTATATATATATATATGTACATTACAAATTAGTTCAAATTAAATTATTATTATTAAAATACAACAATAAAGCAGGTATGACTTTAGAGTTTTCGCTTTTAGAAGTTGTTGTGGCTTTGAGGTCGCAGTATTCATACCACCGGTTGTTTCTTTTACACAATGCAGTGTAGTGTGCAATGTGGGTGCTTCGTGCGACGGTAGTTGGTCCATGGTAATTTACCATTCCTATTAGTTTTACGTCTTTTGAATTTGCTACCATACACGACTTACTTTTGACAACTTTCTGCATAAAACAAAAGTCGATTGACATGAAACATTTTTATCATATGTACAAGCTAGCCCACACCGAGACTTTTCATTTGATACCAAACACTACATACTTCTCACAACTTTCTCCAAAAAACAAAAGCCATTCGATATAGAACATTTTAGTTAATTTTGCACGCTAGCCCTCATCGTGACCTAGCCTAATATAACATTCACTGTCTTCAGTAACGTTCATTTGGGAATATTTGTTCTTTGTTTAGTTACTTTATTAAACATTTGGCAATCTTGACTTATGTAATTCGAAAATACCCAAACACGACATTTTTCTGACAACATTTTGCAAAAATCAAATTCTAATCAACGTAGAACATTTTTGTCATTCGTGCACACCAGTCCGTATTGTGTCGTTTCCTTAAAACCCAAGGACGACCTACTTCTAACAACTTTTTACGAATAGCAAATGTAGATCGACATGATACATTTTTTTTGTCATTTTAAAACTGGCTCTTATGGTTTCCTTTCTTTTGATAAAAAGCACAGCAAAGTATTCAATTTATTTTATTTAGGAATATTTGATATTTATTTAGTTACTTTATAATTTGGCAACACTGTTTGTATTAAAAAATAGTAGTTAATTTTTAAATTTATAAATTAATATTGTCAATCCTAATACAACTGCCACCGTCTTCATTGAAGTTAGTTTAGGAATATTTGGTTTTAATTTAGTTCCTTCATTACACATTTGGCAACATTGACTTTTGACATTGGAAACGTCAAAATTTATATTAATTAAATACGTTATGTTTTAAACTTAAATTAGTTGTAAAACCTTTGCTCAAGATTATTAATCATGATACTGTATTCACTTCTTTAATATCAATGTTCTATTTGAAAATACAATCCTTTAAAGTTCATAGACTGATTGTCATAAGTGACAGATGACAGGTTGTTTCTTTTTTAATTTAGACATGGCTACTAGGATCCTTCTAAAATTTTTTGTTTCAAAATGAAAAAAGTGTGTAGTTTTTATTAATTTACGCAAAAACTGCTCGACGTAAAAATATGAAACACTAAAAAGGCACACCTACGCATCATTCTCTACAACTTGATATTATTATATATAACAATTTCATAAATGGTTAAGGCTGTAGGTTTGTCCGAAAATTTGGCGATCGTCATGATGAAAATAAATATAGATTAGGACACATGCCTTTTAGTATATAGGACTAGCGAATTCTCGGCTACGCCGAGCATTCCCTAGAGCTCCGCTGTCAGTGCAAAAAACAAATGCCGATCGACATGAAACAATTATTTCATATTTCCATGTCAGGCAGATTGGATTGCAAACACGATATACTTCTAATAATTTTTTGCAAAAAACAAAAGCCGGTCGACATGAAACATTTTTATCATTTATGTACCCCAGCCCTCACCGAGACCTTTCATTTGATACCAAACACGACATACTTCTTACAACTTTCTGCATAAAACAAAAGTCGATTGACATGATACATTTTTATCATATCTACACGCTAGCCCACATCGAGACTTTTCATTTGATACCAAACACTATATACTTGTGACAACCTTTTGCAAAAAACAAAAGCCGATCGACATTGACCATTTTCGTCAATTCTGCACACCAGCCTTTATTGAAACCTTTCATTTGATACCAAACACCACACACTTCTGACAACTTTTTGCAAAACACAAATATCGATCGACATGGCACATTTTTGTCAATTCTGCACGCTAGCTCTCATCAAGACGTTTCATTTGAGACCAAACTTGACATACTTTTGAGAACTTTTTGCAGAAAACAAAAGCCGATCGGAATGGATCATTTTTGTCAATTTTGTACGCGAGCCCTCGCCAAGACCTTTCATTCGATACCAAACACGACATATTTCTGACAACTTGTTGCAAAAAACAAAAGCCGATCGACATGGAACATTTTTGACAATTCTGTACGCGAGCCCTCGCCGAGATCTTTCATTCGATACCAAACACGACATATTTCTGACAACTTTTAGGAAAAAACAAAAGCCAATCGACATGGAACATTTTTGTCAATTTTGCATTTCAGCCCTTAACGAGACCTTTCATAAGATACCAAACACGATATACTTCTATTAACTTTTTGCATAAAACAAGAGCCGATCAACATAGAAAATTTTTAATTCTGCACACCAGTCCTTTTCGAGTCTTTTCATTCGATACCAAACACGACATATTTCTGACAACATTTTGTAAAAAACAAATTTTAATCGACGTAGAACATTTTTGTCATTCGTGCACACCAGTCCACATTGTGTCGTTTCATTAAAACTCAAGAACGACCTACTTTTAACAACTTTTTGCGAAAAAAAAATGCAGGTCGACATGACGCATTTTTTTTTTGTCATTTCAAAACCGGCTTCTATGGTTTTCTTTTCGAGCATTCCCTAGAGCTCCGCTATCAGTGCAAAAAACAAATGCCGATTAACATGAAACAATTATTTCATATTTGCATGTCAGGCCTCACCAAGACCTTTCATTAGATTGCAAACACGATATACTTCCAATAATTTTTTGCAAAAAACAAAAGCCGGTCGGCATGAAACATCTTTGTCATTTATGTACCCCAGCCCTCACTCAGACCTTTCATTTGATACCAAACACGACATACTTCTGACAACTTTTTGCATAAAACAAAAGCCGATCGATATGGAACATTTTTGTCAATTCTGCACGCTAGCCCTCAAGGAGACCAAACTCGTCATACCTTTGAGAATTTTTTGCAAAAAATTAAAGCCGATCAACATTGACCTTTTTTCTTAATTCTACACGCCAGCCCTTATCTAACCTTTTCATTTGATACCAAACACCACATACTTCACACAACTTTTTCCAAAAAACAAAAGCCGTTCGATATAGAACATTTTTGTTTATTTTGCACCCTAGCTCTCATCGTGACCTAGCCTAATATAACATTCACTGTCTTCAGTAACGTTCAGTTGGGAATATTTGTTCTTTGTTTAGTTACTTTATTAAACATTTGGCAATATTGACTTATGTAATTCGAAAATACCCAAACACGACATTTTTCTGTCAACATTTTGCAAAAAACAAATTCTAATCTACGTAGAACATTTTTGTCATTCGTGCACACCAGTCCGTATTGTGTCGTTTCTTTAAAACCCAAGGACGACCTACTTGTAACAACTTTTTACGAAAAACAAATGCAGATCGACATGACACATTTTTTTTGTCATTTTAAAACTGGCCCTTATGGTTTCCTTTCTTTTGATAACAAACATAGCAAAGTATTCAGTTTATTTTATTTAGGAATATTTGATATTTATTTAGTTACTTTATAATTTGGCAACACAGTTTGTTTTAAAAAATAGTAGTTAATTTTTAAATTTATAAATTAATATTGTCAACCCTAATACAACTGCCACCGTCTTCAGTAAAGTTAGTTTAGGAATATTTGGTTTTAATTTAGTTGCATTATCACACATTTGGCAACATTGACTTTTGACATTGGAAACGTCAAAATTTATATTAATTAAATACGTTATGTTTTAAACTTAAATTAGTTGTAACACCTTTGCTCAAGTCTATTATTCATGAAATTTTTTTTAAATCTTTAAAATCAATACTCTATAAGAAAATATAATCGTTTAAAGTTCATAGGCAGATTGTCAAAAGTGACGGATGACGACGTGATTCTTCTTAAAGTTAGACATGGCCTCTGGGATCCATTGTTTCAAGGTACTAATTATGCACAGTTTTTATTTTTTTACATGAAAACCACTCACAGTAAAAATATGAGATCCCAAAAGGATCGTAATTCACATTATTCCCTACAATCTAAAAAAAAAAATACATCAATCTCTTGTATGGTTCAGGCTGTAGCTACTTATAAAAATTAATCGTTTGTCTTGATGAATCTATAGAGAGTGAGATATAAGAAAAATAGTGAATGTAATCGTTTAGTATAGTGATACATGAATTTAAAAATTTTATTGTTAGGCATAACTAATGTAGAGGGTAATGTTTTTTTATAAAAACAAATTTTATAAAAAATAGCAATCGTTTGTTAATACTGAAGTTAAATGATTTGAATATACAGGGTGTTTACGGTCTTTTTATTTTATTGCAAATGAAGCATTCTGATTGGGTGAAAATGACATGTGTGAAATAATCTTTATAATAGTTGTACGATGCAAAATACTTACTAATGAAATTAAATTCCTAAACTTTTGTTGTTCATGGTTTGGGAACAACCACATGCAACATAACTTACCTTAATTATTAGTATACTGGAATGCTGAATATGCAAAGAAAGTTAAATTATTGCGATACAGTTAAATTTTATTTCTATAGACTGAAGAACAAAACAACAAATTAATAATAAGGTGCAGATCATGCAATAATAATTAATATTTGTCAAATATTGCATGCGCAGAAGTGTTAGACATCTATCTCTCTCAGGCTCGTTTCTCGCTTGCATAAAAGCCTACAAGTTAGCGTTCCAGTATTACTATATTCCAGTGACATGTTGACGAGTAGTTCGCGGAATGTCCGCTACTGGCGCAGCTATGCAACTTTATTCGCCTATTCAGAATAATTCTTTGTTGACACCAGAGTATATTTTCCTGTTGGTGGTATTACATCACGCTATTAATTTTATTATAAAGTTTTAAATATATAGTTCGCAACAAATAGTAAAATATAAACAGTACAATGGAGTTTTGTTTTATGTGCACGGAGGACTACCACTGCGTGCCTGTGGACGACAGAATAGTGTCCGAAATGGAGTATCTTATTCCTGAAATTGTAAGTCTAGTTATACATATGTTACGCGATAGACTTGTTCAACTACCCGTCGAAATAACTATCAAAGGTTCTTTCATACTGGTTGATTCACACAGTTAAATAACAATTCGGAAACACAAAGTATATTAAACGAAAAATCATTACATTTTTGATTATATTATCTTATATTGTTTTTTTTTCTTAACAACTGCCCACTACTGACAAGTAATTTAATTTTTAATATTTAATACCTTCCATTAGATATTAGCATTAGTCGCAACATACTCCCACCTAGGGAAACGAAGTAAACTTACTGAGAGACTCAAACTAATTTAAGACATATGCGGATATCCAATGGGTTTTTTTACTCTACGCCCACTTCGAGTGATTTGAACATTTTCGCGCAGATCACTTTCACAAACACTAATTTCAGAGTGTTTTTCATGAACAGTGATGTGCTGGTTATCATTAGAAGTTCTGGCGATCGATTTCTTGCTTAAGTTGACATCACTAGTACTCTCTAAAGGGTAGATTCGTTTTATGGGACGCAACAGTTGCCCACTGGATGTCTTCAGCAGGATGAAACGAACTTCTTCATTTTACCTGGAATCAGTTCTTCAATTCGACGTAGCGGCCAATCGATTCGCTTGTGATTGTCGCTTCCAATCAATACAACTTCACCAATAGTTAGTGAATGTTTAGTTTTCTTTCGCGAACCAGTTTGACGTAATTGCCCCAAGTAGAGCTTCGAGCAATCTCTGCCGGTATCTCAATCTTTTATTGGGATCGGAGTCATTGACAGCGTCGCAGTCTGGAATCCCAATTTTTTGTTGTTCCCTAAGAAACATAGACGGAGTTAACGGAACTAAATCAGAAGAGTCATTAGAAATTTATGTTGTAGGTCGAGCATTAACAACTGCTTCACAGTCACACAAAGTAGTTGTGAATTCTTCGTAGTAGAGGCAGAGAGCTGCTTTTTGCAATTCTTGTTTAGATTTTTCTTCTATGGAATCAAGTACATCTAACTGCCATAATTCAGCAATGGTAATATCTTTTGAGAACAAGGAAACAACATTCATCGTTGTGCTATATCTAGAGGATTCTGGAACTTTCCCTTGCAGTGTCCAGCCTAACAATGTTTGTGTGGCTACAAGACTACATTCCAAATCTCTTTTTACATCTGTTAACAATTTTCCAGAAACATCTGCACCTAATAACAGTTCTATTCGTCCTGGCTTCTTTATATCAGTTATTTCAATGTTCATATCTTGAAGTTCAGTAGACCAACTGCCTCTGTGTACAGTAGGAACGTTGTTACAGATATATACCTGGTGTAGTACCTCCATCTGACACGTAAATTTTCTGTCGAGAGTGTCTAATTGATTCTCATAACAACCGTGCAGTTGTTCTGCTGTATTTATGCCGCCAAAAAGGGAATGGTCGATTTTCTCTTTCCTCTTTTCCGGTAATTGCAATTCCTCGGCGGTTGACTTGAGAATATAGGATCCACTATCAATAAGAGCACAAACCTCTTTCGTTCGTTTCTCGCCGATCACCGTCTGCAAAAAAACTTGTGTGTCTGAGCGGTTTGCTAAAGAATGTTCTGCTTTACTTGATACTGCTTGTTTCTCTTCAGTAGTCTGTTTTCCTACCGTATTCTTTTCAACCTTTGGGTCTGTATCTTTTTTATTAATTGCTATTTTAGGACACATAAGTACCATATTTTAATTCTTTCACGACATTTCCTGCTTATATGACCGTATCTAAAACACAAAAAATATACCTTTTTATTTGTTAATATTTCACGTTTCTCATATAATGATAATTTCTGTGCTTTAAAACAATCACGGCTATTGTGCGATCTTTTGCAAAATACGCAATGTGTAGAACTATTATTGATCAATGTAGCAGCAGTAGGAACATTATTTTCCATCTGTTTCTTGTTTTCTTTTAGTTTGTCTGCCCTTTTTAGCAAACCAAAACTTTCTGTAGCAAGAGAAATTCTTTCTTCGTTTTCTACTTTCAACTTCAGAAACTCCATCAAGCCACTTAATCGATTGTTTACTATACTAATATCAGACCCTTCAGAAAATCTCATCGATCGCTGTCAGACTCGTAGTAATTCTTCTGGAAGGCATGATTCAACTAGCGGGTATAACATTGACGCACATTTATCGGTTGTAACCTCTAAAGTATCCAATGCATTTAACTGTGTCTCTATTTGTTTGCACAGCGTAGAAATTTCCATCTTCTTAGAGTTATTTAATACTAGTTTCAGCAGTTCACGAACATAGACTTCCCCCAATAAGTCTTCACGCCCAAACCTAGCGTGTAAGCTGTCGATGACTTTCTGATAATTTTCCTTACTTGGTGGGAAACTGTCTACTATTTGTCGTGCTCGTGTACCAGGTATGATAGTATTGAAATTTATCTTCTTCATCTAAATCCTTATCTTCGTGGATCTTTTTAAATTGTGCCCAAAATAACAGCCACTCCCGTATATCTCCTCCAAACTTCTTGAATTCTATGTTTGGTAACTTGTATCTACGTTTTATGTTGGCATTTTGCAAATTAGTACTACGAACGCTGACACTGGAATTTGCGTCATTTGTTAACAAGGTTTCACATTGAAGTTTTAATTTTAGAACACGACTGGTATACTCATCTGCATCTTGTATTTCTTTGGTAAGATCTTCCAGGGCCTCACTGTTCAACATCAGAATATATAACTCTTTGTCAGCTTCTAACAGAGAATCTTGTTTTAACATAAGATCATTTAGCTTGTCTGCTGCCATTGTAAACACTGCTCTCAGAGCCGATCTTGACCGTTTTGCTGTATCCATTTTAATTTCACAAAATACAAATCGGATTTAAGTTTACGCACTTATTATACTACAGAACTAGGAACCAACCAGTCCTGTCACGGTCGCCACAATGTTACGTGATAGACTAATTCAACTACCCGTCAAAATAACTACCAAAGGTGCTTTAATACTGGTTGATTCACACAGTTAAATAATAATTCGGAAACACAAAGTATATTAAACGAAAAATCACAACATATTTGATTATATCATCTTATATTGTTTTTTTTTTTTCTTGACAACTGCCCACTACTGACAAGTAATTTAATTTTTAAAATTTAATAACTTCCATTAGATATTAGCATTGGTCGCAACAACATATCTAACATTTACTTTGTATATTTGTTATTAAATGTAGCAAAAGTGAGGTTAGGCTAAGAGAGAATATAACCATGCATACAGGCGATTTGAAAAAATAATATACAATTAAACTCATCTATAAAAGATCCAAAGTCGGTTAAATTAGACAAAAGTTGCCTCATTTGGGGGTCATTTTATATGTTTTTGCTTTTCCCAAAAATGCATAGCTGACTATGATCAAAAATGTAAATTTATCAATTTTCTTTTTTTGCTTATAACTTCTTTATTTCAATACAAAAAAAACACTTTTTTACTACGAATTCACTGCAGTATTCCAAATTTTTATTTCTCATACCGATTTCGAGAAATTGATACCAACTTTCAATTTTCATACGGACCTCAAAGTAGGCTGTGAGACCGTAAGAGAAGTCAAGAAGATTGATATTTTACTCTATATTTCTATATCCATTTAGTTATCACTATCCGAAATACAAGAATAAAATAATAATTCCTGCTTGCTGCATTTTATGAGTATATTATGAGAATTGATTTTACATTTCAGACAATTATCAAATTGGGTATTCCACTGCGCATCTGTTCCGTGTGTGAGGGGGCCCTCGACGCCTTCAGCAAATTCAAACATTCCAGTGTGGAGAGCAGCCGGCGCCTAGAGAGAAGCATCAGGGCCCGCGGGGCCCCGGCGCACTCGCTACACACAGGCAGGGCCCCCGTTGTAGGCCACAATGACACATCTGATACCCAACCCGAGAAAATAGAAGAAATGTCTATTAAAGAAGAACCTGTGGAGGAAACATCCCTAAACCCTGCCTTGCGGGTAGACAGGACATCTCCAGACACATACAGGGCTCTTCCCAATCCATTCGTTCTGTTAGAAAGTGTATTGCCACAGAATAAATTGCATAAAAGCAAAATGTCTCTAAACACTGCGTTGCACACAGATATCTCTATTAAGGAAGAACAACTGGAAGAAACGCCACAAGACCGACGACTTTATAATTATATAAAAGAAAACATATGCAAGGAAGAATATGCAGAAAGTAATAAAATGAATGATGATAAAGATAATGAAAGAGAACATAAGACAGAGGAGGAGAATTCAAGGGCGGACACACGGGAGAAAGTGTGGGAGAAGAGTTCCGCTGAGCCCGAAGAAATAGTTGTAAAAGAAAATGACAAATATTGCAGCAAAGATAATCAAATTGACACAAAGAAAACTTTCTTCTGTAATAAAAACTTTAAGAAAATACATAAAAGAGAACATCGAAGTAATATTAGTAACAAATTATTCATACGTAAAAATAATTTATCGCGTCGTAAGAAACAAGTACATAGGCGATTAAAATATTTACCGTGTATTCTATGTACAAAAACATTTATTTATAAATACGATTTGAATAAACATATAATGTTGCATAATGGAATTAAAAATATTCAGTGTTTTATTTGTAAAAAAAGATTTTCTAAAAAGCATAATTTGAGACAACATTTAAATACTCATAATGGACAAAAAGATTTCCGCAGTAACACAAGCACTAAAACATTTACGTCGGAAACTGAGTTAAAATGCCGCAGTACAGAACAAGAGAGCATCCGAGTCAACAAAGCATGGCCGTGCTCTGTGTGTCATAAGATATTTAGATTTAAAAGTCAATTGGATCAGCATATGAAAGTTCATTCTAAAAAGTATCGGTGTGAAATCTGCAGTAAATCGTTTACGCGGAAACGTGTTTTATTGAAGCACGTGAAAATACATTCTGGAGTAAGATACTTTTATTGTAATGTCTGTAGTAAGTCATTTAAATATAAATGTTATTTACGCGACCATATGAAAATTCATTCCGGAATAAAAGACTATCAGTGCAATGTTTGTAGTAAATCATTTAAGCTGAAGTCGCATCTAAATGCTCACATGAAAATCCATTTGGGAATAAAAGAACATAAATGCAATGAGTGTAGTAAAACATTTACGCAGAAATCGTATTTAAGTCGTCACATGAAAATCCATTTGGGAATAAAAGAACATAAATGCAATGTCTGTTTTAAAACATTTATGTTGAAGTCGAATTTAAATGTTCACATGAAAATTCATTTGGGAATAAAAGACTATCAGTGCAATGTCTGTAGTAAATCATTTACGAGGAAGTCGACTTTAAATGCTCACATGAAAATCAATTTGGGAATAAAAGAACATAAATGCAATGTCTGTTTTAAAACATTTATGTTAAAGTCGAATTTAAATAAACACATGAAAATTCATTTGGGAATAAAAGACTATGAGTGCAATGTCTGTAGTAAATCATTTACGCTGAAGTCGCATTTAAATGCTCATATGAAAATCCATTTGGGAATAAAAGATCATAAATGCAATGTCTGTAGTAAATCATTTACGCAGAAGTCGACTTTAAATGCTCACATGAAAATCCATTTGGGAATAAAAGAACATAAATGAAATGTCTGTTTTAAATCATTTACAAAACAGTATATTTTAGATAGTCACATAAAAGTTCATTCTGCTATAAAAGACCAACATTGTAATGTTTGTAATAAATCATTAATACAGAAAACTGATTTACAACGTCACATGATAGTTCATTCTGAAATACAGGTAAATCATACTAATATATACCTCGATTAATTACTCACTCGAAATCTCATTTTAAAACTGAATATCTTACATAATTTAATGTTTAACAGAAAAGACTTGTGGATAATGTTAAAGCAGAGAAACACCTATAAAGGAACCTGGTTGCCCGCTTACTAGTTACAGCACCAGGAATCAACCTCTTGTGTAAATCATTGTGCGTAACGGGTACATTTATTATTTAACAATATTCTTATTAATTATTATTTTTATTGACCTTCCCTCGCCTTAATAATCATTTTGATCTTCTTTGTCACAAAATATATTAGAAATGTAAGTTATGGTAGGAATTATTAACCTTTACTGTTATCACTTTATGCGGCATTTATTTTTTATTCTGATAAGAAACCTGTTGCGAATTTGTAGGCCATAATAAGAAAGACTAAAGTTGGTATCAGACAGATGCACATTGTTTGTGCAGCCGTTTCTGTAACATTTTATCAGACTTACGTATTCAAGTTACTTTATAGTCTTAAATTGTTATATGAAAATGATGTTTGTATTTTATCTAAAAAGCACAAAAGTTATAGCTGCTACTACGTTTATCAAAAACGTTTGTAATTTGTATGTAAGAAAGATGTATATTATTTTCATCTCCATGAAAATGAAAATATTTTTATCAAATTTTATAAACTTAATAAATAAATTAAATTTTTTAATTGCACAACTTGGTGGTTTTTACTTACTTAATCCTTATCTAGAATTTTCTCCTCGACTTCTGACGCTTGTTGTACTTCTAGCTGTCAGGTTTACTGGGTCATCCTCTTCTTCTTTTTCCTGTGTCTCTTGCTTTAAACACATGTACTGTATAGGTGTTCAAGCCATCATATTTTTTCTAGTCTTCTATGTTCTTCTATAAGAGGGTACTACCGAAAATTGCTGCAAACTACTAATAAAAAACAAAATTTTTCAAAACAGTTTATTTATTGATTTTCTAAATACTCTCTTTTTAACTAAACACATTTACGCATTCGATAAAACCAATCGTTGAAGCAATAAATCCATTCTTTTGGAGACACCTGAGAGACCAAGTTTCCGTAGGATGCAACCGCATCATTTGCACTTGTATATCGGAAACCACGTATGTTATCCTTTAATTTAGGAAATAGGAAGGAATGGCAAGGTGCAAGGTCAGGACTGTACGGCGGGTGCTCCAGTAATTCTACCTTGGACTCTGTTAAATAGGCTTTAGTTTGCGCAGCAGTATGTGGGGATGCATTGTCCTGGTGCAAGACTAGCTTACTTCCAGGCCCTTGTCAGATACCTGTGGTAAACAAATTGTTGTATACCAATTAACAGTTACTGTTTTCCTATCTTCTAATGCAATATTGACAATAACACCGGATTTTGAGAAAAAGAATGCAATAATTTTTTACCAATATTTCGAACACTTTTTACTTTAACAGGATTGGATTATTATAGAAAATATTCACGTTGAAAGTGAACTGAGTATAATGATTTCTCAGACAGTAGGTGGGCTGGTATCTCGAAGAGCAGCTGAGATGGGTGTCGAACTGCGGCGGAAGTGTTAAAAGCTCTCGGCTACGTTGATGCTCTGTGAGTCCACATTGTGACACTACGAAAATAGTGAACAGAAATATGACCAAAACTAGATGATGGTCGAAAAGAGTAAAAGTAGCAGTGAAAGAAAAGAAGAATAAATGGAAGAAATACCTACAAACAAAAGACCCAACTGACTATGAAGCATATAAAGAAAAAAGAAGAAACTCAAAAAAAGTAATAACGGAAAAAAAATCATGGAGAGAATTCGGTGAAAAAATGAAAAACGCATATAGTGAAAACCTGAAATTATTTTTCGGAACATTTAAATATATATGAGACAGAAGAAGACAGCGACAATCAGGAACATTAAAGACAAGGAAGGAAAGACGATAATAGAAGAAGACAAAGTAATGAACAGAGGGAGACAATATTTTATAAACCTCTTAGAGGGAAGTGATACGAACAACAGAAGAGCAATTACACCCGAACACAGGAAACAGAAACACCACAAGAAGAAGAAATAAGAGAAGCAATAAGACAAACTAAAAGAGGAAAAGCGTCCACATTCGACAAGGGTTTTACGAAATTCTTGGTCTTGTCTTGTTCTTGTCTTGCGTCTTTCTTAAAAACAATACAAGACATGACAAGACTCAACATTGAAAACGCAAGACAAGACAAGAAATAAGTTCAGCAAGAACAAGAATTCTTGCTCTTAAATTTTTTAATATACTTTATTTTTTTCGTTGCTTTATTTATGTATGAGAACGCTGGGATATTTTTTGTAACGAACTAAACTATTAAGACTCGTAAATTTGTAAATATAAGAGAGTGTTTGAGGTTATGATTTATGTTGATAGAGAATGACAACAGATGGCAATAGCGTAAGTTTGTTGATAGGTGGTGACAACAGATTAGGACTAGCGTAATTATAAAAATTTTAATTTAAAAAAAAGTAAGTACAATGACAAGGGATAATAATTAGTACAATTTCGGTAGAATATTTTAAATTGTATACAAAAATTTTGAGTGTTGATGATATACAGGGTGTTCCATTTAAAAGTGCCACCATTGCTATCTCGAGAACTATAAGAGCTACGAGGTTGGTTAAATTAGCAAAGAACCACCATTTTACAAGACTAATACAATGAGCAAAATTTTTTTTTTTTTCAACCAGTGGTTCTCAAAATACGGGACACAACTTTCTTATTTTAAATGGGAATGTATGTTTATTTTTAGGTTATTCGGTAGAGTATTTTTTTCTGAATTCAGCGATATGTACATATCATATACTAATATAACAAAATAATTGAGAAAAATGCATGTTAAATTTATATGTATTTTATTTATATCTGGCTGAAACAAGAGTGCTATAATTAGAAAACATAGACATAATATTCTGTCTAACATTGTTTGATTATATTTTGTTAAATTTTATTTTCTTAAACTGTCAGTTTTAAGAAGAAAATGAATTGTTTTCTATCCAAAGCACTCTTATTTCAGCCAGATATAAATAAAATACAAATAAATCTACCATGCATTTTTCTCAGTTATTTTGTTATATTAGTATATGATATATTTATATCGTTGAATTCAGAAAAAATACTCTATCGAATAACCTAAAAATAAACATACATTCCCATTTAAAATAAGAAAGTTGTGTCCCGTATTTTGAGAACCACTGGTTGAAAAAAATTTTTTTTTACTCATTGTATTAGTCTTGTAAAATGGTGGTTCTTTGCTAATTTAACCAACCTCGTAGCTCTTATAGTTCTCGAGATAGCAATGGTGGCACTTTTAAATGGAACACTCTGTATACATAGATCCCGTTTTCTGCATTATTCAAACACAAATAACTATGTACATGTGATCCTTATACGACGAACCTACCAGAACTATGCTCATATTCACAAACGTTCGTTATAGTTATAAGTATAACGCTTCGAATTTGTTTTCGACATATATGTCAGGAATCAAATTCAAATTTTTATTATACTTTAACATCGATTTTTGTTATCATTATTGGAGAAATTATTATTAAACAATTTAATGATTATTTATGAATTTGGGCAAAGCCTACATTTAAATCATAATTAAAATTCAAGTCATTTTTATATAAAAATCATTGATTAACATGAAAAATGAGTAATATACACGGATTTATAGGAAATAATATTTACGAGCATAATTATAAAAATATCGGCATACACATGATCACTAAATAATGTTTAATTACCTATACTGTTCCTACAGTTCCCTCAACTAGCAAGACAACAAGACAAGACAAGAAATTGCAAGACAAGAAAAGAAATAAGGTAGCAAGAAATCTACAAGACAAGAATGTTTTTTATTTCTTGCTTCGTAATGCAAGACAAGACAATACGTTGAGCAAAATAGCAAGATTCTTGTCTTCGTGAAATCCTAATGGCAAATATGTATCATAACGCCTATATTTAAAAAAGGAGATAGTAAAGAGTGCCAGAACTGTAGAGGAATTACCCTACTTAGCTCAGTTGTCAAAGTATACGCAAGAATCCTGGAGAGAAGATTAAGAACTGAACTTGAAGAATCCTTAGAAGAAATCCAATTTGGTTTTAAACCAAATAGAGGAGTAAACGATGCGATATTTATACTAAGACAAATAGAGGAAAAGGCAATAAAAGAAGGAAGAAACGTACCTGTATGCTTCATTGATTTGGCGAAAGCGTTCGACAGAATTAATAGAGAAGATATATGGAAAACCTTAAGAAACAGGGGAGTATCAAATACACTAATAACTGGAACCCAGAACCTATACTCAAAGACAAAGCTACGTGAGAATGAATCAAGAAACCTCTAAGTAAAAAGTACTGCATGACATGGTCACCATAGTAGAAGATGAAAAAACATTACTAAGGTATATAGAAATCTACGACAGAGCGCTACAAAAACTAAACATGAAGATCAACAAGGAAAAAACAAAAACCCTGATACTAGGAAGAACGAAACAAGAACATGCAATACAACTAAGAAATGAAAATCTGAAACAAGCCCAAAAATTTAAATACTTGGGGTCAATCATAACCGAAGATTTAATGAAGAAATAAAGGAAAGAAGAACAACAGGAAGCAAAGTATTCAATAGCATCAAACACAGCTTTCTAGGAACACAAGAAATACCAAAAGAGACCAAGGTATAAATATTTAAAAAAGTATAGTGACACCTATACTCATACACGGAGCAGAAACATGGACATTAACACAAGGACAAAAAGAAGAAATGACGGCCAGTGAACTGAGATTTCTAAGAAGAATCGAGGGGAAAACAAAACTGGACAAAATCAAAAACGAAACTTACAGACAAAAGCTAAAAGTAAAATTAATCGAAGAGAAGATAGCAGAAGGACAGCTGAGATGGTACGGTCACGTAGAAAAAATGGGAGAGAAAATAATTTAACAGGTGTTTGAAGCAAGAACAAGAACAAAGAAACCACGAGGACGGCCAAGAAGAACCTGGTTAGAAGAAGTAGAAGCCGCAGCGGAAAGAAGAGGTTTAACTTGGGAAGAAGCGAAGAGAGCTTCACAAGATAGAGTGGAGTGGAAAGAAATATGGAGAAGATCAACCTCTCGTCGGGGGAATGCCTGACACCCATAGGAGTAGAACAGGCATAGGAATAAGTAAGTAAGTATAAAATCTCAAGAAGAAGGATTAAAGAAATGCGACCGCGATGGATTTTGCATATGGCGGATAGTGTTTCGTCATTTCCATCCTAAAAAAATATGGGATACAACAAATTTAAAAATGCTCTAAATTGTGCAGTCATAATTTACAATTTGATAAATGTAATTGTGAAACACAAAAAGTAAGAGGTAAAATATTTATATACAGAAAATAAAGTAAATACAAAATTTGAAGATTTTATTGTCCTTTAAACTATATAGTTATAATTGTTGAAATAGGTATAATACGTAGGAAATACGTATAACAGTTTCTATTAACTTTTATTTAAATAAAATAAGGTTTATGAACAGTAGAAATATATATTCTGACCCTTTATTTAAAGTTACTATGATACGGCAATGAAATTATTTTTTGACATTTAAGTTACACGACGAGGTTCATTTTCATTTGGCAATGTGCAATATAATTCATAATATGTATATCAGTGTGTAGTTTCATTTTTCATTATAACAGTTGTACGATACAAAATACTTTAGATGAAATTAAATTCCTAAACTTATGTTCTTCATGGTTTGGGAACAACCACATGCAATACAACTTACCTTAATTATTACTATAGAGTGAAGAACGCGCTGCTAAATTAGAATTTAGTGCAAGCACATGCAACTTATTCAAATGTTCAACAAGAAATGCGTCAATCTTGGGTTTTCAAAATGGCGACTTCCGTCTCCGTTTTTCATCTAGCCACAAGATTGCAACCCTTCTTCCTTAGATTTTATATTGAAAGTTTATTTCTTCATTAGTCGTACTGTGTTGAATCAATTGTAATTAGTTTTGACTTATTTACACAGCTAACATAATTTCGATAAATCAAAAATTATCTAACTGTCTGATGGCGTACTGAACATACGGCCTTCCGTAATTTGATGCTTACATAACCTATAAATTGTACAATAATGGTTACTTACATTAGTGATCGTAGGAAAAGATAAAAAAAAATACTTATGTAAAGATACTGGAGCTTTTGCTTCACGCAAACAACAAATTAATAATAAGGTGCAGATCATGCAATAATAATTAATAATTGTCAATACATTTGATAATTAAAATATATAATTATAAAATATTCACTTCTGGACTAGACTGTACGACATAAGGCTTTGGAGATAATACTCATGCGCAGAAGTGTTAAACATCTATCTCTCTCAGGCTCGTTTCTCGCTTGCATAAAAGCCTACAAGTTAGCGTTCCAGTATTACTATATTCCAGTGACATGTTGACGAGTAGTTCGCGGAACTTTATTCGCCTATTCTAGTAGTTCTGTGGTGACACCAGTGTATATTTTGCTGTTGGTGGTATTACATTACTCTATTAATTTAAGTTTTAAATATATAGTTCGCACAAAGAGTTAAATATAAACAGTATAATGGATGTGTGTTTTATGTGCACGAAGGGCTACCACTGCGTCTCTGTGGACAACAGAATAGTGTCCGAAGTGGAGTATCTTATTCCTGAAATAGTAAGTCTATTTATACATATCTACCATATACTTTGTATATTTGTTATTAAATGGTGCAAAAGTGAGGTTAGGCTAAGAGAGAATATGACCATATCGTACAATCGACAAGTCGTTTGATCGACTATATTTTTTTCATACAGGCGATTTGAAACTCCGAAATATACAGGAAAAAGAGATGTACAATGGGGAAGTTTAGCGAATTTTTTTAATTTTTTATTTTATCAAGATTGCCGTCAAAAGTGATATACTACATTTTATTTCACCCAAAGATGCCTAGATTTCTTAAAAAATGAAATTTTATACAAAAATGACGTCAGAGTGGCTCGCGGAGAACGTATCGTCTATCTTAACCAGCGCACGCTGGGTTCCCATGGCAACAGAGAAGCGTGTAGTGTAATGCCGAAAGATGCAACCTACGTTCAAAAAGTCAGGTCTCACCATCCCATCTGCGCAAGCGTATAATTCACCTGTGACGTCAGAGTGGCTTGAAGATAAATCATTAATTATAAATAATTAGCAACGTAATTTTAATTTTCAATTACAGTTTAAGTTATAATTATTTATATACTTACGACTAAAAGATATTTCACATCTAATTTTAACCACGCTAAACTTCCCCATTGGACTCATCTATTAGCGAATAATATTTGTAGAAATATTATAAAATATGATATTATTTCCAATTTTCTTATATTATTTATCTCGCTATATACAGGCTGACCAATGTTTTAAGCATGGAGATTTGGAGAACTATAAAAGATACAAAGTCGGTTAAATTAGACAAAATTTTCCTTATTTAGGGGTCATTTTATATGTTTTTGCTTTACCCAAATTTCATAGGTGATCAAAAAATGTAAATTTATCAATTTTCTGTTTTTGCTTATAACTTTTTTATTTTACTACGAATTCACTGCAGTCCTCCAAAGTTTTATTTCTCATACCGATTTCGGTAAATTGGTACCAACTTTCAATTTTTATATGGACCTCAAAGCAGGCTGTGAGACCGTAAGAGAAGTCAAGAAGATTGATATTTTACTCTATATTTCTATATCCATTTAGCTATCACTATCTGAAATACTAGAATAAAATTATCTTCTTGCTTGCTACCTTTTATGAGTATATTATGAGAATAGATTTTACATTTCAGACAATCATCAAGTTGGGTATTCCACTGCGCATCTGTTCCGTGTGTGAGGGGGCCCTCGACGCCTTCGGCAAATTCAAACATTCCAGTGTGAAGAGCAGCCGGCGCCTAGAGAGCAGCATCAGGGCCCGCGGGGCCCCGGGGCCCCCGCTACACACAGGCAGGGCCCCCGTTGTGGGCCAAAATGACACACCTGATACCCAACCCGAGAAGATAGAAGAAATGTCTATTAAAGAAGAACCTGTAGAGGAAACATGGCCGGAGTGTCACCCGCACATAAACAGCGCATCCCTAAACCCTGCCTTGCGGGTAGACAGGACATCTCCAGACACATACAGGGCTCTTCCCAGTCCATTCGTTCTGATAGAAAGTGTGTTGCCAAAGAATAAATTGCATAAAAGCAAAATGTCTCTAAACACTGCATTGCACACAGATATCTCCATTAAGGAAGAACAACTGGAAGAAACTCCACAAGACCGACGACTTTATAATTATATAAAGGAAAACATATGCAAGGAAGAATATGCAGAAAGTAATAAAATGAATGATGAGAAAGATAATGTAAGAGAACATAAGACAGAGGAGGAGAATTCAAGGGCGGACACACGGGAGAAAGTGTGGGAGAAGAGTTCCGCTGAGCCCGAAGAAATAGTTGTAAAAGATAATGGCAAGAATTGTAGCAAAAATAATCAAATTGACACAAAGAAAAGTACCCTCTGTAATAAAAACTCTAAGAAAATACATAAAAGAGAACATGGAAGTAATATTAGTAACACATTATTCATTCCTAAAACTTATTTACAGCGTCGTAAAAAACAAGTACATAGGCGAATAAAATATTTACCGTGTATTCTATGTACAAAAACATTTATTTATAAATACGATTTGAATAGACATATAGAGTTGCATAATGGAATTAAAAATATACAGTGTTTTATATGTTTTTGTAAAAAAAGATTTTCTAAAAAGAACAATTTTAGACAACATTTAAATACTCATAATGGACAAAAAGACTTCCGCGGTAACACAAGCACTAAAACATTTATGTCGGAAACTGAGTTAGAAACCCACAGTACAGAACAAGAGAGCATCCGAGTAAACAAAGCGTGGCCGTGCTCTGTGTGTCATAAGATATTTAGATTTAAAAGTCAATTGGATCAGCATATGAAAGTTCATTCTAAAAAGTATCGGTGTGAAATCTGCAGTAAATCGTTTACGCGGAAACATGTTTTATTGAAGCACGTGAAAGCACATTCTGGAGTAAGATACTTTCAATGTAATGTCTGTAGTAAGTCATTCACAAATAAATTTTATTTACCCGTCCATATGAAAATTCATTGCGGAATAAAAGATTATCAGTGCAATGTCTGTATTAAATCATTTATATACAAGCATAATTTAAATAAACACATGAAAATTCATTCCGATGTAAAAGACCACCATCGCGATGTCTGTAATAAATAGTTGAGATATAAATCTAATTTAAAACGTCACATGAAAGTTCATTTTCAATTAAAATAAATTATACAAATATAAGTCTCGATAAATTAATGACATGAAACCTCATTTTAAAACTGAATATCTTACATAATTTAATGTTTAACAGAAAAGTCTTGTGGATAATGTTAAAGCAGAGGAACACCTATAAAGGAACCTGGTTGCCCGCTTACTGGTTACAGCACCGGGAATCTACCTCTTATGTTAATCAATGTGAGTAACGGGTACATTTATTATTTAACAATATTTATATTTATTATTATTTGTATAGCCCTTTCCTCGTTTAATAATCAGTTCAATCTCCTTTGGCATTAAATATATTAGTAGATTAAATATAAGTTATGTTATTATTTATATTATTTTACAAAATAAAACAGTTTTTAATGATAATAATAGGAATTGACTGGCGAATCTATCACCGTAAAGATGAAAATATTTTTATCAAATATTATAAACTTATAAATAAATCACATTTTTTTAATTGCACAACCTGGTGGTTTTTAAATACTTAATCCTTATCTAGAATTTTGTTTGGCTTTTTCTATCTGTTGCTACTTTTTTGTGTGTTCCTAGTTTTCTCCTCGATCTCTGACGCTTGTTGTACTTCTAGCTGTCAGGTTTACTGGGGCATCCGCTTTTTGTTTTTCCTGTGTCTCTTGCTTGAAACACTTGTACTGTATAAGTGTTCAAGCCATCTTATTTTTTCTAGTCTTCCATGTCCTTCGATAAGAGGGTACCACCGAAAATTGCTGTAAACTACTAATAAAAAACAAAATTTTTCAAAACAGTTTATTTATTGATTTTCTAAATACTCTCTTTTTAAATAAACACATTTACGCATTCGATAAAACTAATCGTTGAAGCAATAAATCCATTCTTTTTGAGACACTTGAGAAAACAAGTTTCTGTAGGATGCAACCGCATCATTTGCACTTGTATATCGGAAACCACTTATGTTATACTTTAATTTAGGAAACAGGAAGGAATGACAAGGTGCAAGGTCAGGACTGTACGGAGGGTGCTCCAGTAATTCCAGCTTGGACTCTGTTAAATAGGCTTTAGTTTGTGCAGCAGTATGTGGGGATGCATTGTCCTGGTGCAAGACTAGCTTACTTCCAGGCCCTTGTCAAATACCTGTGGTAAACAAATTGTTATATACCAATTAGCAGTTACTGTTTTCCTATCTTCTAATGCAAAATTGACAATAGCACCGGATTTTGAGAAAAAGGAGGCTATCATTTTTTTTACCAATATTTCGAACTCGTTTTACTTTGACAGAATTGGATTATTATAAAAAATATTCACGTGGAAAGTGAACTGAGTATAATGATTTCTTTGACAGTAGGTGGGCTGGTATTTCGTAGAGCAGCTGAGATGGGTGTCGAACTGCGGCGGAAGTGTTAAAAGCTCTCGGCTACGTTGATGCTCTGTGAGTCCACGGCTGAATCGGATATACGAGTCTATTTCTCTAGCAGGAACTAATTCCCTAACAGGACACAAGCCAGCACCAAGCAAAACAAAATCCAAGCAAAAGTAAAAGGAAGCACACACAAAATTGTTAAACTGGAAAAGTCAATTACTCAAGAAACTAAATCTCAGTAAACTATAAAATACAAAAATCTTTACAAAGATTGAATTGACACAAGCAGTGACAAGAAAGATAAGAAAACATAAGAAAAAATTAAAGGATGATATCGCAAGTCGAAAACCGACACTTGTTTGGGTTCGGTGTAAAAATTCACTAAATTCAGTCTTTGAGTACTCTCAACAAAACCAACATAACCCCAATATCAAAGTCTGACTAAACTTAAACTCTAAACCCAACTTAAACACAAACGAAAGCTAAAATAATGAACCGACGACAGACAATTTACTCTTTCCTACGCTCATTCACTCAGGATAGGGAAAGGGAATGATAATGAATGATTTGAGAAGTGATAACAAGAATTTTTAAAACAGAAATTACTTTAAACTAATCGACCAACATCCAAATTTTGAGTGTCCATCTGGACACTAAAAATACGGCCAACTTGAATTAAGGAGATTGCTCTAATTATACAGAAATTACAAAAAAGGAGTTAAACAACGTTTGAAGTAGTGATGGCACGGAAATTCGGCCGTGATACTAAATCCGGTTCCTGCCGAATCTTAATTAAATTTTATAATAAATTAAAAAAAGGTAATAAAAGTAAGTAACAATATAAACAAACGAATTTAGAAGTAATTATTATTCATAAAGACTTAAACACTACGCACATTTACTTAAACACTTAAAAGTACGCAATATTGATATCACCAACTATTTATTTATTTCTACTTTACATGTCGCTGACATGCACTGACCGACACTGACTCCTTTCAGTGACTCTCTGCACACTCTGACCGAGACTAACTTCTTGAGCCGCCCGATGCGACCCTTTAATACCTGCGGAGAGTTAATCTTGAACGTACCAGAACCTTCTGCACTCTATAAAATTCCCGAACAGACAGGTCAGTCGTGATGACTCATCTGCGGTGAGTCTCGCTCGTTACAGATGTTTAATTTGGTATTATAGGTTCACATATAGACTTATTTATTTTTTCAAAATTACAAAATAAGATATACTCAAGTTAGGCAAAAAAATGTATTTAATTGAATATTGAAAATTACATTTTAGCAGATCGTAATGTATAAACAATATTTTGTCTGCAGTAATTGGAGTCAATCTTGAGCGCCATTCTTTATAAGTTACTTCTATTTCTGACAATGGGTGTTTACTTTAAAATGAACTTTTAACAGTGCCCAGGCCGTCTTAAAACTATTTGGAACTGCTTGAAACTGTTTTAAATACCCTGCAACGCCTTAAAACAGATTCAAACTCCTTTAACAGTGGCCAGACAGTCTTAAAATTATTATTTGTGTGTGTTTTATAAATGTACAATCTCGGAATTCTCCAATTTATGATTTTTATAATGTATAAATATGTTGTCTAATTCGAAATTTTGTTAAAAATACGCCTCACAAACTTCACATTTGTGTATTTTTAAACTATTATTTAACAAGTAAAACTTTGAATGAGCCAGTATCATCGTATACATGGACGTCGAAAAAGCGTGGAAAGCTGATACAGCTTCTTCTATTTGAGAGTATGTGAAATATAATAATTTATTTTTGATAATTATTTTTCCTAATCTTTATCAAAGTGATAATATATTTGTTGCTTGTAAGAAATCGATTTCTGTATTTTCATATTTTTATTATTGTCCCCTTATTGAAAATTTTGTAGGCGCGTTAAAGATTGATAAACAGTGAAACTCAAGGCACGAAGATGTGACGAAACTTTTCGATTTGAAACGATGACCCCTTTTAATTTGTTGGCTTTCCCCATCTCTCTCTAATTTTCGTTTCTCTGTCTTACTGTCGTTTCTGCGTATAACTATTCTGTGATATAACTATTCTGTGTTGTAGCAATGACCAGTATTTATGGCACACACTGGTCATGTTTGAACAAAAAAATGAGAAATATACTATACCGTGAGTATTATTTAACGTGAAACATGGAGATTTATTATATCCGTGGTTACGACTTGATATTTGATTGACAGCAATGTATACTTGCTTGTCTCATTTTAAATTAAACATATGGAATGAATTTGACAGAAGTATTAAATTTTAATATTGTAAGAAATTACAAAATAAAGAAATGATAAACCAACTACCAAACAAGTAAGTATAATAATGAACAATTAAACAATAATTACAATAAATTTTCAATAGTCCATCCATTATCTGGTAGGTAATGAATCAATCTGCTATATAACTTTTGAATTGTAATATATTGAAAAATGATTTGAATTTTAACTTTTAATTGATCTTATTTTTGAAGATTTTCCCCGTTAGAAACTTCTTATTTTAAAGATCACCAAAAAAAAAGAATCTAGATGTGTAAGATCGAGTAATCTAGCAGGCCTTGTTACTATACTATCATTTCCTCTGAAGTTATTAAAGATTCTTAAAATTATTGTTGCACTTCGGGTAAGCCTCTCAGAAAATTTTATAACCCAAAAATCAAATGTCATATTCGTTTCCTATGTTTCATTGTAAATGAGACAAGCAAGTATACATTGCTGTCAATCAAATACCAAGTCGTAACCATGGATACAATAACTCCCATGTGTTAAAAAATATTTACGGCGTACGTGTTAATATTAAGCTGTAACATCCGAAAACGGCAGTTAGAATTCATTGAAACAAGTAACTTTTCTTTGATCAAATTTTTGATTTGGAGCCCCATTCATAGTTATTGGCCTTCTTTTGTTTTTCGAAATATCGTCATTACTCTCTTATTTTAAGGAATGTTTAAAAAATACAAAAACTTTTAGCATTTGCTTTCGGTTTCCTGAAACATTTGTATTTAGAATTATTTTCTATTTTGTCAAACAACAAAATGACGACCGATCAAAAATTTCAATACAAGATATTTTGAAAATCAGTTAATCGATAAAATCTTTACATTATCTATTAAAATATTGTGGAGTGAAGTGTCAGTGTGATTTGTGAATACCATAAAGGATATTAAAAAATTTCTGAATAAGGAACTCGTACCAATCAAAGAGCAAAATAATGATACTGTCAAAAAAATTTGAAAACTTGCAAGATTCAATTAATACATTTCAATTATAAAATGGCAAATATGAGCTAAGAATTCAAGAACTTGAAAAAATCTTGCTGCAAAAGAAGCGGATATAGCAAATTTAGAAATGAAATCACGCGAAAGAAATGTAATAATATTCGAAATTCAAGAAAAACCTAAAGAGGACATTGAACAAATAGTAATACAAACTTTGAAAGATGTTCTAAAAGTAGATTACATTTCAATAAATAACACTAAGGAGATTAGAAGAGTAGGAAAACCTAAAGAAAACAAAAAAATGAGACCAATCTTAGTAGAGTTTAGCTCCAAAAGAATAAAAAAAGAAATATTAACAAATTCAAGATACCTTAAAGGTAAAAATATATACATTGAACATGACTATCCCAAAGAAATTGTTAACACTAGAAAACAACTAATCCCACACATGAATAGAGCAAGAAAAGATGGCTACTAAGCTTTCCTCCGATACGATAAGTTAATTGTAAATGGTTCAACTTATACAGCAGTCGATTGTGAAAAAGATAATTCCCCGAAGATAACAGAAATGAAATCTACAAACTGACACTTACAAACAGAAGACAATCCTACTCTCTCACATCAATGAATAACATGGAAATTAATAACGTCGAAGAAAATAATACCAACAGCACAAACAATACTTCAATATACAAATCCAACACTGGGGCAAGCAATTAACCCCAGCAAAGAGGCCCTTCAAACAGACATAGCGTAAAAAGAGCAAAGCATAAACTACACCAAACAACTATTAAACTGTCAACAATCAAACACTAAGACACACATTATCTTCTGGAATATACTAATTCGTGTTTCTCGTTTAACAACTAGTTCCGTTTTATCGGATTTATTGCACAAGCGGACCTTCCTTTAAGTTTTTTTTTCAGAAACAAAATTGAAACGAATATCAACTTTTTGCAGTCTTTAGAGTGGCAGCCATAAACAGCAATTTCTGTTTTGATTCTTTATTTTTACTTTGCTCGTCATAATAAAGGATAATAATTCTGAATTGGGATTCCATAACTTCGGTTGCTATCATTTGGACTTGTTATATCAATTGCAAATATCAACTACAAATTTTACTTGCTATTCTATGAAAATAATTGTTATTTATGTTTGATACGTAACTGAACATATAAAGAACACTCTATTCTTCAACACTGATGTGTGAATGTCTTAAATTCATTGTAAATTTGATATAATTATTTTTCATAAACCTACATATTCAATAATAAAAAGCGCATGATTGTCATGTACAATATATTATAATTTAAAACTACAACAATATTATCCGAAAATAATTTCTATTATAATAATATACACTTAATTGATAAAAAAATGAAAAGTTAGGTTATGTATACATTCTTATTTACGATTTAAAAAAATTAATACTCACTAAAATGCCGTGGATAGTACTTATTCAGGTAAAATTAACGTTGCTTCACATATATCAGTAAAAAATTCACTAATAATTCGTGCTCTAACTCTGTAGAGAAAAAAATGCTTTATCAACCTGTATCTAAACGCTTTGTTTGGATACAAAACCCTGACCCTGCGCAATGAGCTACGTCACACTAATAGCGCGTATTTACATACGTATTCTTACTGAAGAATTGATATTTTAAATTATTTTATCATACAATAGTCTTAAAATAAATATGTATTTACTTTTGTTAAGTTCTTTCTAAATACAGTTTTCTCTCCATTTATATTTTGTTTGAGTTCTGCTTTCACAGTGATTAAATTATTTTCTTTTGTTTGGAAATATTATTTTTGTTTTTCGTATAAAATATTATCAACCAGTCTTAAAATACTATTTTATTTATTGTATATACCGAAGAACGTTATATTCAGTGCTCGTACCTTACTAATATTATCACTGTTACAGCAATTATTCTTTTCTTCAGAACCAAAGTTATAATTTTTGTTTTTCTATTTTCCATATTAATAACAAAACGTTGATTTACAGTCTGAAATTTGGTGAAAATCCAATAATGAAATTTAGGCCTCTGAACTTGAAATTTTGTGCTAGTTCCATCTATGTTTCAATGCATGAAACTTTCATCAGCTGTTTAGTTGTTTATATATGTTGGATGGGTTAAATTTGTATATGTTTGGTTTATTGTATTTCCCGGTCGATTTTGGCGTTAAACTTTCGGAGTTTATCTGGAAGAGCCACTTCCTAGAGATGGCAGCACTAGTGACTGACTTATAGGGAAAACATTGTATTCGAGGGGTTAACCACTTCCAAAATTCTTGTACACCAAACTTCCAAATCACAAAAACTTCCAAAACTTCCAAAAAACTTCTAAGACTTCCATGAAGCTTCCAAGACTTCCAAGAAACTTCCAAGACTTCCATGAAACTTCCAAGACTTCCATGAAACTTCCAAGACTTCCATGAAACTTCCAAGACTTCCATGAAACTTCCAAGACTTCCATGAAACTTCCAAGACTTCCATGAAACTTCCAAGACTTCCATTAAACTTCCAAGACTTCCATACGTCTTACAGAGCTTTATTTATAAATTTATTATTATCACATTTGTGTTTACTTTTCCATTAATATACATACAGGTGTCCAGATTTCATCGGCCACCATTGGGATCTCGTAAACTACAAAAGCTACCACTTCGTTTAAATGGGAACTATTGTGCGTATCTGGGGGGCGATTTTAACGGTGTCTTTGTTATCCCAAAATTCCCTAACCCTCATGAGAAAATGGCGGAAAACTGATTTTGGTTCATTTTTTCTTCCACAAATAATTACTAAACAATTGAATATCTGCGAAAATATTTCAAATAAAAAAGTTGAATACCTTCATTGTCTAGACAGTGGCGTGCGAAAAAAAATTTTTCAGCGACATAATTTTGAGATAAGATACAAACTTATAATTTTTTAATGGAAGTCATATTTGATTTTAGGTATAAATAAAAAATATTTTTTTCTCTTTTCAACGATATTAGTATTGTACTATTTTGATTTAGTTTTACAAAGACTTTTTGTATGAGAAAAATTCAGTTCTTGCATGAGAAACGGCATTATCCTTATACATATAAACAAAAACAAATGATTATTTTGGACTATAACAAAATTAAATGTAAATTATTACAATTTTAAACAAACTGAGTCAAATCTACACAACATGAGATGCAATTTATAATAACATAATTTTCTACAATTTTAATATATTAATTGTTCAAAATGTCGCCCATTAACTTCTATGCACTTGTTTATTCGAATTATTATATTATTAATAACTTTTGACGAGTTAGATATCATATTTTAAAAAAAAAACTAAATCAAAGTAGTACAATATTAATATCGTTAAAAAGAGAAAAAAACAACATTTTTCTTCAAACGTCATAAAAGTGACATCTTCTGTGACGTGATTGACAATATCACCCTAAATGTCACTATAGAAACTAGATAACCTAAGAATAAAGTTACTAAAAATTATGAATAACTGACAGGTAACCTACATATTAAACGTCAAATAGTAGTTTATTTTTTAAAATATTTAAGTTTGAAGAAAAAATAGCATGTGTTATTCAGAGTAAAAGTGTCTTTGTGTGCCTCGCATGCAATTGTCCGGCGCGCTTCACTTGTCCTGCAAACTTCCATGCTCGCCACACAAAGTATCACAGGTATTTGACAAGGGCCTGGAAGTAAGCTTACACCAGGACAATGCATCCCCACATACTGCTGCGCAAACTAAAGTCTATTTAACAGAGTCCAAGTCATTGTCCTTGTCATTCCTTCCGATTTCCTAAATTAAAGTATAACATACGTGGTTTCCGATATAAAAGTGCAAATGATGCGGTTGCATCCTACGGAAACTTGGTCTCTCAGGTGTCTTCAAAAGAATGGATTTATTGCCTCAACGATTGGTTTTATCGAATGCATAAATGTGTTGAGTTAAAAGGAAAGTATTTAGAAAAACAATAAAATAATTTGTTTTGAAAATTTTTGTTTTTTATTAGTAGTTTGCAGAAATTTTCGATGGTACCCTCGTATAGAAGGGCATGGAAGACCAGAAAAAATAAGATGGCTTGAACACCTAATCAGTACAAGTGTTTGAAGCAAGAGGCACAGGAAAAAGAAAAAGAGGACGACCCAGTAAACCTGACAGCTAGAAGTACAACAAGCGTCAGAGGTCGAGGAGAAAACTAGGAACACACAAGAAAAGTAGCAACAAATAGAAAAAGCCGGAGAAAACAACACCAGGATTAAGTAAGTAAAAACCACCAGGTTGTGCATTTAAAAAAATGAGTTATTTATTAAGTTTATAAAATTTGATAAACATATTTTCATTTTCACGGTGATAGATTCGCCAGTCAATTCCTCTTATCAGCATTAAAAACTGTTTTATCTTGTAGAATTTAAAGTAATATACATTGATTGTTTCATACAAGTTACAAAAAAAAACAAATAAAGTTCATTTTCGATAAAAAAAAAAACAAATATCATTTTCATTAACAGTTACACATGTGCATCTGTCTGATACCAGCTTTAGTCTTTCTTATTATGGCTTACAAATTCTCAACAGGGTTCTTATCAGAATAAAAAATAAATGCCACTTAAAGTGATAAAAGTATAGGTTGATAATTCCTAACAAAACTTATATTTAATCTATTAACATATTTAATGCCAAAGGAGTTCAAAATAATTATTAAGCGAGGAAAGGGCAATACAAATAATAATTAATATGAATATTGTTAAATAATAAATGTACCCGTTACTCACAATGATTTGCACAAGAGGTAGATTACCGGTGATGTAATCAGTAAGCGGGCAACCTGGTTCCTTTCTGGGTGTTTCTCTGCTATTCCTACTATAAGACCACTGAAAGAATTAGATACTAACCATTAAACATATTTTACTATATTGTATGTATTATTAACTATTATTGTTGTAACTTCAATATGTAATAGATTAAGAAATATAAATGAGAATAAAGTATGTAAATGAAAGTCATTTGACGAAACACACACTATTCAATTACCACTTTCAACTAATAAAATAGAACATCAGATTTCTTTTCCATCCACCAGTTCTTAGCTATCATCATCTGTAAAGAGAGGTATTAGTTACCCTATTACATGACGACATAATAAATAAGTGATGAATCTCTAACGGAATCTCTCACATTGTCACGATTGTATAATTTATATACAGGGTGGCCCAATGAAAATTGTTAGCGCAATTTTTGGCCACTTAACATCAATTTTACAAAAAAAAAACGCTCGCACACGTCAATTTTAGTATAAAGGGGGACACCTGAATGGATTAGTACCAATGGCGGTGGACTGCACCTCAAAAATTTTAAATGGAAAAGGGTATCAAACATGAAACATTTCGAAGGCCTTTCAATTCTCTTTTCAACAGTTTTTTTATTTTTCAAACCGGATCATTAATTCCAGAGAAATATCGTTTAAAACAAACTTTATCAGGTGTTCAAAATTGCAATCAAGTAGGCTTAAAAAATACAACTTGCGACATCATCATTTAATTTCTTCTCACCTTTTCTTATCTTTCTGTCACTGTTTACGTCAATTCAATCTTTGTAAAGATTTTTATATTTTATAGTTTATTGAGATTTAGTTTGTTGAGTGACTTTTCCAGTTTAACAATTTTGTGTGTGCTTTCTTTTACTTTTGCTTGGATTTTGTTTTGCTTGGTGCTGGCTTGTGTTCCTGCTGGAGAAATAGACTCATATATCCGATTCAGCCGTGGACTCACAGAGCATCAACGTAGCCGAGAGCTTTTAACACTTCCGCCGCAGTTCGACACCCATCTCAGCTGCTCTTCGAGATACCAGCCCACCTACTGTCGGAGAAATCATTATACTCAGTTCACTTTCCACGTAAATATTTTCTATAATAATCAAATCCTATCAAAGTAAAAGGAGTTCGAAATATTGGTAAAAAAAATGATTGCCTCCTTTTTCTCAAAATCCGGTCCTATTGTCAATATTGCATTAGAAGATAGGAAAACAGTAACTGCTAATTGGTATACATCAATTTAGCCTATTTAACAGAGTCCAAGCTAGAAAAACTGGAGCACCCGCCGTACAGTCCTGACCTTGCACCTTGTCATTCCTTCCTATTTCCTAAATTAAAGGATAACCTTTATCGGTTTCCGCTATACAAGTGCAAATGATGCAGTTATATCCTATGAAAACTTGGTCTCTCAAGTGTCTCCAAAAGAATGGATTTATTGCTTCAACGATTGGTTTTATCAAATGCGTAAAGTTAAAAGGAGAGTATTTAGAAAAACAATAAAAAAAATGTTTTGAAAAATTTTGTTTTTTATTAGTAGTTTACAGCAATTTTCGGTGGTACACTCGTATAGAAGAGCATGAAAGATTGGACAAAATAAGATGGCTTGATCACCTATACAGTACAAATGTTTGAAACAAGAGACACAGAAAAAGGAAAAGAGGACGACCCAGTAAACCTGACAGCTAGAAATACAACAAGCGTCAGAGGTCGACAAGAAAACTAGGAACACGCAAGAAAAGTAGCAACAGATAGAAAAAGCCGGAGAAAATTCTAGATAAGAACACCAGGATTAGGTAAGTAAAAATTACTAGGTTGTGGAATTAAAAAATACGAGTTATTTATTATATATTTATTTATAAAATTTGATAAAAACATTTTTATTTTTACGGTGATAGGTTCACCAGTCAATTCTTGTTATCAGCATTAAAAACTATTTTATCTTGTAAAATAATATATATTGATTGTTTCATACAAATTAGAAAAAAAATACAAAATAAGTACATTTTCGATAAAGAACAAATATCATTTTTATTTAAAAATGTATGCCTATAAAATAAGTTGCTGTCAAATCAGTTACAGACATGTGCATCTGTCTAATAGCAACTTTAGTCTTTCTTATTATGACCTACAAATTCTCAACAGGATTCTTGTTACAACAAAAATTAAATGCCACATAGTGATAAAAATATGGGTTGATAATTCTTAACATAATTTAATTTAATAATATATTTAATGCCAAAGGTCGAAATGATTATTAAGGCAGGGGAAGGTCAATAAAAATTATAATTAATATGAATATTGTTAAATAATAAATGTACCCGTTACTCACATTGATTTGCACAAGAGGTAGATTCCCGGTGCTGTAACCAGTAAGATGGCAACCTGGTTCCTTTCTGGGTGTTTCTCTGCTTTAACATTAACCACAAGGCTTTTCTGTTAAACATGAAATTATGTAACATATTCAGTTTTAAAATACGTTTTCATGTGAGTAATTAATCGGGAATTATATTTGTATGATTTACTACAGACATTACACTGATAATCTTTTATTCCGTAATGAATTATCATATGGACGCGTAAATACCATTTATGTGTGAATGACTTACTGCAGACATTTCAATGAAAGTATCTTACTCCAGAATGTACTTTCACGTGTTTCAATAAAACACGTTTCCGCACATTAATTTTCACAAGATTGAAGGTAGATTTTCGATGCAGGTAACCAGACGCGGGCAACCTGGTTCCTTTCTGTGTTACACAACGGTTTATTACATCTTGGATTGTTCTTTGTCAGTCTAACATTATTAACCATAATGCTTTTGGGCTGCATTTGACAAAAGCACACCAAATGGTATTTTTTGTTACAAAAGCGCACCAAATGAACATTACAAAAGCGCAACAAAGTTCATATGTTAATTAACTATTGTTCAAAAATAGAACTAGATTTGTAAATCCATGACTTAAATTCGTACAAAATGTATTTGCTTTTTCGTATTCAGCAGTTTATCACCTTAAGCCTATGTAACACTATCATTTATATGAATGATGGTGAATGAGAAAGAAGAAGAGATTTTAGCCATGAATGATGAAACAAACAATTTAAATGTCACACTGTTTGATGTGAAAACTGATGAAACTAATTTCCTCTTTTACAATTTAGAATTTTAAAAAATGGAAATGTGGATAATACAAGCAATAGTATTATAAGAAATGTTGTTATAATTGCCTGTATTGCAGAGTTTTTACGCAATATAAATGTGATTCACGGCTATAAACAACCAAAATTAATCTCTCGTCTCCATTTGCAACAGTTAAAACATATAGTAATATTTATGTGTAGAAAAAATAAAAAGCATAACACATAAATAATTCCAAACAACAAGATGAAATTGGGTACAGTAATGGTCTCACGCATGAAATTAGCTGTGAGCCGTGACTGAATGTGAATGACGAAAAAATCGCGACCTGCAAAAATTTCATCATTCACAGATCACTTCTTCTTCTTTCTCATTCACAGTTATTCATATGAATGATAGTGTGACATCGGCTTTAGGTTCGGTCAGGTCAGATTAGGTTAGGTCATGTTAGGTTAGATCAGGTTAAGTTAGGTTAGGTTAGCTTAGACTAGGTTAGGTTAGGATGGATTAGCTTTGGGACGAAATTCCTAAATTTTACTGGTGCGTTTATGAAATGTTCAAAAATATGAACGGTGCGCTTCTCTCATATAGCCGCTTTTCGGTTAAGTAATAAATTATGTATCACATTAAGTTTTAATGAGTTTTCATGTGCCTATATAAAGTAGATTTATATTTATACGATTTCTTACAAACATCACATTGATGATCTTTTACAGCTGAATGAGTTTTCATGTGACCAAGTAAAGTGGATTTATGCCTAAATGATTTAAAACAGACATTGCATTTATGTTCTTTTATTCCCAAATGGATTTTCATGTGAGCATTTAAATGCGACTTCTGCGTAAATGATATACTACAAACATCGCACTGATAGTCTTTTATTCCGGAATGAATTTTCATATGGACGCGTAAATAACATTTATTTGTGAATGACTTACTACAGACATTACAATGAAAGTATCTTATTCCAGAATGTACTTTCACGTGGTTCAATAAATCATGTTTCTGCGTAAATGAATTTCTGCAGATTTCACACCGATACTTTTTAGAATGAACTTTCATGTGCTGATCCAATTGACTTCTAAATCTAAATATCTTTTGACACACAGAGCACGGCCATGCTTTGTTTACTCGGATGCTCTATTGTTCTGAACTGCGGCTTTTTAACTCAATTTCCGACGTAAATGTTTTAGTGCTTGTGTTACCGCGGAAATCTTTTTGTCCATTATGAGTATTTAAATGTTGTCTCAAATTATGCTTTTTAAAAAATCTTTTTTTACAAATAAAACATTGAAAATTTTTAATTCCATTATGCAACTCTATATGTCTATTCAAATCGTATTTGTAAATAAATGTTTTTGTACATAGAATACACGGTAAATATTTTATTCGACTATGAACTTGTTTCTTACAACGCGATAAATTATTTTTACGTCTGAATAATTTGTTACTATGTTCTTTTTTATGTATTTTCTTAAAGTTTTTATTACAGAGGGTACTTTTCTTTGTTTTGATTTTATTATTTTTGCTACAATTCTTGTCATTTTCCTGTACAACTATTTCTTCGGGCTCAGCGGAACTCTTCTCCCACACTTCCTCCTGTGTGTCCGCCCTTGAATTCTCCTCCTCTGTTTTATGTTCTCTTTCATTATCTTTATTATCATTCATTTTATTACTTTCTGCATATTCTTCCTTGCATATATTTTTCTTTATATAATTATAAAGTCGTCGGTCTTGTGGCGTTTCTTCCAGTTGTTCTTCCTTAATGGATATATCTGTGTGCAATGCAGTGTTTAGAGACATTCTGCTTTTATGCAATTTATTCTTTGGCAATACACTTTCTAACAGAACGAATGGATTGGGAAGAGCCCTGTATGTGTCTGGGGATGTCCTGTCTACCCGCAAGGCAGAGTTTAGGTTTGCGCTGTTTATGTGCGGGTGACACTCCGGCCATGTTTCCTCTACAGGTTCTTCTTTAATAGACATCTCTTCTATTTTCTCGGGTTGGGTACCAGATGTGTCATTGTGGCCCACAACGGGGGCCCTGCCTGTGTGTAGCGGGGGCTCCGGGGCCCCGCGGGTCCTGATGCTGCTCTCTAGACGCCGGCTGCTCTCCACACTGGAATGTTTGAATTTGCTGAAGGCGTCGAGGGCCCCCTCACACACAGAACAGATGCGAAGTGGAATACCCAACTTGATAATTGTCTGAAATGTAAAATCAATTCTCATAATATACTCATAAAATGTAGCAAGCAATAATAAGAATAATGTCCAAATTAATTTCTTTTTGTATTGAAATAAAGAAGTTATAAGCAAAAAAAAGAAAATTGATAATTTACATTTTTTGATCATAGACACTTATGCATTTTTGGGAAAAGCAAAAACATATAAAATGACCCCCAAATGAAACAACTTTAGCCTAATTTAACCGACTTTGGATCTCTTATAGATGCGTTTAATTGTACATTTTTTTTTTAAATATAGTCGATGAAACGACTTGTCGATTGTACGACATGGTTATATTCTCTCTTAGCCTAACCTTACTTTTGCTACATTTAATAACAAATATACAAAGTAAATGTTAGATTTGTTGTTGCGACCAATGCTAATATCTAATGGAAGTTATTAAATATTAAAAATTAAATTACTTGTCAATAGTAGGCAGTTGTCAAGAAAAAAAAACAATATAAGATACTATAATCAAAAATGTAATGATTTTTCGTTTAATATACTTTGTGTTTCCGAATTGTTATTTAACTATGTGAATTAACCACTATTAAAGAACCTTTGATAGTTATTTCGATGGGTAGTTTAACTAGTCTATCGCGTAACATATGTATAACTAGATTTACAATTTCAGGAATAAGATACTCCACTTCGGACACTTTTCTGTCGTCCACAGGGACGCAGTGACTGTCCTTCGTGCACATAAAACACAACTCCATTGAACAGTTTATATTTTACTATTTGTTGCGAACTATATATTTAAAACTTTGTAATAAAATTAATAGCGTGATGTAATACCACCAACAGGAAAATATACTCTGATGTCAACAAAGAATTATTCTGAATAGGCGAATAAAGTTCTATCGCTGCTCCAGTAGCGGACATTCCGTGAACTACTCGTCAACATGTCACTGGAATATAGTAATACTGGAACGCTAACTTGTAGGCTTTTATGCAAGCGAGAAACGAGCCTGAGAGAGATAGATGTCTAACACTTCTGCGCATGCGTATTATCCCCAAAGCCTCATGTCCTACAGTTTGGTCCAGAAGTTAATAATTTATAATTATCTATTTTTATTATCAAATGTATTTACAAAATGTTATTTCTTTGACAAATATTAATTATTATTGTATGATCTGCATCTTATTATTAATTTGTTGTTTTGTTCTTCAGTCTATAGAAATAAAATTTAACTGTATCGCAATAATTTAACTTTCTTTGCATATTCAGCATTCCAGTATAGTAATAATTATTGTCAGTTGTGTTGCATGTGGTTGTTCCCAAACCATGAACAACAAAAGTTTAGGAATTTAATTTCATTAGTAAATATTTTGCATCGTACAACTATTATAATGATTATTTCACACATGTCATTTTCACCCAATCAGAATGCTTCATTTGATGAGGGTAGGCCGTATTTTAGTGAAGTAATTTGATAAAATCACACTAGCGACGTCATGGTTACATTTTGTTGCTATGAAAATATTGATCAAAGTGTGCCAGAGAATACAAAAAGAACAAGAATGTCTATTTGGAATCAGTTTTTTTGTCATTCGTGAAATAATCAAGCAAATATAATTCGAGTTAAGAATTTAATATGTAAAATTTACTTGTAATGGGGTCATTTAAAAAAAAATGTTTCGATTTTTTTTTACATATATGGAATCTGCGACACTTACTATGCATATTTCAATATAATGTACGCTGGAATATAATACTTTTCATTCATAACTTTGTTATAAGATAATCGCGTTTTGAGTTTCGTGACGTCACGAATTCAAAACTCACACAAAGATACATCTCACATACACGTACACCGAGGCGCTACAAGTTGAACGTCTGTGTAAAGCACGAAGTATAATATTATACTTATAACCTAAAATTTATATAGTTGTCACTTTGTCAGAGGAAAAGTACGCAGGTTTTTGTTTTGTTTAGAACTACAGGTTTGTAAGCGTGAAATATAATTGAAATTACATCACATTGTAACATATTTATATATTTAGGTAAAACATGGTGAAAGAACGATGTGTTGTTCCATGTTGTGGAAACAATTCTTTGAAAAATCCGAAAAAACTATTTATTCGAGTTCCACAACCACCGGATGTAAGAAAGTTGTGGTATGATGCAATAAATCCTTTAAAAAGATTGAAAGGTGCGCATGTATACGTTTGTGAAGATCACTTCAATGTAAGTTATATTATACCTATACAATATTTTCCATATTTTTAAAATACACCTATTATTTTTGTACTTCAGTTGGAAACCGATGCCGAAAATTTGATAGAATTTAAATTAATGAAAACTACCTTATTAATTAAGAAAGATATTGTACCATATTTGAATTTGGTATCAAATACGACAGAGGAGTCGGAATCGCAAATAACCTCGTCAGTAAAAAAGCGAAAAGCCATAAATTGTTTAGGATTAAAAAGTAAAAGAAAATTATGCTTCGATGACCAAGAACCAAGTACTTCTAAGCACACTAGTGTCATATCATTAGAAGATACAGATACACAGGTCGGTTCACCATCTGGAAAATTTAATGTTGCTGTAGAAAATGTTAAACTAGAACCGGTATTAACTGCTGAGAAAGAAATTCAAGTTTGTTTAAAACCGGAAGCAAAAAATAAACAAGTCCAGACGAATATCACAAAATTAACACGTAATATAGCAACCCAAATTAACTACGTGACAAGATGTGTTAAAGAAACAGCACGTAAACCAGCCGCTGATCAAGATTCCGGTTCTACAACTTCCAGTACTTCACATAATTCGTATGTTCCATCTATGTCATCGTCAACTGATGTTTCGCCAATGAAAAGAAAAACTTTAACATATAAACAAAATAACTTCCAAACTTCTGTTCACAATATTGAAAACAATAGTAGGTTGTATTTAGGATTGCCTGAAACTGAATATTTTTTAATAAAATTTTTAACGACCGAAATACACATAGATTACAAAAACATTTTAATATCTTTAAAGAAAATAAGATTGAACGACACATACAAAAGAATATCAGTTGAATTTGGTGTAAGTTCAGCCAGCATATCGCGAATTTTATCCTCCACAATAACGAAAATTGCATATTGTTTAAAAGATTTTATTTACTGGCCAGATCCATACAATATAAAAATGAATCTACCTGTCCAATTCTCCATAAGATATCGAGAAGTCCAGTCTGTTATAGACTGCCTGGAAATTGAAATACAAACCCCGTCCAATCCATACAACCAGGCTCAAACCTGGAGCAACTATAAGAAATGCAAAACCGCTAAATATCTCATTTCTGCAATTCCAAGTGGCTTTATTAATTTTATTTCCAAAGGATATGGTGGTCGAACAACTGACGCAGATATTGTAGAAAAATGTGGATTTCTGGAAGCCTTACCAGAAAATTGTTGCGTTATGGCCGATAGAGGCTTCAAAAACATTTCCCATTTACTTTTAAGGAAAAACTGTATTTTAGTGCGACCGCCATCTACAACAGGGGGTGAAAAAATGACCAAAGAACAAGTTACAGAAAGCAAAAGAATCCACATTGAACGTGTAATAAGAAGATTAAGAGAGTTCAAAATACTATCTCCACATGCATGCATACATTCAAAACTTATACCATGGTTGGATGATATTATTATTATTGTATGTGGAATTGTAAATTTGCAAGGAGCTTTAATAAAGTAATTTATTATAAATCAACAAGTATATTTAATTTATTTTACAAGTTTTGGAAATATTGCTTTTTTCCAAAAATCAATAGCCTCATTCATAATATTTTTACAAAATTCCTTATCCAATTGGGTTTGAATAATATTAACAGTATTATCTTCTTCAAAATTAGGGGATGCTATACAAAAAAGTTCATGTTTTTTTTACTTAAATACATTTGTAATTGTAATTGGGCATATGGTTTCTTGCATATTTTATTATTTTTGTCTACATAATTAAGAACTGTTTTTTCCTTTGTAGGACACTTCACTTCAATGCAGTATTTATCACTTAATCCATCTGAAGATGCACCAAATACAGGATATTTTTTTAAAATTATAAATCCACATTTTTTAATATTTATATTTAATTCCATTGCTACTTTGTCTAGCACTAAATTCTCCAATCGAAGTCCCCTCTCCATGTCCCCCGTAGATATTTTGGTTGAGCCGAATATTGTTTCAACCAAACTTCCGTCGTAAGTTTGACTTCTTGCCGCTTCGTGCAGTTTAGATGCAGTAATTCTTCCGAAACGTACATTGTACCATTCAGTGGATTTTGACTGCTCCTCTGTAAGGATTTTTATCCGTAAACAGTCATCTTCGCTGATTTGATCCTTACAGAAATTAATGAAAGCATCTACATCTGCTTGAGATTTTGTGTCATTAATTAATTTAATGTATTTCACACTCAAGCAATGTAGTGACACTCTTTGTACTTCATCCTCTTCCAACATTTTCACAAGGTAGCTTTGACTATTGCATTGCTGACCGAGTTCAATAAACTTCTTCCGAAAACGTCCCTCAGCTGACTGCATGGGTTGATGGAGTCTTATTGGATACATTTCCGAAATTGTGCATCCTTTTAAACTCTTCCCCACTTTCGATAGTTTTGATGTACGCCAATAACATGTTACTGATGTAACTGACGGTTCTTCGCTAGGCCTATGTAACCACATCAGAAACGCAACTGCATGCTTACACCCACCTGTAATTCATTTTATTAATTTATAACCTTCATATCAGAAGAAAATGGGATTAATATACATACCAGAAGATGCAGTACAATCATGACAAACACAAGTAACAACTTCCTCGTCTTTTTCGTTTACGGTGACAGTGACTGCGTATCCTTTCCCTGTTACACGATGTTCAGGAGTAATTTTCGTCTTTACTGTGCATAAAGATAAATCTTTTTCTCTCCTTACTTGAACCTGCCCAACTGCATTGTCACCATAGTTTTCCCTGGCTGCCCTTTGTAATGATAATAATCACAATTAGTAAATAATAAAACTAAAAATACTGAGTTTAAAACAAACCTTTTCATTTTTACGTTCTGTACTTCAGCATTTAAGAACTCAGAACTTTTAATGAAGAAATCATTAATCATAGCAACATCCACGTTTGGCAAATTATTTGAATTTGCCATTTCAAAGCCCGATTCCATTGTTAATTGTATAAAATAATATAATCAAACAAATAATCTCACTTTTCGCTCAGCTACAAATGTAAACCATGTAAGCATGTAAACAAGAAATTTTAAACTGCGTAGTGTACATTTCGTCCGCAAGATTTTAAATTCGTGACGTATTGGCAAATGGCGTCCTGTTGAGATTTGAAATCGAAGTCCATTTTCAAAAAATTATATCTACAAAACTATGTACCTAAATAACATGAAAATATGATTTACATTTATTGTGGACGGTAGACTTTCAGGAAAAAAATAAAACAGAAAATGTGAAATGACCCCATTCTTGCGAAGTAACGACAACTCGGGTCAAAAATGACTCTTAAATCATTCCAGCTTCACTGTCGTGGTCTAAATGTCATTTTTGACACTCGTTTGTCTGTTACTACGCACCAATTATTCGTAATTTTTTCCAATAAATTCTTGGCTCTTATTATATTACTTATGAAAAATGAAACTACACATAGATATACATATTCATACATATGAATTATATTGTATATTGTCCAATGAGAATGAACCCCGTCGTGTAACGTAAACGTCAAGAAATAATTTAATTGCCGTATCATAGTAATTTTAAATAAAGGGTCAGAATATACATTTCTACTGTTCATAAACCTTATTTTATTTAAATAAAAGTCAATGGAAACTGTTATACGTCCTTATTATGTATTATCCTTATTTCAATTTTGTATTTACTTTATTTTCTGTTATGTTAATATTTTACCTCTTACTTTTTGTATTTCACAATTATATTTATCATATTGTAAATTATGACTACACAATTTAGAGCATTTTTAAGTTTGTTGTATCCCATATTTTTTTAAGATGGATATCACGAAACACTATCCGCCATACGCAAAACCCATCCCGGTCGCATTTCTTAAATCCTCCTTCCTGAGATTTTATATTGAAAGATGTATACAGTGAGTTATCTTGGTAATTGTGTATACAATTTTCTGTTTCATTGTTGTTGTTTTCATATCAGTTTAAAGAAATACTTCGTAATTTTCCATCTTCATATTAATCAGTGGCGTGCATACCCTTACCACCAATACTCAACCACAACCTTTTGTAGGCTTGTTAATTTGGGTTGTATGCCCTTTATAGTAACTACAAAATATGAGAATATAATTGTGGGACAATTATTCTCCAACGGAACCGGAGATAACGGAAATTCCGATCTCAAGTCAAGAAGCACGTGTGACGCTACTGATCTGGCCGCTGTCTGGCCGAGAGCCTCCGACGTTCTGTTTCTTCGGATTCCACCAACTCCAGATAAGCCCTTTTCAGTTATTACTTTGTGTTTGATTATTTACTATCGCTTTAAAATCAATTTTTTATATTGGTAAGAACCAACAAAGTGTCTGACATCTGGTGGCAAAATAAAACATCTAAGACGTAGGCAAAACGTTGTAATGTCACATAGGGTTATAATTAAACAACAACCGTTTATCTGCCTTGTAATCGCATAAAATAATATGTCCAGCTAAAAATAATTAAGTAATTAGTTAACAAGTAGATAACTGCAATTGTGAATCTTATGTTCCTTTTATAATCTACTTTTATTTCGACCATAGACCGCACAGCATCGTTAAAATAAATGTATATATCGGAAATTTCGATAAACAAATTTGAATCGAATTAAAAATAACAAAATATCCTCAAAACAAAGAATCAAAATATCACTAGCACTCAGTAGCGGCTCGTCAGAGGAGGCAAGGGAGGCACTGCCTCCTCTCAACAGATAAAGAAAATGTGCACGTTTAATAAATATTTTAATATTTTCTACAAATAATAAATGGAATATATAAAGACTTATTTATTATATTAGAAAAATATATTAGTAGACATTCTTTTAATGGGGTATTCCAAGCCTACGGCTTTTAAAGAAATTCTTATTGGATATCATTGTTTACCATATATAAGTAATATTAAAGTGAATATAAACATTATTTTTCTGATTTTTAATACCATAATATCAAAATGAAATTGTAATGCATTTGAATCGAGTACGTAAAATTCAGTATCAGCCTTGTTGTGATGAAGAAGGCACTCGCGTCAGCCTATTGGCTCTTGTTCGAACGCGCCACGCCTCTGACTCAGACCTACGAATGATGTTCTCAGCTGATTCTCAGTGCCTGTGACGTCACTCGCACGGCCGATTTTCTAGGGTACAATTTATTGAAACTTTAAAAATTTATTTCTGGCGTGTTTGAAACCTTTCGGCGAAAAGAAAAAATACGGGTCTAATATTATTATGCATAGAATAACATATTAAAAAATGAAAAAAACTTGGAATACCCCATTATATGTGTTATTTAAAGAGAGAAATAAATATTATTTAAAGAGCCGGAGACAAACTTAAAATTTGTCTCCACCTATATCCCTTTAAAGCGAAGAGAAGGCTAGTTTTGACCTTGAATCAATTCAAGAAGAAAGGTAAAATATATGAGTTGAACAGAGAGAAAATATAGACAAGGGAGGCATGAGCTCCGATCATTAGCAAATGTCGGTATTAGTGCAGCGGCTCTTCTAGGAATGTTTAGAATGGGGGTCTGGCTATAATATATAATAATTTAATTTTTGAACAAATTGAAGTGATTCTATCCATTTTACAAAGCAGAAATACAGATATTACATTAGCAAAAGAAGGTTTAAGTTCCTTACTAAAAATATTAGAAATGTTTCGAAATGACAAGAGTTTTTTAATGACATATTTAGAAGAATAAATTTTGAAACAGATCCAATTCTTAAAAAAAGAAAAACTACTTTTTTTAGAGACAATAATTGGCCAAATTCAAGTTAGATTTTCTGATTTAGACAACTTACTCCTTTTTGATCTTTTGACCACCGAAAAATATCTAAATTATTTAAAAGAATTTCCTGAAAATTCGTTTCAAAATTTGCTAGAACAATATTCTTACATATTATTATTTAATAGAAATAAGGCACCAAGTGATATGTTAACTTTAAAAACGATTCACATTTTTGCATGCCAGAATTTTATAAGTTTTTGAACATCATTGTGACTATTCCAATTCCAATTATTATTTTTTTTATTACATATAGTGTGTGTTTATTTTCTTTTTTTAGTTTAATCAAAGCTACCTTTTTTTAATTCCTAATCTATCCTATCCTGGCAAGAAATACTCTACACCTACTCGATTATTTTTGCTGGACAATAAATTATGAAATAATAACAGCGAAGCTACTAGCTAGCAATATATTCCATGATTTTTGATTAAGCAGAGTTTATAGTTTTAAGTAAATAATTTGCCACAAGCCGCCACTGCTAGCACTTATTTAAAATACAATGTTATCCCTATAAGTCAGTCAGGAGTGCTGCCATCTCTAGGAAGTGGCTCTCTCGGATAGACTCCGAAAGTCTGACGTCAAAATAAACATAAATAAACATTTCAAACTGTAAATCAACCTTTTGTTATTAATATGGAAAATAGAAAAACAACAATTATATCTTTGGTTTTGAAGAAAAAAATAAATGCCGTAACAGAGATAATATTAGTAATGTACGAGCACTGGATATAACGTTGTTCGGTATATACAATTAAGAAAATAGTATTTTAACATTAGTTGATAATATTTTATACGAAAAACAAAAATAATATTTCAAAACGAAAGAAAATAATGTAATCACAGTGATAGCAGAACTCAAACAAAATATAAATGGAGAGAAAACTGTATTTAGGAAGAAGTTAACAAAAGTAAATTCATATTGATTTTAAGAATATTGTACGATAAAATAATTTAGAATTTCAATTGTTCATTAGGAATACGTACGTAAATATAAAGGTAAATAATATTAATAAAATTAAACACGAGAACTCGACAAAAAACTACGGTATAATATTGTCGATCAAGCAACTTGTCGATTGTATGACATGGTCACATCGGCTCTTAACCTAACCTCATTTATGCAACTGTTTAATAAAATAAAAACAGTACACAACGGAGGTATATACAATTATTTCCTATTCATGATAAGTAAAGTTTTAATTTCACTTACTATTTCTGGTATAAGATACTCCACTTCGGACACTATTCTGTCGTCCACAGGGACGCAGTGGTAGTCCTTCGTGCACATAAAACACAAATCCATTATACTATGTGTATTTTATAATTTGTACGCAAAATATATGTAGAACTTAGTAATAATATTAACAGTGTGATTTTTAAATCACCAACAAAAAATATTCACATGCAACAAGTAAAACTATTCTGAATAGCTTTGCCTGGTTCAATTACTTAATACTCAAAGTTTACTATAGATGGCAATCAGAATTTTAATTTAAAGAGTGAATTTCTAGTGTACATTGAAAAAAAAAGTTAGAATTAATTGTTAAGTTGGAAATCGAACGCCACTAAACCAAAATCCGAACGAAATTTTCACGTAAATTAGATGTATTTTTTGGACATGTTTTTCAGTTCACTTCTATTTAAAGTAAAATAAACGGAATTAATATTTTTTAGTAGTGAAAGAAACGATAATTGTTGTCAACTTTAGAATAATCTCTAAAAATCTGTACAGATGCTTCTGCACCTACTGGTCTTATTGCATCATTTAAATAAGTGCAGATATCGCCTATAGAGACAAGATTTTTTTTTCCTTTAATGACTTTACACAAATAAATAAATTTAAAATACATACTCGAGATTTTGTCAATTCGCGAGGAACATTAACTCGTAGCCACCTAGCGACAAAATCTGGAAACCGGTAAAGTAGTACTCTGTCATCTGATAGCCGCATAGTGTTTTTACCGCTTTGTATAACGGACTCCTCATAATTATTGTCCTAGTTACTATCTTTTTATACCTCTACCGTTAAAAAATCAATTTATATACGTCTACTATCGTCATTTTTCCATTATTCCGTTTCTTTCTGTATTTTATCCACATTTTTACAAAAATTCTAACATAAACCTTATCTAAAAATCAATCTTTATAAAGATTACTTATAGAATTTTTCTATAATTTTATCTTCCTGGGGTGGTATTCTATAAATCTACCCTTGTTAAAATATCCATTACAAACGTCAAATTTCACCATGACAGAAATTCAAATGTACAATGAATTTAAGACATTCACACATCAGTGTTGAAGAATAAATAGAGTGTTCTTTATATGTGTAGTTACGAATCAACCATAAATAACAATTATTTTTATTAAATAGCAAGTTAAATTTGTAGTTGATATTTGCAATTGATATAACAAGTCCAAATGATAACAACCCAAGTTATGGAATCCCACTTCAGAATTATTATCCTTTATTATGACGAGCAAAGTAAAAACAAAGTATCAAAACAGAAATTGCTGTTTATGGCTGCCACTATAAAGACAGCAAAAAGTTGATATTCAGTTTCAATTTTGTTTCAAAAAAAAAAAAAAAAATGGAAGGAAGGTCCAGTTGTTCAATAAATCCGGTGAAACGGAACTAGTTGACAAACGAAAAGCATGAATTAGTATATTTCAGAAGATATTGGGTGTCTCAGTGCTTGATTGTTGATAGTTTAATAATTTTTTGGTGTAGTTTGTGCTTCTGCTCTTGTTACGCTATGTCTGTCTGAAGGGCCCCTTTGCTGTAGTTTATTGCTTGTCCCAGTGTTGCATTTGTTTATTGAAGTATTGTTTGTGCTGTTGGTATTATTTTCTTCGACGTTATTAATTTCTATTTCATTCATTGATGGGAGAGAGCAGGATTGCCTATTTGTAAGTGTCAGCTTGTAGATTTCATTTCTGTTATCTTCGGGGAATTATCTTTTTCACAATCGGCTGCTGTATAAGTTGAACCTTTTACAATTAACTTATCGTATCGGAGGAAAGTTTTGTAGCCATCTTTTCTTGCTCTATTCATGTGTGGGATTAGTTGTTTTCTAGTGTTAACAATTTCTTTGGGATAGTCATGTTCAATGTATATATTTTTACCTTTAAGGTACTTTGAATTTGTTAATATTTCATTTTTTATTTTTTTGGAACTGAACTCTACTAAGATTGTTCTTTTTTTTGTTTTCTTTAGGTTTTCCTACTCTTCTAAACTCCTCAATATTATTTATTGAAATGTAATCTACATTTAGATCACCTTTTATAGTTTATGGCACGCCGTTTTACTATTTAATCATCGAAAAAAAAATATTCATAATATTAAATAAACGAAACTTAATTAATTTATTTATGTGGTAACATAATTGAAATCAAAAGAATTCATTTTATGTTAATACATAAATTTTACTCAAATTAATTGTTATGCAATAACATAATTAAATAATAATGAATTAAAATTATGAATTTGACTGAAATTTAAAACTCAATTATTATTATGTCCCATCATAAAGAAAAATATCAATATTATAATTATGTAGGAACATAATTTTGGTAAGCAATTTTTATTATGTCGGGACATAAATAAAATTAAAAGATGATTATTTATATTTCAAACATGAATTTTGTCTAATTTTTTATTCAATAAAATTTTAAACTTTGATTGAATTAGAAATAAAATAATGTACATAATAATAATCATTGAATTAAATTTATGTACATAATAAAAATTCAGAATTAAAATTATGTACATAAAAAAATGTCAAAATTAAAATTATGTACATAATAGAAATGTTAAAATTAAAATTATGTACATAATGAAAATTCATAATTAAAATTATGTACATAATGAAAATACATAATTAAAATTATGCACATAATAAAAATGTCAAAATTAAAATTATGTACATAATAAAAAATTTTAATTATATTTATGTACATAATAAAAATTCAGAATTAAAATTATGTATATAATGGAAATGTCAAAATTAAAATTATGTACATAATGAAAATTCATAATTTAAATTATGTACATAATAAAAATGTCAAAATTAAAATTTTGTACATAATAGAAACTCAAAATTAAAATTATGTACATAATTAAAATTCTGAATTAAAATTATTTTCATAATAAAATTGTCACAATTAAAATTTTGTATACAGGGTGTTCGACGAAAGGCAGACACTTAGAATATTTCGTTTATTTTGAGAGGTACAAGAAAATGTTAAGAAGAAAAATATAACTACTTATACAAGTGGCTCATAAAATGATCGTAGGAATAATATTGTGTCACTTCCGGTTTTAGCGGAAATGTGTACAACTTTAATTCTAGCATAGGGAATCGGTGTTTTTTTATTTTTTTTTTCGAAATAGGATGTAGGGTGAACCCGAATCTAATGTCATAATTTTAAGGGTATATAGTATTTAATGTGTAGATTACGAATTAAGAAAGAATTATTTGAAAATTCACCTATTTAAGGGTAGTTTTCATAAAGCATTTTTGGTACCACTGGAACACATATTATTTTATAAATAAAAACATAATTAATTACTTAAAACTAATTTACGTTTTGTTGAAGGGTTATCAGAACTTCATTCTTTTTAATAATATTTATTTTGAGAGTTCATTGCCCCAAAAAACGATAAATATTAACATTTCACTGGCTTATTTTTATTAAAAAAAGAAACAAAAAAGAACAGAAAGGATTAAATTTTAAACTAATAAATAGTAATAATACTAGTAACTTAATCAAAACAAAGAATAAATACAAAAATTCATATTGTTTAAAATTATCACCTCTCACAGCGACACAGTGCACTACGTTGAGTTAGTGACACACTACATGCCAAGTGCATATGATTTTGTTGTCGAATAATTTGTACACTGTCTCACAACAACATGTGGATTTCCTTAGGCCCAATAATGCGAGTTGTGGAAATAATAAACGCCGGCACGAGTGAAAATTGCTTCATCACTAAATAATATTGAAGAAGTAACATTTACATTTGTAGCATTTTGTCCAAAAATTCATTGACAATCGTCAACAGTCGTCTGAGATATTTCTCCCACAACACGAGATATTTCTCTGGTACTAATTGTTGGGTCGGCATGCACTGGTTTAGGACTTCATCCTCCATGTCATGGCGTAATCTGCGACCGCCGCCATCACGTCCAGAATTCGTTTTTAAATATCCCGTGTCGCGAAGACGTTGTGTCACAGTGATAAACATCCTGCGATCACTTCGAGGATACCGTTCGGCACACAATTTTGCTGCTAATACCGCGTTTTGTCTCACTTCACCATAAATTAACAACATATCCTCTAACTCAGAATTAGAATAAATTTTTTTAAGAACAAAAACACTGCCAAAATGACCTACTTCAATACTTTCAAGAATAATACTGAAATATCTTATTTATTACACAATTACGTTCGTCTAAAAATATATTTAATTAATTAGAATCTTATACAACTTATTCTGAATGTACTTTTGTTAATCATATTTTTAATGAAATATTAATTAAAACAGCAGTAAAAAGAAAGTTTTGCTAAGAAAAGACGAATTATCAAAAAATTCTTACCGTTTCGTAATCTATACATTAAATACTATATACCCTTAAATTTATGACAATAGGTTCGTGTTCACCCTGTATAAAATTAGCTTTAGCTTTAGGGTTACATATTATTAACTAAGGAAATAAATTTCGCTTTATCATATCGTGCATAGTATACCAAACATAGCTTAAAATATTTTAAATATCGCGCTGTAGTAATTTTATTATCAATAAACAATATTAAATGATTATTACAGTGTTATTTACAATAATTCATTATTTTCTTCAAATTTCTATATTTATTTATTTTATTTAAATATTAAATGTGACTTTGAAACACTATCTTCTTGGGTAATGAGCATGCGCACCAAGTGCACTGTAACAACTGTGTGCGATGCAAGATATATCTCTATTACGCTTTCTTGAACGTATTGCAAGTACATTGGGAAGATAGGGGATCAGCGGTATATTACTAATAGGTATATGTATGTGACAAATTGTGCAACAAAATGACGGCGGCCATTTGAGTATTTTTAATTTTGTTTATTATATTTAATAAGAGTTTTTGTATTGTGTTGGTTATTATAAAAAAATTTAAACATATTTTTTTTCGTTAATTACCTATAGTTGTAAGTACATAAATATGAAAATAAATTGTCGCCATTTTGAAATGGTTGAAGTAAAACTATGATATTTTGATATCATTGTAGAGCTAATTATATGTACATTCCGAAAAAAAAAATATAATAATACCGATTCCCTATGCTAGAATCAAAGTTGTACACACTTCCGCTAAAACCGGAAGTGACACAAAATTCTTGCTAAGATCATTTTATGAGTCCCTTTGCTTAGTTTAATTTTGTTCGGTAATATTCTTCTGTATCTCTCATAATAAACGAAATATTCTGGGTGTCGGCCTTTCACCAAACACCCTGTATATTAAAAATTCAGAATTAAAATTATATGCATGTAACGCACAAAGCCTGCGTTCGTTTTCGTGCACGCGCTTCTGTGTGTGTGTGTGTGTATGCTTGAATCCTTAAAAATTTAAATTATCCAGGAAAGTAAACAAAGAAATCGTATCTAATTGGTCAATTAAAATTTTTAATATTTCGGTAGAGAAGATGATTTCGTATAGAATACTCCTTGGTCGTTACTTTTGAGGATTTTAGAATTTTAGTTCGCCGATCAAACGCGATTTATTTGTTTACTTTCTTGATTAATTTTAATTTTTAAGGATTCAAGCACATATGACCTTATATCCTAAAAAAAATTGTTTATTAACTTACTAGCAGACTAAAAAAATTAACTATTTATTCAAATTATTTTTCAAGATAATTTAGCTTATTAGTTGTATTCAGGTGTCCATTTTAAAACGTCCCTCCTGAAAATGCTAATAAATAGGCAATCCATAGGCGTATTCCATTTGCCACTTTGAACTAATCCAACTTACACTTTTGAATCCGGATCACTTATTTTTCATTCCATTTGACTGGTTCACTTTACCCCCTCTACTGAACCAACTGATCCTAAGTAATCCACCCGTCGAGGTAGTTCAAATGGTTCAGTTCAAATTGTCACGTTACTTTGCTGTGTATTTAAATATTTGAAAAGAAATGGAGAAATTTCGAATTTATGATTCTAAATCCAACACAAGTTAGGAGTTAGAATTACATTACAGATAAGTTACGTGGGAAGAGTTTAGGTATTTTTTCAAGTGACTTAGGTATTAACACACGTGTGCCATACAACATTTTATCCAACACATTTTAATCATTGATATAAAATACATATAAGATTTTTGACAGATGGAATTTCGAAATGACATTTAGGAACAAAATAGTGTAGAGAAGGTTTTATAACGTAGTTACTATGATACGAACCAAAAATCAGTGAGCTAATATATTTTCAGACGACCACATATGAAAGTAGCCATATTTACACTGTAATTAACCACCAAAAAACAACGGCGTGTATTATAATAACACACTAGTGTGTTATATAACCGGATATGACGATTAGTGGTCAATAGATGGAACTTTGATAATGAAATGTAACAAAATTAATAAAAAATTTCTTAAAATTATGATTTTTAAATTGGTAGTGAATTAATAACAAAAACCAAAGAATCAAAATGTACTGATAGTTTTATTAACTAGCGAATTCTCGGCTACGCCGAGCATTCCCTAGAGCTCCGCTGTCAGTGCAAAAAACAAATGCCGATCGACATGAAACAATTATTTTATATTTGCACGTCAGGCCTCACCGAGACCTTTCATTAGATTGCAAACACGATATACTTCTAATAATATTTTGCAAAAAACAAAAGCCGGTCGACATGAAACATTTTTATCATTTATGTACCCCAACTCTCACCGAGACCTTTCATTTGATACCATACACGACATACTTCTGACAACTTTCTGCATTAAACAAAAGTCGATCGACATGAAATATTTTTATCATATCTACACGCTAGCCCACACCCAGACTTTTCATTTGATACCAAACACTATATACTTGTGACAACCTTTTGCAAAAAACATAAGCCGATCGACATAGCACATTTTTTGTTAATTCTGCACGCTAGCCCTCTCCGAGACCTTTCATTTGATACCAAACACGACATACTTCTGACAACTTTTTGCATAAAACAAAAGCCGATCGACATGGAACATTTTTGTCAATTCTTCACGCTAGCCTTCAACGAGACTTTTCATTTGATACCAAACACCACACACTTCTGACAACTTTTTGCAAAAAACAAAAACCGATCGACATAGTACATTTTTGTCAATTCAGCAGGCTAGCCCTCTCCGAGACCTTTCATTTGATACCAAACACGACATACTTCTGACAACTTTTTGCATAAAACAAAAGCCGATCGACATGGAACATTTTTGTCAATTCTGCACGCTAGCCCTCAACGAGATCTTTCATTTGAGACCAAACTCGACATATCTTTGAGAAATTTTTGCAAAAACAAAAGCCGATCAACATTGACCTTTTTTCTTAATTCTACACGCCAGCCCTTATCGAGCCTTTTCATTTGATACCAAACACCACATACCACAACATTTTCCAAAAAACAAAAGCCGTTCGATATAGAACATTTTTGTTCATTCTGCACGCTAGCCCTCATCGTGACCTAGCATAATATAACATTTACTGTCTTCAGTAACCTTTCATTTGGGAATATTTGTTCTTTGTTTAGTTAAAACAAATTCTAATCTACATGGAACATTTTTGTCATTCGTGCACACCAGTCCATATTGTGTCGTTTCCTTAAAACCCAAGGACGACCTACTTCTAACAACTTTTTACGGAAAACAAATGCAGGTCGACATGACACATTTTTTTTGTCATTTTAAAACTGGCCCTTATGGTTTCCTTTCTTTTGATAACAAACAGAGCAAAGTATTCAATTTATTTTATTTAGGAATATTTGATTTTTATTTAGTTACTTTATAATTTGGCAACACTGTGTGCATTAAAAAATAATAGTTAATTTTTAAATTTATAAATTAATATTGTCAACCCTAATACAACTACCACCGTCTTCAGTGAAGTTAGTTTAGGAATATTTGGTTTTAATTTAGTTACTTCATCACACATTTGGCAACATTGACTTTTGACATTGGAAACGTCAAAATTTATATTAATTAAATACGTTATGTTTTAAACTTAAATTAGTTGTAACACATTTGCTCAAGTCTATTATTCATGATACTGTTTTTAAATCTTTGATATCAATGTTCTATTAAAAGATATAATCATTTAAAGTTCATAGGCAGATTGTCAAAAGTGACGGATGACGGCGTGATTCTTCTTAAAGTTAGACATGGCCTCTGGGATCCATTGTTTCAAGGCAGCATTTGTGCAAAGTTTTAATTTTTTACACGAAAACTACTAATAGTAAAAATATAAGACACCCAAAAGGCACCAGATCTCATTAGGCCCCACATATTAAAAAAAAATTATAATAATTACTTGCATGGTTCAGGCTGTAGGCGATTACAAATGTTACTCGATGCTCGTGATGAATCTATAGAGAGTGATATGAAAGAAAATGAATCTAGCCTTTTAGTATAGGAGACTAGCGAAGGCTCAGCTACGCTGAGCTTCCCTAGGCCTCCGGCATCAATGAAATATTTACAGTTGACGGCTAATTTCATTCCTGTACACCAGCTCTCGACGAGACCTTTCATATGATACCAAACACGACATACTTCTGACAAATTTTGCAAAAAATCAAAAGCCGATCGACCTGGCAAATTTTTGTTATTTCAATATGGCTGCCCTACTTGAGTGCTTTCATTTGATACCAAACACGGCATACTTCTGACAACTTTGTGCATAAAACAAAAGTCGATCGACATGGAACATTTTTGTCATTTCTGCACGCTAGCCCACAACGAGACCTTTCATTCGATACGAAACATGACATATTTCTAACAATTTTTTGAAAAATACAAAAGCCGGTCGACGTAAAATATATTTCTCATTTAGAGCCTTTTCACACACTTTGGATCCGACGGCCGGCAGCCGGGTATTTATTCCAAGTAGCACTGCGATTGCCTATTTACTCCGGTCAAGAAAATTCATTTACATTTTGTCTTACGACAATGCCGCGTGAACGCATTAATGCTTTGTGGATTTTATACAGACGACTTTGCCGTCGAAAAATAATTGTCCTTCAATTCATTAAAATGTTGCCTCAAATGAGTGCATATTTCTGCTCACGCTTTTGTTTTTGTATATTCCTTCTGTCTTATCCCATAGTACTGGTCTAGCCAGCCTGATACCATTAAATAAAAAAAAACAGGGTCGAGGTGGTCTCGAACCAGGTCTTGTAGATTATTTATATTATGAATCCGCCCTCTTATCCACTCGGCTATGAAGCATTTTGTTTTAGACGTTTCTTATTCGAAAATATGAAGGATAACCTTCAAAATACAATTTATTTTATCAAATATTTCAGTTAGAAAAGGCCATATTACACAACATTTGGTTTTATTAGATGCAAAATTAACTAATCTAACTAACGATACCATATACACCCGATTTTATTTAGCGGGACAGATGGAAACAGCAAAAAACTGTTTTCCCATGTTATTTCCCTATGTCAAGGTTTTCAGTATTCACCCTGTACTCCTGTACACATAATTTTTATAGGTTTAACAATACCGTTTACACCAGTCTTTGTAAAATTTGTTTCTATGTATATCAGAAAAAATTATGAAATTTATTGCATCTGCTAAAGAAGGAATCGATATAATTACTTAGCAATTAAATATTTTTATATTTAATTATGTATATATTTTAAAATAATATTTTTAGGCATAAATGAAAATTATTATTCTAAGCGAAAACAAGAACATAATAATATTTTGAATACGTGACATACCAAACTAACTGGTGGTGCCAGTGTTGTTTTATTTATTTCCAAATCACCTGTATGATGTGAAAAGAAAAAAACTTGAATCTCCAGAGTAAATCTTAAGGGCTTTTATAATATTTAATATTGAAAATAATGTTATGAAATATTTTATCAAAATGCATAAAAATTGATTACATTATAATTAAAACTTATTTAGAACAATCTGTATGAAATATTTTAAAAAAAAGTCGCTAATCCTTGGAATTATTGTAGATAGAAACTTCTCATCTTTAATAATATAGTAGTAATATAAAGTATGTGCTTTGAAAAGTGGACTTGTGTGTAATATTTGTCGGACTTCTTGAGTTTAACGTTACTATTTTAATGGAATTCTAAATCATTTACAGCTGATTTTTTATTTTGTAAATCTACAATGAATTTGTTTTGACAAGAATAAGGACATTTTATTTCCAAAAGTTCAAATCCGTTTTCTGTTTTGATAAAACCATCATCACTACATGCTAAGTATGGTTGGTTAGATAATATTACAACACTACAAGTCCAATTTCTTGTATAATATATTAGTTGAAGCTTGAAATACTGATTTCGCTTCAGTTTTGGTTTCCAAGCCATAACGCATAGCTTGATTACAATAAAAATTGTAGCCATTGATTCTTAATAACAACATTTTCATTATAATAATCACTGTCATATTTTCTCTGTACCAATCTAATTCTATTGGTACATATGTACATCTACAATGAAAGAGTTCATTGCAGAATATGTAGTTTTATGGGGATTTTTTAATCTGCATTTAATTTCCCTATAGGTATAATACTTTATGCACTCGTTTCAGACAAAATTTCTTTGCTTATGTTCTGAAAATGTAAAAAGAATATCAAGAAAATTTCCAGTCGTGTTTTTGTAGAATGGTTTTATTGAAACTTTGTGATATTTTTCAACCTGCGTTTATAAAGTCTTGTTCCAAATGATAGACTGATCAGTTTTGGACTGTATTTTAGAATTCTTATTTAAATGTGACTTCACTAGACAGATACAATTGAAGGTAAAGTTATAGAAATAACACATATGTAAACAAATACTTTGTTTCTTGCAGTAGTTTCATTTGTACAAGTTGTGATACACAATACATTGCTAACTTCTTTACATTTCTTAATAAAATAAATTCTCTTTATGATAATATAGCAAAATGAATTCTGGATTCCGCAAAAATCGCTCCTGTGTAGATAACTCCTAATAGCCATGTCTAAATTTAAGAAAAATCACGCTGTCATCCGTCACTTTGACAATCAGACTATGAACGATTATATCTTCTTATAGAGTATTGATATCAAAGATTTAAATACAATTTCATGAATAATAGACTTGAGCAAAGGTGCTACAACTAATTTAAGTTTAAAACATAACGTATTTAATTAATATAAATTTTGACGTATCCAATGTCAACAGTCAATATTGCCAAATGTATGACGAAGTAACTAAATTAAAACCAAATATTCCTAGACTAACTTCACTGAAGACGCTGGCAGTTGTATTAGGATTGACAATATTAATTTATAAATTTAAAAATTAACTACTATTTAATTTTATTTCGTGTTTGATTTAAAATGAAATATAAATATAGTAGTAATAAAATTTCCTTGAATAAATGTGTATTTTTATAGTTAGTTATTTGAAATTCCACTGTTTGAGAACCGATTTTTTATTCAGTTTAACGTTTAAAAATTCAAATATTATTTGGAAACAATAGCACTATTTACAGTTAAAAGTAAGCAATTCTTAATTACAATATATTATACTGGAGTTTTTCTCAGTTCTCTACTTACATTTTTATTCCAAAGAAAAAATATGAACAAAAATTGTATAAAATCAAACTGTCAACTTTCGGAATGTCGGTAACATAGGTATCATAATTAAAACATGACTACTAATTTTATTCCGTGGAAGCTAATTTTTTTTCATTGTAATACTGCAGTCTTTTCATTAACGATATTTAATTTTATTTCGTGTTTGATTAAAAATGAAATATAAATCTAGTAGTAATAAAATGTCCTTGAATAAATGTGTAATTTTATAGTTATATGAAACTCCACTGTTTGAGAACCGATTTGCTTCAAAATTTACTTCACACAACATTTATAAAAATAAATTTACAAATAACAATTAATAGTTATTTAATGACCAAGGATATTAATGCAAGCGATTAATGATTGAGATATTTTAACGCTCGAGCGAAGCGAGGGCGTTAATATTGGAGATCATTAATCGCTTATTAACATCCGAGGTAATTACAATACTTTTCCGTCCAGCGTTTCTTGTTAAATTCCAATTTTATTCATTGATAATTTTTTTGGGTTAGGGTTAGTAACAGATTTGACATTTGACTGACCTACCTTGATACGTCAAAAATCAACAAATTTGTCAATTGTTTTCAGTGAATGCGTTGAGTTTACTGAACGCTACGTAGCACAAATACTTTTTTAATTTTATTTGACAAGTATTATGGGTTAAAATTAATTTTAAATGTATGTTACGTGAATATACCTAGCTAGTAATTGTAAAAATTATATCTTTTAATTCTATCTAGCATTTTCGGCAAATATATTCCGTGTATCGAACGCACCATAAATTGGTCATTAATAAAAATCAGGGCATTAATGAATGTTATTAATGACCAATTTTTGGTACGTTCGAGGCACGTAATATAACCTATTAATAACCGGTGGGCGGAAAAACTTTTTAAAACGACACATCGCTATTAAACATTTCTTTGTACTATAATTTTGATCAGTTAGATTTGATTATGTTATTATAAAAACGTTTCAGAACTGCTGTGCTTACAAAAGAAATTTTTATAATGAAACGTATGAATTGCAAGTGTAAATAATGTCATTTTAAAATTAGGTTTTACTTTTATATTTGTTAGATAATAAAGTTAAAATTTACCTCATGAAGATGATTATTTCATTATTTTTACTTACTTGAGTTTCGCCGATATGCCACCATTTTTCTCGGGCGGGAAAATTAAATTATGCAGTACTGACCCAAGATGAATTTTTTGTTTATCGATAATACGAATAAATACGAAATATATTTTTTAAGAAAATTGTATTAAAAGAAAGAAATTTGAAGCATTTAAAATCAGTTTTCATCAACAGATGTATAATTATAACTTAGATACACAAAATAGGAAAGTTATATATTATTAAAATATTACAATAAATAATAATGACAATAAACTATGTAGTAAAAATCTTCTGGGCGGAACGAATTAGTCTTCAGGATTCCCTGTAAATGCTAACGGAAAACCGCCAAAAACGTTAGCAAAAGACGATAACTAAACAAAAAGAATAATGTGAAAGAATGAATCGAACGAAATAACACTTACATTATTTAAATATATTGGAATTGCCATAAAGAAAGAGCGTTTTCCAAAGAAGCAGTGGGCAAAACGACCAATTCAGATTTAACCTTTTCAAAATTTTCTTTTAGTTTCAGAGAAAAACGAAAATAGGTCGACTTATTTGAAAATAACTGGAATTATTTATTTAATTTCATTGACTGTCAATTAGGAAAATCTGTTGTAATCGTTAAAAATATTGTCAAAAAACAACGATTTTACCTAATTCAATGCTATGGCAATCGGTCTCATGTTTATCTTTGGGGCCGTTGGAAACAAATAGTTTATGCAAATTATCTTCGACCGAATGTAGAGAATTTAAAGGAGAGAATTAGAGATGCTGTGACGTCTTTAACTCTGCGGAAGAAATTCAAAGAAGTTAAATAATTGCATCGAAGACTACAATTGTGCGCTCAACATACCGTGAATCGATTGAGTAGAATAGTTACTGTTTATATTATTTTTGTTGTTAAATTTATGAAACTAAAGTTAAAGTCATGTTAACAATAATTTCTATGATAACGCAAACTTGTTTTTTGGGGCTTACAATTAGAAAAATTCTAAGTCGAACTATGTTCGACTTTTGTCAGAGACTAAAAGAAAATTTGAAAAGGTTAAAACTGAATTGTCAGTATTGAAACATGTAAAATCTTTTATTAAGAATACATGTTTCTCGTAAAATAAAAAATAAAAATGTTTTCCTTCTTTCTAACTCGATCCGATGACATACTGTATATCAAGGCCACAGAGAATGTTAATATGAATTTTGACTTACTTTATTTGGACATTGTAAAGTTTTCTCGTAGAATTTGTTACGCAAAATTTGAAGAATGTTTCTTTCATTTCATGTAGTAATTTAAATGTTTACTTTCTGAAAATACGACGAAATTTTCCTCCAGTCATCAAACAGATATGTGTTCTGTTAAATAAAAAATAGTAATTAATTAATATATTTTTTTCTTTAAATATAAATGTATTTACCATTCTTGTACAACTTCGTCAATAATAATATAGTTTTTCCGATGGTAGCAGAATCGTCAGCGAATAGAGTGGTTTCCATTTTAAGTTCCAAAATATTCAATATCGCTTTCCAAAGGAGGTTATTCTTGACAAGTTTTCCAAAAATATATTTTTTGTGAAACTGCTACCCTATAAACAATGAAAACTTATATAATAAAGGAAGATAATTTTTATTCAAATGATGCCTTCGTTTTAAAATGGATTCATTTTCCAAATATTGTTTAACATCAACGTAGTATATATTTGATTTGGACTAATAGTCCATATGCTTCCATTGAAATTTAATCCTTTTCTTGTAATATTGAATGAAGGAAATTTTCATCTCAGGATTTGATCCATTGTTCTGTATTTAGAAGGAAATATTACTAATTAATAAAAAATATGTAAACATTGAACACTTTTTTATAAAAAAAGTTTCGCCTCAGATGAAAGAACTTCTATATTAATTGCAATAGTCCAAATAAGGATATAACTCGTATTTAAAATCTTCGATGTACTTCACAGGAACAATGCAATGTATACTTCAGTTTCCAATATCTATAAATATAAAATTCACAAATGATATTTTTTATAACATAAGAAAAACATACCATTTCACATTGTTGTGAATCATGAAGATTTTTGGTATTTGTGTATCTTTATTATATAGTATGAATTTAACTTTTAATTAGTTACAAAAGTTTATCAAATCATTCTACATTTTTTTTAAGAAATATATAATTTTGAAAAAGTTTTCTGACATTATATTTTAATTTTTATTAGAAATTATTTGAGTTGCCAGATAATTTTTAATACAAATAAGTTAAATAATTTAAAAATATGAATGTATAATAATATTAATAAAAATTTCATTTACATTTTAGATAATTTATAGAAATATTTTACTCAACTCAACAAAATATTAAAAGAATACGATTTCTTTACTAACTGCAGTTATTATTGTTAAACTTGTAGAATCTTTCATATAAAATAAAAAACAAATTTTGATAACCTGGCAACTCGATTTCATACAAACATTCACACAAACATTCATACTTTTGCGATTTATTACTCTCTTATTTTTCTTTTATTGATCGCTTTGTGGTTTTTTTTTATTATAATGTTGTAATATGCTTCATTAGCTTCATACCCACCAGCCGGTTTGTGACGAGTAATTATTATGAAGCTTATTTTTTCTTATTTATTGTTTTAATTTTTTTTAACCACGGGCTATTATAATATTGAAGCAAAGTACAGCAAAAATCCCAAATACCACTGGTATAGGGTTTTAAAGTATTATGTAACAAGTCATTGTCTTGCCAAGTCTACCAAGGAATTATAGATAATATGGTACACATTATGTACATAAAAATGTAATTTAAAACAAAAAATATAAATTGAATGTACTCTTACCAAAAAAATTGCAGTTAATATTTGTACTTTTGTAGTTTTTAAAAAATGAAAATATTGTTACTCAAAATCATACAACAGTGACAATGACTTGCTTACATAATACTTCAAAACCCACCAGCAGTAGATGGAATTTTTACCATACTTTGCGGTTTTGTAGTAGTATGTAGTATATTGCCAAAAAAATGTGTATTTATATTCTGTTGCATGAATTTTGAGGTACAATGGTAGACTGGCCTGCCCACATGTTGCGATTTATTATATACTTTTGTTTAACGTCACATTTCTAATACATATTATAGAGAGACGCAACATGTTTTAACTTAAGCCTGGTATTAGATAGTTTTCGTATAACGTCTTTATTTTTTGATGGTATTAATTAAAAATTATTGACAGCAGTATTGTTTAAGCGCTATTACATTTTTTATTGACAATGAAAAATGTTAATGTTAACTAATGACTGTTGTATTATATTAAAATAAAAAAGTTGCTTAACCAATCTTTTAGTAGTAGTAAAAGGTAAAATATGCATTTAAATATAATTTTATTATAATTGTATTTTAATGTAAAAAATTAAAATTATTTTTTTATACTTACATATAAAATAGGTTTTCATTTAACTATTAAATGTAGGGACCCTTTTATCATTAAATAAATTTTTTAATGTATATTATTGAAAATATTGGTAAAACATACAATATACCAGGATGTAGACGCTATAGAAAATTTTTCTAATACTTAACCATTGCTTTATACTATTTATTTTATTTATGTTTTTCATTGTTAATGTTATTTTATTAACTTTTATGTAAAGAATAGTTTTATTTATAATTGCCTTTTATAATTCTTTTTATTGTATTTTCAATTTGGCAAGGTCCGTAAAATTTGTAAAAGGAGCAATGGTATTATCAGACTTAAGTTCTTTTTTATTACCTTTTACAATATTTTACGAACCACTTTTCATGTTGGAATAATATTTAATACTTATATCAATTACATTTATTAAATATATTGCATATATTATTTATCAAATCAAATTTTACATTTTTTATTGTTTATATTTTAAATTCTTTCTTATTCCTTTTTATATTATTAAGTATTTCTAAATCACATTTTTAAATCATAATTATTGCTTCAACATGCTTTTATTTTATATTTTAAATTTATTATTATTGCTTTCTTATATTTTTATTTTATATTTCATATACACCATCAATAATCCTTTTTATAATATTACATGTTTTTCCGATATTCTAAAAATTTTAAATTTAAAAATTTAAGGTTTTAATGAGCTTCATATGCCTAATTTCAACCAGCCATTATGTGGCGAATAATTTTGATAAAGTTTATTTTTTAATGTATTTAATTTCTCTTATATTTATTTATTTAATCACGGGCTATAATACTAAATCAAAGTACAGCAAAAATTTAAATACCACTGGTATTGGGTTTTAATGCATTATGTCCAAGCCATTGTTTTGCCATCTACCAAAGTAATTAAAAATAAAAAGGTATTTTTACCAAAAAATGTATGTTTAAATAAATTGTAGATAATATTTGTACTTTTATAGTTTTATGAATATCAAAACCTTATTTTTCAAATTCATGCAACAGTCACAATGACATGGAACATAACACATTAAAACCCCAAATGGTTCTTGAAATTTTTACCATACTTTACGGTTTTGTAGTATAATGCCAAAAACATAAGTACAAATTAGTATTCTGTTGCATGAATTTTGAGATACAATGGTAGAATGGCCTGGTTGTCTGTTATCATTTATTATATACTTCTGTATATTAAATGTTTTTAAATTTTACGTTCATTCATTAATTATTAAATGGATTGCAATTTTTTATATATTTTTATATGTATTTGCTAGATTTATTTAGTTTCAGTAAATTTTATTTCAATGTCTTTGACTTCAAATATTAAATATTTTTTCTTATATAGTTTTAAAATTAATTATAATGAAATTTATGTATTATTGATATTTTATTCATAATTTTGCAATAAGTTACGAAATGACTATGACATTGTAAATATACCAATTTTTTATCATGATATCTACTTGTTCAATTTAATTTTTTTTCTAAATACTCCATTTGTTCACAATTCAAATCTTTATTTTTAATATTTGAATCTGATAATTTTATCTTTAAGGTTTTTAATAACCTGGCTAAGATACTGCATAATGTTCATCATGTGAAAAGATTGGTTTAATACTTGCACTTTAACTTAAATTTTTTGAAAATTTGTTTATGAAATCCTCTATATAATGTTTTTAAATTTTGAAATAATGTTTACAAATATGTACTTCATATAATAATGTTATATAATTTTTTTATTGATTAAAATTTAATTGAAATTATTTCATTATGATATCTTGTTTAGTTTAAAATTTCTTTAAATACCACATTCGTCGTTATTCCTTCTTTAGAATTTTCGTTAATATTTGATTCTGGTAATTTAATTTTTAAGTTTTTAGATGACCGTACTCTCGACATTGCAACATATAATTGGCCATGAGTGAAAACTGGATTTTCTAAATTAATTCCAACAAAATTAAACGTTTGACCTTGTGATTTATTAATTGTCATTGAAAATGCTAATCGAATTGGAAATTGGCGACGTTTTAAACTGAATGGTAAATTTGTATCGGTAATTAAATCAAATCTTGGTAGATAGAGTCGGGTACCTGCACTTTGCCCGGTTAATACTTCTACATCAAGGTAATTACTTTTCATATCTTTTATAATAAATCTTGTACCGTTACATAGCCCACGTTTCGGATTCATGTTTCTTAGTAACATTACTATTGCCCCCACTTTTAATGTTAATTTGTGAGGGGGCATTCCGGTTGGTGTTAACGCATTTAATAATTCGGTTGGATAACTAATTTTATTTTTATCATCGCCTTCACAAAAATCAGCACTGTAATATATTTTTGATTTTATTTAATACTTGTTCGTTTATTACCATTGTATCGTCATTTGTTGGTGCTAAAATGGCGCTGTCTGTAAATTTGTGTATATTATTTGGCTCTATATCATTATCTCCAAATATATCATTAGCTAATGACGTTTGTGATACACAGTGTGCAGGAATTTTGACAACTTCAGTTAAACCATTGCCGATTTTTAGTAAATACTCAGAAAAATCTTTTTCGTCCCTATTTACACGCATGTTTTGTTTTAAAGAAAATTTTTGAAAGAGTTGCCATAAGTGACTTGTTATTACACAAGTTTCTATTATTGTGGTACGATGATTTGTATAATTTACTACCGGTAAACATTGTCTGAAATCACCACCTAATACTATAACTTTCCCGCCAAATGGTACCGTATTGTTCATTAAATCTTTTAAAAGTAAATCTATTGCATTTAACGCGTGTTTCGGTATCATTGTTACTTCGTCACAGATGATTACACTTGTATCTTTTATTAGTTTGCCTGCATTACTATTCGCTTTAACTTTACATACGCAGCCGTCATTTACAGGTACTGGTAACTTGAAAACCGAATGTACAGTTTGTCCACCTTTTAATAAAGTAGCCGCTATTCCTGTCCACGCCACGGCTATTACCTTAATATTTTGACCTCTTAAAATACTGATGAGGGTATTATATAAAAATGTCTTTCCTGTACCACCAGGACCGTCTACAAAGAAATATCTATTTTTGCTATTACTATCTGATACGGCATTTAAAATTAAATCTAAAATTTCTCTTTGATCATTATTAAACAACGCTACATTTTGTTCTCCCTCTAATTTCTCTGCTGCAGTATCAATCAAATCGTTTTCATTTTCATCTACGTCATCTGGCAGCGGTAAACCGAAATCGCTTAATGTGAATCTATGTATTTCTAATATTTCTTGAATTTTTCTTAAACATTTATTTTGCGCTACTTTTTCGGAATTGTGCAATAAATAATCCTCTATCAAATACTCTTTAAATTTTTCCCACAAAGCTACGGCATTGGTGGACGTGTGGAAACAAATTAAATATGCAAATAATTCTCTTAATTGTCTCGGAAATTTATTTATCACTGCCTCACCTAAACAATTTTCGCATTCTTTATCATTTGCTTAAAGACCTAATGCGCGGGCAGCTTCTTGGTATGTGTTATACAACTTACCATCTACGGTACGCAAGTCTTCGAAACTTGTAGCCCCTTTCGCGTGTACTAATATTAAACGTAGATGGAACCTTTCTATATCTCTGGGACTGACGGAAATCATTCGGCCTAGTGGTGGTTTTGACTCGCGTTGCCTAGCCTTCCAAGCGTTATTAACAAATACATAATATTTTGGAATTTGCATATAAACATACTGCCGAGCATTTACATCTGTGCTATTTAGAATAAACCACGCAGTTAAAGTTGTATTTTTTTTCGCTGCCCGTTCTACTGCTTTTTTCTCTTGACCATTAACGAAAAATACCGCCTGTTGGTATTTCAAATGAACAGCTAACTCAAATATTGTATGTGATTTATCGTGTAAGGGATATTCCAGTAGCCTCCAACAACATTCTGGAGCAGAAACATACCTCGCATCTAAATAACCGTTGATTTCATCCCATTGAATTACTTTATCTTTATCTGGTTGACCTAATTTAATACTTGCGCAGTCATGACCCTTACACAGATAATCGCAAATATATTTAACACTTTTAACCGAAGAGCATATTTCAATATTAATATGAGCTTTATACTTTTTTAGCAAATATGGATTGTAAGGTACTATCCATCTGTTATCTACTGTATATTTTACTAAACCGTTTTTCCAGAGAATATATATCTTTGCATTATTATCTGGCCTTTTGTAAAGAGGATAACCGTTAATATTTTCGTGTGTTTCGTTTCGAAATTCTTTAGGGTATCTTTTTGTGCATTTATTTTCATTCATGCAAGGTGAATATTTATTTAATATACCGCAGGGACCGTGGATCATGTGCGTTCGAACTAATTGATACAACTCTGGTTCGTCGTCTTCATCTGGAATTTCGGCGCTTACAATTTCGTCTATTTCATCTTTGTTACGGATTTTACTTTCGCTATCTAATGTCAACAACAAATGCATATGTGGTAACCCACGTTTTTGGAATTCTATTACAAAAATAAAGGCTACGACTTTTCCAAAAATATCATCGTGAAGAATTTCATTCATCATACTTTTAATTTTTCCGTTGAAAACTCGCGCTACTATATCTGGCCGATCTGCAGAACTTTGACCTTCGCGTAACTGTTCAACTATTTCTGGCCATTTTGGATTACACGTTACTGTTATGAACAAATCAGGTCGGCCGAATTCTCTAACAATTGACATAGCGTTCTGATACATTTTTAACATAAAACGACTGCCACCTTGGAATGTGGATGGTAGAATAACCATTGTGCCCGCCTTACCGCCCTCATTATCTGCTAAATTATTTACATGGTCTATTAACCCATTATACAGCTCTACTCTGAGGGTAGGCTGATTTAATCTAATATAAGTCAATCTTTCAGCCTCGACTTTCACATATGCATCTACAATGTACTGCTGAGTTAGCTTTCCGGCTTCTAAACACGGATTAAATGTATCTCTAATTGCTAATCTATTCATGTAAAATTGTAGCATGCTTTGTTTTTTAATACCGTCGGCATGCTTTAGGTTCATGTTCCAGCCACATTCACCGCGAGGAAAAAGTATGGGATATGTCATGGGGTCGCAGTTTTCGCTGAATTGATTAATTCTAACAGAACCGCCTGCTCTTGGGTGAACACAAATGTCTCTATCTATTGGTGGCTCTCCGTCATTTGATGTAAAAACTACGGCCACTTCATTACATGTTGGTACATTATACCTACGCTTATCTTTTCGTCTGTCACTAACTATCCACAAATTAATTTCTGGCACTGACTGTATATTAATATTTGCCCTAGCTATTTCTCTTTGCTCTACTTCTTTTAACATCATGTACGCTTGAGAATACGGATTAATTTCTCTAATAATATCATCTAACTGCCCCATTATATTTGGTTTACACTGTTTATTGTATTCTACATTCATTCTTTTCTCTAACGCTTCCGCAGAATTTATAATGTATAACTGCGCATATTTTTCAACATTATTATTAGTTGGATATAAGGAACTGGCTGAATCATGATAAATTTGACCATGTATTCGGAAACAATATGGTCCTCTGCCCGGAGGCATTGAAATTTTAGCCCCAAAGGAAGCAAAAGCTAACGCACTATTGTACTGTCTAATATTATCTTTAAAATTTCTACTGTCCGCGTTATTATTGATCATTAGACTTTTTATGTATTCCGGACACTCGCCTAATTGATCTGCGTTTAACTTGCCTTTACGGCAGCAGTGTGTGAATTTGCCGTCCGAGGGCTTCTCATACGCGAAGTTTTTGGATGAACAGTAAGTGCACAGTGCAGACATTGGACCCAACGAATGCGGTTCAATTTGCATTCCTATACCTTTGCTAGCTAATCTAACTTTATCATTAACTTTATTTTTGCGTGTCTTTATTTTATTTTTATTTATTACATTATTTTTTAACAAACGCTCTTCTTTCTGTTCCGGTGTTTCTGTTTCAACTACTTTTTTAAAATTATCTTTTAACCTATTTAAACGATTTGTTTTTAGTTCAGGTGTTTCATTTTTAATGTATTCTTTGAAATTAAATTTTAATTTATTTAACCTATTTGTTTGTTGATCTAGTGTTTCATTAGCTAAAATTTTTAATTTATTTTCTGTATTTAATTTTAGACGTTTAGACCGTTCTTCCTCTGTTTCATTCTCTTTGCGTTTTAAATAATTTTCCCTTAATTTTTGTTGTCGAGTTACCGGAAATACTGTTAAATTACGTGTTTGAAATATATTTAAAGTATGTGTTCTAAGCCTATTGATATCATAATTTTCGTTTTCTGGATTACGATTAAAAATTATACTCGTAAAAAATGCAATGGCAAACAACCCGCAATCATAAGTATTTGTCTGCTGTTGAACTCGGACAAATCTAACTGTTGGTCTATAAGGAAACAATCTTTCTAAATATAAACTTGCATTCTGATTTAAACATTGAGAATTCATGCTATCATAAATTATTATCTCTGAACCGTCATAGTACGCTGTGAACCAATGACCAATGCTATCAATATTTGCACCTGGCACGAATAAAATTTGTAAGTGTTTGGTTCCTTGTTGAACTGGAATGATACGGTCCGGCGCATTTACATATACTGTAGGCTGAGGGTTGAACTCAGTCATAGAACGGACTAAAGAAAAGAAAAAGTCTATGTGTACGTCTTCTAAGTACCCTGCAGGATTTAGTAACGTGTTAATATCCTGGTCTATTAATTGAATCTGATAATTTACTGTCCTAATTCCTATATTACTCGTTTGATTACTTGTATGGACATTATTGATATTATTGTCCGCTACTGAAATGACAGATATACTCCTACAACCTGATTGAACCTGACTATTAATAAAGTTTTCTTCTATATTTCCCGTATTATAATTTTTATTATTTTTTGCCGCATTTTTCTCGTTGTTTTGCTTGCGCTTAAGACGGTTAATTCTATCTTTACTTGGCATTTTGTTATTTACTTACAAATTATACAAAACTTACAATTTTTGAGTGCGTTGTTCTTTTCAATATTTATAATTACCAATAATTACGTCAGGCCTTCGATTATAAGTCGATCAGGTTCTTTTCTGTTAGGATAATGGAATCTTGCACTCTTTCTCTTACTCTGCTGCAGTCAAGTTGTAAACCTACAGTAAAATTAATATTTAAAATATATGCATAGCATTATAAAAAATTAATACGAAATAAATGTGTATTTGTATTATTAGATTGCTAAATTACTAAATACTGCAAACTATGTACAATGTCTAGGCCGTGAAACTGCTCTCGTCATAATCGAGCGGCAATTACACAACGTGAAATATAATTATATATTTGAGATTGTCCATGTAGTGAACAAACTATAACCGCGCAATTTAAACAACTGTCATCTGTTGTGCTCTTATGTGTAGTTTGTAAGATAATGATATATTTCGCGTTAATTATTAATTAAATGCATATTCATATAAAAATATGTTTATAATTTAATAGTGGATGTATTTAAAACATGGTATCATGGTTGGACTACAATAAATTTGCGGATAGTTTACATTGTGTGTTTTATTTGTAAATAAATAAAATTTAAATAAAAATGTTGTTTTCGGTAAATATAGGGTGTCCCAGTTAAGTGTGCCACCATTGCTATCTCGAGAACTATAAGAGCTACGAGGTTGTTTAAATTAGCGAGAACCACCATTTTACAAGAACAACATAATAGGCAAAAAAACCACTCCATATCTTGAGAACCATTGGTTTAAAAAAATATTTGTTTGGCTTATGTTAATAGAGTCGTAAAATGGTGATTCCTTGCTAAGTTAACCAACCTGGTAGTTCTTATAGTTTTTGAGATAGCAATGGTGGCACGCTTAAATTTAACAGCCTGTATATTTTAAAGATTTTTCACAAAAAATACATTCATAGATTTCTAATTATATATAACAATAAACAGAAACGTCTGCAACATTTTAAAATTCTCAGAATAAAAATATTTCTCACCTTAGATTTGAATTTAGCGGCACACTAAACGGGATTTATTTTATTGTGACTACTGCAGCTCTGCTCAAAGATAATGAATATTAATTCGCAATATAAATATATTGTAACAAAGCACAATAAATGAAATTACTCTACACACAGGTGAAGAAGCAATATTCTTGATAAACAAATTTTGTTTTCTATGGTGTCCCTGATCTCAAATTAGTATTTCCGAAATGTCGGTAAATGTGAAATTATTAATACCGACACCGTACATACCGATAAATACAAAAATTAAATTATTAAAAATTCGAAAATAATAAATTTTAAATAATAATTTATTCATAATGTTATAACACAAATATACTTTTAATTTAAATGAGAATTTTCCTTTAAAACGAAATGAACGTGTTATATACAATAACGAAATAATTATAATACTTACTTTTAGCGTCACAGATGCAAGGTTTGTTGTTCGTATCTTTAACTTCCATTCTAATTGATCATAAGATAAGGGCGAACTTTTGAGCGAAAACTGATACTCTGGCATTAGTGCTTATATTCCAAATGTAACCGTTTTCAAAAGGTTGCAACATGAACTTCTTCACTGATTCATACTAATAACGTAATAACATAATAACTGTTAATAAAATACAACGTATTGGTAGAGATTAATTGCACTAAAATGTATACTTACATGAAATATATTCAAAATTTGTGTATAATCATTCATATTGTATTTTTGTTAAAATAAACTGCAACTATTGTTCAGTGTACCTACATTATTATTATTTTTCACATTCATAGCTGTAAAATGAAAATTACAAATTAAAAAAAAACATTAGAGGAAGGTATTTATTGCAGTTACTGTATTGCAACTCCAATAAAGACTTTCTTCATATTAACAACCAGTCGATAAACCAATCCTGCATTAAAAACATATTTATCATAAAACGTATTTTATTAAATTTATTTTAAATTCTACTTCGTTCGTTTGATTGTAATTATTTTTTAATAAAAATAAAAATAGTACATCCCCTCCAGCTTGTATTATTTTTTTCATAATAAAGATGTTTTAGGACAACACAATCTGTGATGTACATACATTCATTCGGAGTTAAAACATATCTTCTGCTACTTACAGGTTTTGTTAACAGATTGCAGGAAATTAATACCAGGTATTGTTTGTCTAGTATTGTGAACGATTTTAGCTCAGAATTTAAAATTTCCGATAGTCAGTTATCCCACTTAATTGTTGATTTTAAGTCAAAATCTTCTAATGATATCATGTACTTTTTTATTATCATTATTTAATTTTTTATCGCCTGTCTAATTTAAAATGAAGTACAGTACTCAGGACAGTACTACAAAACACCTATAATAAATAACTTGTTATTCAATATAATAGGAATTTATTTGTAACTTACTATTTCTAATACGTTTGCAAAGTATATTCCGGCTTACAATTATAGGTGTACTTGTCATTTTGCAAATACAATAAACAACAATGTGCTGGCAAGACTTTTAAGTAAATTATGAAGGTCTGACACATAACATGTTTTGACAAATGATTTAATTTCTTCGAACTTGTCGTTCACTTAATAAAATAGAGGGTTGAAACGCATATGAATCAAAAGAAGAACACCTGCTCAAAAAATGCGCGTTATTTGAATTATTCCTACAACTCTCTAGTATATAAAGAACAGAATGTCAATTAATTGAATTATTTTCTGAAAAATAATGTTTCTGCTTTTGCAGGAATAATAAATTGTACTCTTTCGTCTTTCATATTCTTTAGAACTGCTTATTTCCAATCTTTTGTATATTTCTTTCCTTTTTATATCTTTCTCTACATTTCTAAAACATACATATATCATTTTATATTTATTTCAATAATAAATAATAAGTACAAACCAACATATGTTCTGAGTATTTGTATCAAGTTGCAAAATTTCTAGTATAAATTTATGTTATAACCAATTATAACAAACGTTAAATGTCAGAAAATTTTAATTGTGCCATATACAATTTCTACAATAATAATAAATATTTTGCTCAATATTATAAAGTACGAATATATAGATCAGTTAATAATATCTTTGTCTATTTTCAAAATTATTGTACTTCAATATTCGTACTTTACACTTGTCAAAGTTACTTCATCACACATTTGGCAACATTGACTTATGTAATTCGAAACGTCAAAATTTAAAATAATTAAATGTGTTGCGTTATAAACTTAAAATATTGGTAAAACCTTTGCTCAGGACTATTATTCATGATACTGTTTTTAAATCTTTAATATCAATGTTCTATTAAAAGATATAATCATTTAAAGTTCACAGACAAATTGTCAAAAGTGACGGATGACGGCGTGATTCTTCTTAAATATAGAAATGGCCTCTGGGATCTATTGTTTCAAGGCAGCATTTGTGCACAGTTTTAATTTTTTACACGAAAACTACTAACAGTAAAAATATGAGACACCCAAAAGGCACCAGATCTCATTAGCCCCCACATATTAAAAAAAAAATTATAACAATCACTTGCATGGTTCAGGCTGTAGGCCTTTACAAAAGTTACTCGATGCTCGTGATGAATCTATAGATAGTGAATCTAATCGTTTAGTATAGTGACTAGCGAATTCTCGGCTACGCCGAGCATTCCCTAGAGCTCCGCTGTCAGTGCAAAAAACAAATGCCAATCGACATGAAACAATTATTTTATATTTGCAGGTCAGGCCTCACCGAGACCTTTCATTAGATTGCAAACACGATATACTTCTAATAATATTTTGTAAAAAAAACAAAAGCCGGTCGACATGAAACATTTTTGTCATTTATGTACCCCAACTCTCACCGAGACCTTTCATTTGATACCATACACGACATACTTCTGACAACTTTCTGCATTAAACAAAAGTCGATCGACATGCAACATTTTTATCATATCTACACGCTAGCCCACACCCAGACTTTTCATTTGATACCAAACACGACATACTTCTGACAACTTTTTGCATAAAACAAAAGCCGATCGACATGGAACATTTTTGTCAATTCTGCACGCTAGCCCTCAACGAGACTTTTCATTTGATACCAAACACCACACATTTTTGACAACTTTTTGCAAAAAACAAATACCGATCGACATGGCACATTTTTATCAATTCTGCACGCTAGCCCTCTCTAAAATCTTTCATTTGATACCAAACACGATATACTTCTGACAACTTTTTGCAAAAAACAAAAACCGATCAACATAGTACATTTTTGTCAATTCTGCAGGCTAGCCCTCAACGAGACCTTTCATTTGATACCAAACACGACATACATCTGACAACTTTTTGCATAAAACAAAAGCCGATCGACATGGAACATTTTTGTCAATTCTGCACGCCAGGCCTCAACGAGACCTTTCATTTGATATCAAACACGACAAACTTCTGACAACTTTTTGCAAAAAACAAAAACCGATCGACATAGTACATTTTTGTCAATTCTGCACGCTGGCCCTCTCCGAGACCTTTCATTTGATACCAAACACGACATACTTCTGACAACTTTTTGCACAAAACAAAAGCCGATCGACGTGGAACATTTTTGTCAATTCTGCACGCTAGCCCTCAATGAGACCTTTCATTTGAGACCAAACTCGACATATCTTTGAGAAATTTTTGCAAAAACAAAAGCCGATCAACATTGACCTTTTTTTTTAATTCTACACGCCAGCCCTCATCGAGCCTTTTCATTTGATACCAAACACCACATACTTCTCACAACTTTTTACAAAAAACAAAAGCCGTTCGATATAGAATATTTTTGTTCATTCTGCACCCTAGCCCTCATCGTGACCTAGCCTATTATAACATTCACTGTCCTCAGTAACCTTTCATTTGGGAATATTTGTTCTTTGTTTAGTTACTTTATTAAACATTTGGCAACATTGACTTTTGCAATTTGAAAATACCCAAATACGACATTTTTCTGACAACATTATGCAAAAAACAATTTCTAATCTACATAGAACATTTTTGTCATTCGTGCACACCAGTTCGTATTGTGTCGTTTCCTTAAAACCCAAGGACGACCTACTTCTAACAACTTTTTACGGAAAACAAATGCAGATCGACATGACACATTTTTTTTGTCATTTTAAAACTGGCCCTTATGGTTTCCTTTCTTTTGATAACAAACACAGCAAAGTATTCAATTTATTTTATTTAGGAATATTTGATTTTATTTAGTTACTTTATAATTTGGCAACACTGTTTGCATTAAAAAATAGTAGTTAATTTTTAAATTTATAAATTAATATTGTCAACCCTAATACAACTGCCACCGTCTTCAGTGAAGTTAGTTTAGGAATATTTGGTTTTAATTTAGTTACTTCATCACACATTTGGCAACATTGACTTTTGACATTGGAAACGTCAAAATTTATATTAATTAAATACGTTATGTTTTAAACTTAAATTAGTTGTAACACATTTGCTCAAGTCTATTATTTATGATACTGTTTTTAAATCTTTGATATCAATGTTCTATTAAAAGATATAATCATTTAAAGTTCATAGGCAGATTGTCAAAAGTGACGGATGACGGCGTGATTCTTCTTAAAGTTAGACATGGCCTCTGGGATCCATTGTTTCAAGGCAGCATTTGTGCAAAGTTTTAATTTTTTACACGAAAATTACTAATAGTAAAAATATGAGACACCCAAAAGGCACCAGATCTCATTAGCCCCCACATATTAAAAAAAAAATTACAACCATCACTTGCATGGTTCAGGCTGTAGGCGATTACAAAAGTTACTCGATGCTCGTGATGAATCTATAGATAGATATATAGATAGATATATAGATAGATATATAGATATATAGTGAATCTAATCGTTTAGTATAGGGACTAGCGAAGGCTCAGCTACGCTGAGCTTCCCTAGGCCTCCGGCATCAATGAAATATTTACAGTTGACGGCTAATTTCATTCCTGTACACCAGCTCTCGACGAGACCTTTCATATGATACCAAACACGACATACTTCTGACAAATTTTGCAAAAAAACAAAAGCCGATCGACCTGGCAAATTTTTGTTATTTCAATATGGCTGCCCTACTTGAGTGCTTTCATTTGATACCAAACACGGCATACTTCTGACAACTTTGTGCATAAAACAAAAGTCGATCGACAGGGAACATTTTTGTCATTTCTGCACGCTAGCCCACAACGAGACCTTTCATTCGATACGAAACATGACATATTTCTAACAATTTTTTGAAAAATACAAAAGCCGGTGGACGTAAAATATATTTCTCATTTAGAGCCTTTTCATACACTTTGGATCCGACGGCCGGCAGCCGGGTATTTATTCCAAGTAGCACTGCGATTGCCTATTTACTCCGGTCAAGAAAATTCATTTACATTTTGTCTTACGACAATGCCGCGTGAACGCATTAATGCTTTGTGGATTTTATACAGACGACTTTGCCGTCGAAAAATAATTGTCCTTCAATTCATTAAAATGTTGCCTCAAATGAGTGCATATTTCTGCTCACGCTTTTGTTTTTGTATATTCCTTCTGTCTTATCCCATAGTACTGGTCTAGCCAGCCTGATACCATTAAATAAAAAAAAAACAGGGTCGAGGTGGTCTCGAACCAGGTCTTGTAGATTATTTATATTATGAATCCGCCCTCTTATCCACTCGGCTATGAAGCATTTTGTTTTAGACCTTTCTTATTCGAAAATATGAAGGATAACCTTCAAAATACAATTTATTTTATCAAATATTTCAGTTAGAAAAGGCCATATTACACAACATTTGGTTTTATTAGATGCAAAATTAACTAATCTAACTAACGATACCATATACACCCGATTTTATTTAGCGGGACAGATGGAAACAGCAAAAAACTGTTTTCCCATGTTATTTCCCTATGTCAAGGTTTTCAGTATTCACCCTGTACTCCTGTACACATAATTTTTATAGGTTTAACAATACCGTTTACACCAGTCTTTGTAAAATTTGTTTCTATGTATATCAGAAAAAAGAACATTTTTAACAATTTAAAAAAATCACATAGATGGCACTAATTATGAAATTTATTGCATCTGCTAAAGAAGGAATCGATATAATTACTTAACAATTAAATATTTTTATATTTAATTATGTATATATTTTAAAATAATATTTTTAGGCATAAATGAAATTTATTATTCTAAGCGAAAACAAGAACATAATAATATTTTGAATACGTGACATACCAAACTAACTGGTGGTGCCAGTGTTTTATTTATTTCCAAATCACCTGTATGATGTGAAAAGAAAAAAACTTGAATCCCCAGAGTAAATCTTAAGGGCTTTTATAATATTTAATATTGAAAATAATGTTATGAAATATTTGATCAAAATGCATAAAAATTGATTACATTATAATTAAAACTTATTTAGAACAATCTGTATGAAATATTTTAAAATAAAGTCGCTAATCCTTGGAATTATTGTAGATAGAAACTTCTCATCTTTAGTAATATAGTAGTAATATAAAGTATGTGCTTTGAAAAGTGGACTTGTGTGTAATATTTGTCGGACTTCTTGAGTTTAACGTTACTATTTTAATGGAATTCTAAATCATTTACAGCTGATTTTTTATTTTGTAAATCTACAATGAATTAGTTTTGACAGGAATAAGGACATTTTATTTCCAAAAGTTCAAATCCGTTTTCTGTTTTGATAAAACCATCATCACTACATGCTAAGTATGGTTGGTTAGATAATATTACAACACTACAAGTCCAATTTCTTGTATAATATATTAGTTGAAGCTTGAAATACTGATTTCGCTTCAGTTTTGGTTTCCAAGCCATAACGCATAGCTTGATTACAATAAAAATTGTAGCCATTGATTCTTAATAACATTTTCATTATAATAATCACTGTCATATTTTCTCTGTACCAATCTAATTCTATTGGTACATATGTACATCTACAATGAAAGAGTTCATTGCAAAATATGTAGTTTTATGGGGATTTTTTAATCTTCATTTAATTTCCCTATAGGTATAATACTTTATGCACTCGTTTCAGACAAAATTTCTTTGCTTATGTTCTGAAAATGTAAAAAGAATATCAAGAAAATTTCCAGTCGTGTTTTTGTAGAATGGTTTTATTGAAACTTTGTGATATTTTTCAACCTACGTTTATAAAGTCTTGTTCCAAATGATAGACTGATCAGTTTTGGACTGTATTTTAGAATTCTTATTTAAATGTGACTTCACTAGACAGATACAATTGAAGGTAAAGTTATAGAAATAACACATATGTAAACAAATACTTTGTTTCTTGCAGTAGTTTCATTTGTACAAGTTGTGATACACAATACATTGCTAACTTCTTTACATTTCTTAATAAAATAAATTCTCTTTATGATAATACAGCAAAATGAATTCTGGATTCCGCAAAAATCGCTCCTGTGTAGATAACTCCTAATAGCCATGTCTAAATTTAAGAAAAATCACGCTGTCATCCGTCACTTTGACAATCAGACTAGGAACGATTATATCTTCTTATAGAGTATTGATATCAAAGATTTAAATACAATTTCATGAATAATAGACTTGAGCAAAGGTGCTACAACTAATTTAAGTTTAAAACATAACGTATTTAATTAATATAAATTTTGACGTATCCAAAGTCAACAGTCAATATTGCCAAATGTATGACGAAGTAACTAAATTAAAACCAAATATTCCTAGACTAACTTCACTGAAGACGCTGGCAGTTGTATTAGGATTGACAATATTAATTTATAAATTTAAAAATGAACTACTATTTAATTTTATTTCGTGTTTGATTTAAAATGAAATATAAATATAGTAGTAATAAAATTTCCTTGAATAAATGTGTATTTTTATAGTTAGTTATTTGAAATTCCACTGTTTGAGAACCGATTTTTTATTCAGTTTAAGGTTTAAAAATTCAAATATTATTTGGAAACAATAGCACTATTTACAGTTAAAAGTAAGCAATTCTTAATTACAATATATTATACTGGAGTTTTTCTCAGTTCTCTACTTACATTTTTATTCCAAAGAAAAAATATGAACAAAATTGTATAAAATGAAACTGTCAACTTTCGGAATGTCGGTAACATAGGTATCATAATTAAAACATGACTACTGATTTTATTCCGTGGAAGCTAATTTTTTTTCATTGTAATACTGCAGTCTTTTCATTAACGATATTTAATTTTATTTCGTGTTTGATTAAAAATGAAATATAAATCTAGTAGTAATAAAATGTCCTTGAATAAATGTGTAATTTTATAGTTATATGAAACTCCACTGTTTGAGAACCGATTTGCTTCAAAATTTACTTCACACAACATTTATAAAAATAAATTTACAAATAACAATTAAAACTTTTTAAAACGACACATCGCTATTAAACATTTCTTTGTACTATAATTTTGATCAGTTAGATTTGATTATGTTATTATAAAAACGTTTCAGAACTGCTGTGCTTACAAAAGAAATTTTTATAATGAAACGTATGAATTGCATGTGTAAATAATGTCATTTTAAAATTAGGTTTTACTTTTATATTTGTTAGATAATAAAGTTAAAATTTACCTCATGAAGATGATTATTTCATTATTTTTACTTACTTGAGTTTCGCCGATATGCCACCATTTTTCTCGGGCGGGAAAATTAAATTATGCAATACTGACCCAAGATGAATTTTTTGTTTATCGATAATACGAATAAATACGAAATATATTTTTTAAGAAAATTGTATTAAAAGAAAGAAATTTGAAGCATTTAAAATCAGTTTTCATCAACAGATGTATAATTATAACTTAGATACACAAAATAGGAAAGTTATATATTATTAAAATATTACAATAAATAATAATGACAATAAACTATGTAGTAAAAATCTTCTGGGCGGAACGAATTAGTCTTCAGGATTCCCTGTAAATGCTAACGGAAAACCGCCAAAAACGTTAGCAAAAGACGATAACTAAACAAAAAGAATAATGTGAAAGAATGAATCGAACGAAATAACACTTACATTATTTAAATATATTGGAATTGCCATAAAGAAAGAGCGTTTTCCAAAGAAGCAGTGGGCAAAACGACCAATTCAGATTTAACCTTTTCAAATTTTCTTTTAGTTTCAGAGAAAAACGAAAATAGGTCGACTTATTTGAAAATAACTGGAATTATTTATTTAATTTCATTGACTGTCAATTAGGAAAATCTGTTGTAATCGTTAAAAATATTGTCAAAAAACAACGATTTTACCTAATTCAATGCTATGGCAATCGGTCTCATGTTTATCTTTGGGGCCGTTGGAAACAAATAGTTTATGCAAATTATCTTCGACCGAATGTAGAGAATTTAAAGGAGAGAATTAGAGACGCTGTGACGTCTTTAACTCTGCGGAAGATATTCAAAGAAGTTAAATAATTGCATCGAAGACTACAATTGTGCGCTCAACAAACCGTGAATCGATTGAGTAGAATAGTTACTGTTTATATTATTTTTGTTGTTAAATTTATGAAACTAAAGTTAAAGTCATGTTAACAATAATTTCTATGATAACGCAAACTTGTTTTTTGGGGCTTACAATTAGAAAAATTCTAAGTCGAACTATGTTCGACTTTTGTCTGAGACTAAAAGAAAATTTGAAAAGGTTAAAACTGAATTGTCAGTATTGAAACATGTAAAATCTTTTATTAAGAATACATGTTTCTCGTAAAATAAAAAATAAAAATGTTTTCCTTCTTTCTAACTCGATCCGATGACATACTGTATATCAAGGCCACAGAGAATGTTAATATGAATTTTGACTTACTTTATTTGGACATTGCAAAGTTTTCTCGTAGAATTTGTCACGCAAAATTTGAAGAATGTTTCTTTCATTTCATGTAGTAATTTAAATGTTTACTTTCTGAAAATACGACGAAATTTTCCTCCAGTCATCAAACAGATATGCGTTCTGTTAAATAAAAAATAGTAATTAATTAATATATTTTTTTCTTTAAATATGAATGTATTTACCATTCTTGTACAACTTCGTCAATAATAATATAGTTTTTCCGATGGTAGCAGAATCGTCAGCGAATAGATTGGTTTCCATTTTAAGTTCCAAAATATTCAATATCGCTTTCCATAGGAGGTTATTCTTGACAAGTTTTCCAAAAATATATTTTTTGTGAAACTGCTACCCTATAAACAATGAAAACTTATATAATAAAGGAAGATAATTTTTATTCAAATGATGCCTTCGTTTTAAAATGGATTCATTTTCCAAATATTGTTTAACATCAACGTAGTATATATTTGATTTGGACTAATAGTCCATATGCTTCCATTGAAATTTAATCCTTTTCTTGTAATATTGAATGAAGGAAATTTCCATCTCAGGATTTGATCCATTGTTCTGTATTTAGAAGGAAATATTACTAATTAATAAAAAATATGTAAACATTGAACACTTTTTTATAAAAAAAGTTTCGCCTCAGATGAAAGAACTTCTATATTAATTGCAATAGTCCAAATAAGGATATAACTCGTATTTAAAATCTTCGATGTACTTCACAGGAACAATGCAATGTATACTTCAGTTTCCAATATCTATAAATATAAAATTCACAAATGATATTTTTTAGAACATAAGAAAAACATACCATTTCACATTGTTGTGAATCATGAAGATTTTTGGTATTTGTGTATCTTTATTATATAGTATGAATTTAACTTTTAATTAGTTACAAAAGTTTATCAAATCATTCTACATTTTTTTTAAGAAATATATAATTTTGAAAAAGTTTTCTGACATTATATTTTAATTTTTATTAGAAATTATTTAAGTTGCCAGATAATTTTTAATACAAATAAGTTAAATAATTTAAAAATATGAATGTATAATAATATTAATAAAAATTTCATTTACATTTTAGATAATTTATAGAAATATTTTACTCAACTCAACAAAATATTAAAAGAATACGATTTGTTTACTAACTGCAGTTATTATTGTTAAAATTGTAGAATCTTTCATATAAAATAAAAAACAAATTTTGATAACCTGGCAACTCGATTTCATACAAACATTCACACAAACATTCATACTTTTGCGATTTATTACTCTCTTATTTTTCTTTTATTGATCGCTTTGTGGTTTTTTTTTATTATAATGTTGTAATATGCTTCATTAGCTTCATACCCACCAGCCGGTTTGTGACGAGTAATTATTATGAAGCTTATTTTTTCTTATTTATTGTTTTAATTTTTTTAACCACGGGCTATAGGGCACTTGCGCCGACGTCACACAAGATGGCGGTGAACAGCTGATTCCGGACAACCTAGCTTTATTTTAACATTGCGTCTTATGGAGAAATATCGTCCCGTGAACTTTGATAATTTTTTTACAGGACTTATTGTTTTTGTTTGGAAAAAGTGTTTGGAGTGTCTAAAGGTGAGTGTTTAAGCAATGTTTTCCGTAAAAATATTTGTTGATATTGTTAGTATTTAGCGAGTTAGAGGTTATTAAATTAAGACTAACCAAATCGTAGTTTTCTATATACGCTATTTAAAAGTATAACTTGGCCATAATTAAAGGTGTGTATTAATTACTTATTTACTCGTATCAATCAGTTGTATTTATAAATATATTAATTTGAAAAGTAGTTTTTAGCATCAGGATTTACAATAATTAAATTAATCAAAACTCAATTAATTTTTTGCGTATATTTTGAAATGAAATATTGAAATTAATATAAATTAATTCTGAAAAAAATATACCATAGTTATTTATCTTCAGAGTAATTTTTCTTCTTACAATGTTTTATTGGGTATTTATATTACAGATGAGTTTGAGTTCATACGCCAATAATTTATCTTTGGAATCCAAAGCTCGGAATTTAGATAAATTAAAATGGATAAATGATGTGGATCCTTATACATTGACACATTCTGATTTTGACGAGGATTACAAATGTCTCCCAGAAATCGACAGGAAATCAATAATTGATTATTTGATTTTCAAAAAAAAAATATTTTTTTTCTGTTTCCCGGCTACTTCTGTTGGAGCAACCAACAACGGCACAAAAACGTGGCATACTAAAAAAAATCATTTAACTTTTGTGATTCTGTCAAAAATAATTTTTAATATTCTTCATTCATATTAAAGAAAATTACATTATATTTAAACATTCATGCAATATATTCCGATCAGATTATATTTAAATTAGATTATATGTAACACATAGCATACATAAATAACTACGATTAGGTTAGTCCTATTTTAATAACCTCTAACTCGCTAAATACTAACAATACCAACAAATATTTTTACGGAAAACATTGCTTAAACACTCACCTTTAGACACTCCAAACACTTTTTCCAAACAAAAACAATAAGTCCTGTAAAAAAATTATCAAAGTTCACGGGACGATATTTCTCCATAAGACGCAATGTTAAAATAAAGCTAGGTTGTCCGGAATCAGCTGTTCAGCCGCCATATTGAAACGTCACGTGCAGGTGCCCTATTATAATATTGAATCAAAGTACAGCAAAAATCCCAAATACCACTGGTATAGGGTTTTAAAGTATTATGTAACAAGTCATTGTCTTGCCAAGTCTACCAAGGAATTATAGATAATATGGTACACATTATGTACATAAAAATGTAATTTAAAACAAAAAATATAAATTGAATGTACTCTTACCAAATAAATTGCAGTTAATATTTGTACTTTTGTAGTTTTTTAAAAATGAAAATATTGTTACTCAAAATCATACAACAGTGACAATGACTTGCTTACATAATACTTCAAAACCCACCAGCAGTAATTGGAATTTTTACCATACTTTGCGGTTTTGTAGTAGTATGTAGTATATTGCCAAAAAAATGTGTATTTATATTCTGTTGCATGAATTTTGAGGTACAATGGTAGACTGGCCTGCCCACATGTTGCGATTTATTATATACTTTTGTTTAACGTCACATTTCTAATACATATTATAGAGAGACGCAACATGTTTTAACTTAAGCCTGGTATTAGATAGTTTTCGTATAACGTCTTTATTTTTTGATGGTATTAATTAAAAATTATTGACAGCAGTATTGTTTAAGCGCTATTACATTTTTTATTGACAATGAAAAATGTTAATGTTAACTAATGACTGTTGTATTATATTAAAATAAAAAAGTTGCTTAACCAATCTTTTAGTAGTAGTAAAAGGTAAAATATGCATTTAAATATAATTTTATTATAATTGTATTTTAATGTAAAAAATTAAAATTATTTTTTTATACTTACATATAAAATAGGTTTTCATTTAACTATTAAATGTAGGGACCCTTTTATCATTAAATAAAATTTTTAATGTATATTATTGAAAATATTGGTAAAACATACAATATACCAGGATGTAGACGCTATAGAAAATTTTTCTAATACTTAACCATTGCTTTATACTATTTATTTAATTTATGTTTTTCATTGTTAATATTATTTTATTAACTTTTATGTAAAGAATAGTTTTATTTATAATTGCCTTTTATAATTCTTTTTATTGTATTTTCATTTTGGCAAGGTCCGTAAAATTTGTAAAAGGAGCAATGGTATTATCAGACTTAAGTTCTTTTTTATTACCTTTTACAATATTTTACGAACCACTTTTCATGTTGGAATAATATTTAATACTTATATCAATTACATTTATTAAATATATTGCATATATTATTTAACAAATCAAATTTTACATTTTTTATTGATTATATTTTAAATTCTTTCTTATTCCTTTTTATATTATTGAGTATTTCTAAATCACATTTTTAAATCATAATTATTGCTTCAACATGCTTTTATTTTATATTTTAAATTTATTATTATTGCTTTCTTATATTTTTATTTTATATTTCATATATACCATCAATAATCCTTTTTATAATATTACATGTTTTTCCGATATTCTAAAAATTTTAAATTTAAAAATTTAAGGTTTTAATGAGCTTCATATGCCTAATTTCAACCAGCCATTATGTGGCGAATAATTTTGATAAAGTTTATTTTTTAATGTATTTAATTTCTCTTATATTTATTTATTTAATCACGGGCTATAATACTAAATCAAAGTACAGCAAAAATTTAAATACCACTGGTATTGGGTTTAATGCATTATGTCCAAGCCATTGTTTTGCCATCTACCAAAGTAATTAAAAATAAAAAGGTATTTTTACCAAAAAATGTATGTTTAAATAAATTGTAGTTAATATTTGTACTTTTATAGTTTTATGAATATCAAAACCTTATTTCTCAAATTCATGCAACAGTCACAATGACATGGAACATAACACATTAAAACCCCAAATGGTTCTTGAAATTTTTACCATACTTGGCGGTTTTGTAGTATAATGCCAAAAACATAAGTACAAATTAGTATTCTGTTGCATGAATTTTGAGATACAATGGTAGAATGGCCTGGTTGTCTGTTATCATTTATTATATACTTTTGTATATTAAATGTTTTTAAATTTTACGTTCATTCATTAATTATTAAATGGATTGCAATTTTTTATATATTTTTATATGTATTTGCTAGATTTATTTAGTTTTAGTAAATTTTATTTCAATGTCTTTGTCTTCAAACATTAAATATTTTTTCTTATATAGTTTTAAAATTAATTATAATGAAATTTATGTATTATTGATATTTTGTTCATAATTTTGCAATAAGTTACGAAATGACTATGACATTGTAAATATAACAATTTTTTATCATGATATCTACTTGTTCAATTTAATTTTTTTTCTAAATACTCCATTTATTCACATTTCAAATCTTTATTTTTAATATTTGAATCTGATAATTTTATCTTTAAGGTTTTTAATAACCTGGCTAAGATACTGCATAATGTTCATCATGTGAAAAGATTGGTTTAATACTTGCACTTTAACTTAAATTTTTTGAAAATTTGTTTATGAAATCCTCTATATAATGTTTTTAAATTTTGAAATAATGATTACAAATATGTACTTCATATAATAATGTTATATAATTTTTTTATTGATTAAAATTTAATTGAAATTATTTCATTATGATTTTAATATCTTGTTTAGTTTAAAATTTCTTTAAATACCACATTCGTCGTTATTCCTTCTTTAGAATTTTCGTTAATATTTGATTCTGGTAATTTTATTTTTAAGTTTTTAGATGACCGTACTCTCGACATTGCAACATATAATTGGCCATGAGTGAAAACTGGATTTTCTAAATTAATTCCAACAAAATTAAACGTTTGACCTTGTGATTTATTAATTGTCATTGAAAATGCTAATCGAATTGGAAATTGGCGACGTTTTAAACTGAATGGTAAATTTGTATCGGTAATTAAATCAAATCTTGGTAGATAGAGTCGGGTACCTGCACTTTGCCCGGTTAATACTTCTACATCAAGGTAATTAGTTTTCATATCTTTTATAATAAATCTTGTACCGTTACATAGCCCACGTTTCGGATTCATGTTTCTTAGTAACATTACTATTGCCCCCACTTTTAACGTTAATTTGTGAGGGGGCATTCCGCTTGGTGTTAACGCATTTAATAATTCGGTTGGATAACTAATTTTATTTTTATCATCGCCTTCACAAAAATCAGCACTGTAATATATTTTTGATTGTCCTACGATTTTATTTAATACTTGTTCGTTTATTACCATTGTATCGTCATTTGTTGGTGCTAAAATGGCGCGGTCTGTAAATTTGTGTATATTATTTGGCTCTATATCATTATCTCCAAATATATCATTAGCTAATGACGTTTGTGATACACAGTGTGCAGGAATTTTGACAACTTCAGTTAAACCATTGCCGATTTTTAGTAAATACTCAGAAAATTCTTTTTCGTCCCTATTTACACGCATGTTTTGTTTTAAAGAAAATTTTTGAAAGAGTTGCCATAAGTGACTTGTTATTACACAAGTTTCTATTATTGTGGTACGATGATTTGTATAATTTACTACCGGTAAACATTGTCTGAAATCACCACCTAATACTATAACTTTCCCGCCAAATGGTACCGTATTGTTCATTAAATCTTTTAAAAGTAAATCTATTGCATTTAACGCGTGTTTCGGTATCATTGTTACTTCGTCACAGATGATTACACTTGCATCTTTTATTAGTTTGCCTGCATTACTATTCGCTTTAACTTTACATACGCAGCCGTCATTTACAGGTACTGGTAACTTGAAAACCGAATGTACAGTTTGTCCACCTTTTAATAAAGTAGCCGCTATTCCTGTCCACGCCACGGCTATTACCTTAATATTTTGACCTCTTAAAATACTGATGAGGGTATTATATAAAAATGTCTTTCCTGTACCACCAGGACCGTCTACAAAGAAATATCTATTTTTGCTATTACTATCTGATACGGCATTCAAAATTAAATCTAAAATTTCTCTTTGATCATTATTAAACAACGCTACATTTTGTTCTCCCTCTAATTTCTCTGCTGCAGTATCAATCAAATCGTTTTCATTTTCGTCTACGTCATCTGGCAGCGGTAAACCGAAATCGCTTAATGTGAATCTATGTATTTCTAATATTTCTTGAATTTTTCTTAAACATTTATTTTGCGCTACTTTTTCGGAATTGTGCAATAAATAATCCTCTATCAAATACTCTTTAAATTTTTCCCACAAAGCTAAGGCATTGGTGGACGTGTGGAAACAAATTAAATATGCAAATAATTCTCTTAATTGTCTCGGAAATTTATTTATCACTGCCTCACCTAAACAATTTTCGCATTCTTTATCATTTGCTAAAAGACCTAATGCGCGGGCAGCTTCTTGGTATGTGTTATACAACTTACCATCTACGGTACGCAAGTCTTCGAAACTTGTAGCCCCTTTCGCGTGTACTAATATTAAACGTAGATGGAACCTTTCTATATCTCTGGGACTGACGGAAATCATTCGGCCTATTGGTGGTTTTGACTCGCGTTGCCTAGCCTTCCAAGCGTTATTAACAAATACATAATATTTTGGAATTTGCATATAAACATACTGCCGAGCATTTACATCTGTGCTATTTAGAATAAACCACGCAGTTAAAGTTGTATTTTTTTTCGCTGCCCGTTCTACTGCTTTTTTCTCTTGACCATTAACGAAAAATACCGCCTGTTGGTATTTCAAATGAACAGCTAACTCAAATATTGTATGTGATTTATCGTGTAAGGGATATTCCAGTAGCCTCCAACAACATTCTGGAGCAGAAACATACCTCGCATCTAAATAACCGTTGATTTCATCCCATTGAATTACTTTATCTTTATCTGGTTGACCTAATTTAATACTTGCGCAGTCATGACCTTTACACAGATAATCGCAAATATATTTAACACTTTTAACCGAAGAGCATATTTCGATATTAATATGAGCTTTATACTTTTTTAGCAAATATGGATTGTAAGGTACTATCCATCTGTTATCTATTGTATATTTTACTAAACCGTTTTTCCAGAGAATATATATCTTTGCATTATTATCTGGCCTTTTGTAAAGAGGATAACCGTTAATATTTTCGTGTGTTTCGTTTCGAAATTCTTTAGGGTATTTTTTTGTGCATTTATTTTCATTCATGCAAGGTGAATATTTATTTAATATACCGCAGGGACCGTGGATCATGTGCGTTCGAACTAATTGATACAACTCTGGTTCATCGTCTTCATCTGGAATTTCGGCGCTTACAATTTCGTCTATTTCATCTTTGTTACGGATTTTACTATCGCTATCTAATGTCAACAACAAATGCATATGTGGTAACCCACGTTTTTGGAATTCTATTACAAAAATAAAGGCTACGACTTTTCCAAAAATATCATCGTGAAGAATTTCATTCATCATACTTTTAATTTTTCCGTTGAAAACTCGCGCTACTATATCTGGCCGATCTGCAGAACTTTGACCTTCGCGTAACTGTTCAATTATTTCAGGCCATTTTGGATTACACGTTACTGTTATGAACAAATCAGGTCGGCCGAATTCTCTAACAATTGACATAGCGTTCTGATACATTTTTAACATAAAACGACTGCCACCTTGGAATGTGGATGGTAAAATAACCATTGTGCCCGCCTTACCGCCCTCATTATCTGCTAAATTATTTACATGGTCCATTAACCCATTATACAGCTCTACTCTGAGGGTAGGCTGATTTAATCTAATATAAGTCAATCTTTCAGCCTCGACTTTCACATATGCATCTACAATGTACTGCTGAGTTAGCTTTCCGGCTTCTAAACACGGATTAAATGTATCTCTAATTGCTAATCTATTCATGTAAAATTGTAGCATGCTTTGTTTTTTAATACCGTCGGCATGCTTTAGGTTCATGTTCCAGCCACATTCACCGCGAGGAAAAAGTATGGGATATGTCATGGGGTCGCAGTTTTCGCTGAATTGATTAATTCTAACAGAACCGCCTGCTCTTGGGTGAACACAAATGTCTCTATCTATTGGTGGCTCTCCGTCATTTGATGTAAAAACTACAGCCACTTCATTACATGTTGGTACATTATACCTACGCTTATCTTTTCGTCTGTCACTAACTATCCACAAATTAATTTCTGGCACTGACTGATTATTAATATTTGCCCTAGCTATTTCTCTTTGCTCTACTTCTTTTAACATCATGTACGCTTGAGAATACGGATTAATTTCTCTAATAATATCATCTAACTGCCCCATTATATTTGGTTTACACTGTTTATTGTATTCTACATTCATTCTTTTCTCTAACGCTTCCGCAGAATTTATAATGTATAACTGCGCATATTTTTCAACATTATTATTAGTTGGATATAAGGAACTGGCTGAATCATGATAAATTTGACCATGTATTCGGAAACAATATGGTCCTCTGCCCGGAGGCATTGAAATTTTAGCCCCAAAGGAAGCAAAAGATAACGCACTATTGTACTGTCTAATATTATCTTTAAAATTTCTACTGTCCGCGTTATTATTGATCATTAGACTTTTTATGTATTCCGGAAACTCGCCTAATTGATCTGCGTTTAACTTGCCTTTACGGCAGCAGTGTGTGAATTTGCCGTCTGAGGGCTTCTCATACGCGAAGTTTTTGGATGTACAGTAAGTGCACAGTGCAGACATTGGACCCAACGAATGCGGTTCAATTTGCATTCCTATACCTTTGCTAGCTAATCTAACTTTATCATTAACTTTATTTTTGCGTGCCTTTATTTTATTTTTATTTATTATATTATTTTTTAACAAACGCTCTTCTTTCTGTTCCGGTGTTTCTGTTTCAACTACTTTTTTAAAATTATCTTTTAACATATTTAAACGCCGTTCTTTATGTTCAGGTGTTTCTATTTCTATAGATTTTTTAAAATTAGTTTTTAACTTATTTAAACGATTTTCTCTTTGTTCGGGTGTTTCTGTTTCTATTGAAATTTTAAAATTATTTTTTAAAATATTTAAACGATTTTCTCTCTGTTCCGGTGTTTCTGTTTCAATTGTATTTTTAAAATTATTTTTTAACCTATTTAAACGATTTTCTCTCTGTTCGGGTGTTTCTGTTTCTATTGAAATTTTAAAATTATTTTTTAAAATATTTAAACGATTTTCTCTCTGTTCCGGTGTTTCTGTTTCAATTGTATTTTTAAAATTATTTTTTAACCTATTTAAACGATTTTCTCTTTGTTCGGGTGTTTCTGTTTCTATTGAAATTTTAAAATTATTTTTTAAAATATTTAAACGATTTTCTCTCTGTTCGGGTGTTTCTGTTTCTATTGAAGTTTTTAAATTATTTTTTAACCTATTTAAACGTTTTTCTTTTTGTTCATGTGTTTCTATTTGAATCATATTTTGAAAGTTATCTTTTAATCTATTTAAGCGATTTGTTTTTTGTTCAGGTGTTTCATTTTTAATGTATTCTTTGAAATTAAATTTTAATTTATTTAACCTATTTGTTTGTTGATCAAGTGTTTCATTAGCTAAAATTTTTAATTTATTTTCTGTATTTAATTTTAGACGTTTGGACCGTTCTTCAGCTGTTTCATTCTCTTTACGCTTTAAATGATTTTCTCTTAATTTCTGCTGTCGTGTTACCGGAAATAATATTAAATTATGTGTTCGAAACATATTTAAAGTATGTGACCTAAGCTTATTGATATCATAATTTTCCTGTTCCGGATTGCGGTTAAATATGATACTCGTACAAAACGCAATTGCAAACAACCCACAATCAAAAGTGTTGGTCTGCTGCTGAACCCGGACAAATCTAACTGTTGGTCTATAAGGAAACAGTCTTTCTAAATATAAACTGGCATTTGAATTTAAACATTGAGAATTCATGCTGTCGTAAATAATTATCTCTGAACCGTCATAGTACGCGGTAAGCCAATGACCAATACTACCGGTATTTGCACCTGGTACGAATAAAATTTGTAAGTGTTTAGTTCCTTGTTGAACTGGAATGATACGGTCCGGAGCATTTACATACACTGTAGGCTGAGGGTTAAACTTAGTCATAGAACGGACTAAAGAAAAGAAAAAGTCTATGTGTACGTCTTCTAAGTACCCTGCAGGATTTAGCAACGTGTTAATATCCTGGTCTATTAACTGAATCTGATAGTTTACTGTCCTAATTCTTACATTACCCGTTTGATTACTTGTATGTACATTATTGATATTATTCTTCGCTACTGAAATAACAGATATACTCCTACAACCTGATTGAACCTGACTATTAATAAAGTTTTCTTCTATATTTCCCGTATTATCATTTTTATTATTTTTTGCCGCATTTTTCTCGTTGTTTTGCTTGCGCTTAAGACGTTTAATTCTATCTTTACTTGGCATTTTGTTATGTACTTAAAAATTATACAAAACTTACAATTTTTGAGTGCGTTGTTCTTTTCAATATTTATAATTACCAATAATTACGTCAGGCCTTCGATTTTAAGTCGATCAGGTTCTTTTCTGTTAGGATAATGGAATCTTGCACTCTTTCTCTTACTCTGCTGCAGTCAAGTTGTAAACCTACAGTAAAATTAATATTTAAAATATATGCATAGCATTATAAAAAATTAATACGAAATAAATGTGTATTTGTATATTAGATTGCTAAATTACTAAATACTGCAAACTATGTACAATGTCTAGGCCGTGAAATTGCTCTCGTCATAATCGAGCGGCAATTACACAACGTGAAATATAATAATATATTTGAGATTGTCCATGTAGTGAACAAACTATAACCGCGCAATTTAAACAACTGTCATCTGTTGTGCTCTTATGTGTAGTTTGTAAGATAATGATATATTTCGCGTTAATTATTAATTAAATGCATATTCATATAAAAATATGTTTATAATTTAATAGTGGACGTATTTAAGACATGGTATCATGGTTGGACTACAAGAAATTTGCGGATAGTTTACATTATGTGTTTTATTTGTAAATAAATAAAATTTAAATAAAAACGTTGTTTTCGGTAAATATAGGGTGTTCCAGTTAAGTGTGCCACCATTGCTATCTCGAGTACTATAAGAGCTACGAGAACCACCATTTTACAAGAACAACATAATGGGCAAAAAAACCACTCCATATCTTGAGAACTACTGGTTTAAAAAAATATTTGTTTGGCTTATGTTAATAGACTTGTAAAATGGTGGTTCCTTGCTAAGTTAACCAACCTGGTAGTTTTTATAGTTTTTGAGATAGCAATGGTGGCACGCTTAAATGGAACACCCTGTATATTTTAAAGATTTTTCACAAAAAATACATTCATAGATTTCTAATTATATATAACAATAAAATAGTCAACTTTTCGTAATTTTATTTTTTTTTGTTTGGATGTAACAGAAACGTCTGCAACATTTTAAAATTCTCAGAATAAAAAATTTGCGAGATAAAAGTACTGTTACTGAGGCCCAAGAATCAACCACTTAATAAATTTATTTTCTAAATAATTTTGTAACCTTTCCTACCCTATATGTTAATAAAAAAACATGCATTCTTGCATATTAAGGTAAAATAGATTTTATACGGACATATACATAACGAAACATAAGTACACAAAAGATGAAAGTTATTTAAATTGAACGGTTATGTGATTTGTTTACCATTACCAAAATTTCAAACCGAAAAATATATATGTAATTCCCGCTCCATTTTGACGTCACGCTTTCACGGCCTATTAGAGATAGTGTAATGATTATAAATTTAAAGTAAATTACTTATACTCTAAAAAATTGTAGGTTGGACTAACTCGCAATTAGCTATAACACGCGGCCCACCAGACGATGAAATACCCGCCTAAATATTTTTTTAATTAGTGCAATAAATAATTTAGCATATTTTGGAGCATACTTCAGCTAAATAAAAATAATGGAGACACATCTTTTGTAGGTTTACGGAAAACCGGTTAAAAACTACTGGCGCCGGGTAAACAAGAAAAATATAAAATTTAATAAGAAATAAAATAATATAAAAAAAATAATGAAATCACAAATTAAAATTTCTATTAACTTGGTTGCAAATGACATTTTTCTACTTCTAATTGCGAACTTGCAAGTTGATTTTTCGAGGGTTGTAAAAGATAAAAAATATTTCTCACCTTAGATTTGAATCTAGCGGCACAGTAAACGGGATTTATTTTATTGTGACTACTGCAGCTCTGATCAAAGATAATGAATATTAATTCGCAATATAAATATATTGTAACAAAGCACAATAAATGAAATTACTCTACACACAGGTGAAGAAGCAATATTCTTGATAAACAAATTTTGTTTTCTATGGTGTCCCTGATCTTAAATTAGTATTTCCGAAATGTCGGTAAATGTGAAATTATTAATACCGACAGCGTACATACCGATAAATACAAAAATTAAATTATTAAAAATTCAAAAATAATAAATTTTAAATAATAATTTATTCATAATGTTATAACACAAATATACTTTTTATTTAAATGAGAATTTTCCTTTAAAACGAAATGAACGTGTTATACAATAACGAAATAATTATAATACTTACTTTTAGCGTCACAGATGCAAGGTTTGTTGTTCGAATCTTTAACTTCCATTCTAATTGATCATAAGATAAGGGCGAACTTTTGAGCGAAAACTGATACTCTGGCATTAGTGCTTATATTCCAAATGCAACCGTTTTCAAATGGTTGCAACATGAACTTCTTCACTGATTCATACTAATAACGTAATAACATAATAACTGTTAATAAAATACAACGTATTGGTAGAGATTAATTGCACTAAAATGTATACTTACATGAAATACATTCAAAATTTGTGTACACTCATTCATATTGTATTTTTGTTAAAATAAACTGCAACTATTGTTCAGTGTACCTAAATTATTATTATTTTTCACATTCATAGCTGTAAAATGAAAATTACAAATTAAAAAAAACATTAGAGGAAGGTCTTTATTGCAGTTACTGTAATTTAATAAAATCTACTAATATGTGTATTAGTGGATTTTATTAGATGATTGCAACTCCAATAAAGACTTTCTTCATATTAACAACCAGTCGATAAACCAATCCTGCATTAAAAACATATTTATCATAAAACGTATTTTATTAAATTTATTTTAAATTCTACTTAGTTCGTTTGATTGTAATTATTTTTTAATAAAAATAAAAAAAATACATCCCCTCCAGCTTGTATTATTTTTTTCATAATAAAGATGTTTTAGGACAACACAATCTGTTATGTACATACATTCATTCAGAGTTAAAACATATCTTCTGCTACTTACAGGTTTTGTTAACATATTGCAGGAAATTAATACCACGTATTGTTTGTCTAGTATTGTGAACGATTTTAGCTCAGAATTTAAAATTTCCGATAGTCAGTTATCCCACTTAATTGTTGATTTTAAGTCAAAATCTTTTAATGATATTATGTACTTTTTTATTATCATTATTTAATTTTTTATCGCCTGTCTAATTTAAAATGAAGTACAGTACTCAGGACAGTACTAAAAAACACCTATAATAAATAACTTGTTATTCAATATAATAGAAATTTATTTGTAACTTACTATTTCTAATACGTATGCAAAGTATATTCCGGCTTACAATTATAGGTGTACTTGTCATTTTGCAAATACAATAAACAACAATGTGCTGCAAGACTTTTATGTAAATTATGAAGATCTGACACATAACATGTTTTGACAAATGATTTAATTTCTTCGAACTTGTCGTTCACTTAATAAAATAGAGGGTTAAAACGCATATGAATCAAAATAAGAATACCTGCTCAAAAAATGCGCGTTATTTGAATTATTCCTATAACCCTCGTATATAAAGAACAGAATGTCAATTAATTGAATTATTTTCTGAAAAATAATGTTTCTGCTTTTGCAGGAATAATAAATTGTACTCTTTCGTCTTTCATATTCTTTAATACTGCTTATTTCCAATCTTTTGTATATTTCTTTCCTTTTTATATCTTTCTCTATATTTCTTATACACACATATATCATTTTATATTTATTTAAATAATAAATAATAAGTACAAACCAACATATGTTCTGAGTATTCGTATCAAGTTGCAAAATTTCTAGTATAAATTTATGTTGAAGAAGACGCTTGACGCAATTTCAAATATTGTTATCTGTCATGGTGACATCTATCGTCAGTGACTACAAAGAACTTCAGTTGTTGTTGTGTATTTTGATTTAAAAATAAAAATGTCATTGATTTAATTTTTTGTTAATTTTGTATCTGTGTTTTGTATCGTTTGTGGAATAAAAATATATTCGTAAATACCCATTTATTTCATCAGGTTATGGGCCCAGTTTATGCCATATACTGAGTGCGTAAATTACGAATTTTGTTTATTTGTTCGATTGCGTGCGATGTTCAAATAGGATGGCTCAAGAAAGTATAAAATTAAATATTCCGCTGTTAAATGGTGGCAATTACATGTTCTGGAAAACAAAATTGCGAGCCGTATTTGTACGTGATGATTTGTGGGAAATCGTCAGTGAACCGAAGCCTGAAAAGGTTGATGCGGAATGGATAAAGAAAAATAATAAAGCCATGGCATATATTACGTTAAGTGTAGAGGACAATCAACTTATACATTTTTCGCATTTTGATGATGCGTTTGACGCATGGAAAGCTTTATCAAAGAAGTACGAGAGATCAACGTTTGGCAGCAGATTATATTTAAGACGAAAATTATATGGAATACGATATCGTAGCGGACCGATGAGCAGTCACATCGACACGATTATGGAAGTAGTGGGACTGTTGCGAGGATCTGGAAAGCCGCTCGAAGATGATGAAATTGTCGCAGTTTTGCTTGTGAGTCTTCCAGAATCATATTCAGGGCTTGTCACAGCACTCGAGGGCCGTAATGAGGCGGATTTAACAGTAGAATATGTGACTGGAAAAATGCTTGACGAATATCAAAGGCGCGTCGAAGCTGGTGAATCGGGAAATACTGAGTCAGAAATGGCACTACAGTCGACAGTCGCAGGCCCAAATAAAAGTAGTCGTGGTTGGCAACATGGAACAAATAAAGATACAAAAAGCGGAAAAGGATATAAAGGCAACAAGGAGACACGGGTGTGTCATTTCTGCCATAAATCAGGTCATCTGAAGGCAGATTGTTATCGATTTAAGAAAATTCAACAACAAAAGTCAGTTGATATAGAATCAGCTAAATCATCGGTGGAGGAAAAATTGAAAAATAAACAGAGCTACGTCACATTCAAAGTGCGAGATCAAGAATGTATGATGAGTACCGGAGGATGGTGTATAGATTCCGGAGCAACGTGTCACATGACAAATGACCGGAAATTTTTCTCAACTATTTGTGACACAAGTTCTATAGTTAATCTTGCTGATGGTTCATCATTGACAGCAGTTGGAGTCGGAGAAGGACTATTTTACTGTGAATTGTTTGATGGGCGTATCCAAGAAGTACATTTGAAAAATGTGCTGTATATTCCGCAACTGGATGATAGTCTACTTTCAGTAAAAAGAATAACAAAGCAAGGTTATCGGGTGATATTTGAGAACAACACATGTATCATCTATAAGAATCAGCAGGTTATTGCAGAAGCAAGAAGCGATGGAAATTTATTCAGACTTCAAAATGTGATACCAAACTCAGTAGTTCGTGTAGCGAGGGAAACAGTATGTTTACATACGTGGCATCGTCGACTAGGTCACAGAGATCCTACTGCGATCAAGCGCCTGATCAAAGAAGAATTGGCAACAGGCATACAAATGTCGACATGTTCTGAAGAGATAGTATGCACAAATTGTATCAAAGGTAAATTAACTCAAACTAAATTTTCAGAAAGTAAGCAAAGAGAGAAGAAGCCATTGCGGCTAATCCATTCTGATCTGTGCGGGCCTATGCAGACAGAAACACCAAGTGGAAATAGGTATTTTCTGACACTCATCGACGACTATTCTCGTTTTACTGTGGTGAGGCTGATCAAGTCCAAGAATGAGGTGGCGGGCATCGTACAGGAGTATGTAGCAGCAATGCATACAAGATTTGGGAGGAAACCCATCACAATTCGCACGGACAATGGTAAGGAATATGTTTCAGGAGAATTGAAGAACTTCCTACGAAAAGAGGGCATTCAACATCAATTTACCGTTCCCTATACTCCGCAACAAAACGGTGTTGCAGAAAGGAAAAATAGATCACTGACAGAATCCGCAAAATGTATGTTGCTGGATGCTGGATTAGACAATCGCTTCTGGGGAGAAGCAATTCTGACTGCGGCATATTTACAGAATAGATTACCTAATCGCAGCATTGATAAAACTCCAGTCGAACTATTCACAGGAATAAAACCAGATTTGAACCATATACGAGTTTTTGGTTCAAAAGTTTATTCGCTAATACCCAAACAGAAGAGAAAGAAGTGGGATGACAAAGCTGAAGAAGGTGTTCTGATAGGGTACGACGGTAACACTAAAGGATACAGGATTTTGGATCCAAAGACAGCAAAAGTTTGGATCAGTCGATCAGTAAGAATAATTGGAAATAATACCAAACATCAAGTTTTGGTAGAGGGTACACCGGAAGAAGGGGTAAAAGATATTATTTCACATGCTGCAGTAAAAATGAAGAATGTTTCGATTGATATGGAATTATCAGACAACGAAATAAAGAATTCTAGAGACGAAAACGTAACCACTTCTGACGAAGAAGAAACTAAAGAGAATGAAATTGCACCAGATACTTCACAAATTCAAAAACGTCGTGTTTCAGAACGAATAAATAAGGGTGTACCACCGACGAAGTTTACTTATAAAGTACAAACAGAACATGCCAGAGAGCCAAAGACATGGGATGAAGTGCTTAAGATGACACCTCGAGAGCGAAGATTATGGACAGATGCTGCAAAAGAAGAAATTCGTTGTCTTAATAAACATGGAGTATGGGAAATAACAGATCTTCCACCGGGTAAGAAAACTATTTCTTGTAAATGGGTTTTTAAAGCAAAGATGGATGGGGACGGTAACATTCACACATATAAGGCACGTTTAGTGGCTAGAGGATTTTCACAACGATACGGGGAGGATTATGACGAAACTTTTGCGCCGGTGGTTAAGCATGAAACTATTCGAATTTTATTTGTCATAGCTGCTCAAAGAGGACTTCACGTACGACATCTAGATGTAAAAAGCGCGTATTTAAACGGAGAATTAAACGAAGAAATATATATGGAACAGCCTCAGGGGTTTGAGGAACCGGGTAAAGAAGACAAAGTACTGAAATTAAAGAAAAGCCTCTACGGTTTGAAGCAATCGGCACGTTCGTGGAACAAAAAGGCTACAGAGGCCCTATCTGATTTACATTTTCAGCAGGGAAAAGCTGACCAATGTCTGTATGTAAGAAAAGAAAAGGATGAAAGCATCACATACGTTCTATTGTATGTTGATGATTTGCTTGTAGCTGGCCAATCTGCGGAATCAACTGAAAAAGTTAGTAGAGAACTACAGAATTATTTCGATATAAGGGATTTGGGAGATGTAAGACATTATTTGGGTATGCAAGTGGAACGACAGCCAAATGGATCATTTTTGATAAATCAAAAGGTAAAGATCGCAAATTTATTGGAGGAGCACAATTTATTAGAACCTAAACCAGCAGCAACTCCAATGGAGACAAGTTTCTTGTCTGGTAGAACAACAGAAAGTGCAGAACTGTCAAATAATACGATTTACAGAAAAGCTATAGGATCACTGTTATACCTCAGTACAGTATCTAGGCCCGACATTGCAGTTGCAGTAAGTTTACTGTGTCGCCGAGTAGAAAAGCCAACACTACAGGATTGGAATGCTGTGAAACGTGTGATGCGTTATCTTGCACTCACAATTAATAAGAAACTTTGTTTATCTTCAAGTAAAAGCACAGAACTCAAATGTTATGTAGACGCAGACTGGGCTGGGGACAAAACGGACCGAAAGTCCACAAGTGGTTATGTTTTCTTGCTGGGACAAGGAGTTGTAGCTTGGTCAAGCCGGAAGCAAACATCGGTGGCCATGTCGTCTACGGAGGCAGAATATGTTGCTGCATCATTTGCTAGTCGGGAGCTGCTGTGGCTTAGACAATTACTAATGGATATGAATGTACCGGTTACTGAACCAATAAAAATGTATGAAGATAATCAAGGTTGCATTAGCTTGATTGAAATGAATCGTTCTGGGGCTCGAACCAAACACATTGATGTATGCCATCATCAACTTCGGGACTTAAGAGAAAAAGGAATAATAGATGTGTTATATTGCCCATCCGATCATATGCTTGCCGATTTATTCACGAAGCCTTTGGCCAAAGAACCATTCCAGAGGATATTGGAGCAATTGGGGCTTCAATGATTTGAAATTGCAACAGCGAGAAGGGGTGTTGAAGAAGACGCTTGACGCAATTTCAAATATTGTTATCTGTCATGGTGACATCTATCGTCAGTGACTACAAAGAACTTCAGTTGTTGTTGTGTATTTTGATTTAAAAATAAAAATGTCATTGATTTAATTTTTTGTTAATTTTGTATCTGTGTTTTGTATCGTTTGTGGAATAAAAATATATTCGTAAATACCCATTTATTTCATCAATTTATGTTATAACCGTTATAACCAATTATAACAAACGTTAAATGTCAGAAAATTTTAATTATACCATATACAATTTCTACAATAATAATACATATTTTGCTCAATTTTATAAAGCACGGATACATAGTTCAGTTAATAATATCTTTGTCCATTTTCAAAATTATTGTACTTTAATATACGTACTTTACACTTGTCAAAGTTACTTCATCACACATTTTTCAACATTGACTTATGTAATTCGAAACGTCAAAATTTAAAATAATTAAATGTGTTGCGTTATAAACTTAAAATATTGGATTTCTTTTAAAATCAAACACAGCAAAGTGTTCAATTTAATTAGGAACATTTGATTTTTGTTTAGTTACTTTATAAGTTGGCAACACTGTTGGTATTAAAAATAGTAGTTAATTTTTAAATTTATAAATTAATATTGTCAATCTTAATATAACTGTCACCGTCTTCAGTGAAGTTAGTTTAGGAATATTTGGTTTTAATTTAGTTACTTCATCACACATTTGGCAACATTGACTTTTGACATTGGAAACGTCAAAATTTATATTAATTAAATACGTTATGTTTTAAACTTAAATTAGTTGTAACACCTTTGCTCAAGTCTATTATTCATGAAATTGTTTTTAAATCTTTGATATCAATGTTCTATTAAAAGATATAATCATTTAAAGTTCATAGACAGATTGTCAAAAGTGACGGATGACGGCGTGATTCTTCTTAAAGTTAGACATGGCCTCTGGGATCCATTGTTTCAAGGCAGCATTTGTGAAAAGTTTTAATTTTTTACACGAAAACTACTAATAGTAAAAATATGAGACACCCAAAAGGCACCAGATCTCATTAGCCCCCACATATTAAAAAAATATTTATAACAATCACTTGCATGGTTCAGGCTGTAGGCGATTACAAAAGTTACTCGATGCTAGTGATGAATCTATAGATAGATATATAGATATATAGATATATAGATATATAGTGAATCTAATCGTTTAGTATATAGGATAGCGAATTCTCGGCTACGCCGAGCATTCCCTAGTGCTCCGTTGTCAGTGCAAAAAACAAATGCCGATCGACATGAAACAATTATTTCATATTTGCACGTCAGGCCTCACCGAGACCTTTCATTAGATTGCAAACACGATGTACTTTTAATAATTTTTTGCAAAAAACAAAAGCCGGTCGACATGAAACATTTTTGTCATTTATGTACCCGAAATTTCACCGAGACCTTTCATTTGATACCATACACGGCATGCGTCTGACAACTTTCTGCATTAAACAAAAGTCGATCGACATGAAACATTTTTATCATATCTACACGCTAGCCCACACCCAGACTTTTCATTTGATACCAAACACTATATACTTGTGACAACCTTTTGCAAAAAACAAAAGCCGATCGACATTGACCATTTTCGTTAATTCTGCACACCAGCCTTCATTGTAACCTTTTATTTGATACCAAACACCACACACTTCTGGCAACTTTTTCCAAAAAACAAAAACCGATCGACATAGCACATTTTTTGTCAATTCTGCACGCTAGCCCTCTCCGAGACCTTTCATTTGATACCAAACTCGACATACTTCTGACAACTTTTTGCATAAAACAAAAGCCGATCGACATGGAACATTTTTGTCAATTCTGCACGCTAGCCCTCAACGAGACTTTTCATTTGATACCAAATACCACACATTTCTGACAACTTTTTGCAAAAAACAAAAACCGATCGACATAGCACATTTTTGTCAATTCTGCACGCTAGTTCTCAACAAGACGTTTCATTTGAGACCAAACTCAACATACTTTTGAGAACTTTTTGCAGAAAACCGATCGGAATGGAACATTTCTGTCAATTCTGCACGCTAGCCCTCAACGAGACCTTTTATTCGATACCAAACATGACATAATTCTAACAACTTGTTACATAAAACAAACGCCGATCGACATAGATCATTTTTGTCAATTCTCTACGCGAGCCCTTATCGATCCCTTTCATTTGAGACCAAACACAACATACTTCTGATATCTTTTTGCATAAAACAAAAGTCAATCGACATAAAATATTTTTGAAATTTCTACCGGCTAGCCCACACCGAGAACTTTCATTTAATACCAAACACTATAAACTTCTGAAAACTTTTTGTAAAAAGAAAAGCAGATCGTAATGGATTATTTTTGTCAATTCTGCATGCTAGCTCTCAACGAGACCTTTCTTTTGAGACTATACTTGACATATATCTGAGATTTTTTCGCAAAAAACAAAAGCCGATCAAGATTGAGCAATTTTGTTAATTTTTCACGCAAACCCTCATCGAGACCTTTATTTTGATACTAACCACCACATACTTCTGACAACTATTGACGAAAAACAAAAGCCGATTGGCATGGAACATTTTTGTCAATTCTGCACGCTAGCCCTCAACGAAACCTTTCATTTGAGATCAAACACCACACACTTCTGACACCTTTTTGCAAAAAACAAAAGGCGATTGACATGGCACATTTTTGTCAACTCTGCACGCTAGCCCTCAACGAGACCTTTCTTTTGAGACCAAACTCGACATACCTTTGAGAACTTTTTGCAGAAAACAAAAGCCGATCGGAATGGAACATTTTTGTCAATTCTGCTCGCTAGCCCTTAACGAGACCTTTCATTTGAAATCAAACTCGACGTACCTTTGAGAAAGTTTTGCAAAAAACAAAAGCCGATCAACATTGATCATTTTTGTTAATTCTAAACGCCAGCCCTTATCGAGCCCTTTCATTTGATACTAAACACCACATACTTCTCACAACTTTTTCCAAACAACATTTTTCTGACAACATTTTGCAAAAAACAAATTCTAATTTACGTAGAACATTTTTGTCATTCGTGCACACCCGTCCACATTGTGTAGTTTCCTTAAAACCCAAAGACAACCTACTTCTAACAACTTTTTCCGAAAAACAAATGCAGATCGACATGACACATTTTTTTTTGTCATTTCAAAACCGGCCATTATGGTTTTCTTTCTTTTGATATCAAACACAGCAAAGTGTTCCATATAATTAGGTACATTTGATTTTTATTTAGTTACTTCATAATTTGGCAACACTGTTTGTATTAAAAAATAGTAGTTAATTTTTAAATTTATTAATTAATATTGTCAATCCTAATGCAACTGCCTCCGTCTTTAGTGAAGTTAGTTTAGGAATTTGCGGTTTTAATTTAGTTACTTCATTACACATTTGGCAACATTGACTTTTGACATTGGAAACGTCAAAATTTATATTAATTAAATACGTTATGTTTTAAACTTAAATTAATTGTAACACCTTTGCTCGAGACTATTATACATGATACTGTATTCACTTCTTTAATATCAATGTTCTATAAAAAGTTATAATCGTTTAAAGTTCATAGGCAGATTGTCAAAAGTGACAGATGACCTCGTGACTCTTTTTAAATTTAGACATGGCTACTAGGATCCATTGTTTCAAGTTATTAATTTTGCACAGTTTTTATTTTTTTACACAAGAACCACTCACAGTAAAAATATGAGACCCCCAAAAGGCACAACTACACATTATTCCCTGCAACTTAAAAAAAAAATTACAACAATCTCTTTAATGGTTCAAGCAGTTAGGCTGTCCACAAAATTTGGCGATCGTCGTGATGAAAATAAATGAACATCACGACACATGCCTTTTTAGTATATAGGACTAGCGAATTCTCGGCTACGCCGAGCATTCCCTAGAGCTCCGCTGTCAGTGCAAAAAACAAATGCCGATCGACATGAAACAATTATTTCATATTTGCACGTCAGGCCACACCGAGACCTTTCATTAGATTGCAAACACGATATATTTCTAATAATTTTTTGCAAAAAACAAAAGCCGATCGACATTTTCGTTAATTCTGCACACCAGCCTTCATTGTAACCTTTTATTTGATACCAAACACCACACACTTCTGGGAACTTTTTTCAAAAAACAAAAACCGATCGACATAGCACATTTTTAGTCAATTCTGCACGCTAGCCCTCTCCGAGACCTTTCATTTGATACCAAACACGACATACTTCTGACAACTTTTTGCATAAAACAAAAGCCGATCGACATGGAACATTTTTGTCAATTCTGCACGCTAGCCCTCAACGAGACTTTTCATTTGATACCAAATACCACACACTTCTGACAACTTTTTACAAAAAACAAAAACCGATCGACATAGCACATTTTTGTCAATTCTGCACGCTAGCCCTCTCCGAGACCTTTCATTTGATACCAAACACGACATACTTCTGACAACTTTTTGCATAAAACAAAAGCCGATCGACATGGAACATTTTTGTCAATTCTGCACGCTAGCCCTCAACGAGACTTTTCATTTGATACCAAATACCACACACTTCTGGCAACTTTTTTCAAAAAACCAAAACCGATCGACATAGCACATTTTTTGTCAATTCTGCACGCTAGCCCTCTCCGAGACCTTTCATTTGATACCAAACACGACATACTTCTGACAACTTTTTGCATAAAACAAAAGCCGATCGACATGGAACATTTTTGTCAATTCTGCACGATAGCCCTCAACGAGACCTTTTATTCGATACCAAACATGACATATTTCTAACAACTTGTTACATAAAACAAACGCCGATCGACATAGATCATTTTTGTCAATTCTCTACGCGAGCCCTTATCGAGCCCTTTCATTTGAGACCAAACACAACATACTTCTGATATCTTTTTGCATAAAACAAAAGTCAATCGACATAAAATATTTTTGAAATTTCTACAGGCTAGCCCACACCGAGAACTTTCATTTAATACCAAACACTATAAACTTCTGAAAACTTTTTGTAAAAAGAAAAGCAGATCGTAATGGATTAGTTTTGTCAATTCTGCATGCTTGCCCTCAACGAGACCTTTCTTTTAACACTATACTTGACATATTTCTGAGATTTTTTCGCAAAAAACAAAAGCCGATCAAGATTGAGCAATTTTGTTAATTTTTCACGCAAACCCTCATCGAGACCTTTATTTTGATACTAACCACCACATACTTCTGACAACTATTGACGAAAAACAAAAGGCGATTGACATGGCACATTTTTGTCAACTCTGCACGCTAGCCCTCAACGAGACCTTTCTTTTGAGACCAAACTCGACATACCTTTGAGAACTTTTTGCAGAAAACAAAAGCCGATCGGAATGGAACATTTTTGTCAATTCTGCTCGCTAGCCCTCAACGAGACCTTTCATTTGAAATCAAACTCGACGTACCTTTGAGAAAGTTTTGCAAAAAACAAAAGCCGATCAACATTGATCATTTTTGTTAATTCTAAACGCCAGCCCTTATCGAGCCCTTTCATTTGATACTAAACACCACTTACTTCTCACAACTTTTTCCAAACAACATTTTTCTGACAACATTTTGCAAAAAACAAATTCTAATTTACGTAGAACATTTTTGTCATTCGTGCACACCCGTCCACATTGTGTAGTTTCCTTAAAACCCAAAGACAACCTACTTGTAACAACTTTTTCCGAAAAACAAATGCAGATCGACATGACACATTTTTTTTGTCATTTCAAAACCGGCCATTATGGTTTTCTTTCTTTTGATATCAAACACAGCAAAGTGTTCCATTTAATTAGGTACATTTGATTTTTATTTAGTTACTTCATAATTTGGCAACACTGTTTGTATTAAAAAATAATAGTTAATTTTTAAATTTATAAATTAATATTGTCAATCCTAATAAAACTGTCACCGTCTTCAGGGAAATTAATTTAGGAATATTTGGTTTTAATTTAGTTACTTCATTACACATTTGGCAACATTGACTTTTGACAATGGAAACGTCAAAATTAATATTAATTATATACGTTATATTTTAAACTTAAATTAGGTGTAACAACTTTGCTCAAGACTATTATACATGATACTGTATTTACTTCTTTAATATCAATATTCTATAAAAAGTTATAATTGTTTAAAGTTCATAGACAGATTGTCAAAAGTGACAGATAACAGCGTGACTCTTCTTAAATTTAGACATGGCTAGTAGGATCCATTGTTTCAAGTTATTAGTTTTGCACAGTTTTTATTTTTTTACACAAGAACCACTGACAGTAAAAATATGAGACCCCCAAAAGGCACAACTACACATTATTCCCTGCAATCTAAAAAAAAATTTACAACAATCCCTTTCATGGTTAAGGTAGTTAGGCTGTCCACAAAATTTGGCGATCGTCGTGATGAAAATAAATAAACATCACGGACACATGCCTTTTAGTATATAGGACTAGCGAATTCTCGGCTACGCCGAGCATTCCCTAGAGCTCCGCTTTCAGTGCAAAGAACAAATGCCGAACGACATTAAACAATTATTTCATATTTCCACGTCAGGCCTCAAAGAGACCTTTCATTAGATTGCAAACACGATATACTTCTAATAATTTTTTGTAAAAAACAAAAGCCGGTCGACATGAAATATTTTTGTCATTTATGTACCCCAGCCCTCACCGAGACCTTTCATTTGATACCATACACGACATACTTCTGACAACTTTCTGCATAAAACAAAAGTCGATCGACATGAAACATTGTTATCATATCTACACGCCATCCCACACCGAGACTTTTCATTTAATACCAAACACTATATACTTGTAACAACCTTTTGCAAAAAACAAAAGCCTATCGTCATTGACCATTTTAATTCTGCACACCAGCCTTCATTGAAACCTTTTATTTGATACCAAACACCACACACTTCTGACAACTTTTTGCAAAAAACAAATACCGATCGACATAGTACATTTTTGTCCATTCTGCAAGCTAGCCCTTATCAAGACGTTTCATTTGAGACCAAACTCGACATACCTTTGAGAACTTTTTGCAGAAAACAAAAGCCTATCGGAATGGAACATTTTTGTCAATTCTGCACTCTAGCCCTCAACGAGACCTTTCATTTGAGACTCGAAATACTTTTGAGAAATTTTTGCAAGAAATAAAAGCCGGTCGACATGAAACATTTTTATCATTTATGTACCCCAGCCCTCACCGAGACCTTTCATTTGATACCAAACACGACTTACTTCTTACAACTTTCTGCATAAAACAAAAGTCGATCGACATGAAACATTTTTCTTATATCTGAACGCTAGACCACACCGAGACTTTTTATTTGATACCAAACACTCTATACTTCTGACAACCTTTTGCAAAAAACAATAGCCGATCGACATTGACAATTTATGTTAATTCTGCACACCAGCCCTCATTGAAACCTTTCATTTGATACCAAACATCATACACCTCTGACAACTTTTGGCAAAAAACAAAAACCGACCGACATAGCACATTTTTGTCAATTCTGCACGCTAGCCCTCAACAAGACGTTTCATTTGAGACCAAACTCGACATACTTTTGAGAAATTTTTGCATAAAACAAAAGCCGATCGACATAGATCATTTTTATCAATTCTCTACGCGAGCCCTCGCCAAGACCTTTCATTCGATACCAAACACGACATATTTCTGACAACTTTTTGCAAAAAACAAAAGCCGATCGACATGGAACATTTTTGTCAATTCTGCACGCTATCCTTTAACAAGACGTTTCATTTGAGACCAAACTCGACATACTTTTAAGAACTTTTTGCAGAAAACAAAAGCCGATCGAAATGGAACATTTCTGTCAATTCTCTACGCGAGCCCTCGCCAAGACCTTTCATTCGATACCAAACACGACATATTTCTGACAACTTTTTGCAAAAAACAAAAGCCGATCAACATGGAACATTTTTGTCAATTTTGCATTTCAGCCCTCAACGAGACTTTTCATTAAATACCGAACACGACATACTTCTATTAACTTTTTGCATAAAACAAAAGCCGATCAACCTAGACCGTTTTTGTCAGTTCTGCACGCGAGCCCTCAACAAGACCTTTTATTTGAGACCAAACATGATATACTTTATACTACTTTTTGCAAAAAACAAAAGCCGATCGACATAGATCATTTTTGTCAAATCTCTACGCGAGCCCTCGCCGAGACCTTTCATTAGATACCAAACACGACATACGTCTATTAACTTTTTGCATAAAACAAAAGCCGATCAACAAGGAAAATTTTCTTTTTTGTACACCAGCCCTCACCGAGACTTTTCATTCGATACAAAAACCATATTTCTGATAACATTTTGCAAAAAACAAATTCTAATCGACGTAGAATATTTTTGTCATTCGTGCACTCCAATCCACATTGTGTCGTTTCATTAAAATTCAAGGACGACCTACTTGTAACAACTTTTTGCGCAAAACAAATGCAGATCGACGTGACATATTTTTTTTGTCATTTCAAAACCGGCCTTTATGTTTTTTTTCTTTTGATATCATACACAGCAAAGTGTTTAGGAATATTCGGTTTTAATTTGGTTACTTCATCACACATTTGGCAACATTGACTTTTGACATTGGAAACGTAAAAATTTATATTAATTAAATAAGTTATGTTTTAAACTTAAGTTAGTTGTAACACCTTTGCTCAAGACTAATATACTTGATACTGTATTTACTTCTTTAATATCAATGTTCTAAAAAAAGTTATAATCGTTTAAAGTTCATAGACAGATTGTCAAAAGTGACAGATGACCTCGTGACTCTTCTTAAATTTAGACATGGCTACTAGGATCCATTGTTTCAAGTTATTAATTTTGCACAGTTTTTATTTTTTTACACAAGAACCACTCACAGTAAAAATATGAGACCCCCAAAAGGCACAACTACACATTATTCCCTGCAATCTAAAAAAAAAAAATTACAACAGTCCCTTTGATGGTTCAGGCAGTTTGGCTTGTAACAAAATTTGGCGATCGTCGTGATGAAAATAAATAAACATCACGACACATAAATACGTTATGTTTTAAACTTAAATTAATTGTAACACCTTTGCTCGAGAGTATTATACATGATACTGTATTCATTTCTTTAATATCAATGTTCTATTTGAAAATACAATCCTTTAAAGTTCACAGACTGTTTGTCAAAAGTGACAGATAACAGGTTGTTTCTTTTTAAATTTAGACATGGCTACTAGGATCCTTCTAGAATTTTTTGTTTCAAAATGAAAAAAGTGTGAGGTTTTTATTAATTTACGCAAAAACTGCTCGACGTAAAAATATAAAACACCAAAAAGGCACACCTACGCATCATTCTCTACAACTTGATATTATTATACATAACAATTTCATAAATGGTTAAGGCTGTAGGTTTGTCCGAAAATTTGGCGATCGTCATGATGAAAATAAATATAGATTAGGACACATGCCTTTTAGTATATAGGACTAGCGAATTCTCGGCTACGCCGAGCATTCCCTAGAGCTCCGCTTTCAGTGCAAGGAACAAATGCCGAACGACATTAAACAATTATTTCATATTTCCACGTCAGGCCTCAAAGAGACCTTTCATTAGATTGCAAACACGATATACTTCTAATAATTTTTTGTAAAAAACAAAAGCCGGGCAACATGAAATATTTTTGTCATTTATGTACCCCAGCCCTCACCGAGACCTTTCATTTGATACCATACACGACATACTTCTGACAACTTTCTGCATAAAACAAAAGTCGATCGACATGAAACATTGTTATCATATCTACACGCCATCCCACACCGAGACTTTTCATTTAATACCAAACACTATATACTTGTAACAACCTTTTGCAAAAAACAAAAGCCTATCGTCATTGACCATTTTCGTTAATTCTGCACACCAGCCTTCATTATAACCTTTTATTTGATACCAAACACCACACACTTCTGACAACTTTTTGCAAAAAAGCACATTTTTGTCAATTCTGCAAGCTAGCCCTTATCAAGACGTTTCATTTGAGACCAAACTCGACATACCTTTGAGAACTTTTTGCAGAAAACAAAAGCCTATCGGAATGGAACATTTTTGTTAATTCTGCACTCTAGCCCTCAACGAGACCTTTCATTTGAGACTCGAAATACTTTTGAGAAATTTTTGCAAGAAATAAAAGCCGGTCGACATGAAATATTTTTGTCATTTATGTACCCCAGCCCTCACCGAGACCTTTCATTTGATACCATACACGACATACTTCTGACAACTTTCTGCATAAAACAAAAGTCGATCGACATGAAACATTTTTCTCATATCTGCACGCTAGACCACACCGAGACTTTTTATTTGATACCAAACACTCTATACTTCTGACAACCTTTTGCAAAAAACAATAGCCGATCGACATTGACAATTTATGTTAATTCTGCACACCAGCCCTCATTGAAACCTTTCATTTGATACCAAACATCATACACTTCTGACAAATTTTTGCAAAAAACAAAAACCGATCGACATAGCACATTTTTGTCAATTCTGAACGCTAGCCCTCAACAAGACGTTTCATTTGAGACCAAACTCGGCATACTTTTGAGAAATGTTTGCATAAAACAAAAGCCGATCGACATAGATCATTTTTGTCAATTCTCTACGCGAGCCCTCGCCAAGACCTTTCATTCGATACCAAACACGACATATTTCTGACAACTTTTTGCAAAAAACAAAAGCCGATCGACATGGAACATTTTTGTCAATTCTGCACGCTATCCCTCTACAAGACGTTTCATTTGAGACCAAACTCGACATACTTTTAAGAACTTTTTGCAGAAAACAAAAGCCGATCGAAATGGAACATTTCTGTCAATTCTGCACGCTAGCCCTCAACGAGACCTTTCATTTGAGACCAAACTCGACATACTTTTGAGATTTTTTTGCATAAAACAAAAGCAGATCAACATAGATCATTTTTGTCAATTCTCTACGCGAGCTCTCGCCAAGACCTTTCATTCTATACCAAACACGACATATTTCTGACAACTTTTTGCAAAAAACAAAAGCTGATCGACATGGAACATTTTTGTCAATTCTGCACGCTATCCTTTAACAAGACGTTTCATTTAAGACCAAACTCGACATACTTTTAAGAACTTTTTGCAGAAAACAAAAGCCGATCGAAATGGAACATTTCTGTCAATTCTGCACGCTAGCCCTCAACGAGACCTTTCATTTGAGACCAAACTCGACATACTTTTGAGATTTTTTTGCATAAAACAAAAGCAGATCGACATAGATCATTTTTGTCAATTCTCTACGCGAGCCCTCGCCAAGACCTTTCATTCGATACCAAACACGACATATTTCTGACAACTTTTTGCAAAAAACAAAAGCCGATCAACATGGAACATTTTTGTCAATTTTGCATTTCAGCCCTCAACGAGACCTTTCATTAAATACCAAAAACGACATACTTCTATTAACTTTTTGCATAAAACAAAAGCCGATCAATCTAGACCGTTTTTGTCAGTTCTGCACGCGAGCCCTCAACAAGATCTTTTATTTGAGACCAAACATGATATACTTTATACAACTTTTTGCAAAAAACAAAAGCCAATCGACATAGATCATTTTTGTCAAATCTCTACGCGAGCCCTCGCCGAGACCTTTCATTAGATACCAAACACGACATACGTCTATTAACTTTTTGCATAAAACAAAAGCCGATCAACAAGGAAAATTTTCTTTTTTGTACACCAGCCCCCACCGAGACTTTTCATTCGATACAAAATACATATTTCTGATAACATTTTGCAAAAAACAAATTCTAATCGACGTAGAATATTTTTGTCATTCGTGCACTCCAATCCACATTGTGTCGTTTCATTAAAATCCAAGGACGACCTACTTGTAACAACTTTTTGCGCAAAACAAATGCAGATCGACGTGACATATTTTTTTTTGTCATTTCAAAACCGGCCTTTATGTTTTTTTTCTTTTGATATCATACACAGCAAAGTGTTTAGGAATATTCGGTTTTAATTTGGTTACTTCATCACACATTTGGCAACATTGACTTTTGACATTGGAAACGTAAAAATTTATATTAATTAAATAAGTTATGTTTTAAACTTAAATTAGTTGTAACACCTTTGCTCAAGACTAATATACTTGATACTGTATTTACTTCTTTAATATCAATGTTCTAAAAAAAGTTATAATCGTTTAAAGTTCATAGACAGATTGTCAAAAGTGACAGATGACCTCGTGACTCTTCTTAAATTTAGACATGGCTACTAGGATCCATTGTTTCAAGTTATTAATTTTGCACAGTTTTTATTTTTTTACACAAGAACCACTCACAGTAAAAATATGAGACCCCCAAAAGGCACAACTACACATTATTCCCTGCAATCTAAAAAAAAAAATTTACAACAGTCCCTTTGATGGTTCAGGCAGTTTGGCTTGTAACAAAATTTGGCGATCGTCGTGATGAAAATAAATAAACATCACGACACATAAATACGTTATGTTTTAAACTTAAATTAATTGTAACACCTTTGCTCGAGAGTATTATATATGATACTGTATTCATTTCTTTAATATCAATGTTCTATTTGAAAATACAATCCTTTAAGGTTCACAGACAGTTTTTCAAAAGTGACAGATAACACGTTGTTTCTTTTTAAATTTAGACATGGCTACTAGGATCCTTCTAGAATTTTTTGTTTCAAAATGAAAAAAGTGTGAGGTTTTTATTAATTTACGCAAAAACTGCTCGACGTAAAAATATGAAACACCAGAAAGGCACACCTACGCATCATTCTCTACAACTTGATATTATTATACGTAACAATTTCATAAATGGTTAAGGCTGTAGGTTTGTCCGAAAATTTGGCGATCGTCATGATGAAAATAAATATAGATTAGGACACATGCCTTTTAGTATATAGGACTAGCGAATGCTCAGCTACGCTGAGCGTTCCCTAGGCCTCCGGCGTCAGTGAAATATTAACATTTGAAAGCTAATTTTATTTCTGCAAGGCAGGTCTTGTCGAATGCTTTCATTTAATATCAAATACGGTGTACTTCCGGCAAGTAATTGTAAAAAAACAAATGCAGAACAACTTGGCAATTTTTTGTCACTTCTGCACATCAGCCCTCATCAAGACATTTAATTTGATACCAAACACGACATATTTCTAACAGCTTTTTCCAAAAAACAAAAACGGGTCAACATGAACCATTTCTGTTAATTTTACATGTCAGCTCTCATCAAGACCTTTCATTTTATACCAAACACGATATACTTCTGACAACTTTCTGCAAAAAAGAAAAGCCGATCGACATGAAACATTTTTGTTACACGACATACTTCGATTAACTTTTTGCATAAAACAAAAGCCGAACAACATAGACCGATTTTGTCAGTTCTGCACGCGAGCCCTCAACAAGATCTTTTATTTGAGACCAAACATGATATACTTTATACAACTTTTTGCAAAAAACAAAAGCCGATCGAGATAGATCATTTTTGTCAAATTTCTACGCGATCCCTCGCCGAGACCTTTCATTAGATACCAAACACGACATATGTCTATTAACTTTTTGCATAAAACAAAAGCCGATCAACATGGAAAATTTTCTTTTTTGTACACCAGCCCTCACCGAGACTTTTCATTCGATACAAAACAAAACATATTTCTGATAACATTTTGCAAAAAACAAATTCTAATCGACGTAGAATATTTTTGTCATTCGTGCACACCAATCCACATTGTGTCGTTTCATTAAAATCCAAGGACGACCTACTTGTAACAACTTTTTGCGCAAAACAAATGCAGATCGACGTGACATATTTTTTTTGTCATTTCAAAACCGGCCCATATGGTTTTTTTTCTTACACAGCAAAGTGTACAAATTATTTTATTTACGAATATTTTATTTTTATTTAGTTACCTACTTCATAATTTGGCAACACTGTTTGTGTTAAAAAGTAGTAGTTAATTCTTAAATTTATAAATTAATATTGTCAATCCTAATACAACTGCCACCGTCTTCACTGAAGTTAGTTTAGGAATATTCGGTTTTAATTTAGTTACTTCATCACACATTTGGCAACATTGACTTTTGACATTGGAAACGTCAAAATTTATATTAATTAAATACGTTATGTTTCAAACTTAAATTAATTGTAACACCTTTGCTCAAGACTATTATACATGATACTGTATTTACTTCTTTAATATCAATGTTCTATAAAAAGTTATAATCGTTTAAAGTTCATAGACAGATTGTCAAAAGTGACGGATGACCTCGTGACTTTTCTTAAATTTAGACATGGCTACTAGGATCCATTGTTTCAAGTTATTAATTTTGAACAGTTTTTATTTTTATTTTTAGACTTTTTATTTGATACCAAACACTCTATACTTCTGACAACGTTTTGCAAAACAACAATAGCCGATCGACATTGACAATTTTTGTTAATTCTGCACACCAGCCCTCATTGAAACCTTTCATTTAATACCAAACACCATACACTTCTGACAACTTTTTGCAAAAAACAAAAACCGATCGACATAGCACATTTTTGTCAATTCTGCACGCTAGCCCTCAACAAGACGTTTTATTTGAGACCAAACTCGACATACCTTTGAGAACTTTTTGCAGAAAACAAAAGTCGATCAGAATGGAACATTTTTGTCAATTCTGCACGCTAGCCCTCAACAAGACGTTTCATTTGAGACCAAACTCGGCATACTTTTGAGAAATTTTTGCATAAAACAAAAGCCGATCGACATAGATCACTTTTGTCAATTCTCTACGCGAGCCCTCGCCAAGACCTTTCATTCGATACCAAACACGACATATTTCTGACAACTTTTTGCAAAAAACAAAAGCCGATCGACATGGAACATTTTTGTCAATTCTGCACGCTATCCCTCTACAAGACGTTTCATTTGAGACCAAACTCGACATACTTTTAAGAACTTTTTGCAGAAAACAAAAGCCGATCGAAATAGAACATTTCTGTCAATTCCACACGCTAGCCCTCAACGAGACCTTTCATTTGAGACCAAACTCGACATACATTTGAGAATTTTTTTGCATAAAACAAAAGCAGATCGACATAGATCATTTTTGTTAATTCTCTATGCGAGCTCTCGCCAAGACCTTTCATTCGATACCAAACACGACATATTTCTGACAACTTTTTGCAAAAAACAAAAGCCGATCGACATGGAACATTTTTGTCAATTCTGCACGCTATCCCTCTACAAGACGTTTCATTTGAGACCAAACTCGACATACTTTTAAGAACTTTTTGCAGAAAACAAAAGCCGATCGAAATAGAACATTTCTGTCAATTCCACAGGCTAGCCCTCAACGAGACCTTTCATTTGAGACCAAACTCGACATACTTTAGAGAATTTTTTGCATAAAACAAAAGCAGATCGACATAGATCATTTTTGTTAATTCTCTACGCTAGCTCTCGCCAAGACCTTTCATTCGATACCAAACACGACATATTTCTGACAACTTTTTGCAAAAAACAAAAGCCGATCGACATGGAACATTTTTGTCAATTCTGCACGCTATCCTTCAACAAGACGTTTCATTTGAGACCAAACTCGACATACTTTTAAGAACTTTTTGCAGAAAACAAAAGCCGATCGAAATAGAACATTTCTGTCAATTCCACAGGCTAGCCCTCAACGAGACCTTTCATTTGAAACCAAACTCGACATACTTTTGAGAATTTTTTGCATAAAACAAAAGCAGATCGACATAGATCATTTTTGTCAATTCTCTACACGAGCCCTCGCCAAGACCTTTCATTCGATACCAAACACGACATATTTCTGACAACTTTTTGCAAAAAACAAAAGCCGATCGACATGGAACATTTTTGTCAATTCTGTACGCTATCCCTCTACAAGACGTTTCATTTGAGACCAAACTCGACATACTTTTAAGAACTTTTTGCAGAAAACAAAAGCCGATCGAAATAGAACATTTCTGTCAATTCCACACGCTAGCCCTCAACGAGACCTTTCATTTGAGACCAAACTCGACATACTTTTGAGAATTTTTTGCATAAAACAAAAGCAGATCGACATAGATCATTTTTGTCAATTCTCTACACGAGCTCTCGCCAAGACCTTTCATTCGATACCAAACACGACATATTTCTGACAACTTTTTGCAAAAAACAAAAGCCGATCAACATGGAACATTTTTGTCAATTCTGCACGCTATCCTTCAACAAGACGTTTCATTTGAGACCAAACTCGACATACTTTTAAGAACTTTTTGCAGAAAACAAAAGCCGATCGACATGGAACATTTTTGTCAATTTTGCATTTCAGCCCTCTACGAAACCTTTCATTAGATACCAAACACGACATACTTCTATTATCTTTTTGCATAAAACAAAAGCCGATCAACAAGGAAAATTTTCTTTTTTGTACACCAGCCCTCACCGAGACATTTCATTCGATACAAAACACATATTTCTGATAACATTTTGCAAAAAACAAATTCTAATCGACGTAGAATATTTTTGTCATTCGTGCACTCCAATCCACATTGTGTCGTTTCATTAAAATCCAAGGACGACCTACTTGTAACAACTTTTTGTGCAAAACAAATGCAGATCGACGTGACATATTTTTTTTGTCATTTCAAAACCAGCCCTTATGGTTTTTTTTCTTTTGATATCAAACACAGCAGAGTGTTTAGGAATATTCGGTTTAAATTTAGTTACTTCATGACACATTTGGCAACATTGACTTTTGACATTGGAAACGTCAAAATTTATATTAATTAAATGCGTTACGTTTTAAACTTAAATTAGTTGTAACACCTTTGCTCAAGACTAATATACTTGATACTATATTTACTTCTTTAATATCAATGTTCTAAAAAAAAGTTATAATCGTTTAAAGTTCATAGACAGATTGTCAAAAGTGACAGATGACCTCGTGACTCTTTTTAAATTTAGACATGGCTACTAGGATCCATTGTTTCAAGTTATTAATTTTGCACAGTTTTTATTTTTTTACACAAGAACCACTCACAGTAAAAATATGAGACCCCCAAAAGGCACAACTACACATTATTCCCTGCAATCTAAAAAAAAAATTACAACAATCCCTTTGATGGTTCAGGCAGTTTGGCTTGTGACAAAATTTGGCGATCGTCGTGATGAAAATAAACATCACGACACATAAATACGTTATGTTTTAAACTTAAATTAATTGTAACACCTTTGCTCAAGATTATTATTCATGATACTGTATTCACTTCTTTAATATCAATGTTCTATTTGAAAGTACAATCATTTAAAGTTCATAGACTGATTGTCATAAGTGACAGATAACAGCTTGTTTCTTTTTTAATTTAGACATGGCTACTAGGATCCTTAAACAATTTTTTGTTTCAAAATGAAAAAAATGTGTGGTTTTTATTAATTTACGCAAAAACTGCTCGACGTAAAAATATGAAACACCAAAAAGGCACACCTACGCATCATTCTCTACAATTTGATATTATTATACATATCAATTTCATAAATGGTTAAGGCTGTAGGTTTGTCCGAAAATTTGGCGATCGTCGTGATGAAAATAAATATAGATTGGAACACATGCCTTTTAGTATATAGGACTAGCGAATTCTCGGCTACGCCGAGCATTCCCTAGAGCTCCACTGTCAGTGCAAAAAACAAATGCCGATCGACATGAAACAATTATTTCATATTTGCACTTCAGGCCTCTCCAAGACCTTTCATTAGATTGCAAACACGATATACTTCCAATAATTTTTTGCAAAGAACAAAAGCCGTTCGGCATGAAACATTTTTGTCATTTATGTACCCCAGCCCTCACCGAGACCTTTCATTTGATACCAAACACGACACACTTCTGACAACTTTCTACATAAAACAAAAGTCGATCGACATGAAACATTTTTATCATATCTGTACGCTAGCCCACACCAAGACTTTTCATTTGATACCAAACACTATATACTTGTGACAACCTTTTGCAAAAAACAAAAGCCGATCGACATTGACAATTTTTGTTAATTCTGCGCACCAGCCCTCATTGAAACCTTTCATTTGATACCAAACACCATACACTTCTGACAACTTTTTGCAAAAAACAAAAACCGATCGACATAGCACATTTTTGTCAATTCTACACGCTATCCCTCTACAAGACGTTTCATTTGAGACCAAACTCGACATACTTTTAAGAACTTTTTGCAGAAAACAAAAGCCGATCGAAATGGAACATTTTTGTCAATTTTGCACGCTAGCCCTCAACGAGACCTTTCATTTGAGACCAAACTCGACATACTTTTGAGAATTTTTTGCATAAAACAAAAGCAGATCGACGTAGATCATTTTTGTGAATTATCTACGCGAGCCCTCGCCAAGACCTTTCATTGGATACCAAACACGACATATTTCTGACAACTTTTTGCAAAAAACAAAAGCCGATCGACATGGAACATTTTTGTGAATTCTGCACGCTATCCCTCAACGAGACCTTTCATTTGAGACCAAACTCGACATACTTTTAAGAACTTTTTGCAGAAAACAAAAGCCGATCGAAATGGAACATTTCTGTCAATTTTGCACGCTAGCCCTAAACGAGACCTTTCATTTGAGACCAAACTCGACATACTTTTGAGAATTTTTTGCCTAAAACAAAAGCAGATCGACGTAGATCATTTTTGTGAATTATCTACGCGAGCCCTCCCCAAGACCTTTCATTCGATACCAAACACGACATATTTCTGACAACTTTTTGCAAAAAACAAAAGCCGATCGACATAGAACATTTTTGTCAATTTTGCATTTCAGCCCTCAACGAGACCTTTCACTAGATACCAAACACGACATACTTCTATTAACTTTTTGCATAAAACAAAAGCCGATCAACATAGACCGTTTTTGTCAGTTCTGCACGCGAGCCCTCAACAAGACCTTTTATTTGAGACCAAACATGATATACTTTATACTACTTTTTGCAAAAAACAAAAGCCGATCGACATAGATCATTTTTGTCAAATCTCTACGCGAGCCCTCGCCGAGACCTTTCATTAGATACCAAACACGACATACGTCTATTAACTTTTTGCATAAAACAAAAGCCGATCAACATGGAAAATTTTCTTTTTTGTACACCAGCCCTCACCGAGACTTTTCATTCGATACAAAACACATATTTCTGATAACATTTTGCAAAAAACAAATTCTAATCGACGTAGAATATTTTTGTCATTCGTGCACTCCATTCCACATTGTGTCGTTTCATTAAAATCCAAGGACAACCTACTTGTAACAACTTTTTGCGCAAAACAAATGCAAATCGACGTGACATATTTTTTTTTTGTCATTTCAAAACCGGCCCTTATGGTTTTTTTTCTTTAGATATCAAACACAGCAAAGTGTTTAGGAATATTCGGTTTTAATTTACTTACTTTATCACACATCTGGCAGCATTGACTTTTGACATTGGAAACGTCAAAATTTATATTAATTAAATACGTTATGTTTTAAACTTAAATTAGTTGTAACACCTTTGCTCAAGACTAATATACTTGATACTGTATTTACTTCTTTAATATCAATGTTCTAAAAAAAGTTATAATCGTTTAAAGTTCATAGACAGATTGTCAAAAGTGACGGATGACAGCGTGACTCTTCTTAAATTTAGACATGGCTACTGGGATCCATTGTTTCAAGTTATTAGTTTTGCATAGATTTTATTTTTTTACACAATAACCACTCACAGTAAAAATATGAGACCCCCAAAAGGCATAACTACACATTATTCCCTGCAACCTAAAAAAAAATTACAACAATACCTTTCATAGTTAATGTAGTTAGGCTTGTGACAAAGTTTGGCGATCGTCATGATGAAAATAAATAAACATCACCGACATGTTTTAAACTTAAATTAGTTGTAAAACCTTTGCTCAAGATTATTAATCATGATACTGTATTCACTTCTTTAATATCAATGTTCTATTTCAAAATATAATCCTTTAAAGTTCATAGACTGATTGTCATAAGTGACAGATGACAGGTTGTTTCTTTTTTAATTTAGACATGGCTACTAGGATCCTTCTAAAAATTTTTGTTTCAAAATTAAAAAAGTGTGTGGTTTTTATTAATTTACGCAAAAACTGCTTGACGTAAAAATATGAAACACCAAAAAGGCACACCTACGCATCATTCTCTACAATTTGATATTATTATACATAACAATTTCATAAATGGTTAAGGCTGTAGGTTTGTCCGAAAATTTGGCGATCGTCATGATGAAAATAAATATAGATTGGGACACATGCCTTTTAGTATATAGGACTAGCGAATTCTCGGCTACGCCGAGCATTCCCTAGAGCTCCGCTGTCAGTACAAAAAAAATAAATGCCAATCGACATAAAACGGTTTTTTCATATCTGCATGTCAGCCCTCACCAATATCTTTCATTAGATTCCAAACATGATATGCATGTAATAACTTTTTGAAAAAACAAAAGCCGGTCGACCTGAAACATTTTTCTCAATTATGCACGCCAGCCATCACCGAGACCTTTCATTTGATACCAAACACAACATACTTCTGACATTTTTTTTGCATAAAACAAAAGTCAATCGACATGGAACATATTTGCAATTTCTACAGGCTAGCCCACAACACCGAGAACTTTCATTTGATACCAAACACTATAAACTTCCGACAACTTTTTGTAAAAAGAAAAGCAGATCGAAATGGAACACTTTTATCTATTCTGCATGCTAGTCCTCAACGAGACCTTTCATTTGAGACCAAACTCGACATATTTCTGAGAACTTTTCACAAAAAACAAAAGCCGGTCAACAATAAGCAATTTTGTTAATTTTTCACGAAACCCTTATCAAGTCCTTTATTTTGATACCAAACACCACATACTTCTGACAACTATTTGCGAAAAACAAAAGCCGATCGGCATGGAAAATTTTTGTCAATTCTGCACGCTAGCCCTCAATGAAACCTTTCATTTGAGACCAAATACCACATACTTCTGACAACTATTTGCGAAAAACAAAAGCCGATCGGCATGGAATATTTTTGTCAATTCTGCAAGCTAGCTCTCAATGAAACCTTTCATTTGAGACCAAACTCGACATATTTCTGAAAACTTTTCACAAAAAACAAAAGCCGGTCAACAATAAGCAATTTTGTTAATTTTTCACGAAACCTTTATCAAGTCCTTTATTTTGATACCAAACACCACATACTTCTGACAACTATTTGCGAAAAACAAAAGCCGATCGGCATGGAATATTTTTGTCAATTCTGCACGCTAGCCCTCACTGAAACCTTTCATTTGAGACCAAATACCACATACTTCTGACAACTATTTGCGAAAAACAAAAGCCGATCGGCATGGAATATTTTTGTCAATTCTGTAAGCTAGCCCTCAATGAAACCTTTTATTTGAGATCAAACACCACACACTTCTGACAACTTTTTGCAAAAAAACAAAAGGCGATTACCATGGCGCATTTTTGTCAATTCTGCAGGCTAGCCCTCAGCTAGACGTTTTGTTTGATACCAAACTCGACATACTTATGAGAAATTTTTGCAGAAAACAAAAGCCGATCTAAATGGATCATTTTTGTCAATTCTGCACGCTAGTCCTCAACGCGACGTTTCATTTGAGACCAAACTCGACATACCTTTGAGAACGTTTTGCACAAAACAAAAGCCGATCGGAATGGAACAGTTTTGTCAATTCTCCTCGCTAGCTCTCAATGAGACCTTTCATTTGAGACCAAACTCGACGTACATTTGAGAAAGTTTTGCAAAAAGCAAAAGCCCTTATCGAGCCTTTTCATTTGATACTAAACACTACATACTTCTCACAACTTTTTCCAAACACAAAATATTTCTGACAACATTTTGTAAAAAACAAATTCTAATCGACGTAGAATATTTTTGTCATTCGTGCACACCAGTCCACATTATGTCGTTTCATTAAAACCCAAGGACAATCTACTTCTAACAACTTTTTGCGCAAAACAAATGCAGATCGACATGGCACATTTTTTTGTTATTTTAAAACCGGCCCTTATGGTTTTCTTTCTTTTGATGTCACAGCAAAGTGTTCAATTTATTTTATTTAGAAATATTTGATTTTTATTTTGTTACCTACTTCATAATTTGGCAACACTGTTTGTATTAAAAAATAGTAGTTAATTATTAAATTTATAAATTAATATTGTCAATCCTAATAAAACTGTCACCGTCTTCAGAGAAGTTACTTTAGGAATATTTGGTTTTAATTTAGTTACTTCATCACACATTTGGCAACATTGACTTTTGACATTGGAAACGTCAAAATTTATATTAATTAAATACGTTATGTTTTAAACTTAAATTAGTTGTAACACCTTTGCTCAAGACTATTATATATGATACTGTATTTACTTCTTTAATCCTCATCAATACCTTTCATTAGATTCCAAACACGATATGCATGTAATAACTTTTTGAAAAAAACAAAAGCCGGTCGACATGAAACAATTTTCTCAATTATGCACGCCAGGCCTCACCGAGATCTTTCATTTGATATCAAACACAACATACTTCTGACATTTTTTTTGCATAAAACAAAAGTCAATCGACATGGAACATATTTGCAATTTCTACAGGCTAGCCCACACCGAGAACTTTCATTTGATACCAAACACTATAAAAATTTCTGACAACTTTTTGTAAAAAGAAAAGCAGATCGACATGGAACACTTTTGTCTATTCTGCATGCTAGCCCTCTACGAGACCTTTCATTTGAGACCAAACTCGACATATTTCTGAAAACTTTTCATAAAAAACAAAAGCCGGTCAACAATAAGCAATTTTGTTAATTTTTCACGAAACCCTTATCAAGTCCTTTATTTTGATACCAAACACCACATACTTCTGAAAACTATTTGCGAAAAACAAAAGCCGATCGGCATTGAATATTTTTGTCAATTCTGAACGCTAGCCCTCAATGAAACCTTTCATTTGAGACCAAATACCACATACTTCTGACAACTATTTGCGAAAAACAAAAGCCGATCGGCATGGAATATTTTTGTCAATTCTGCAAGCTAGCTCTCAATGAAACCTTTTGTTTGAGACCAAACTCGACATATTTCTGAAAACTTTTCACAAAAAACAAAAGCCGGTCAACAATAAGCAATTTTGTTAATTTTTCACGAAACCCTTATCAAGTCCTTTATTTTGATACCAAACACCACATACTTCTGACAACTATTTGCGAAAAACAAAAGCCGATCGGCATGGAATATTTTTGTCAATTCTGCACGCTAGCCCTCAATAAAACCTTTCATTTGAGACCAAACTCGACATATTTCTGAAAACTTTTCACAAAAACAAAAGCCGGTCAATAATAAGCAATTTTGTTAATTTTTCACGAAACCCTTATCAAGTTCTTTATTTTGTACCAAAAACCACATACTTCTGACAACTATTTGCGAAAAACAAAAGCCGATCGGCATGGAATATTTTTGTCAATTCTGCAAGCTAGCCCTCAATGAAACCTTTCATTTGAGACCATACTCGACATATTTCTGAAAACTTTTCACAAAAAACAAAAGCCGGTCAATAATAAGCAATTTTGTTAATTTTTCACGAAACCCTTATCAAGTCCTTTATTTTGATACCAAACACCACATACTTCTGACAACTATTTGCGAAAAACAAAAGCCGTTTGGCATGGAATATTTTTGTCAATTCTGCACGCTAGCCCTCAATGAAACATTTCATTTGAGACCAAACTCGACATATTTCTGAAAACTTTTCACAAAAACAAAAGCCGGTCAATAATAAGCAATTTTGTTAATTTTTCACGAAACCCTTATCAAGTCCTTTATTTTGATACCAAAAACCACATACTTCTGACAACTATTTGCGAAAAACAAAAGCCGATCGGCATGGAATATTTTTGTCAATTCTGCACGCTAGCCCTCAATGAAACCTTTCATTTGAGACCAAATACCACATACTTCTGACAACTATTTGCGAAAAACAAAAGCCGATAGGCATGGAATATTTTTGTCAATTCTGCAAGCTAGCCCTCAATGAAACCTTTTATTGGAGACCAAACACCACACACTTCTGACAACTTTTTGCAAAAAAACAAAAGGCGATTGACATGGCGCATTTTTGTCAATTCTGCAGGCTAGCCGTCAGCTAAACGTTTTGTTTGATACCAAACTCGACATACTTATGAGAAATTTTTGCAGAAAACAAAAGCCGATCTAAATGGAACATTTTTGTCAATTCTGCACGCTAGCCATCAACGAGACCTTTCATTTGAGACCAAACTCGACATGCTTCTAAAAACTTTTTGCAAAAAACAAAAGCCGATCAAAATTAACCATTTTTGTTAATTCTGCACACCAGCCCTTATCGAAACCTTTCATTTGACACCAAACACCACACACTGCTGACAACTTTTTCTAAAAAACAAAAGCTGATCGACAGAGCACGTTTTTGTTAATTCTGCACGCTAGCCCTCAACGAGACGTTTCATTTGAGACCAAACTCGACATACCTTTGAGAACTTTATGCACAAAACAAAAGCCGATCGGAATGGAACAGTTTTGTCAATTCTCCTCGCTAGCTCTCAATGAGACCTTTCATTTGAGACCAAACTCGACGTACATTTGAGAAAGTTTTGCAAAAAGCAAGAGCCAATCAACATTGATCATTTTTGTTAATTCTACACGCCAGCCCTTATCGAGCCTTTTCATTTGATACTAAACACCACATACTTCTCACAACTTTTTCCAAACACAACATATTTCTGACAAAATTTTGTAAAAAACAAATTCTAATCGACGTAGAATATTTTTGTCATTCGTGCACACCAGTCCACATTGTGTCGTTTCATTAAAGCCCAAGGACAATATACTTCTAACAACTTTTTGCGCAAAACAAATGCAGATCGACATGACACATTTTTTTGTCATTTTAAAACCGGCCCTTATGGTTTTCTTTCTTTTGATATCACAGCAAAGTGTTCAATTTATTTTATTTAGAAATATTTGATTTTCATTTTGTTACCTATTTCATAATTTGGCAACACTGTTTGTATTAAAAAATGGTAGTTAATTTTTAAATTTATAAATTAATATTGTCAACCCTAATATAACTGTCACCGTCTTCAGAGAAGTTAATTTAGGAATATTCGGTTTTAATTTAGTTACTTCATCACACATTTGGCAACATTGACTTTTAACATTGGAAACGTCAAAATTTATATTAATTTAATACGTTAAGTTTTGAACTTAAATTAATTGTAACACCTTTGCTCGAGACTATTATACATGATACTGTATTTACTTCTTTAATATCAATGTTCTATAAAAAGTTATAATCGTTTAAAGTTCATAGACAGATTGTCAAAAGTGACAGATGACATCGTGACTCTTTTTAAATTTAGACATGGCTACTAGGATCCATTGTTTCAAGTTATTAATTTTGCACAGTTTTTATTTTTTTTACACAAAAACCACTTACAGTAAAAATATGAGACCCCCAAAAGGCACAACTACACATTATTCCCTGCAATCTAAAAAAAAATTTACAACAATCCCTTTCATGGTTCAGGCTACGCCGAGCATTCCCTAGAGCTCCGCTGTCAGTGCAAAAAACAAATGCCGATCGACATAAAACAATTATTTAATATTTCCACGTCAGCCCTCACCGAGACCTTTCATTTGATACCAAACACCATACACTTCTGACAACTTTTTGCAAAAAACAAAAACCAATCGACATAGCACATTTTTGTCTATTCTGCACGCTAGTTCTCAACAAGACGTTTCATTTGAGACCAAACTCGACATACTTTTGAGAACTGTTTGCAGAAAACAAAAGCCGATCGGAATGGAACATTTCTGCCAATTCTGCACGCTAGCCCTCAATGAGATCATTTATTCGATACCAAACACGACATATTTCTGACAACTTGTTGCATAAAACAAAAGCCGATCGACATAGACCATTTTTGTCAATTCTCTACTCGAGCCCTTATCGAGCCCTTTCATTTGATACCAAACACAACATACTTCTGATATCTTTTTGCATAAAACAAAAGTCAATCGACATGGAATATTTTTCAAATTTCTACAGGCTAACCCACACCGAGAACTTTCATTTGATACCAAACATTATAAACTTTTGAAAACTTTGTGTAAAAAGAAAAGCAGACCGTAATGGATCATTTTTGTCAATTCTGCATGCTAGCCCTCAACGAGACCTTTCTTTTGAGACTATACTCGTCATATTTCTGAGAACTTTTCGCAAAAAACAAAAGCCGATCAAGATTTAGCAATTTTGTTCATTTTTCACGCTAACCCTCATCGATACCTTTATTTTGATACTAACCACCACGTACTTCTGACAACTATTTGTGAAAAACAAAAGCCGATTGGCATGGAACATTTTTGTCAATTCTGCACGCTAACCCTCAACGAAACCTTTCATTTGACATCAAACACCACACACTTCTGACAACTTTTTGCAAATAACAAAAGGCGATTGACATGGCACATTTTTGTCAACTCTGCACGTTAGCCCTCAACGAGACCTTTCATTTGAGACCAAACTCGACATACCTTTGAGAACTTTTTGCAGAAAGCAAAAGCCGATCGGAATGGAACATTTTTTTCAATTCTGCTTGCTAGCCCTCAACGAAACCTTTCATTTGATACCAAACACGACATACTTCTGACAACTTTTTGCATAAAACAAAAGCCGATCGACATGGAACATTTTTGTCAATTCTGCAGGCTAGCCCTCAACGAGACCTTTCATTTGAGACCAAACTCGACATACCTTTAGGAAATTTTTGCAAAAAACAAAAGCCGATCAACTTTGACCTTTATTGTTCATTCTACACGCCAGCCCTTATCGAGCCCTTTCATTTGATACTAAACACCACATACTTCTCACAACTTTTTCCAAACAACATTTTTCTGACAACATTTTGCAAAAAACAAATTCTAATTTACGTAGAACATTTTTGTCATTCGTTTCCTTAAAACCCAAAGATAACCTACTTCTAACAACTTTTTCCGAAAAACAAACGCAGATCGACATGACACATTTTTTTGTCATTTCAAAACCGGCCATTATGGTTTTCTTTGTTTTGATCAAACACAGCAAAGTGTTCCATTTAATTAGGTATATTTGATTTTTTATTTAGTTACTTCATAATTTGGCAACACTGTTTGTGTTAAAAAGTAGTAGTTAATTCTTAAATTTATAAATTAATATTGTCAATCCTAATACAACTGCCACCGTTGTCAGTAAAGTTAGGTTAGGAATATTTGGTTTTCATTTAGTTACTTCATCACACATTTGGCAACATTGACTTTTGACAATGGAAACGTCAAAATTATTATTATTTAAATACGTTATGTTTTAAACTTAAATTAGTTGTAACACCTTTGCTCAAGACTATTATACATGATACTGTATTTACTTCTTTAATATCAATGTTCTATAAAAAGTTATAATCGTTTAAAGTTCATAGACAGATTGTCAAAAGCGACAGATGACCTCGTGACTCTTCTTAAATTTAGACATGGCTACTAGGATCCATTGTTTCAAGTTATTAATTTTGCACAGTTTTTATTTTTTTACACAAGAACCACTCACAGTAAAAATATGAGACCCCCAAAAGGCACAACTACACATTATTCCCTGCAATCTAAAAAAAAATTTACAACAATCCCTTTCATGGTTCAGGCAGTTAGGCTTGTGACAAAATTTGGCGATCGTCATGATGAAAATAAATGAACATCACGGACACATGCCTTTTAGTATATAGGACTAGCGAATGCTCAGCTACGCTGAGCTTTCCCTAGGCCTCCGGCGTCCGTGAAATATTATCATTTGATAGATAATTTGATTTCTCCAAGACAGGTTTTGTCGAATGCTTTCATTTAGTACCAAACAATGTTTACTTCCGCCAAATAATTGTAAAAAACAAATGCAGGTCAGCTTGGCTTTTTTTATCATTTCTGCAAATTAGCCCTTAACAAGACATTTAATTTGAGACCAAACTCGATATACGTTTGAGAAATTTTTCAAATAAACAAAAGCGGGTCAACATGAACCATTTCTGTCAATTTTGCATGTCAGCTCTCATCACTACCTTTCATTTTATACCAAACACGATATAATTCTGACAACTTTTTACATAAAACAAAAGCCGTTCGTCATGGAACATTTTTGACATTTCTGCTCGCCAGCCCTCATCGAGTCCTTTCATTTGACTCCAAGCACGATATACTTCTTACAACTTTTTACAGAAAACAAAAGCCGATCAACGTAATCCATTTTCGTCATTTCTGCACGCGAGCCCTTAGTAAGACCTTTCATTTGAGACCAAACATCATATACTTTATACAACTTTTTTCCAAAAACAAAAGTCGATAGACATAGATCATTTTTGTTAATTCTGCATGCGAGCCCTCGCCGAGACCTTTCATTCGATACCAAACACAATATATTTCGGACAACTTTTTGCAAACAACAAAAACCGATTGGCATAGATCATTTTTGTCAATTCTGCTCGCCAGTCCTCATCGAGAAATTTCTTTTAATACCATACACGAGATACTTCTGACAACTTTCTACAAAAAACAAAAGCCGATCGACATGGAACATTTTTGTCAATTTTACATGTCAGCCCTTAACGAGACCTTTCATTAGATACCAAACACGACAAACGTCTATTAACTTTTTGCATAAAACAAAAGCCGATTAACATGGAAAATTTTTTTTTGCACAGCAGACCTCACCAAGACTTTTCATTCAATACCAAACAAAACATATTTCTGACAAAATTTTGCAAAAAAACGAATTGTAACTACGTTTGAGACCAAACTCGCATAATTTTGAGAAATTCTTACAGAAAACAAAAATTGAAAGGAATGCAACATTTTTGTCAACCCTTAACGCCAGAGACCTTTCATTTGAGACCAAACTCGACATACTTATAAAACCTTTTTGCAAAAAACAAAAACCGATCAATAATAACCCTTTTTATTAATTCTGCACACCAGCCCTTATCGAAACCTTTCATTTGATACCAAACACCACACACTTCTGACAACTTTTTGCAAAAAACAAAATCCGATCGACATAGCTCATTTTTGTCAATTCTGCTTGCTAGCCCTCAACGAAACCTTTCATTTGATACCAAACACGACATACTTCTGACAACTTTTTTCCAAAAACAAAAGTCGATAGACATAGATCATTTTTGTTAATTCTGCATGCGAGCCCTCGCCGAGACCTTTCATTCGATACCAAACACAACATATTTCGGACAACTTTTTGCAAAAAACAAAAACCGATTGGCATAGATCATTTTTGTCAATTCTGCTCGCCAGTCCTCATCGAGAAATTTCTTTTAATACCATACACGAGATACTTCTGACAACTTTCTACAAAAAACAAAAGCCTATCGACATGGAACATTTTTGTCAATTATACATGTCAGCCCTTAACGAGACCTTTCATTAGATACCAAACACGACAAACGTCTATTAACTTTTTGCATAAAACAAAAGCCGATTAACATGGAAATTTTTTTTTTGCACAGCAGCCCTCACCAAGACTTTTCATTCAATACCAAACAAAACATATTTCTGACAAAATTTTGCAAAAAAACGAATTGTAACTACGTTTGAGACCAAACTCGCATAATTTTGAGAAATTCTTACAGAAAACAAAAATTGAAAGGAATGCAACATTTTTGTCAACCCTTAACGCCAGAGACCTTTCATTTGAGACCAAACTCGACATACTTATAAAACCTTTTTGCAAAAAACAAAAACGGATCAATAATAACCCTTTTTATTAATTCTGCACACCAGCCCTTATCGAAACCTTTCATTTGATACCAAACACCACACACTTCTGACAACTTTTTGCAAAAAACAAAATCCGATCGACATAGATCATTTTTGTCAATTCTGCTTGCTAGCCATCAACGAAACCTTTCATTTGATACCAAACACGACATACTTCTGACAACTTTTTGCATAAAACAAAAGCCGATCGACATGGAACATTTTTGTCAATTCTGCAGGCTAGCCCTCAACGAGACCTTTCATTTGAGACCAAACTCGACATACCTTTAGGAAATTTTTGCAAAAAACAAAAGCCGATCAACTTTGACCTTTATTGTTCATTCTACACGCCAGCCCTTATCGAGCCCTTTCATTTGATACTAAACACCACATACTTCTCACAACTTTTTCCAAACAACATTTTTCTGACAACATTTTGCAAAAAACAAATTCTAATTTACGTAGAACATTTTTGTCATTCGTTTCCTTAAAACCCAAAGACAACCTACTTCTAACAACTTTTTCCGAAAAACAAACGCAGATCGACATGACACATTTTTTTGTCATTTCAAAACCGGCCATTATGGTTTTCTTTGTTTTGATATCAAACACAGCAAAGTGTTCCATTTAATTAGGTATATTTGATTTTTATTTAGTTACTTCATAATTTGGCAACACTGTTTGTATTAAAAAATAGTAGTTAATTTTTAAATTTATAAATTAATATTGTCAACCCTAATACAACTGCCACCGTTGTCAGTAAAGTTGGGTTAGGAATATTTGGTTTTCATTTAGTTACTTCATCACACATTTGGCAACATTGACTTTTGACATTGGAAACGTCTAAATTTATAGTAATTAAATACGTTATGTTTTAAACTTAAATTAGTTGTAACACCTTTGCTCAAGACTATTATACATGATACTGTATTTACTTCTTTAATATCAATGTTCTATAAAAAGTTATAATCGTTTAAAGTTCATAGACAGATTGTCAAAAGCGACAGATGACCTCGTGACTCTTCTTAAATTTAGACATGGCTACTAGGATCCATTGTTTCAAGTTATTAATTTTGCACAGTTTTTATTTTTTTACACAAGAACCACTCACAGTAAAAATATGAGACCCCCAAAAGGCACAACTACACATTAATCCCTGCAATCTAAAAAAAAATTTACAACAATCCCTTTCATGGTTCAGGCAGTTAGGCTTGTGACAAAATTTGGCGATCGTCATGATGAAAATAAATGAACATCACGGACACATGCCTTTTAGTATATAGGATTGTTCAAATAATACGTACTAGACTTCCAAATCAGTTTCCGGTGATATTTAACCTCAATCCTAAACGTCAATGCTTTCGTGAGTTGTGTTTGACATTGACACTTTTGTATAAACCCTGTTTTTATTATAATATTTTGTGGTCGTCTGAAAAATAGTGTACATAACTCGCTTGAAAGTGCATAGCAACGCTCGTGTATTAAATCACTCGGCGCTACACAAGCTTGCTATGTACCACTTTCCACGCTTGTTAGGTAAATAACTATTAGCTCACTAGTGACTTACACAGTGTTGGATAAATAAATTAATAATTAAAATTATGCACATAAAAGAAAAACCAAAATTAAAATTATGTACATAATGCCAATTCATAATTAAAATTATGTATATAATAAAAATTCATAATTAAAATTATGTACATAATAGAAATGTCAAAATTACAATTATGTACATACTGAAAAGTTCATAATTAAAATTATGTACATAATAAAAATGTCAAAATTAAAATTATGTACATAATAAAAATTCATAATTAAAATTATGTACATAAAAAAATGTCAAAATAAAAATTATGTACATAATTGAAATTCAGAATTAAAATTATGTACATAATAGAAATACTGGAATTGAAATTATGACTCTTATAAAATGTCAAAATTAAAATCATGTACCCAATAAAAATTATTCACTACTTATTATTAGGTAGAAAAATATTTCCACTTCTCACAATTATTTTTATGATAAACAAGTTAGATTAAATTTATTTCGACTAATAATTAAAATTCAATATGGATATTATTAATTATGTTGGCACAAAATAAAAAAAATCTTTATTTGAATTATGTAAGTGCATAAATCTTTTTCTAATTTTTATTATGACTCTACTCCTAATTAAATTCCACTATTTATTTTTATGATATATCATAATAAATATTGCAATTTTTTTTTGTAGCAGTTCATATTATATTATTAAACTCAATTACTATTTTAGAGTGGCATAATATAAATAATTTTCATTTTGATTGACTTTCAGGAAATAATGTTTATTATTTGTCAACATAATTTTTTTTTTCATATATTATTATGTCACAAGATAATATTAATATTTTTTTTCTCATAAGGCAATAATGTTTGATGAAAGTAGTCGTTTTTCGTATATCTTCCTATGCATAACTATTTAATTTTATGACTGATCATAATAATATTGGATTTTTATTATGTTGATACATAAATAAAATTAACTTACAAAATTAATTTTTTTCATCAAAAATTTTATGATATCTATTATTTTACGCAAAAATTAAATAGTAAAACGGCGTGCCATAATAGTTTATATTACTATTTGTTCAATGTTCTCTTTAGATTTTTCTTGAATTTCGAATATTATTATTTTTCTTTCGCGTGATTTCATTTCTAATTTTGCTATATCCGCTTCTTTTGCAGCAAGATTTTTTTCAAGTTCTTGAATTCTTAGCTCATATTTGACATTTTGTAATTGAAATCTATTAAATGAGTCTTGCACGTTTTCACATTTTTTAACAATATCATTATTTTGTTGTTTGATTGGTTCGAGTTCCTCATTCAGCAATTTTTCAATATTTTTTATGGTAGCCATATTTTGTTTGTTTTATTTATTGTTTGTTTGTTGTTTATTTTTTCCAATATAGTTGGGAGCACTGGTTTATTATAAAATTTAAATCAAACACTTGCGCGCCAAGCCAACTTTGTTGGATATGACTTAAGTCTGAACATTTACAAGACCTTGAATAGAATTGTTTATTCACAAATCACACTGACACTTCACTGCACAATATTGTTTTAAGATAATTTGAAGCGCGACTTTTTCAAGTGTTTAGTAGTTATTTAGTTTTTAAATGTTAATGAAAAATATTTAAGAAATTTGGGCCACTCAATTCTTTGTACGATTCAGGGTTCTTTCCTAAAAAAAAGTTAGTACAAATTTAATAATCACATTCTCACATAAAATTTTATTTTATGATATATGTAAACAAAATGAATTCAAATTACCTTTAATATGATTTGTAAGCGAAGTTGTCGTTGCGGCTTTTCCTGCATCGCCTTTCGAAATTAATGCGTTGCACAATACACAATGAGCTTTTTTGTTATCCTCGGTGTCTTGAAAAACATCCACACCTTTGATTTTTATAATTTGTTCATTTTATGAAACACGCGACAAATATTTTTGCTTATATATAAGTTTACTATAACGAATAAACGAGATTGAACACGTAGAACGAGCGTTTTCAGAATAAACACACTCCAGTCCCCAACGAGAACCACCAATCACGCTTTCAGATTGTAGAGAAACATATTATTCCGCAACGCCGAATATTCGGTTAAAATTTCACCGAATATTCGTTATTCGGCTATTGGGCTGAACTGCTATTCGTCACATCACTATTAAAAATACACAACTGTGAAGTTTGTGAGACGTATTTTCAACAAAATTTCGAATTAGACAAGAACATATTTATACTTTATAAAAACCATAATTTGAAGAATTCCGAGATTGTAAATTTATAAACGAATAACAATTTTAAGACTGTCTGGCCACTTTTAAAAGTGGTTGAAGCTGTTGTAAGACGTCGCGGGCTATTTAAAACTGTTTCAAGCAGTTCCAAATAGTTTTAAGACTGTCTGGGCACTGTTAAAAGAGTTTGAAGCTGTTTTAAGACGTTGCAGGGTATTTAAAATAGTTCCAAATAGTTTTAGGACAGCTTGGACACTGTTAAAAGTTCATTTTAAAGTAAACACACATATTCAGAAATAGAAGTAATTTAGAGTTTAGAGTTTGTTTAGTCAGCCTTTGATATTGGGGTTATGTTGGTTTTGTTGAGAGTATTCAGAGACTGAATTGAGTGAATTTTTACATCGAACCCAAAACGAATGTCGGTTTTCGACTTGTAGCGTTGTAACAACTTGCGGTATCATTCTTTAATTTCTTCTTACGTTTTTTTTTATTTTTCTTGTCATTGCTTGCGTCAATTAAATCTTTATAAAGATTTTTGTATTTTATAGTTTATTGAGATTTAGTTTTTTGAGTAATTGACTTTTCCAGTTTAACACTTTTGTGTGTGCTTCCTTTTACTTTTGCTTCAGCCGTGGACTCACAGAGCATCAACGTACCCGAGAGCTTTTAACACTTTCGCCGCAGTTCGACACCCATCTCAGCTGCTCTACGAGATACCAGCCCACCTACTGTCGGAGAAATAATTATACTTAGTTCACTTTCAACGTGAATATTTTCTATAATAATCCAATCCTGTCAAAGTAAAACGAGTTCGAAATATTGTTAAAAAAAATATTGCCTCTTTTTTCTCAAAATACGGTCCTATTGTCAATATTGCATTACAGGATAGAAAAACAGTAACTGCTAATTGGTATACAACAATTTGTTTGTCACAGGTATTTGTCAAGGTAGTAAAAATCGGCCTGGAAGTAAGCTAGTCTTGCACCAGGACAATGCATCCCCACATACTGCTGCGCAAACTAAAGCCTATTTAACAGAGTCCAAGCTGGAATTACTGGAGCACCCGCCGTACAGTCCTGACCTTGCACCTTGTCATGCCTTCCTATTTCCTAAATTAAAGGATGTTTTTTAATAGTAGTTTGCAGCAATTTTTGGTGGTACCCTCGTATAGAAGGGCATGGAAGACTAGACAAAATAAGATGGTATGAACATGTATACAGTACAAGTGTTTAAAGCAAGAGACACAGGAAAAAGAAAAAGAGGATTACCCAGTAAACCTGACAGCTAGAAGTACAACAAGCGTCAGAAGTCGAGGAGAAAACTAGGAAGTAGCAACAGATAGAAAAAGCCGGAGAAATTCTAGATAAGAACGCCAGAATTAAATAAGTAAACACCACCAGGTTGTGCAATTAAAAAAATATGAGTTATTTATTAAGTTTATAAAATTTGATTAACATATTTTCATTTTCACGGTGATAGGTTCGCCAGTCAATTCCTCTTATCAGCATTAAAAACTGTTTTATCTTATAAAATGTAAAATAATATACATTTATTGTTTCATACAAATTACAAAAAATATACAAATAAAGCACATTTTCGATAAAAAAAAACAAATACCATTTTCATTAACAGTTAGACATGTGCATCTGTGTGATACCAGCTTTAGTTTTTCTTATTATGACCTACAAATTCTCAACAGCATTCTTATTAGAATAAAAAATAAATGCCACATAAAGCATGAAAGTATTATTAATTCTTAACATAACTTACATTTAATCTGCTAATATATTTAATGCCAAAGGAGTTCGAACTGATTATTAAGCGAGGAAAGGGGAATATAATTAATATGAATATTGTTAAATAATAAATGTACCCGTTACTCATATTTCACAGGGCAACTTGATTCCTTTCTGGGCGTTTCTCTGCTTTAACATTAACCACTAGACTTTTCTGTTAAACATTAAATTATATAACACATTCAGTTTTAAAATGAGTTTTCATGTGAGTAATTAATCGAGACTTATATTTGTATGATTTACCTTTATTTCAGAATGAACTTTCATGTGACGTTGTAAACTAAATTTATGTCTGAACGATTTATTACAGACATCACAATGTTGGTCTTTTACAGAGGAATGAATTTTCATGTGACTATTTAATTGCGACTTCTTCATAAATGTTTTAAAGCAGACATTGCATTTATGTTCTTTTATTCCTAAATGAATTTTCATGTGAGTATTTAAATTCCATTTATGCGTAAATGATTTATTACAGACATTGCACTGATAGTCTTTCGTTCTCAAATGGATTTTCATGTGAGTATTTAAAGTCGACTTCTGCGTAAATGATTTACTACAGACATTGCATTTATGTTCTTTTATTCCCAAATGGATTTTCATGTGAATATTTAAATCCGACTTCTGCGTAAATGATTTACAACAGACGTTGCATTTATGTTCTTTTATTCCCAAATGAATTTTCATGTGAATATTTAAATTCGACTTCCACGTAAATGTTTTAAAACAAACATGGCATTTATGTTTTTTTACTCCCAAATGGACTTTTATGTGATCATTTAAAGTTGACTTCCTCGTAAATGATTTACAACAGACATTGCACTGATAGTCTTTTATTCCGGAATGAAGTCTGATATGGGCGCGTAAATACCATTTACGTTTGAATGACTTACTACAGACATTACAATAAAAGTTCTTTATTCCAGAATGTACTTTCACGTGCTTCAATAAACCACGTTTCCGCTTGAACGATTTTCTGCAGATTTCACACCGATACTTTTTAGAATGATTTTTCATATGCTGACCCAATTGACTTTTAAATCTAAGTATCTTATGACACACAGAGCACGGCCACGCTTTGTTTACTCGGATGCTCTCTTGTTCTGTACTGCGGCTTTCTAACTCAGTTTCCGACGTAAATGTTTTAGTGCTTGTATTACCGCGGAAGTCTTTTTGTCCATTATGAGTTTTTAAATGTTGTCTCAAATTATGCTTTTTAGAAAATCTTTTTTTACAAATAAAACACTGAATATTTTTAATTCCATTATGCAACTCTATATGTCTGTTCAAATCGTATTTGTAAATAAATGTTTTTGTACATAGAATACACGGTAAATATTTTATTCGCCTATGTACTTTTTTCTTACGACGCGATAAATTATTTTTACGTATGAATAATTTGTTACTAATATGGTCTCTTTTATGTATTTTCTTAAAGTTTTTATTACAGAGGGTACTTTTCTTTGTGTCAATTTGATTATTCTTGCTGCAATTTTTGTCATTTTCTTTTACAATTATTTCTTCGGGCTCAGCGGAACTCGTTTCCCAAACTTCCTCCCGTGTGTCCGCCCTTGAATTCTCCTCCTCTGTCTTGTATTCTCCTTCATTATTTTTATCATCATTAATTTTATTACTTTCTGCATATTCTTCCTTGCATATGTTTTCCTTTATATAATTATAAAGTCGTCGGTCTTGTGGCGTTTCTTCCAGTTGTTCTTCCTTAATGGAGATATCTGTGTGCAATGCAGTGTTTAGAGACATTCTGCTTTTATGCAATTTATTCTTTGGCAATACAGTTTCCAGCAGAACGAATGTGTATGTGTCTGAGGATGTCCTGTCTACCCGCAAGGCAGGGTTTAGGGATGCGCTGTTTATGTGCGGGTGACACTCCGGCCATGTTTCCTCTACAGGTTCTTCCATAATAGACATCTCTCCTACCTTCTCGGGTTGGGTATCAGATGTATCATTGTGGCCCACAACGGGGGCCCCGCCTGTGTATAGCGGGGGCCCCGGGGCCCCGTGGGCCCTGATGCTGCTCTCTAGGCGCCGGCTGCTCTCCAAACTGGAATGTTTGAATTTGCTGAAGGCGTCGAGGGCCCCCTCACACATGGAACAGATGCGCAGTGGAATACCCAACTTGATAATTGTCTGAAATGTAAAATCTATTCTTATAATAAACTCATAAAATGTTGCAAGAAGCTAATTTTATTCTCGTAATAGGATAGTGATAGCTAAATGAATATAAAGTGAAATGCCAATATTTTACTTCTTTAACGGTTACACAGCCTACTTTGAGGTGCATATAAAAATTGAAAGCTTGTATCAATTTTTCGAAAACTGTATGAGAAATAAATATTTGGAGTACTGCAGTGAATTGCATATCTAGTCACCTATACATTTTTTGGGAAATACAAAAGCATGTAGAAAATGACCCCCAAATGAGGCAACTTTTGTCTAATTTAACTGACTTTGCATCTCTTATTGTTTTTGAAATCCCCATGCTTAAACAGTGTCATTGGTCACTTTTATAAATCAATATATAAATATCATTTTTTTATAATTGTTCAATAATTATTATTCGCTAATAGGGTAAGTCCAATTCTACATCATTTTTCTTTGTGTGTTTTCCCTGTATATATCAGAGATTCAAATCCCCTATATGGTAAAAATATAGTAGATCAAACGACTTGTCGATTTTAGAACATCGTCATGATCTCCCTTAACCTAACCTCACTTTTGCATCATTTAATCAACGACAAAATATAAATAGACAAAGTATGGCCTATCCTTCCGTAATAAATGTTTTATTTTCGGTAAGCCAGAAAGAGAAAATAAAGATAGATATATAATGAAATCATTGTTCGAGCATCGCTCGCTAGAGGCAGTGGCGGACTGGGCCGCCGGGAGTCCGGGAACTTTCCCGGTAGGCCGGAGGTACTGAATCCGGTCAATATTATCAGATATTTTTATTATGATAATATATTAAATTTTTATGTGTAAATTATATCAATAGATTTATGCATGAGTGAATAAAAATACATAATACTATCGTCGTACTAAGACGAATATGATGTGTCTTGTATGCTTTTACCTGTGCGTGAACGATAAATAGTCGGTGATCCAAGCCTCCGTATCGTGCACTATACCCGGACTTTTTCCCGTACAAATAATTTTTACATGGTCTTATAGGAAATTTTCCGACATATTGTAATTTTATTTATTATTTCATTGGGAATTCGTGACAAATTAAATATTTACCAAAAATTATTTCTGAATATTATTAAGATTCAACAATATTTCCTGATTAATTCGCATATTAAGAAATATTTTTATAACTTTGTTAAGAAGTATATTTCCAATCTACAACCATTTTTTATAAGTCAACACTGAATTAAATTAGTTTCTACAGCCTGTAGACTTTTTGAGTTGTTTAAGGTATTGAAAATAAACATAATACTTTATTCTAAGACTAAAAGTAGTATATTGATTTACAAAATTTATAAATTGGAGTGTTTATTGCTATAAAAGTACATGCTATCGCCTAAGCGTACAGTGTATACACCTAGCGACTTCACACAGTAGATAGCAATATGACCCGCGCGCGTATCGGTTGAATATACGGTTCAAATTTACATCGCTGCATCTCAAAAATGATACATTTTTTTTCAAAAAACTTCAAATAAAAAAACATCTTTGGTACCTTTTCTGCAACTTTGTTACAATATATGGGAGTCTATCTCTTCAGACCGAAACGTTTCTCTATCACTGAAAATTGCACTGCAAAATGCAAAATTGGCTTGTTCTAAAATTATTTTAATTTTTTTTTAAGTATATATTTAACAAATCTATTGTATTTTTATACATTAATTACATTCATAATAGGTACATATAGACACATTTCCCTGCAAAAATAATAAAAATATTCCATGTAACTTTCTAGATATAACACTACCATTAGATCCGTCGGAAAATTTCCTATAAGACTATGTAAAAATTATTTGTACGAAAAAAAATCCGAGGTTGCTCCTAAAATAAACGATCTATGAAGGCTTGGATCTCCAACTAAGAGTGTCTGGCGGCCGGCGACCGGCGACTAATTAGAATTACGAAGCGCATAGTTCATATTTCCAGATAATCAGAATAGCAAGTAGTTTGTCATTGCGACATTTGTGAATTTTATTTTTTGGTAACTGTTTATTCGTATTCATTATTATTACAAATATAATATTTATACATATATTATAAAAAAACTGTTTTATTATTGAAAAATATTTATTCTTTCTTTATTTTATTTTAAGGCTAATTATTAACACCAAAACAACAAATATGGAAAAAAGAAAATTTTAAAGAGGTGCTAAAAAGGAGCGAGAAAAAAAAATATGTAACAAACTGCAAAAACAAGTTTGAAAATAAACGATATGTTTGCGTCAACTGTGGCTAGAGTTGCTACTGAATTAGTGGCCTCACCATCTTCGATTTCGAGTTCGACGTTGAGAACGAGCCATCCAAATTTAGTTGAAGAATTACTTCAGAATTTAACCAATTGCTAAATGTTTTCTCTAATGAAAATAGATAGCACTGGAGAAAATATCAAAACATTGTAATGTATGTTTTTATTTGTCAAAAATTTTAACAACTGGTTAAAAATTAACTACTGTGTTACAAAATAGGCCCCGTTTATTTTTTCATGCAGGGTGGCCCAATGGAAATTATCAGCGCAATTTTTGACCACTTAACATCAATTTTGCAAAAAACGCTCAAACACGTAAATTTTAATATAAAGGGGGACAAGTAAATGGAATAGTACCAATGGCATAAATTCAACCCTAAAATGAGGGTGGACTGCATCTCAAAAATTTTAAATGGAAAAGGGTGTCAAACATGACTCAGTTCGAAAGTTTTTTCAGTTCTCTTTTCAACAGTTTTTTTAATTTTTCAAATCCGATCATTAGTTCCAGAGAATTATCATTTAAAACAAATTTTATCAGGTGTGCAAAACTGCAATCAAGTAGACTTAAACAAGTGGCCAAAATTTGCGCTGATAATTTTCATTGTGCCAGCCTGTATTAATATGTTAGAAGTTATTTGTTTCTTAAATAATATAAAAGATTATATACATATACGATTAGTCACTGTCAAATTTCCCGGGCTGAATAAATTTCCCAGTCCGCCACTGGCTAGAGGCATCAGTGTAGTTGACATTATTTATGTGTTTGTTTTGCCAGTAACGCATTACATTTATTATATTTGAAACATATAAATTTAAAACTTACAATTCTAATGTAAATTTTAAGAGCACGGACGCCTCTAATGAGCAATATTCAAACAATACTGGTAGACATAATATGTCTTAACTCTATTTTCTCTGCGTGACTTGTCTAAAACAACAAACTACGTAAAGTTTTGTCAAGTTATATTTTGTCGTTGCATTTAATAAGAAATATAAAAAATATGTCTTAGATATGTATAATTAGACTTACAATTTCAGGAAAAAGATACTCCACTTCGGACACTATTCTGTCGTCCACAGGAACGCAGTGGTAGTCCTTCGTGCACATAAAACACAAATCCATTATACTGTTTATATTTTACTAATTGTGCGAACTAAATATTTAAAACTTTGTAATAAAATTAGTAGCGTGATGTATTACCACCAACAAGAAAATATAGTCTGATGTCTGATGTGTCAACACAGAACTACTAGAATAGGTGATTAAAGTGAACTACTCGTCAACATGTCACTGAAATACAGTAATACTGGAACGCTAACTTCTAGACTTTTATGCAAGCGAGAAACGAGCCTGAGAGAGATAGATGTCTAACACTTCTGCGCATGCGTATTATCCCCAAAGCCTCATGTCGTACAGTCTGGTCCAGAAGTAAATATTTTATAATTATCTGTTTCAATTATCAAATATATTTTTTTAAAAACATTTCTTTATCTATTTTTAATTATTGTTGCATGATCTGCGCCTTATTATTAGTTTGTTGTTTGCGTGAAGCAAATGCTCCAGTATCTTTACATAAATAATTTTCATTTTTTTATCTTTTTCTACGGCCACTAATATAAGTAGCCATTATTGTACAACTTTTAGGTTATGTAAGCATTACATTACGGAAGGGCGTGTGTTAAGTACTCCATCGCACAGGTAGGAAATTTTTTATTTATCCAAATTTTGTTTGCTGTGTAAAGTCATCAAAACTAATTACAATTAATTTAAAACATTACGACTAATGAAGAAATAAACTTTGAATATAAAATCTCAGGAAGGAGGGTTGCAAATCTAGTGGCTAGATGAAAAACTGCTTAGGAAGTCGCCATTTTGATAACCCAAGTATGACTCATGTCTTGTTGAGCATTTGAATAAGTTGCATGTGCTTGCACTACATTCTAATTTAGCAGCGCGTTCTTCACTCTATAAAAGTAAAATTTAACTCTATCGCAATTAATTCAACATTCCTGTTTAGAAATAATTATGGTCAGTTGTGTTGCATGTGGTTGTTCCCAAACCATGAACACCAAAAGTTTAGGAATTTAATTTCATCAGTATTTTGCATCGTACAACTATTATAATGAATAATGAAACTACACATTGATATACATATTATAAATTATATTGCATATTGCCAAATGAGAATGAATCCCGTCGTGTAACTTAAATGTTAAGAAATAATTTCATTGCCGTATCATAGTAATTTTAAATAAAGGGTAAAAATTTACATTCCTATTGTTCATAAACCTTATTTTATTTACATATAAATATGTATTATAATATTTATTTCAACAATTGTAATTATATTGTTTAAAAGGACAATAAAAACTTAAATTTTTGTATTTACTTTATTTTCTATGTATACATATTTTACCTGTTACTATTTATATTTTATAATTATATTTATTAAATTCTAAATGTTCTATATAGTACTATTTTATTGGGTTGTAAATAGTATAAATTCATTGTTTAGAAGTTGACAGTTGACGTAGTTGTTTTTACGTTCTGTAGTTGGCACTATTTACTAGTGATGTGTCCATTCTTTCAATGTAGTGTGTGATCATCATGTGATCGAAAAACAGTCAAGTGGTGATCGTAGAAAGAGTATAATATATAATTCGCGTTGTAATGCAATGCGTTATGTGCATCTTAACAACTCTTGATATTTTATGTACCAAAAGGTTAAATCTTCTATAGTTTCTTTAATCAACGACGATGGCCAAAATTTCTGCCAAGCACATCTAGCTTGGTTCAACCTAATATCCTAGATCGGTTTCATTTTTATCATTCCTGAAATTTATGTTATAGTTATCTACAATACAAATGCGGGAACATGAACTTCCGTGCATGAGCTTTTGTTTGAAGTAGGAGCGAGCAACGCGAGTATTTCATTTAGGCGAGTACACGGAAGGTATTTCCGCATAAGTATTGTACAAGATTTTTTGTAACGAACGAATTAATTATAAAATGTAATTAATAAAAATGTAAAACTGTCATTTAATCGTCAATAAAGCGAATAAACATTCGTTGCTATAGACTGTATGCCATTGTTCACCGTTGTTATTGTTTGATTGTGTTGCTTGTAGATAGCGCTAGTAGTATTAAAATGTCAAAATTAGCAATGAAATTTCGAATTTAATTTAGATAATTTGTATTCTTCTAACTAATTGTCCTCAAATATCTTGTTCTTATATTAAATTTGTTGTAATGTACAAAAAAATGAAAAACATAATAACACTTTTATGTTACTAGATCAAAGTAGTTTCCGTTGAGACACTAGTGCGTAAAAGTAAAACAATAGCTGGAATATGGCCTTTTTGATTGTGAGTTGGCTGCGGGAAACATTAGATTGTAGGTAGTGAGTACGATAAATATTTTAAAGACGGTTAATTTATATATTTACTACACATTACAGGCTTCCACGTTATTTTATTGTGGAAAATTCCAATTTGATTAGTCCATTATTATATATTAAAACATCAAATGCTATGTCTATTTCCACACAGTTGTTGATGACTGCTATTTTTAGCAAGTGGATGTAATGAGAGATGTGATCCATGTTAGTCAAGCTAGTTGCTCACTAAAATCGATATAAATATTAATACTTTCACCACTTATATTCCAATACTTTTCTTAGATAGGGCTCAAATGATCTGACAGCTGGAATACCAGCCGCCATTTTGATACGATGTGGTGTTAAGCTAGCACTGGGTAAGACTAAATTTTAACACCGGGTTAAGGCGGTGCTAGCTAACACTCATTTTGGTTTGTAGCTAACACCGTTTCCATAGATAAAAATCTAAGGGATTGAGGTCAGGTGATCTTGCTGCCGCACATTTCTTGAACAATGAGGTGGAGCACCATCATGCTGAAACCATGAATTTTGACGAACGAGTAAAGGTACATCTTCTAATAGTTCTGGTAAAACATTTCGTAAAAATTCCAAATACTGATCACTATTTAATCAATGGGGAAGTATGTATTGTGATATTTTTATAAATAATTAATTAATGTACAATGCGTAATAATTTGATTTAACTAATCAATGTTTAGAGATTATGTAATGCATATTATTAATATGAAAGATGTATTCTAGAGGGGGCAGTTATTGTAGTGTAGTGCTGCAGTTAAGAAGTGTCAGTGAAATAAAGGTTGTGTATATAATTGAAGTGTATTATTTGTGCGTGTGAGTGTAACTCATTGCCGATATTGATGTGATTTGTTACAGTATGGTCCAAGAAAATTCCTGTTGAAGATACCAGCCCAAACATTTAATGAAAATCTATGTTGTAAACTACTTCTTCCTACAACATGTGAATTTTCTTGAGTCCAATAATGCATGTTGTGGAAATTATGGACACTGTCATGTGTGAAAATTGCTTCGTCACTAAATATTATTAGTAAAATTAAAATTTACAGCAGGTTGTTGCAGAACCACAATATCACAGTAAGCGGTGGTAATAATAACAACTGTTGGAATTTCCCGGTACATAACCTCCAACAATATGGCTACCACGAGTCACTTACATTAAAAGTGCCGACATCGAGTGTCACTACTGTATTTATTCTATATACTGAGACAATATCATTAGGGTTAATCCCTTGGTTCAGTATTCGATCTGATTCGACGTGTTTCAACTGCAAATGTTAAAAAAAAATCGGTATTTGACAGTATTTTAGGAAATCGCTGCGCCTTGTAATTTCCAAGACGTTTTTAATTTACATTTTAAATATATTTTGATAAGGACGTTTTGGACCTCTTATTGGGTCCATCTTCAGCATAATTTTAAAAATTAATTTGTACGGCGGGTTAACATCCCTTGTAAATATCACGTTAAAATTTAAATTGTATTACAATTTCATTTTCTTGTTGAGCGGTTGAAATAGTTATAAATATCTGTTATACATTTGAGTCGAAAATAATTTGAAATGTAGCACTTTATTTGTTTTTTTGTTGTTGTTTCAAAATTTTGTTTTGTAAAGATGTGTTGTGTTGGAATTGTAAGCGATGATTTTAATTTGGTTTGATTGTAAATTTAAATTCTTTTAAAACACATCGTGTGTATGATTAGTACTTGTCGCCATGATGATTGGCGTAAAACTGCGTTCCTAGATTTCAAGAGCTATTTGTCATTGCTTCCGTAAGTGAGGTTGTTCTGAAAAATAGTGTAAACTAATTTATTGGCTACGTAGCTCTTACACTATGCTATGGAAATGTATCTCCAGGTTAACATTACTATTTTACATTAATAAAATTTACATTTTACACAACGGTATTTGCTATTAAGTTGCATGAAAACAACACGCAAGCATATACTAAAAACAAACTTATCCTCATTGTATTAGTTTGTATATTTTCCGCCAGAGGCCAACTTTTTCGCCGCATGTTCCCTATATGGAAGGAGGGCGCTGCTGTCGTTTGGACCCAATAACCTCAGTGGGCGTGGTCCAGAAAAGAGCGGGAACTTTAAATACACGTCAGGAACATGGATGGTGACAAATTTAATAAAAGAAAAATATATTAGTAATAATATGGTGTTTTAAAGTAGTTATATAATAAAAAAACTGACTAAGATGTCTAGGACACCCATACAGTACAAGTGTTTGAAGCAAGAGAAACAGGACGACCCAGTAAACCTGGAAGCAAGAAGTACAACAAGCATCAGAGGTCGAGGAGAAAACTAGTAACACACAAGAAAATCACAACAGATAACAAAGCCGGTGAAAATTCTGAATAAGAACACCAGGATTAAGTAAGTAGTTTTAAAAACCAACAGGTTGTGTAATTAAAAAAAAATATATTTATTCATAAATATATTAAATTAGACAAATATATTTTCATTTTCAAGTAGGTGACAGATTCGCTGGTCAATTCTTCTTATCTTGCTAATAATGTAAAATAATATACATCTTTATTACGTGCAAATTAAAAAAAATACAACTGAAGTACCCCCCCGTATGCCTGACGTAGTAGCAGCTATAACTTTTTTGTGCATTTTCGATAAAATACAAATACCATTTCCATATAACAATTTATGACTGTAAAGTAACTTGAATCAAATTTAAAATCAAAAATTTACTAAACTTACGGACGTCTGATAACAACAGTTGCATGTTAGAGAAACCTCTGTCAAATCAGTTAGACATGTGCAGCTGCAGATTCCCGGTGCTGTAATCAGTAAGCGGGCAACCTGGTTCCTTTTTGAATGTTTCTCTGCTTTAACATTAACTACAATACTTTTTGTTAAACATCAAGTTTTGTAACATATTCAGTTTTAAAATGAGTTTTCCTGTAAGCAATTCATCGAGACATATTTGTATGATTTACTTTTTTTAGAGTGAATTTTCATGTGACGTTTTAAATGATGTTTCTGCCTGAACGATTTACTACAGACTTCACAATGATGGTCTTTTATATCGGAATGAATTTTCATGTCACGCCGTAAAGCATGTTTGTGACTGAACGATTTATTACAGACATTACAATGTTGGTCTTTTACATCGGAATGAATTTTCATGTGACGTTGTAAACAAGATTTATTTCTAAACGATTTATTACAGACATTACAGTGGTGGTCTTTAATATCGGAATGAATTTTCCTGTGTCGTTGTAAATGATACATGCGTCTGAACGATTTATTACAGACATTACAATGTTGGTTTTTTGCATCGGAATGAATTTTCATGTGATTATTTAAAATATGCTTTTGTGAAAATGATTTAAAACAGATATTGCATTTATGTTCTTTTGTTCTCAAATGGATTTTCATGTGCTTATTTAAAGTCGTCTTCAGCGTAAATGATTTACTACAGACGTTGCACTGATGGTCTTTTACTCCGGAATGAATTTTTATATGACGGCGTAAATAATATTTATATGTGAACAATTTACTACAGACGTCACACTGATATTCTTTTGTAACTGAATGAATTTTCATATGTGAGCGTAAATAAGATTTCTGGAAAAATAATTTACTACACACATTACAATTAAAACTTCCAGAATGTACTTTCATGTGATTTGACAAATATAGCTTCCGAGTAAACGATTTACTGCAGATTTCACAGCGGTACTCTTCTTTGTTTACTCGAATGCTTTCTTGTTCTGTACTGCGGCTTTTTAACTCAGTTTCCGACGTAAATGTTTTAGTGCATGTATAACCGCGGAAGTCTTTTTGTCCATTATGAGTATATAAATGTTGTCTCAAATTATGCTTTTCAAAAAATCTGTTTTTACAAATAAAACATTGAAAATTTTTAATTCCATTATGCAACACTACATGTCTATTTAAATCGTATTTATGGATAAATATTTGCTTGCATAGAACACACGGTAACTGTTTTATTCGCCTATGTACTTTTTTCTTATGACGCGATAAATTAGTTTTACGTATGATTAATTTGTTACTAATATTACTTCGATGTTCATTTTTATTCATTTTCTTTAATGTACAGTTCTTTATTTCAATTTGATTATATTTGCTACAATTTTTGTCATTTTCTTTCACAATTGTTTCTTCGGGCTCAGCGGAACTCTTCTCCCACACTTCCTCCCGTGTGTCCGCCCTTGAATTCTCCTCCTCTGTCTTGTGTTCTCTTTTATCTTTATCATCACTCATTGTATTACTTTCACCATATTCTTCCTTGCAGATATTTTCCTTTATATTATTATAAAATTCCCGGTCTTGTGGTGTTTGTTCCAGTTGATCTTCCTTAATGGAGATATCTGTGTGCAATGCAGTGTTTAGAGACATTTTGCTTTTATGCAATTTATTCTGTGAGAATACACTTTCTAACAGAACGAATGGATTGGGAAGAGCCCTGTATGTGTGTGAGGATATCCTGTCTACCCGTAAGGAAGGGTTTAGGGATGCGCTTTTTATGTGCGGTTAAAAAAGTCAAGAAGATTGGCATTTTACTCTATATCCATTTAGTTATCACTATCCCAAATACGAGAATAAAATTAGCTTCTTGCTACATTGTATGAGTTTATTATAAGAATAGATTTTACATTTTAGACAATTATCAAGTTGGGTATTCCACTGCGCATCTGTGTAGCTTGTGAAGGGACCCTCTACGCCTTCAGAAAATTCAAACATTCCAGTGTGGAGAGCATCCGGCGCCTAGAGAGCAGCATCAGGGCCCGCGGGGCCCCGGGGCCCCCGCTACACACAGGCAGGGCCCCCGTTGTGGGCCACAATGACACATCTGATACCCAATCCGAAAAAATAAAAGAGATGTCTATTAAAGAAGAAACTATAGAGGAAACATGGCCGGAGTGTCACCCGCACATAAACAGCGCATCCCTAAACCCTGCCTTGCGGGTAGACAGGACATCCCCATACGTGCAGCTGCGTGCATTGCACACAGACATCTCCATTAAGGACGATCAACTGGAAGAACCACCATAAGACCGACGACTTTATAATGCTATAAAGGAAAATATAAGCAAAGAAGAATATGCTGAAAGTAATAAAATGAGTGATGATAAAGATAAAAGAGAACACAAGACAGAGGAGGAGAACTCAAGGGCGGACACACGGGAGGAAGTGTGGGAGAAGAGTTCCGCTGAGCCCGAAGAAATAGTTGTAAAAGGAAACGACAAAAATTGTAGCAAAAATAATCAAATTGAACCAAAGAAAAGTATCCTCTGTAATAAAAACTTTAAGAAAATGCATAAAAAAGAACATCAAAGTAATATTAAAAACAAATTATTCATACGTAAAGCTAATTTATCGCGTCATAAGATAAAATTATATCGACAAATAAAATATTTATCGTGTATTCTATGCAAACAAATATTTATTCATAAACATGATTTGAACAGACATATAGTTTTGCATAATGGAATAAAAAGATTCCAATGCTGTAATTGTAAAAAAAGATTTTCAGCAAAGTGTAATTTGAGACAACATTTACGAGTATAAACTCATAATGGACAAAAAGACTTCCGCGGTAATAGAAGCACTAAAACATTTACGTCGGAAATTAAGTTAAAAAGCCGCAGTACAGAACAAGAGAGCATCCGAGTAAACAAAGCGTGGCCGTGCTCTGTGTGCTATAAGATATTTAGATTTAGAAGTCAATTGGATCAGCATACAAAAATACATTCCGGAAAGAAAGACTATCAGTGCAACGTCTGTAGTAAATCATTTACGCTGAAGATTTATTTAAGTATGCACATGAAAATCCATTTAGGAATAAGAGAACATAAATGCAATGTCTGTTTTAAATCATTTTCACAAAAGCATATTTTAATTAATCACATGAAAATTCATTCCGATATAAAAGACCAACATTGTGATGTCTGTAATAAATCGTTCAAACACAAACATCATTTACGGCTTCACATGAAAATTCATTCGGATATAAAAGACCAACATTGTAATATCTGTAATAAATCGTTCAGACAGAAATTTAGTTTACAACGTCACATAAAAATTCATTCCGATTTAAAAGACTATCATTGTGATGTCTGTAGTAAATCGTTCAGACAGAAACCTAATTTAAAACGTCACATGAAAATTCACTCTAAAAAAAAGTAAATCATATAAATATAAATCTCGATTAACTGCTCACATGAAAACTCATTTTAAAATTGAATATGGTACATAATTTAACGTTAAATAGAAAAGTTTTGTGGTTAATGTTAAAGCAGAGAAACACCCAGAATGGAACCAGGTTGCCCGCTTACTGGTTACAGCACCGGGAATCTACCTCTTGTGCAAATCAATGTGATTAACGGGTACGTTTATTATTTAACAATATTCATATTAATTATTACTTTTATTGCCCTTTCCTCGCCTTAATAAACATTTTAACCTTCTTTGACATAAAATATTTTAGTATTTTACATGTCATTAATATTAGGAATAATCAAACCATATTTTAATAATTTTATGTGGCATTAAATTTTTATTCTAATGAGAATCCTGTTGAGAATTTGTAGGCCATTATAAGAAAAACTAAAGTTGGTATCAGACAGATGTACATTCTAACTGATTTGACAGCCGGTTTTTTAACATGCAACTTTTTTTATTAGACGTCTGTAAATTTAGTAAATTTTTAATTTTAAATTTAATTCAAGTTACTTTACAGTCATAAATTGTTATATGGGAATAGTATTTGTACTTTATCAAAAATGCACAAAAAAGTTATATCTGCTACTACATTTATCGAAGGCATACGGGGAATACTTCAGTTGTATTTTTTTTTTATTTTGCATGTAACAAAGATGTATATCATTTTACATTATTAGTAAGATAATAGGAATTGACTAGCGAGTCTGTCACTTGAAAATGAAAATATATTTGTCAAAATTTATAAACTTATGAATAAATCATTTTTAATTACACAACCTGGTAGTTTTTAAAACTACTTGCTTAATCCTGGTGTTCTTATTCAAAATTTTATCCTGCTTTTTGTAATTGTTGCTACTTTTCTTGTGTCTTCCTAGTTTTCTCCTCGACTTCTTGCTACCAGGTTTATTGAGTCGTCCTCTTTTTCTTTTTCCGATTTCATTTCCTTCAAACTCTAAGGGCAGGGGCGAACTTTGGCTTAGGCTAAAGAGGCAATAGCCAAAGGCTCAAAAGTTTTAGGGCTCGGATTCGAACTATATTTACGCTCATTTTAAATTTTATTCTTATACAGGATGTGTCATCGAAATGCCCGTCTTCGGTATCTCCGTTCATCCAAGGAGCATAACGTAAAATTATTTTCACATATACAGGCTGTTGCATTACAGCTCGGCGAGAATTATTTGCCTTTTTTTAAATGGAATATCCTATATATTTTTACATTTTTTTAATTATATCCTATACGGACATAAGAATTTTATTTTAGTTTTCCGCGGCGTTGCCAAATTATACCGTTTATTCACTAAAAAGCCAAATACACGCATTGCTTTATAGAGATATATTGAAGTTATTTTAATAGTAAAAATTAAGAATTTTTTCTGTACAACTGTAACTATGCTATATGGTCTCACTTTTTTTTAGTGAATACAGGATGTTCAGCAAAGCGAATCAAATTTACCCAATTTTAAATGACTATAACTCATCATTTTCAAATAGAAACCCTTATATTTTATAATTTATTTGGGTATGTTTTTGTATTATCTTTATATGTTATTAAGGGTACCCCCCTCTACAAATTAAATTACAAAAGCTTTTAATGTAACCGCCATTCTCACGGAAACATGTTTATAAATAAGTAATTTACTCTTTCCAGATATTTGCGTCGACAGTTTCAAAACAGTTCCGAATTCTAATCTAATTTTGAACCATCTCTTCCGATCCATCTATTAGGAAATTCTTCATTTAAATAATTCTTAACTTGAAGACTGTTGTGAGTTGGTGAACCACCATGTTTGAATCACAATCTCCGGATAATATCCATGGTATTGGGAGTCGCCACTAATAACAGATGGCAGCACTAAAATGTGACTAGTAGGGAAAACTCTGGATTTTACTGCATCCCACAGCAATAGTTTATCTATCAATTCAATATTATTAACGTAGAGTGTAGTGAGATGTAGTATATTGAATATGTTTCTTACATTGGGAGATGTACAGGGTGTTCCATTTATGTGTGCCACCATTGCTATCTCGAGAACTATAAGAGCTACGAGGTTGGTTAAATTAGCAAAGAACCACCATTTCACAAGACTAATACAATGAGCAAAAAAAAAATGTTTTTTAGACCAGTGGTTCTCAAAATACGGGACACAACTTTCTAATTTTAAATGGGAACATAGGTTTATTTTTTAACAAAATAACTGAGAAAAATGCATGTTAGATTTATAGGTATTTTATTTATATCTGGCTGAAATAAGAGTGCTATGGATAGAAAACATAGACATATTGTTCTGTCTAACATTGTTTGATTATTTTTTGTTAAATTTTATGTTCTTAAATTGCCAGTTTTAAGAAGAAAATTAATTGTTTTTTATCCAAAGCACTCTTGTTTCAGTTAGATATGAATAAAATACATATAAATCTAACATGCATTTATCTCAGTTATTTTATTATATTAGTATATGATATGTTTATATCGTTGAATTAAAAAAAAAATACTCTATCGAATAACCTAAAATTAACATGTTTCTATTTAAAATAAGAAAGTTGTGTCCCGTATTTTGAGAACCACTGGTCGAAAAAACATTTTTTTTGCTGATTGTATTAGTCTTGTAAAATGGTGGTTCTTTGCTAATTTAACCAACCTCGTAGTTCTTATAGTTTTCGAGATAGCAATGGTGGCACACTTAAATGGAACACCTCTGTGTATATACAGGGTGAGTCTGGGAAGACGCCCCCCCTCTTAACTTTTTTATTATAAGTAATAGAATAAAATGGCTCATATAAAAGTTTTATAATTTTACATATACTATTTGATGGCAGATGTAGATATTTTTTATAAAGTCAGGTTTACAAGATACGACTATCAACTTTTATTTTTCAAATGACAACCTATAATTATTTTAATAAAATAGAAACCGCCATTTTTTTCTCTTTTCAACGATGTATTAACTTTTATTAATGTATTTGAAAAATTTCGAGAAAAATGAGATCATTTAGACATGTCAGAAATAATTTTTAAACAAATATCATAGGTGGCTATGTTTCTCGAAATCGGGTAAACATCCTTCTCAGTAAGTAACAAACAAATGTATACATTTTTGACATTAATTTAATTGTTTTACATTGTTACGTTTTGTTTATTTTCATATAGCCACCTATAATATTTATTTAATAATTATTTCAAATATTTTTAAATATCTCATTTTTCTCGAAATCTAGTTGTGAACCTCCCTTTTGTGTTGCAATCGGCAGTGCCAAAAGAGCACTTTTCTCGTAATTTTTTAAAAAATTTTATCGTAACTCAAAAACGATTAGTCGTAGAATGTTGACCTGTTCACAAGGGCAGTATAATTGTGACAAAAATTGAATAAAAGTAATAATTTAGGTGGCTTTTAATTTTAGCAGGAAACATTTAATTTATTGTTAATAAGTTGACATTGACAAATGTCAAAATATATTCCTGAGAAATATGTACCAAGTAAATGAAAACAACATATATTTCTTTACAATATTTGAGCGATTAAAATAGTTTTGTGTAGTGCAATAAGGAATAGTGATAAACATTTTAATAAAATTTTCTAAAAATGATCCATTTCGAGTGGAAGTTCAAAGGTATGAAACCAATGGACGTTGAAGAACTTTAGCCGTAGAATGATCTCACTTTCAAGCGAAAAAGTTTAAATGAAATTTGATTTTAACGTCTCATAATTTTGTGTGATTTGACATAACATCGTTTACCTGGAGATTGATTAGCATTTGTTGTTTACATTACTTTGATTTTGATTGTTATTGCATAGCAACTTTAAAGCGCACGGCGTGTTTTAATCTTATTTTTTGCACGATTTTTAGGTTGTTAAACAACGATTATGATGCAGATATAATAAAAATTAAATATTATCCCATTTAAAAAATATAACTTCCTGTTGTAACTTGAAAAATACTGATTTTAAGAAAAATATTATTCTTTAATCGAATGTCTTCCTTGAAAAAATAAAACCTAAAAAGGAGAAAACAAAAAAATAAACGCATGAAGGTCAAGTACAAAGTTTCGGAAATCAGTGAGGTGGATTTCTAATTTTCATTCCTCTGGTATGTCTTGGGTCCATAATTTCTGGAAGCAGGCAATCAATATAAAATAATTTCAATTTAGGGAGCATTTTTTCATCCCAAAATTTATCGTTTCGCTCAATTTTATCTGTAATCATTCCTAGGGAAGTCCATAATATAAAATAACAAAACTGTTTCTGGGTTATTTGTAACTGTCCTTGTACCTGATAATAATAATTATGGGTAGATTTTAATCTATAGGAATTATTTTTAAATTCTATGTATGTAATTTTTTTTGCATTATTGCATCTTCCGGCCGTAATTTAGAAGCCGAAAAAGGGCATTTCACTTCTATAATACTGTCATCAGAATTGATTATACCGTCAGGGATAGCTCCAAGATATTGATATTCCGGATGAATAAACTGCAATGAGAAACTTTAAAATTGTATTTTGTTTCAAAATCTCGTATTGCATTTGATTCATGATCTACTCCCCAGCGTGTGGCAGCATTACCGCGAAAATCTTCATAAAGAATTTTTTTTATACTTCCACAGCATGACGTTGTTGATCGCATTTTGCATATTGAACCGAAAATTGATGCTGTTAGTCTAAATACTGGCTTGTTCTACTGTTGATTTTTCAATTTTTTCTGTATCATCAGAGGATTTTTTATAGTTATTGTTTAAAAATGTTTCTTTTTTAGAAGTAAATTCTTCTTTTTTTCATCATTTGCCATCTCTGCTAATCCGTAATGTTCATCGGGAGGAACCAAGGTCTTCTTTTTTGATTTGAATAATTTTTTCTTCGCCTTACTTTTCATACGTCTTCTTGTTAATATGTTTATATATTTTTTACTATGTTTCCCGGGACTTTTATTTCTGATGGCTTTATGAAGAATGGTATAATATTCTTCTTTCTTATTGAAAGATAAAGCTGCTGCTCTGCATCGAATATCATATCCATTTTTTATGGCAAAATTTATTCTTCTACCACCCACAATTTTACATACAACGGAGTTGTATGATTCTGCTGCATTATTATTCATGTTAAATAACAAACTATATCCATTTTGAATTAGTCTATTGCCACAAGAAATAATGTCATTCAACAAACCACATTCTTTCATAGCATCTATTATATTGTTGACAATTTTTATGTTCACCAAATACGTGATATGGACAATTCAATATATCATTAGTAAGCTTTGCTATTTGTGTTGTAATATCAATATTTTGTTGACGCCAGTGACTAACAGCTTTTGAAATTCCTATGCGTAATCGTAATATTCTTTTATTTAAAATTGATATTAATTTCGTGTTTACGTGTTTATTTTTGGTACTTGTTGATTTCGTTCCTAAAGTTCTTAATCTGGTACAGTAATTGCGCAACAAATGGTTTGTACATTGAATCTTTTGTACAATAAAATCATTTCCATATGGTTTCGCAGCACATATTTTACTGTATACGTTGCTATCACCATCCCCTTTTAATTTATTTTATTTGATACCATGCAATTGCATGCTACACATGAAGCCTTCAAGTATGATATCGGATTCCATAGATGTTGATGTTCCAGTTAAATTTTTAAAACATTTATGTTGCGGACTTGGAATATTTTTGGATATATATTTTTCACAAATTGGGCAATATTTATTTCGCACACACATAAATAAAAGTTTTCCAGTTTTTGCTCCGACAATATAAGCAACTCTAGAAGCAGCATCATAATTTACTCTATATGATCGTTTAGACCAAGCTCCGTCAGCAATGATGGTAACTAAAGGATAACCCTGTTTATCAACGTCACCAATTGCCCGAGCTAAATCTGCTTCTTCTTTTCCTGCTTCTTCCATGGCTTTCCAAGTAGTTTCACGAATTTTTTCGGACACGATATCATGATGGTTGCTATATTTTCTATACGACATAGATGGTATGTCCATTATAGCATGTTATTCAATCATTTCAGATTGGCCACCTCCTGTACTGACCATTGCAAGTACTGCAGCAGTGTTTGTATTTAAATTAGTAGCAGAAGGGTTTTCGGTTTCAATTTTTTTTTTTTTAATATTACACATTCTACATTTTAATGTAAAAATTTAAAGAAGACCTATTCTTTTTTCCGATATAACATTCATGTCTGATATGCCAATCAAATGGAGAATGATTTTTGCAATTTATGATGCAATTAAGAAAATAATTGATATCGACAATTCTTCGTCTTGTTGGAAAGGTTGTGGGATGAATAGTTTCATTATTAATTTTATGTGTAGAAAGTTCACTATTATTTTCAACAGTACTAAAAGTTTATTCTGTAAACTCTTCTTCTTTATTACAGACACTATTTTTATTAATATTAGACATTTCCTGTTCATGTGGAATATCCACAGATGATGTATCATTGAAATTTAAATTATTTTCAAGATTTTGTGGAGATGGATCAAAACTCGAATAAGGAATATTATCAACATTGCTAGCAGAGATGCGGCTTTGGGTTAATCTAAAATTGTAACAATTCTGGCAATAGACATTTAATTAATATTTTTATATTATTACTAAATACCTTTTTATTCGATTTCGCATGCTTTGTTTATGGTATGGGACATTATATTTTGTCTGATTTTTATTGTTCATTATATAAAATAAAATGTACTTAAAAGTTTTACAAATAATAACTCAGCAAAAGGTAAACCAAGAATAAAAAACAATATATTCACGTGCCGTGTTTTCATAGTACCAAGACTGTGGGGTGAATCGTAGGCCGCTAGCCAATCAAATCGAGTATCTTCTAAACAAGAACGGAGCTTACTCATTAGATAAATAAAGACAACATGTAGTCAAAGCACATTGGCTGTCAGCGCGGGCACCTGAGGACAGCGGGGATTTGTGAGTTAGCAGCGCTGAGCGATAAAACCCCCTTAAAATGAAGGAACATGTAGGAATACATGTAGTATTGACTGTTTTCCCATATTAAATGCCTATGAAAAGTTGAAGGAAAAATTATATTTAGTTATTATTTTGCATGAAATATTGTTTAAAATTCCACTATTGGTTGAAAATTATACTCAAAATCTAATCAACTCTTTTCAGCAAAACAGAATATCTAAACTTAAATTTTCTATTCTGTTTGATAGAAATTTAGTATTCGTGTAACATCATCCTAGAAATTAACTTATTCATTATAAAATGAATGTATAACGTTTTGCACGATCCCATACCTCTTTTTTAACAAAACAATTAACCAGGATTTTTTATAATACGGATAAATACGGATATTTTATCAATATCTTGAACTTCTTTGATATATTTATTATAGTTTCGTTTTTATTAAAATATATAATGAATTAATCCATATTCTTCTACATCTTTCAATCATATAGTTAACCGTTTAAATAAAGTAAATATCGTAGTAAGACAAATAAATTTAATTTAATTTAATTAAATGTACATGGTTCTGATTTGTTATTCACTTTTTAAATGATGCGATTGCCATCTGTAGTACTATTTGTGTATTGACAACCTCAACCAAACAAAGCTTTTCAGAATAGTTCCGTTTTGACATATGAGTGTATATTTCTGTTGGTGATATCGTAAGCTCGCGGTGTTAATTTTTAGCGTGATGTCTGTATGTCCGTGTGTCTGTGTGTCTGTGACGATTTTTCGTCCACGATAACTTCAATACGATACATGTAAAAAATATAATATTTGGTATTTAAGAGTTCTATTCTAATATGATGAACTGATAAGATTTTGACTACAATTGGTTAACCGGAAGTAGTACTTTACTTGAAGCTTTAAACAGATTTTCAAAAAAAATACCTCTGTGGCGACGCGGTCAGATTTAAAATGTATTTAAGATCCGTGCGACCGATTGCGTCTATATGCGTTGCGTGGATCCGAAAGGACTATAAGTAGTGACGGAATGTGAAACACCTTTAAACAAAATGTAACGACGCGAACTATAAAGAATACCAATCAGAAATAATAGATACAAAGTTGATAATGGTGGTTAGGTATGACACTCTTCACCTGCAGGAGCGACCTACAGGACTTACACAATTGATTGGAAGCTCGTGGGAAGATAGGAAAAAGAGGGTTGGCCCACAACTGTTAAATAGGAACGAAGCTATACAAACTTGAACTACCAACAGCAAAGTAGACGCAATAGCTGGAGTTAGAATCAATGTGCAAGTGTACAAAGCGTGCTGCTAACCAGCGCCAATAAATTCATGCGATATGAATGTTTAAATTAAGTATAACAGTGCAATAAATGCGAGTAAATAATACAAAATAAAGATACAAAATAAAGCATAAAGCGTGCAGCAAATGTGCAATGTGCACCTGGCAAATATTATAGAATCAGTCTGAAAGACAGGTTCGTAAGTAGAATAAAGTAAAGCGTACTTACTGCGTGCCAGATGTATAAAGTAAAGCGATTTTAGGTCTACCTTGAGCAGCATGCAGCAGATAGAACAGTGATACAAACTTCTGGAGATGCACTTCTAAGCGATCGTTAGTACATGCAGTCTTCCAATTGGAATGCAATATAGCCAGTGTTGATAATTTTGTTCTATTGCTAAAAATGCTGAAAAAGCAACAAATAAATAAAGAAAATAAAGTATATGCACGGTGAATGCACCAATGCGGTGGGTATGTATTTTAGGTTAGCAATCCAAAAAAATAATAGAAAAAGCGGTGCTAAGCACAAACAACTTGGATCACAAAACACTGCGAATGATATTTAAATTATCACTAAACTAGAACACCAAATGCTTTTATTTCACGAGATTTTTAAGGCAAAAAGCCGTAATAAAAATTTACATGTGCGTTAACTTGAAAAACAAGACAGAGAAGAGTTTGTCAAAAAAACGCGCAAAAAATAGTAAAACTGCGGGAACGACAGTGGTCGGTCCGTCCGCCGTTAGATGGCACATGCGGTCCGAACATGCCTGCCGGCCAAAACGGAGTTTTTAAGGTTCCACTTCCGGTAGAGGACATAGTTTGACCACTGGTCTAGTCAATACTCCGGAAGTAGTTCTGACTTGGGCTACTCTGACAATGTTATCATCACCTGGATGTACTTGGATGATTTGGCCTAACTTCCACTGAAGTGGAGGCAACTGATCGTTTTTTATAACAACTAGCTGATCAGGTTGTAAATTGGGATTTTGGCTTGTCCATTTAAGTCTCTGTTGGAGGGTATTGAGATATTCGGAATGCCATCTTTTCCAAAAGTCTTGAGACATCTTTTGGAGTAGTTGCCAGCGGGTGAGAAGACTAGTTCATGGTTCTAGATAGTTGCGATCTGGTAAGCACACAGCAGTTTCAAGCATTAGGAAATGATTAGGTGTTAATGCGTGTAGAACATTGGGATCTGGTGATAGCGGACACAATGGTCGTGAGTTCAGAATGGACTCGATTTGACAGAGTAGAGTGTTGAACTCTTCTAATGTTAAGGTTTGAGAGCCTACAACTCGAGAAATGTGGAATTTTACGGATTTGATTCCAGCTTCCCAGAGTCCTCCAAAATGGGGAGCAGATACTGGGTTAAAGTGCCACTGGGTGCCCTCAGAGGCTAGCCGATTGGACAAATACTCGTTGTAATGAGTGGAGGCGACAAATTTCTGCAACTCAGTAAAATAACTTTTAGTGCCGACAAAGTTTGTACCTGAGTCACTATAAATATGTGAGCATCTACCACGACGGGCGATGAATCGTCGGAAAGCGAGAATAAATGCTTCGGTGGTCAAATCCGAGGCAATTTCTAAATGCAATGCTTTGGTAGCAAAGCATACGAATAAACAGAGATAGGCTTTGGTTGCTTTAAAACCTCGTTTTTTATAAGGCGTAACATAGAAGGGCCCACCGTAGTCAATTCCAACCACGTCAAATGGTTTTAGTTCCTTGACTCGATTCTCGGGTAAATTACCCATAAAAGGGTTAGGTGCAATAGGGTGGCACCGAAAGCATCTGATGCATTTTAAGGTGCGACTGCGAATTAGGCGGCGAGCGCCTATGATCCAGAATCGGCGATTCAAGATTGCTTGAAGAGTTCTGGGCGATGGATGAAGGTAGCGTTGGTGATAGCAATCAATAAGAAGATCGGTGAAGCGATGTTTCGACGGGAGAAGTAGAGGATGCTTTTGGGAGAAATTAAAATTAGAATGTCGTAGTCTACCTCCTACTCGTAACAATCCTTGATCATCAAGAAAGGGACTGAGATTTTGGAGTTGTTTGGAGCATAATCGTGCTTGTTTAAGTTTAGAAAGGTCTTCTGTGAATGCTTCTTGTTGAATTATTTTCACCCAGCGTAAGAGAGCATCGTCGAGCTCCGAAGCCAATAGTGACGGCTGCGGTGAGTGCTCTTGGAGTTTGAGTCTCTTATACAGTCGTATACACAGTGCAGTTATGCGGAGCAGGCGATCTAAGTCAGAATACCGCTGAAGAAGGGTATTTTCTGGTTCATTATTCACGATTAATGTGATTTTTGATTCTACATTTATTTGGGAATCTTGCGTGTTGTTGTCCTCCTGTTGAGATAAGGGCCAAGTGTTTAGAGGTTTTTTGAACCATGATGGACCATGCCACCATAAGGAGTGTGACAGTAAATCATTTATGGACATACCTCGTGATGCGCAGTCAGCAGGGTTGTCTTGTGAAGGTATGTGATGCCAATTATTTTGAGGAAGATGTTGTTGAATTTCAGCGACCCTGTTACTCACGAAGGTTTTCCATTTATATGGTGGAGCTCGGATCCATGCAAGAGTAATTGTAGAGTCCGACCATGCTAGGATGTTCGAGAAACATAATGGTAGCGTTTCGATTAAATTTGCCATTAGGCGCGATAACAGTAGAGCTGCACAGAGCTCTAGGCGTGGAAGCGAAATCCGTTTTAGAGGAGCGACTTTCGTTTTGGATGCGATAAGATGTGCGGTACAGATATTTGAGCATTCTGAGTGAATGTATACTACAGCTGCGTAGCCTGTTTCGGAGGCGTCACAAAAGCCAATCAGACTTAAAATACAGTTTTCTGTTTCGATATGGCGTGGTATTGTGAGACTCGATAAAGCAGGTAATTGTTGTTTGAAATTGTTCCACTTCAATACCAAGTTTTCTGGTACTTGAGCGTCCCAGTTTGTGCCAGATATCCACAGATCTTGCATGATGCGTTTTGCGATCATTATGACAGGTGACAGCCAGCCAATAGGATCAAAAATTCTAGCGATGTCTGATAAAATGTTGCGTTTAGTGACTGAGTTATCAGGTAGGCTGATTTTGTAGCTAAACTGATCCAAAAACGGATTCCATGAAAGACCAAGAATTTTTTCAGTTTCTTGATGCTCTCCATTCAAGAATGAATATTCGCGATGATCTTCAGGAATGTGTTCAAGTAGATTTGGATGATTACTTGTCCATTTGCGTAGTTCTAGACCAGCGGTTGCAAGCAATTTAATAAGGTCTTGCTGGAGCTCTAGAGCGTCTGACAATGAATTTGCTCCACTTATTATGTCATCAACGTAAGTATCAGATTTTAGAATCTGTGATGCACGTGGAAAATTTAATTCTTCATCCTTGGCTAATTGATGAAGTGTGCGAATGGCTAGAAAAGGAGCACATGCCGTATGTCACCGTGTTCAAGATATAAGATTGTGGTGGCGAGGAGGAATCAAAACTCCATAATATTTTCTGGTAGATACGATGGTCTTCAGTTATCAGAATTTGACGGTACATTTGTCTGATGTCGGCGGTAAATATGATTTTGTGAAGACGCGATCGCTGAATGATTGCTGGTAAATCAGCTTGAAGTGCGGGACCAGATAATAGATAGTCGTTGAGAGACTTATTGGAAGAAGTCTTTTTAGATCCATTGAAAACAACTCTGAGTTTGGTGGTAGAGTTACTTTCGCGTAGGACTCCGTGATGAGGTAAATAGAATCCTTCATCAGGATGATTGAGCTCTGGAGACAGACTTGACATGTGATTCTGCTCCAAGTAAACTGACATGAATTTGTGATATTCTGTATTTAATTTTTGATCAGATGCTAAACGGCGTTGCATGACATTGTAGCATCGAATAGCGTTGGCATAGGAATTTCCTAACTGAGGAGGATAGTGTTCAAAAAGTAACGGGACAACGTAACGGCCCGAGTCTAGGCGTTTATGCTGAGTGTTAAAGATGTCGTTTGCCAGACGGTCTTTTTGAGACATAATAGCGTTTTTAGGAATGTCTTCAAGTTCCCAGAATTTTGAAAGCGTTGCGGAAATTGAGTCGTGCATAGTTAACAAGGTGGTAACTGGTTGCGAAGATAATAAGGGAATGCGTCCTAAAATTATCCATCCCAGAGACGTTTCAAGGGCTGACGGACCATAAGAGGTGGTTCGTTTCTGACCACTGAGTAAATCAGCATAGATGTCAGCACCGAGTAACAATTCAATGGGTCCTGGCGTTATAAAGTTTGGATCTGCCAACTGTAGCTGACAGAACTCATTAAGCATGTGCGATGGTAATGGCATTTTAGGTAAATTCTGCGTTATTTGTGATACAACGATTGTTGGAAGAGAATACGTTGGTGAATCACAATAAGAAGAACGAAAGCGAATCGTCGCTGTACCACGTACTAGATTTGAAGCTGTAGTGTTACCAAATCCTGAGATTCCGATATTTCGATTATTAGCAGGATGATATTTTAACTTCAAGCGGCGAGAACAGTCTTCAGTGATGTATGAAGACTCACTGCAACTGTCTATAAGTGCGCGTACCGATTGCCATGAACCGTAAGAATCCTGTACTTGGACAATTGCTGTACTTAGAAGTACTACAGACGAGTTTGGGCTGTGTGTAAGTAGCGAGGTAGAATTGTTTTGCGTACTAGCTGTAGAAGCTGAAGACGTTGATGCGTTTTTATTTGAATCCGGTACACTTGAGGACTCGTGCGTTGGTGTCGACTTCTCAAAATGTAAGAGCGTATGATGACGCTGATTGTATGAGCGACAAGTGTATTTCGACTTGCAATTGTGTGTCATATGAAAGGATGACAGGCAGTTTCGAGAGCAATTATTGGTGCGAACAACATTGAAGCGTTTCGATGGGTCAATTTTGAGAAACATAGAACATTTATATAAAGCGTGCTGTTGTGAGCAAGCGACACATTTAGGAGTGTTTGTAGTAGATACAAAACTTGAAGTATTAAATGGTTTTCGCTTACTGTGACCCATATTAGGTGTTGAATTATCTGATGACGCTTGAATACTTTGCCACTGTTGAGATTGGATAAATTGATTTAGAAATTTTAGAAGCTCATCAAGTGTGGGCAGATTATCTTTGTCTAATGTGCGTTCAAAATTATTTCGAGTTTGCGTATCTAACTTAGAAATTAGGATGACAGCAATAACTGCGCTCCAATCATCAACTGGTTCTCGATTGGCTCGTAAAGCTTCAGTATGCTCTTGAATTGAGGCAACAAATCCAGTAGCGTTGATATGTGTCATAGGGCTGAGCTTTGGCAAATCAATTAGCGTTTGCAAATGATAAGATGAGATTAACCGTTTTTGAGCATAACGATCAGTTAAAAGTTTGATCGCGATTGTGTAGTTAACATCAGACACACATAGATTTTTTATTAAAGCTGATGGTTCTCCTTCCAAGACAGATTTCAAGAGAGAGAAATGAGGCAAATTTAATTTAGGAAGTCGAGTGAATGTTTGATATTGCGATGAGGTTTGGGACATGAACGCAGTGTTCATGGTATCCGCAGCTGATTGTTCCAAGAATGGCGGTTTTTCAAATTTCGCATTTATTTCGCAAACAGAAGCAAAGAAGTCTTCGTGTTCGATATAGAGTTCTTCTTGCTTATCAGCGTTGCTTGGATGAGTCATTATTTTGATATGATTCATTTTAAAATCACGGATGCGTTCAGGAAGCATTTTAAAATGTGCGCGAGCTGCTGGTACTTTGTCTGGATTCGTTGTGGCTTGAGTGATGAGCGACTCTAAAGTTTGTACGAATCGCTTGCAGAAGTTGCGACGTACAGTTGGTGTTGTTAATTCCGACATGATAAGGTTCAAAGATGTATGAAACGACAACAAAATTGTGTGACAACAGAACACTAACTACAGACCGACAGACGTTAGATACTGTCCCAACAGATCGAGGCTCTCGAAGAACCAATGTGGCGTGGCAACAGAACACTAACTACAGACAGACGGACGATAAATACTGCTCCGGCAAACCTCCGGATCCGGCTCGAAGGACCAATGTGGCGACGCGGTCAGATTTAAAATGTATTTAAGATCCGTGCGACCGATTGCGTCTATATGCGTTGCGTGGATCCGAAAGGACTGTAAGTAGTGACGGAATGTGAAACACCTTTAAACAAAATGTAACGACGCGAACTATAAAGAATACCAATCAGAAATAATAGATACAAAGTTGATAATGGTGGTTAGGTATGACACTCTTCACCTGCAGGAGCGATCTACAGGACTTACACAATTGATTGGAAGCTCGTGGGAAGATAGGAAAAAGAGGGTTGGCCCACAACTGTTAAATAGGAACGAAGCTATACAAACTTGAACTACCAACAGCAAAGTAGACGCAATAGCTGGAGTTAGAATCAATGTGCAAGTGTACAAAGCGTGCTGCTAACCAGCGCCAATAAATTCATGCAATATGAATTTTTACATTAAGTATAACAGTGCAATAAATGCGAGTAAATAATACAAAATAAAGATACAAAATAAAGCATGAAGCGTGCGCAAAATATAGTAAAACTGCGGGAACGACAGTGGTCGGTCCGTCCGCCGTTAGATGGCACATGCGGTCCGAACACATACATTAATACAGATATGAATGCATTGCAATTAATAGATTTAACCTTACGGATATGTTCCCAAATATTATAATTTCTTTATTAAAAAAATATTTACGATCGAGTATGTCACAGAAACGGTAAACTAATTTAGCAATTATAAGTATAGAAAACAAAATTGCTAGAGAATTAGATATACTACTGATTTAGCTAACGAATTTTACGGCAAAAAAAGCTAGGAAAAATGATTTTTTTATAATGTAATTATAGCTTATAATTTAGTTTTTTTTATTTACAATAAAAAATATAGAACTCATATTGTTATTAGGTTAGTTTACTTATAGATTTTGTTATTATTTTTATGTATATTCAATTTAGCACCCCGGCGCCAACTTCCCTTAGCGCGGCACTGGCTGTCAATCCCTTGGCAATGATATTGATAGTTTGAAATCAATTATTCTCAAAATGCAAGCCGATTTTACTGAATTCAAAAAATCAAATGATAAGTTTATGAATTCAGAACTAACACCCGCCATGACTGAAACTAGCATATCTGAAATAGTTGATCGTGAAAGGCGATCTCGTAATATTTTAATTTTCAATTCTAAGGAAGATAGTTCACTCTCCAAGCAACTTCAAACGGAATATGATTCAAGTCTAGTAACGCGTCTTCTAACTGAGACTGGCCTCACTTCTAAACCAATCAGAGTCACTCGTTTGGGCAGATTTGACTCCACCTCCACACGTTGCCGCCCAATTAAAATACAACTGTCCTCTTCAGATGATGTCGCTAAAATTCTTAAGAATATTCGTAGACTCAAAACTTCAGACTTTTGGGCGAGCATGTCTGTCTCTAGCGACCGCACGAATAGTAAAATAAACTATTATAAAACATTAAAAATGGAGCTTGCCGAACGTCAATCGAAGGGTGAAAACAACCTAATTATTAAATATGTCAATGGTTCACCGAAGATAGTGAAGTCGGAAAACTAATTTTGCCCAACAGTTCTGTGTCTGTTCTAAATGTGTATTATCAAAATACCAGGGGTCTCAATACTAAATGTAATATGTTTTATGTTAATTGTTGTGCTGCGTGCTACGACATTATTATCTTAACTGAAACTTGGCTATCTGATTCAGTATATAATTCAGAATTAATACCACTGAATTATAATGTAGAACGTTGTGATAGAGATAGGTCTCGTACTGGACGTTCTACGGGTGGTGGTGTTTTAATAGCGCTAGCCAATAACATCTCGTACACTACTTTTGATGTTTCTAATTTACGATTACTTAATCCATTAATTGATGTCATTATTTGCAAGTGTATGATTTCAAATAAATTCTGTTTTATTTGTGCTCTATATATACCACCGGATATAAGCATTGTTGATTTCGAAAATTACATGGAAGAACTTGAACATATGTTTATAAATAAAAATGTAATAATTATTGGTGACTTTAATACACCCCAGTTTCAATCCCCTTCTACTCATTGTGGTAAATCTTTATCTCTGCTTCAACTGTGTAATACACTAGATATAAAACAGTATAATGGTATACTTAATATTAATAAGAATAAAACTTATTATTATTATTATTGCAAGGAGCGGGAATAAAACTTTTAACTCAAATTTTAAAATATCAACAAACTCATTAAAACAAATACTATTGCATAAAACATGTACATAGCTGTCATTGCAATTATGTAACAAGAGTTCTAAGATATAGTACAGTAGCCTTAAGTGAAAAATAACTTCAAGGAAATAATTGCAACAAAAATTACTCTAATTGTAAATGTTAGGTAACACACTCCCAATCAACATTCTACAAATATACATCCGTACTGTCTAGCAAAATGTGTTTTTTTTTGCCTTCATCTTCAAAAAACTTACAACATTAAAAAAATGATGTGTGGTAAGAAATTGTATGAAATTTCGTGCTGAAAAGGAATATGATTTCAATTTTTAATAGTGAAATTAGGGGAAAAATGATGAGAAAAATATATCTACATGACCCTTTATTTACACCTTAAATTATGCTGCATAATATTACACCTAAGCTGGGGCTGTGAGGATATATAATTTTGATTTTCTTTATTATTATTTGTTGCACATAAGTAATTTTTGTTTTCAATCAGAGGAATATCATCTTGCAATGTTTTCAGTTTCATATCATTTTTAATTTAACAGGACTGAAGTACAAAAATCGATATTCTGACAATAAAGAAAAGCAAAATTAGCCTTAAAGTATCAGGTATATAATTTAAGGTGTAAATAAAGGGTCACGTAGGTATAATTTTTTCATCGTTTTTTTTTCCTACTTCATTTTTGTACACATTTTACTTTTAAAAACAAATGTCATATTCTTTTTTACAGTTAAATTTTCTGAAATTTAATACCAGATATGACTTTTTATGATTAAATTTTTTTCAAGATGGAGGCCAAAACAACGTATTTTGCGCGGCAGTACGGATGTATATTTGCAGTATGTTGATAAGGCGCGTATTACCTATCATTTACAAAAAGAATCATTTTTGTTGCAATAGATTTCTCCTTTTACAATATTTCTACTGTACTAATAGACCGCACTGGCGCTGCGATCTTGAAATGAATATTTGATAGTTTTATGTACAAACTGTATATTTTTCATTTTTGTTATTAATATTTTATAATACTGTAATTACCAATCATATTTATACATCTAATTCATGTTTATTTTGTTGACTTTTAACTTAAGTTAGTAACTTGCAGCTTACTTTACTAGTAGTTTAATGATTATTATTCAAATAAAAATATTACTTCTAAAATCAATTATAAAATTTTAATTTTATATTTAATTCAAAATACCTGTACATTATTAAATAAGTCGTATGTGTAAAATATTTACTAAATACTTCCCAGCTACTTACAATGCGGTCGTCCATCATAACGGAAAATTGAATAGAATGTTAGCAATATTGAAAATAGATCAGAAAAAAATCATATTTAAAACGAAATAGTTTTAAAAATTATTTTTTGACATTTTTGAGATTGTGTGAATGTTTATTTACTATTTATATTTATCTACAGATAATAATTATTATATGTGTGTATTTGTTTTTATTTGTAGTTTGTAACAAACAATATTATATTTTTAGTTATTTAAATTGTGTTGTGGGATGAAAAATATCATAGAACCCTACAATATGTGATTGTTTCATTGTCATTACAAGTAAAATTTAAATCTACTTACAATTTCAGGGAGTAGATAGTTCACTTGGAACTCAATTTTTTTGTCCACAGGTACACAATTATTGTCCTTTATACATAAGAAACACAAATCCATTATAGAATCCATGTTGTACAACATCTGAGAGCACTATAATTTACACTTGAAAGAAATTCAACAACGTGATAAACAAAACCACATTCAAGTATTTGTAGCTGGCGCAGGCATGTCAAGAAATCCAGTGGTTCTTAAACTTTTTGCAGTGTTACCAGAATTACGATAATTATCGTTTTTGTATGTTTATTTAAAAAATTATGGATAAAAATAATAAGAAAAATACGAGGAAAAATACTATAATTTAATTTTCCATTTCTTACGAAAACTGTGATAAAATATATTAAGCAAGTGATATATAAGTTCGTGACTTACATGACTCTCAAATTTTATTCCGCGGAAATAAATATTGGCATTTGAGTTCATAGGCGTGTATTGTTATTATTTATTGTTGTGTCAATGTGCTGCGAATGCTTCTAATGTACACCATGTTCTTTATTTCTTTTTACTATCTTTATTATTAGCAGTCTTGTAATTTGTACAGTTATTATTCTGGATTATATTGTATATATATATATATATATATATATATATATATATATATATATATATATATATATCAGTTGAAGGTAATTGTGACTGCAATTAGTTAAGGAAACTGTATTTCGTGGGAATGGCAGTCAGGAATATATATATATATATATATATATATATATATATATATATATATATATATATATATTTAGGACATGCGAATGCCTATTACAAATGAATAAATATTTTTCTAATAGAAGGCAAACGATTTTTCATTTCTTCCATTGTTTATGTGATCTTGAATTGTTTATAATAAATACTTTTTATTCTTTCTTTCATATGATATGAATTTATTATTGTATTATTACAGAAGTGATATCAAATAAACCTGAACCCATTTGCTATTTATTATAAAAATATAGTTATTGTTTCTGGATAAACAATATTACTTAAAGTTACATGTACAATATATGGTACAGACATCTGGTGATCTACCAGAAAACTACATTAATACATAAATGAAGATACCTCTATTATTGGTTTGAAACCTGGGTTAATACTTTTTGTCCTATCCCATTTCAACCCACATTAGAGTATATTTTACATTTAGATTTACATTATTAAGAAGAGATAAATAGATTCAGCAATCATATATATATTTCTGAATTATACTCATTTGACAAATGGTTAAATTAATTTCAGATAAAAATCATAATAAAATCAGCATTTTATTTCCCATCTTGTTATACATTGAATATCAGTTTTTTTTATCGTAATGTTTATATATCTTATATTTTTTACAGTAACTAATTAAGTAGTATATCAATAGCTCATTAGTGTGAAATAATTGCTGCTAGCTTAGTACCATTGCAGTATTTCAACAATTTTCAATAATCATATGCTCAAAATGGAACCCTAATATAGTTTATAACAATAAATCTCTCGCTTCTACCTTTATAAACTATTTTATTATCCATAACCTTCTTACATAATATCAGTTGTTTGTATTATATTTAATGTTTCTAGTAAATGACGCTGACTCAAACTTCGCTATACTCATGCACACATATATCCAGACCGACGGGTCGACAGACTCGCTAAAAATAAATAAACCGTGGAATATGGTCATTTGCATCAACAGTGAATAAATCATTTATAAATAATAATAATAATATAAAAAATAATATCAAAACAAAAGTTGACTTGCCTGCGGCTCGAACCAACGACCTGCTGACTGGTATTCCAATCAATCAATTAATGAAATAGTTTATTATAAATTTTTTCCTTTTGTACATTTTTACAAAATTTGTTCACTCATGATGCACATTTACTAGGACAAGGGTGGCCATCACAATACGTAGAGAAAATCTCAATCCTTTGGATTTGCGGATTTCCTCACGTATTTGTGCTGCGTACTCTTGCCTAGCTGCGCCAATGGTTTCACAATAAATATGTTTTTACATTGTTTCTTTACATATGAGTTTGCATGGCCTCATTAGCCTTATAACTCATTTATGTTTCTTTGATTACCCTTTCGGGTTTTGTCTATAAGTGGTTTATGTATGGATAATATGCTTATGCGGATGATAACGATAATGATAGTGATAGTGATAGTGATATGCAGGAAAAAATATTTAAAAAAAACCTGCTCTAGGAAATGGCAACCTAATAATGAATGATAGTGATGGCTATTTACAGTGCGGTTATGATATTACATTTAATGCAAGTGGATCTGATGGGGTGATTTTAATGATTCTGTTGGTGCTCTTACATACTACATGGACGATTGAATGGTACATAGTGCAGTTGTGATTATTTACATATATATTGGTATAATGTAATTGTTAGTGTGAGTGCTGTGTGAGATATTTCCTGGAACAGTCTGTCATGTTCCTGGTCATGTCTGCTATGTAAAGATTGGTAGTGTCTGATAGGGTAGTTTATGTTTTAATCTGAATGGTGTGTTGTTTGCACGAATGTGAGTGATGTTACGTGTGAATGGATTATGCTGAATGTGCATGGTGTAGAATTTTTGTGATATGTCTTTGATGTATTGATTTATATATGGAATTTATGATTGTGCATGTAAATCTTCAATTCTAGTGTATCTGTCTGCACCAAAAATAAGGCGCAGACATTTGTTTTGGAATCGTTGTACTGGCAACATGGCTGTTTTGGATGCATTGCACCATACTGGAGCAGCATAGGTGATCATGGGGCGAATGATGGTAGTGTATAAAAGTTTTTTGTTTTGGGATGACATGTGGCTGCATATGTTGAGTAATGGATATAGTGATCTGACTGATAGTGATGCTTTATGTATGACGTGCTGTGACGAAGCGTCACGAAGCAGTTTTATTTGAACAGTATTTTTGAACATAAATTTGAAATCAAATTTACCGCAGCTCTACCTTCCAAATATTTTAAAAACTATTGCCTAGACTTTGCATTCGAATCAAGCAACCGCGCAAGGCCAGCGCGCGCATGTCTAGTAATGGCGGATCAACATGGAGTTTTATTTGTTTACATCGTGTTTTTTGTAAAATTGTTCTACAAACCATTACTCTGATTTTCTTGATTCGAACACCATAAGATGCAAGATAATGTTCTACGTAGTGTAGTGCCAAACACATCGCAGTGGTTTTTGTGAAAGTGTAGTTTTGAAGAACATAACCACCGAACATGTGTTTGGATTGTAGTCAAGTTACTCGTTCAGTTAATTTCATGCGGCGAAATTAACTCGTTTAGTAACTTAAGGCAATAGTAAGTGTATTGTTGTTATTATTGTTATATTGTATAACCGATTTTTATTCGAAATTTATTTATGCTTTTATTTACGTCTTTTTACTGTCTTTTTTTTGGAAAGTCGTTCCGTGATGTTGTGTTCAAGCGAGCGACCACAACCAATGTTGGAATCCGAACCTTGGACATTTTTCTCCATTGAGATATCCGTGGCCGTCGTCACTGGAAGTCTGCGAGTTAGACGTCTCTACCGTTACGTAGAGTGGCGCCCGAGATTTGGAAACGAGTAGTGCGACAGCGTTTGTATATTTTATTATACCGTGCCTGTCGACTAATTATTATGTTTTTGTATGAGTTACTGTGTTATAGGCTGTGACGACGTATTTTATATTGTGTGACGCATAGGTAACGCCGTAGTCCGTCACACGTTTTCAAGAACGATAGGGACTGACGACGTAACGACGTCACATAATTTTTGGCGCCCGAACAGGGACGTGGGTATTCCAACCAGTCGAGATTGAATTAAAAACTTACTGAAAAAAAGAGCATCGTGCATGGAAGCAGTACGGTCCATCGGTCATGCAGGAAGAGGTGATGAGTACCAATCATGACAGCGCAGAGGCTGGCCATTTGGGTACCGCGAGGAACACAGTCAGGGTAATGGCTGCTGTTCTACTGGCCAGATATGTCTCGAGACATCGCCAGTACGAACGTAGTTCTACCAGCTGTTACTGGCACGAGCCAGGGCTAGGGATTACCGGAAGAATACAGATGACAAGGATCAGGAAGCCGTGGGACACAGGTAGTGTCGAGGTATTTTTTTTTGTAGGGCCGTAACCCCGTACAGCAGCTACCCCACTGGAGTGGTGGGGATCGGAGCTGCTGTAGCGAAAGTGATGTCGAGGATCGTGGGGGCCATGGGACACGGGTTGTGTCGGGCCGTTACCCCGTACAGTAGGTGGCCAAGGGCTTCCTCGCGTGGCTCGACGACGCATTGGGTTCGTCTGGATGTCGAGCACGGGGAAGGGCCACAGGGCTACTGTAGCGAGAGTGATGCCGAGGATCATGGGAGCCATGGGACACAGGTGTGTCGAGTTTTTTTTTTTAGGGCCATTTCCCCGGACAGCAGCTAGCTGGATACCTCTTGCGTGGCTCGACTGGTGCCCTGAGTTAGTCGGGTATCGAGCACGACGAAGAGCGTTGGAGCTGCTGGGGCGAATAAGATCCAGAAGTTAGTCATCTGTGGATAGTTCGGTAACCTCAGATGAAGGAAGATTGGCTCGTTGAAGAGGATTGGCAGTAATGAAGCTCATCTAGAGATAACTTCTTTTTTTTTTAGAATCCGCACATGGCATTAAACAAACACACGTTTTTACGTCCCGTTGTGTTTGTCGATCTGTGTTTGTGTACCATGATTGGTGAGTTCTACACCCGATGAACGGCCAAAGACGGTCCGTATCGGTGTACATTGAGTCCATACGCTGTATATCGTAACCTGGTTTTATTTCTTTTTATTTTTTGTGACGGTTTGTTTGCTAAACCAGAGCGTAAGTATACAGCCAACGTGATCGAAACTGATGGCAAAAGTTGATTAAATTTTTGTGTGTTTCATAGTAATGGACTATAGGAATAGTGCCAGCCAGTCTGTACCTGGGAACGCGACCCAGAGAGTCAAAGAATGGAACGTCGAGAGACGAGGGCGCCGGGAGTAACGCAGCGACAGTAGATGCCGTCAACACTGCTGCAGAAGTGGCGACACGCACCGCTGATCGTCATGCAGGACCACCTACGGCAAACTCGACTACATCACCGACTGGATACCAGAGAACGCGTAGTACCTGGTGCCAGTGCACCAGTGGAAAAGTTCGCGTTCGGATACACTTTCCTAAGCTGGGCGACGATTACGAATCCCGGGGCGGATTCGTCGGCTACTCTCGCTCAGGCGCTGATGGTTTACCAGGCGGACAAGAGGAAGACCGATTAAGTATTACCGTTTTTTTTTTATTGAGTTTTTTTACGGTTTTGCGTGGGAAGGTAGACGCATTTTTTTACTGTTTTTTTTTTGTGAAGAAAAGGGGATGTGTGACGAAGCGTCACGATACAGTTTTATTTGACAGTATTTTTTGAACGTAAAGTTGTTATCAAATTTAGCGAAGCGCTGCCTATTTTAAAACTATTGCCTGGACTTCAAGCAACCGCGCAAGGCCAGCGCGCGCATGTCTAGTAATGGCGGATCAACATGGAGTTTTATTTGTTTACATCGTGTTTTTGTGAAGTTGTTCTACAAACCATTACTCTGATTTTCTTGATTCGAACACCATAAGATGTAAGATAATGTTCTACGTAGTGTAGTGCCAAACACATCGCAGTGGTTTTTGTAAAAGTGGAGTTATGAAAAACATAACCATCGAACATGTGTTTGGGTTGTAGTCAAGTTACTCGTTCAGTTAATTTCATGCGGCGAAATTAACTCGTTTAGTAACTTAAGGCAATAGTAAGTGTATTGTTTTTATTTCTGTTTGTATTGTATTTAAATGTTATTTATTTATATTTATTTTTATATAAATTGTATTTGTAATTGTTTTGTGACTATGTTCACCTCCGATGATGGGTACGAGGGGAAGGGGGTGAACATTTATAAAAGCGCGGTCTTTGACCGACTCATGGCTTTTTTTGAGTAAGTTTTTGGCCGAATAAAGACGTAAAAAATAAAAGTTGTGAAGCAGAGTTTTTTTTATTTGAATTTTTTTCAGTTGTTTTCCTATCCTTCCACTAGTGAACGTAAGGTAAGTGGAAGTGAAGTATTTATAGGAAAATTGGAATAGTGTTTTGCCGTTTTTCACATCTGTATGTGAGCAAAACGTGTGTTTGAGAAAATCGTTCATTTTCATCCCGTGCACGAGTTGTGCGTAAGTTGCGATAGTTTGAGAATTCCGATTACTAGGGGCAGAGAAGAACTAGTGATTGCGCTACCACTATCGAGATAATTTTGGATGAATTTCGGCGAAGAAAGAATCCTCGAATCCGTCATTTTGCTTCGTGAGTCGCGGAACAGGATTCGGCTTGTCCATCGGCCACCGCCAGGACTAATCAAGGATAGTTCTGCTGAATTTGGTTTTGCGTTCGTTTTTACCTCGCCCTCGCATCGCGTGCACGTGGGTGAGCGAGCAACGCAGGTTGTAAGAATAACCGATTTTTATCCGAAATTTATTTATGCTTTTATTTACGTCTTTTTACTGTCTTTTTTTGGAAAAGTCGCTCCGTGATGTTGTGTTCAAGCGAGCGACCACAACCCATGTTGGAATCCGAACCTTGGACATTTTTCTCCATTGAGATACCCGTGGCCGTCGTCACTAGAAGCCTGCGGGTTAGACGTCTCTACCGTTACGTAGAGTGGCGCCCGAGATTTGGAAACGAGTAGTGCGACAGCGTTTGTATATTTTATTATACCGTGCCTGTCGACTAATTATTGTGTTTTTGTATGAGTTACTGTGTTATAGGCTGTGACGACGTATTTTACATTGTGTGACGCGAAGGTAACGCCGTAGTCCGTCACACGTTTTTGAGAACGATTGGGACTGACGACGTAACGACGTCACAATTATTCAAAATGGAAATTAGGAGTATAGTCAAATCCACGTAAAAATTGCATTCCAATGTGCTGACGTCACTTACTACGTTTATAAGAGATAGTAGTAAAAATTAAAATTTATTAACATCTGTCATAATTTGATATTTTTAAATTAAATAAATGTAATAAATTTACTTTTACTAATCATATCATAGATAGTTCATCAAATTGCAGAATAAGTAAATTAATCAATTCCTGTAACTTGCTTTTTACGATTTCTTTTTTTTGGTGATTATAAGGTTCTTCATTTCATTTCATTCAGGATCTTTGATATTATGGAATGTGACACACCGAAAGCAGCACAAACTCTCTAAGACAATAACCAACAATAACAATATCGAAAAATGTATAAATATAAAAAACAATTACTGTCATTAAACATATAACCTCAAAATATAATACTTACATCTTCTGAAGAAGAAAATGAAATTAGAGGACCAACTAAACGTTTTTCTTCATGAAAGAATGCAGAAGCAATGTCTAGATAATTTTTTATCACTCATAATCAACTACAAAACGATGAAGTGCGGATATAAACATAGAAAATATTTATGCAGTTCAAGTACAGACGTACGTCAACACACGCTTTATGATATTAGCAACACTCCAAACAATCGCATAGCTACTAATGAATTTGCGTCACTTAATACATACACTCTAGTGACGTCATCACAATGGAATTTCAATAATGCAATTTTTACGTGGATTTGACTATACATTACATTAAATAAGACTCTTGCAACATTTATTTAAAAAAAATGAATACAACAATTTAATTCCAAACCTTATGTCAAAGTCACTAGTAATAAATTTTTTGTTGTACCTATAATTTCAGTTGATTATTACAAAATCAATAATATTTTAATTTATTATTTCATCATTATTGTGGAAAATACTTTTAAAAGTAATCAAATGATTCTTTTGAGTACCACAAATTTAGTCATATTTTCGTTGATTATCTCATCTATTTCTACTATTTATTCTGTACATATAGTTTCATATAAAAAAGTTATATTTATATTACTTTGATACAAATATCCGATTCAAGGTTTAAATATGTATATTATTTATTGTACATTATTTATACTGATATATCAACATATATTGTGCTTTCTGTAAAAAATGACGCGACAAATAATTACATTAAAGATCAAAAGTAGAGACATCTGTAGTCGGCGTGGCACTGAATCAGCGTGGCATAGTAAATTGGACTGAGTGGAATTGGACGGCGTGGAATGCTTCGGTGCAGACTTGCAGTCAGCGCCGTCACGCGGACAAAACTTGCAAAATTGTTAGAGAACAAACGATCTGCATTACACAAGATAATTAATTGGATGTAATTTTTGTATGTGGGGAACGAGGGTATTAAACAATGCCACGACCATTTAAAAACATAATATATCTACTCATAAGACAACATATTTATTAGTAGGCTATTTTCTGTATTTTTCCCAATTAAAGATGTGTTAATATTTATAGTAACTTGTAAATAATTAAGTAAAAGTTATTTATATTTGTTTTTTTAGTATAGTTTTCATTGTTTAATTCATGTATTTGTTTTTTGTAGCAATATATTTATTTTTTATTTCTCTGCATCATTTGAGAACATAGAACGAAGTTTGAATTTTTTTTAGAGAAAGTATAAGAATTTTCCCTAGTTGTTATTAATATTAACTGATATTCTTTTAAAATGAAATTTAATGTTTTTATTATACGATGAATGATTCAGTAAAACTTAAATTGAAAGAATATTTTAAATGTGTGGCTGGGAAGAATTTTTAGATACTGGATATATTTTATTATGTGGCATTCTAAATAATAAGAATATGAAATGATATTTGAAATATTTCTTTGTCGATAAACTATGGCAATAACTGAACAAAACACGAGTATGTAAGAATGAAGTTCAAATAATTTTATTAATATTGAATTTGTTTACAAATATTAATTTTATTTAGATTAATTATCTTTGTATTTTGTTTGTTTCTAGCATATTTCAGGAAATGTATATTGCAATTGGAAATATTGTATATAATAAAGGGTAATAAATAAATATATTCAAAATATTTACAACACACTTGCATATAATTTGCTGACGGGTTTTTCTAAGTATATTTAAATTAAAAATCTAGGCCTTGAATTTATCTATTTTTCTATTTTCCTAATTTATTGTAAATGTTTAAAGAACATTTTACTCTTTTTGGAAAATAGAGTAACCGTATATTATTATATTGTTATAACGATAACAAATAATCTTGAATATATTTCACCATTTAGGTGAAATAAATTGTGTAAATACCACAAGCAACTAAAACTGCCATTATCACAGATCCTGTAGTTTTAAAATTCGCCACCAGATAGAGTATCGCTTAGCAAGAACGCCATCTCTCTTTAACGCATTGGCTTTATGGATTGCGGTACTTCATATATTTAGGGTATTCTAAACCAAGCTAAGCTATTCAGAATAAATTTTTGTTGACACGAGTACATAATTTTTTATTACAAAGTTTTAAATATATTATTCGCACAAATAGTAAGATATAAATAGTGTCATGGATTTGTGTTTTATATGCACGAAGGACTACCACTGCGTCCCTGTGAATGACAGAATAGTGTCCGAAATGGAGTATCTTATTCCTGAAATTGTAAGTAAAATTAATGTTCACAAAGTGTGAATTTGAAAAAATTATACACGTCTCACATATATTTTGTATATTTGTTATCAAATAGTGTATAAGTGAGGTTAGGTTAGGGAAGTACATGACTATGTCGTACAATCGACAAGTCGTTTAATCGACAATATTTAGATGTCCGTTTTAAAAGGCTAACCATTGGGATCTCGAGAACCGTAAGAGATCCGATTTCGGTTAAATTGGGGCAAAGTTGCCGCATTACTTGATCTTTAATGATGTATTTGTTTTCCAAAAAAACCGCATAGGTCACTAGATATGAGTAAAAAATTTATTTTGGTTAATTTAGATTTTCACTTATATCTTTCTTGTTTCGATTCATAGAAGTTTTTAGTTTGCATATTTTACAGACACTTTTTTGCGAGGAATTGTGAGCGGTCTTCCAAATTTTTTAATACAGGGCTCAAAGTTGGCTAGACAGAGATATTTTTCTCTTTTTAACGATATAAAACACATGTACGTTAAAATGAAAATAAACTAAGAAATTAGGGAATTATTTATTTGATTTTATTAAATTACGGTCAAGTGTGCACTAAAAACATCATAAATAGGTAGGCAAATAAGCCACTTGTGTACCTATTTTAGGTAACAAATTTCTAAAAATAGGAAAAAAACATCTGAAAAAGGCAAAATAAATTAAATATTCGACAATTTGTCTTCTTTTTTTGTTTTTCGGCCGAAGAAAATACCTATTCCAATAAAATAATTTATCACTCTTATACAGGTGTCTCAAATATCTTGAGAACGGTAAGAGATTCGAGGTTGGTTAAATTAGACTAAAGTTGTCGCATTAACGAACCATTTTAACTATGTCTGCTGTTTTCCTGGAAAAATGCGTAGGTCACTAGATATGAACGAAATTTCGTTTTTTTACTGTTTTTAATATTTGGTCTTAACGAAGATTCTCGATTTTTACTTTTATCGAGTTCCGTTTTCAAGTTATTGTGCCAACTTTCATTTTTCTTATAGAGCTTATAGTAGGTTTTTCTTGCTATACAACCATATAAAAAAGTCCTTTTTGTCTTCCTGGCTTAGTTTAGGCTTATGTATAGGTTTGTTCCAAGTAGATATTAATGACTGTGACTGTTTTATGTATCGTTATAGACACATGCGTGAACGATGTTTCAATCTGATGTGGGTACTACATCACTTTTTTCTAAGCTTATTAAATTATACACATTTTTTTGCTGCACTTTATTTAAATTTATTATATTTGAAAATTATTTTACAACTAATCGTTTTTGAATTATACAAAAGATTCAATAAAGTGCACAAGTAAATATTATAACAGTCTCAATACAACATTTTAATATTCTACGGCTAATCAGTTTTGCATTGTGCGAGATACATACGTACGTACAGACGTCAATGTTAAAATCCGATATTTTAATTTCAAAAACGTGTTTCACAAAATAGAATTAATTATGAAAAAAAAAGCATTGTAAAGAATAAGTAAAAATTTAAAGAAAAATTGAAATTACAGTAAAATACGTTTATAACGACTCCGCTTGTAGCGACAAACTGGTTATAACGGCCAAATTATTTTACTTTTTCGGTTATAGCGACTGCCGACTATAGTGACTAAATTTTTCGGATCCCTTCTATGTCGTTATAACCGGATTTTACTGTGTTGGCTGGTTTAATTTACAAATTTAGATTTACGAATTTCATTTATATATATATGTTACCTGCCCAGGAGTTGCAACCATCAGCAGTTCCCGACATCCTGTTATCATGTTATCATATTGTATTACTCTATATCAAAAACACATGTAAAAGATTGTAAAGAAATATTATATTCAGTCTGGACTTGTAACTTGCTTTGAAAACATTAAATTTAATATTTGTGAATAAAATAATTATTTTTAAAAACTCATAAACCAGAACCACGAAAATAATTGGCGCAGTCGGTAGGATACTGAGAGGTAATTCATCGTGAAAAAACCTGCAGTATCAACTGTTAACTCGCGACGGACCGAAATTCTACAAGATTCATCGAGAATCCAAGGAATCACCCTCCGACCCAGCAGATCTCCATCGAGGAAATCAGCCAGGAATGCGACTCTTCATCAAATTGGTTGTGTGAGTTGTTTTCATTTTTATGTCCGACTCCTCGCTTTCATCTTACCCTTCCACCGCGGAAAACAGTGAGAACGAGTTAGATTTAGACTTAGATTTTACGAATTCTTACCGAAATCAAAAAGTAGATTTAACAATAATTAATTCAGTTCTTTCTAATTTATCTATAAGCGAAAATATGTCACAAATACCCAAATTTGAAACTAAATTACTTGAAATCGTTCCAAACTTCAATGGAAATCCAGCAGAATTAGCAGGATTCCTAGAAATTGCAAATGCTCTAATAAAATCTTATTGGGACCCGAAACCTGAAAATTTACATTGCGTTCAAAATATTACAGTAGTATACGGAATATATGCAAAATTATCCGGAGCAGCCCGCGAAGTATACACTACTTGTATAACCAAAGACTGGAAAACAGTAAAAGAAACGTTAGTTGCCCATTTCGGCGACCAGCGAGATGAAAATGGCTTATTATTTGATTTAGATCAACTGAGACAAAAAGATGAATCAGCACTTCAATTTTACACAAAAGTAATGCAAAATTTAAGCTTTCTTCATAATTATGTTGAAATTCATGAATCAGAAGACACAATTAAAACAGTAAAGAAAAATTTTTATAATACACATGCGTTGAAAATATTTTTAGCTGGATTAAAAGAACCACTTGGTTCAACAATTCGCGCAATGAAGCCCACTAGTTTAGCAGAAAGTAGACAATATATAGTAGCGGAAAATAACATCAGACATTTACAAAGACCCGCTTTCAATAATAAAATTACTCAAAAACCTCAGCCTAATATGCACATTCAAAGACAAATCCCAATGCAATTTCCGAGATATCAATCTCCAACAACCTATAATTCTCCGCAACAACAATTTTATAATCAACCCCGTCCATTTCCCAGTGCTCCAATAGCTTTACAGCCTAGACCAATTCAACCTCAAAGAACCTTTACAAACCAACAAGTATTTGGAAGACCTCAACCTAGACCCAATCCTACAAACGTGTGGAAACCACAAGGTTCTGCCACCCGTCAACAATTTCCCAAACCAACCCCCATGAGTGGAATATCACATGGTACTGTATCAAAATTCCAAAATAACGGACAACAAAAATTTGTATTCGAGGAACTATTTAATGTAGAGCCCACCGAATTTTACGAACCAGTAGAATATTATTACGATAATTATAATGAAGTGGAAAATTACGAACAATACGGACAAAACACTTCGGTCGACACAAATGAAACCGAATACGACGTGTACGAACCCAACTCTTATGAAGATAATCAAAATTTTTGCGAAACGAGCCAGTCTCAGAACCAAACATAGAAATTCATTCCATTTACGATAAAAAAGATTTACCCTTTATAAAAATTTCGAATCCACCCTTAAAATTGTTAATAGACACCGGAGCGACAAAATCATTTTTAAATCCAGATCTTGCAGAAAAATATTTTAAACCATTTATTAAAAAGGAAAATTTTACAATTAGTTCAATATTTCAAACTACTAAACGCGATTCTTGTATTGAAATTCCAGCATTCCCCGAATTCAATAGCGACAAAAATATAAAATTCTATTTGTTTAAATTTCATCACTTTTTCGATGGATTAATTGGATATGACACGTTAAAAGACTTAAACGTCGAACTAAATATAAAACATTCTATCTTGAAAACCCCAAACACAAGTTTAAAACTATCACACTACGAATCGAAACAAAAATTATTGTTCTTTGCTCGAATAGAACCAAACACTCTCGAAACCGTAAAAATTCCAGTACATGCACCCGACGGCGATGTATTAATACCACCCACAAACATTTCGAATTGTTTAATTAGAAATTGTTTATCAAATTGTCAAAATGGTTATGCCCCTGTAGATATTTATAATAATACATATGAACCACAAGAAATTTATTTGTACGAACCAATTAATGCCAACCCATTTAATAATTCTGAATTCGAATTATTTAATGTCACAGTCAATGACGATGTAAATAATATCCAATATCAAGACAAATCAGACTTAACTAAATTAATTAGAACCGACCACATGAATACGGAAGAAACACATCAAATTTCAAAATTAGTCAAATCATTTTCTGATATATTTTATCGAGAAGGAACTCCACTAACTTTTACAAACAAGATCAAACATCGAATAATCACAAAAGATGAAATTCCAGTACACTCAAAATCCTATAGATATCCATTCATTCACAAACCCGAAGTCGAGAAACAAATTAACAACATGTTAGAACAGGGAATCATACGACCCAGTGATTCGCCTTGGTCATCACCAATTTGGATCGTTCCAAAAAAGGTTGATGCTTCTGGCAAACAAAAATGGCGTATAGTCGTCGATTATCGCAAGATAAACGAGAAGACTGTAGATGACCGTTACCCTATCCCGAATATATCCGACATTCTTGACCGACTTGGACGATCAAAATACTTTTCAACATTAGACTTGGCAAGTGGATTTCATCAGATTGAAATGCACCCGGACGACATACAGAAAACCGCTTTTAACGTAGAACACGGACACTATGAATTTTTACGAACACCTTTTGGCTTAAAAAACGCACCAGCCACTTTTCAGCGAGTTATGGATAACATATTACGAGAATATCTAAACAAAATTTGCTTTGTTTTTATGGACGATATAATAGTATTTTCTGCATCTCTTCAAGAGCATATTTCAAATTTAAAATGTATTTTCCAAAAATTACGCGAAAGTAACCTTAAGGTACAACTCGATAAGTCCGAATTTCTAAAAACAGAAGTCACATTTTTAGGTCACTTAATTACATCAGACGGCATAAAACCTAACCCCGAGAAGATCAAAGCAATTAGAAATTACCCCTTACCAAAAACTACGCGAGAAATAAAAGCATTTTTGGGATTACTCGGATATTATCGCAAATTCATAAAAAATTTCGCAAATCTAACAAAACCTTTAACTTCTTGCTTGAAAAAAGACGCCAAAATCGATACACAAAATCCAAATTACATAAATTGTTTCAATACCTGTAAAAATTTGTTAGCTAATGAACCTATTTTGCAACACCCTGATTTCGAGAAACCTTTCATTTTAACGACAGACGCGAGCAATTTCGCGATTGGTGCCGTACTGTCACAAGGAAAAGTAGGATCAGATCTGCCTATATCTTATGCCAGCCGTACGTTAAATGATTCAGAGACTAAATACTCCACAATTGAAAAGGAGCTACTAGCCATAGTATGGGCAGTGAAACATTTCAGGCCTTATCTATTTGGTCGTAAATTTGTTATCTATACGGACCACAGACCTTTACAATGGTTGTTTTCATTAAAAGAACCCAATTCGAAACTCGTAAGATGGCGACTTAAACTCGAAGAATATGATTACCAAATTGTTTATAAAAAAGGTTCCCTAAATTTAAACGCAGACGCATTATCTCGTATTCAAATCAATGCCAACGAAACAAATGAGAACTCCGAAGGAATATTCGAATACATAGAAAATTTTAACAAAAATTTTTCTATCACTAATAAACAAGAGAATGAAAATAATTTAGATAATGTCTCTTTAGTAGTTCAAACCGATAATGAAAATCAAGATGAAATTATTTCAGACGACGAAACAGTTCACACGAACACAGAAAATCCGATCGTAGGAATACCTATTTGTGATAAACCAGTTAATTTCGGAACAAACCAAATTATTATATCAGAAGTAAATTTTGATCCCCAAAAACCAAAAATTATAAAATTATTTGAAAACACACAACGTTTCCTTGTACAAATTTCGAAAAACAATTTTGCTAGAGATATAATTAATTTCATAAAAGAATACATCATCCCGAAAGTTAAATATTGCTTATACTTTGAAGACCCAATATATGAAAAATTCAGTTTAATTATCCAAAAATACTTCAAAAACTCACAAATAAATTTAGTAAGATATACTCAAAAATTATTAGATGTCGTAGACTCAGAAGATATTAAAGAAACTATTCAAAATTATCACGAAAGCAAAACTAATCACAGAGGAATCGATGAAACAGAGAAAGAAATTAGAAAGAAATATTATTGGCCTAATTTGAGGAAATCTGTTCAAACTTACATTAATGAATGTGAAGTATGTTTAAAAACTAAATATGACAGAATCCCTATTAAACCAAAATTTAATATTTCACCAACCCCAACTAAACCTTTTGAAATTTTACATATTGACTCGATAACTTTAGAAAAACAAAAATTCTTAACGATAATTGATGCTTTCTCAAGATATGCTCAAGCCTATAGATTGAATTCCGGACAAGGCATAGAAGTTGTGAATAATCTTGTTAAATATTTCACCCATCATGGGATACCAAATCAAATAATTTCTGACAATGGCTTAGAATTTAAAAATTCATTAGTTAAAGAATTATTAGAAGTACATAAAGTAAAACTCCATTTTATAACATCACAACATCCAGAATCAAACGGGTTAATAGAAAGATTTCATTCGACCCTTGTAGAACATATAAGACTACTAAACAATCAGAACGAATATAACAAAGAACCAATTGAAATGAAAGTCAACTACGCTTTGCTTGCATACAATAATTCTATCCATTCTGCTACAAAATTTAAACCGTGCGAAATTATATCAGGACACATTGACGTAAACTCACCCCTAGACCTTGAATTGGAAAAGCAACTAGTTAATAATTATATAATCAATCACAAAGAAAAAATTAAACTGCTATACAATAAAATCAGAGATACAAACGAGCAATACAAACAAAAAACTATTGATTACGCAAATAAAAATCGCGAAGATCTACCTGAAATACCTAAAACAATTTACGTAAAAAATAAACAAAAGCAAAGCAAAACGAATAACAAATTCAAACCAGAAGAAATTGAAAAAAATAATCCAAATCTAAAAACCGCCGAAATAAAACCACAACACGGCAACACTTCTACAAACATCCACCTAAGTAACATAAAAAGACCCAGACAAAAAACCTATGACTTTAAAAAACAGAATAAGACTAAAAACAAATTCAAAATCTTAGAAAATAAAATTCTAAAACCAGCATAATTTCACAGACTCTCGACTCTGTACATAACGATGACGAAGACACAAGAAGTTCTAATCCAGAATCTATCCAACAATCCTGGAATCCTCCCATTTAAATTAGGACAAGCAAGAATTAAAACCGCTTCCCACACATTCCTTCATTACGTTGACCTCAAATCCCTATCTAATCGAGTAGATTTATTAAATGAAAGCCTATCTAAAATAAAAGAAATAATAAACTCTGCTACCCCTGACATTTTCACTGTATTAAACAATTATTACGAACACTTGAAATACCAATTATCAGTTGTATCTAAAAAATTAAGAAATTTCTACCCAGAAAAACGGCAAAAACGTGGTATTATCAATCCTTTAGGATCTCTTATCAAGTTTATAACAGGAAATATGGATAATGCTGACGCAGAAGAAATTCATGATAACATACTTAAATTACAAAGTAATCAAAAATCCATCGTAACTAAATTAAATAATCAGATATCACTTTCGAAAAATATAATGTCTTCTATCAATGAAACGATGACATCAATAATCAAAAATCAAAATGATATAGAAAATAAAACAAATGAGATAATCAAATCAATTAATAACTCAAGTTTCTCGTTTTCCCATTATTTGATTATACAAGAAATTTTAGAAGAAATTAAATATAATATTGATTCATTAGTGCACTATTTGGAAGAAATTGAAAACGCGGTAACATTTGCCATTTTGGAAACTGTACACCCAAGCATAATTTCCTTTGAAGATTTGAAACATGCCATAAGCGAATTATTATCCATTTACGATCACAAACAATTATTATTTCCAAACATTGAAGACGTTTCTAGATATTATCACGTTATTAAAATTAAAGTACATATTAGTAACGAAAAAATTATGTTTTCACTTGATTTCCCGCTGGTACACCCAGAAACATTCGATCATTACCATTTATACTCCATTCCAAACGTTAATCAATCCACAATTATCCCACCTGCTACTTATCTATCCTTAAACAACAACGCATACCAATACACCAACGAGAAGTGTATAGACCTAGAGTCGAAATTCCTATGCGACAACACAAATCTCCTTCCAATGGAAAAAGATGAAGAATGTCTAACTTCAATATTAACTACCGATACCACTGCCAATAATTGCCAACATGTGCCAGTAAAAATTAGACAAAAAATTATATTAGAAATAAATAAAGCACATTACATTGGAATATTTCCTACACCGCAACAAATAAAAACAACGTGCAGTAGAAATACCATCGCTTCCCTTCAAGGAACCTATCTATTTATTATACCACCAAACTGCTCAATCAAAATCTCATCCTATGTGTATTCCAATAAAATAAACTCCATACCTGGTCATCCAATCAACTTAGAAAAAATCAACATAAGAAGTCCTACAACCCTACAAGTTGAAAAACTAAAACTGGACAAGACACCACTGGACAAACTACATCAACTCCAATTACAAGAAATTGAAGAAATCGACATCGATCCGATGAAGACAGAATACAAATACTCCGTGGCCGCAATAATAGGAGTCATCTGCCTGTCATTGGTGATCGCAAAATATTTTTTGTTCAAAATAAAAAATAAATTTTTCCAGAATACAATTCCCAGGACCCCCACGCAGATTGACGAAACTCAAGTCGTTCCGCCCTAGAGTTTCTTCTTAAGGAGGAAGGTGTTACCTGCCCAGGAGTTGCAACCATCAGCAGTTCCCGACATCCTGTTATCATGTTATCATATTGTATTACTCTATATCAAAAACACATGTAAAAGATTGTAAAGAAATATTATATTCAGTCTGGACTTGTAACTTGCTTTGAAAACATTAAATTTAATATTTGTGAATAAAATAATTATTTTTAAAAACTCATAAACCAGAACCACGAAAATAATTTATATATATATATATATATATATATATATATATATATATATATATTTAAATTTTACTGGTTCATGATAAATTAAAAACATTTATGACTTGCAATTTACATTTAAAATATGACCATATTTTGTATTCTAATTTGTAAATGTGTCCAATCATTTCACAGCATTTCAAACAATAATTTTGACGGGAACAAAGTAAGAGGGTGCGTGACAGTTGAAATGGATTTGGAAAACATGGATGTGTTATTAATATTATCTGTAGAACAATACAGACTGATTTATGATAAATGTGATAAGCATTCTTGTATTATCGTATTCTTTGCGTTTTATTCTTTAAGATGTTATATAAATGTCATCCCATTTGTATCAAAATACGACATCCAATATAATATGTTGATTGGACACATTTTATATTTTAGAATTAATTAAACCAACACGGTAAATCGTGAATTTCAAATCTAAGTTTGTAAATCTAAATTTATAAATTAAATCCATCATAAACCTGGTATAATACATTTTAAAGTAAATTTAACAAAACATTATATATTAGTGCAAAAATTTCTGCGTTATAAATTCGAAATAATATACCAGTAAAAGTTTTACTTACCAAGTTTAGTAGTTCTTAAATGTATTAGTACAAAGTATCACTTTTTCCATCAACTCTTGTACATTCGAAATGTTGAATAACAATTGCATAACATGTAATTTTTATAAAAAAAAATCAATGTGATTTAAATCTGATTTCGCGATTACAATAATTCGTTTATTTCATTTCAGACAATTATCAAGTTGGGTATTCCACTGCACATCTGTTCCGTGTGTGATGGGGCCCTCGACGCCTTCAGCAAGTTCAAACATTCCAGTGTGGAGAGCAGCCGGCGCCTAGAGAGCAGCATCAGGGCCCGCGGGGCCCCGGGCCCCCCGCTACACACAGGCAGGGCCCCCGTTGTGGGCCACAATGACACATCTGATACCAAACCCGAGAAAATAGAAGATATGTCTATTAAAGAAGAACCAGTAGAGGAAACATGGCCGGAGTGTCACCCGCACATAAACAGCGCATCCCTAAACCCTGCCTTGCGGGTAGACAGGGCATCTCCAGACACATACAGGGCTCTTCCCAATCCATTCGTTCTGTTAGAAAGTGTATTGCCAAAGAATAAATTGCATAAAAGCAAAATGTCTCTAAACATTGCATTGCACACAGTTATCTCCATTAAGGACGAACAACTGGAAGAAACGCCACAAGACCGACGACTTTATAATTATATAAAGGAAAACATATGCAAGGAAGAATATGCTGAAAGTAATGCAATGAGTGATGACGAAGATGAAAGAGAACATAAGACAGAGGAAGAGAATTCAAGGGCGGACACACGGGAGGAAGTGTGGGAGAAGAGTTCCGCTGAGCCCGAAGAAATAGTTGTAAAAGAAAATGACAAAATTTGTAGCAAAAATAATCAAATTGAACCAAAGAAAAGTACACTCTGTAATAAAAACTTTAAGAAAATGCATGAAAAAGAACATCAAGTTAATTTATCGCTTAGTAAGAAAAAAGTACATAGGCGAATAAAATACTTACCGTGTATTTTACGTAAACAAATATATACGTCGGAAAATGAGTTAAAAAGTCGCAGTACAGAACAAGAGAGCATCCGAGTAAACAAAGCGTGGCCGTGCTCTGTGTGTCATAAGATATTTAAATTTAGAAGTCAATTGAAATGGCATATAAAAATGCATTCTGAATTTAAAGAATATCAGTGTGATGTCTGCAGTAAATCATTTACGCTGAAGTCGAATTTAAATTTTCACATGAAAATTCATTCCGGTATAAAAGACCAACATTGTGATGTCTGTAATAAATCGTTCAGACACAAACATCATTTACAGCGTCACATGAAAATTCATTTCGATATAAAAGACTATCATTGTAATGTTTGTAATAAATCATTCATACAGAAAACTGGTTTACAACGTCACATGAAAATTCATTTAAAAAAAAGTAAATCATACAAATATGTCTCGATTAATTGTTCACATGAAAACTCATTTTAAAACTTAATATGTTACATAATTTAATGTTTAACAAAAAAGTTTTGTGGTTAATGTTAAAGCAGAGAAACACCCAGAAAGGAACCAGGTTGCCCGCTTACTGGTTGGTTACAGCACCGGGAATCTACCTCTTGTGCAAATCAATGTAAGTAACGGGTACATTTATTATTTATCAATATTGATATTAATTATTATTTTTATTGCCCTTCCCTCGCCTTAATAAACATTTCGACCTTCTTTGGCATTAAATATATTACTATTTTAGTTTCTCTAACATGCAGCTTATGTTATGAGATGTACGTAAGATTAGTAAATTTTTAATTCTAAATTTGATTGACGTTACTTTACAGTCATAAATTGTTATATGGAAATGGTATTTGTATTTTATTGAAAATGCACAAAAAAATTATAACTGTTATTATGTTTATCAAAGGCATACGTAGGGTAATTCAGATGTATTTTTTTATTTTGCGTGTAACAAAGATGTATATTATTTTAAATTATTAACAAGATAAGAGGAGTTGACTAGTGAGCCTGTCACTTGCAAATGAAAATATATTTGTCAAATTTTATAAACTTATGAATAAATATTTTTTTTTAATTACACAACCTGGTAGTTTTTTTGTATCTATTGCTATTTTTCTTGTGTCTTCCTAGTTTTCTTCTCGACTTCTTGCTTCCAGGTTTACTGGGTCGTCCTATTTTTCTTTTTCCAATTTCTTTTCTGTTTATTACTCTTTGTTTTTACGCTTTAATAGTTCTTGAAAACGGTACGCGATAAAAAAAATTGAGGACTTCCGTAAATTTATTATAGGGAGCGAGCGAGAACTCTCTGAACTATTCATAATGTTGGTTAAATTTTTCAGTATTTCATTATTTTTATTTTTGTTATACTTTAGTTCAATAAGTTTTCTTTTTAGTTTTTCGAAATAATTGTAAATTTGGGAGATATTTGTAAGTACATTGGGAATAGATTGAGACGGGTAGGGAAAGGGAGGGTACATGTTTGGTTGAGCCCGCCCTTCAATCCAGGATTACATGATACAAATATCTAGTTTATATAATAAGCTCCCTACATTCATACTACCAAAATTACTTATGTACCATGGATACCCAGCAGTAGGAGTTTATCATTAGACACCAATTGGAATTATTGTATAGTTGGACAAGAGATCTCTAGTTGACGTTTAAATTGTTTTATGGTTGTGGTATTGAGATCTTTTGTTGTACTATACTTGTATATTTTTGTTGGAAAATTATAAAGTAGTACCTATAAAAATATAATTTAATTAAAAAAATTGTACCAACATCAGTATTGCTATCAACAGATACTAATATATTAAATAAATTTGCAAATGCTCTTCCAAATTCTGCTCTTGAAATATATTGTGTTAGAAAATCAATATGTATTGTACCTATAATTTTTTTTGAGAAAAGAAAAAAGAAATGTTGCAAAAACTAATGCCATTGTTGTAGAACCCAATGAATCTATAGGAAATATTATTCTAAACAGTGCATGTCAATCCATAATAATGCTGAATTTGTCAGTCTTTAATGTTAATTTCAACAAAGAAATAACTACCTAACAAAACAAATACCAGGTATTAAGTTTCCAGTTTTTCTCAGTAGATAGCGAGCGCTAGAATTGCATCGCCAATAATATATTAATTTATACTTACATTATGAGAGTACAAAAACAAAAATATTTTAGTAGCTAGTTAATATCAAACATTTAAAAATATATATTGTTTCTATAATCTATGCTAATTTGTAGATACATGAGAAGAAATTAATTTAGTGATTTTGCTGTTATGTTCATTTTATACCTACATGATATCACCACAGTATAAAGAATACAGAGAAGCGACACTTCTTCCAAGGTGCTCGGCGTTCAAGGGGGAATAATGTGGAGCGCCAAACTTAAATCATACCACATATGAATAAGAAAGATTCACATGTTATAATTCTCCTGTTATGTGAACTATTATGATTAAATTAGTTTAATATCATTTAAAGTTATCTTTTAAACAATATATAGTGAGGTTTATAATATGTTGTCAGTCTTAACAATATTTTTATTACTCTTTAGGAAATAAAATACATTATACGAATGTCATTTATTTCTAATAATGTAAAGGATATCAATATTAAAATGTTTTTAATATTTGTGTATTCCAAATTATTAGAAATAATTAAAATATATTCTTAAGTGTTTGATTTCCTAAAGAGTAATTTTCAATAAGTTATTATTTATTTTAAATTATTTAATTAATCACAACAGAAACTCTAAAGATGAACAAAATAAACGCAAAGTAATTATTTTATGCAATGAATAGTTTATTTTCTTATAATATTTATAATGTTTAATTAATAATTAACCATTTTTTATATCTTAGTGTCATTTTTTCTTACTTAGAATTTATGTTATTTACATTTATATTATTGCTAACAATAGTTTCTTTTGTTGGTAATTGAAATATTCATAAGGGTTGTTTGATAATGTTTTGTTTTTTACATCTTCCTTATATTTATTGTTTTGAATTTTATTTTATATAATAAGATAATTAATATATTGCTACATGATTATTTTAATATTTTGTTATTGCAATAATGTTGTATTTTATTTTAATGTTCACGCCATGCAGCTTGGAAAGAAATATGCCAAACAAACAGGCCGAGTGACGCACGAGAGCAGCACCGTTGACTTTGCTCAATCCTCTCATCTCATTTCACACCATTCCAGCGGAAATTTAAATAAAAGTTAAAATATACTCTTCCAACGAAAACAAGTTGTATTTATATATTGAAAGCTATTTAATGGTCACTGACATTGTTATAAGTAGGTATAATCGGCGGTTTCTGGCTCACTTCCGCTTCCGGTCTTGGTATTAAGCTAGTGTTTGCACGCCTAGGTTGTATGCAACCCACATGCGTGTGTTGCGCTGTGTGCTGTTGTTGTTCTGTTGAATTTTTATCTATGCAACCCACATGCGTTGTGTGTGTGTGTGTGTTGTTCAGATAAATAATATAGATCTCACTCCTGCAACCCTCTCCCTCCGAACCTGCCGCCCTCTCCCTCCGCCCCCAACCGTTATATTCCTCTGCCCCCCTGCCACCCTCTCTATCTCTCTATCTTTTATATTTATTTATGTGGGACAACAACAATTAGAATGATTTATATCTGTACACAATTCAAAATTACAATTGTTTATATACATTTTTTATTTTATTTATTATATTTTTTAAAACAGAGTACACTTTATCACAGTAAAATCTGCTGAGATACATGGTAAAAGTATACATGCCACCCTTTCGATCTCTCTATCTTTTATATTTATTTATATGGGACAACAACAATTAGAATGATTTGTATCTGTACACAATTCAAAATTACAATTGTTTATATACATTTTTTATTTTATTTATTATATTTTTTAAAACAGAGTACACTTTATCACAGTAAAATCTGCTGAGATACATGGTAAAAGTATACATGCCACCCTTTCTATCTCTCTATCTTTTATATTTATTTATATGGGACAACAACAATTAGAATGATTTATATCTGTACACAATTCAAAATTACAACAATATTCACATAATTTTAAAGGTCCCACGTCCATAATTCGTTCATCTCCTCGCCAAGCATGGTTTAAACAATAAAATACGATTTCATAGCAGTACCGGGCGTCATCGTTTGAATCTTGTGGTGTTCCACATATTGGATATAAATTATTTGTACTTGATACTTCATTGTTTTGTAGACGCATGATTGTGACTACCAAAAAAAGAAAAATATATTTATTTATACTCACATGCTATGAAATTGTTTGGGAATATTAGGAGTGATAACAAAAAGAACACACAATTATGAAATAACAAAAATTTATTTTTTCTGTAACAAAATAAAAATTAATTAATTTAAAATATTTTGTTAAATAATATTAATTTACAATATTTTAAAAAAAATGATAATACATACATTTATATACATAACGTACACAGTGCGAAGAACAGCAGCAATTACGCGTCTTTTTTATCTTTGAGTGCAGTCCACCTGCGCCTCTCTGCTGCGTAGTATTTTTTCTTTTCGGTTTTGCTTAATCCTGGGGTTACAGGAAGCAAAAGTAATTTAGATTTCGCTTCCTGCAACCTGGAGTGGAGAGGAGAAACACCGGTACAACAATCATCCCAATTTTCTTCTTCTTCTTGTTGCGGTTGTTGTTGTTCTTGTTGTTCTTGTTGTTTCGATGTTTCTTGACATTTCTTACTCCAGTTGTCCATCTTACAATGACATTTCTTACACGAGTTGTCCATCTTATAAACTTTGAATCGTTGATAAATTAATTTTTATATTGGTTTGGTTTTTTTTTATGGTTTAAAAACCATGATTTCCTTCAAAATAGTTATTTTTACATTTTTTCTTTGTTTCAAACAATGATAAGTTAATTTTTATATTGGTTTAGTTTTTTTAATCTACATAGGTTTACCAATATTGTCTTTTTTATATTTTTTATCTATACAATTATTTTTTGTTGTATTTTACTTAACATTTTTATATTTTTTCAAATATTAACTAAATACAAAAAATAATATCACCCAATCACAATAGTTGTTATAAAAACCAATCAGAATAGCTTTTATTATAACCAATAAAAAAACTACTGATATTTGGTACGACCAATATAAAATAGGATAGATAAAAATATTTTGTATAAAAGATACTTTTCTATGAATTTTTGTAGATATTGTTCAACATACAATATATTCACTGTCAACTAAAGTATATATAATTTGAATTAGAAATAAATAGTTAGTTATAAAGTAAATCTACATCATGTCAGATTTTAATTTTTCGAAGTTTACTGATGTTAATTATATATTAAGTTTTAAACCTGATAGTGTAACGTATCAAACATTGAAAAAATATTATGAAGCAGACTTAAAATCTATGTTTCCATTAAATTCAATGACCAATGAGGATATTAAAAATCTTCCAGTGGAATTTATAAAATATAAAAATAAAGGAGATATTGGACAATTGAGTTTTGTGTGGGACAAATTACCTGAAGAGTGGAAAAAGGATATTTTTTTTAAAAAATTTGAACCTTGTTTACAACATCCTGATACGAGACTTACTGTGGCTGATTCACCATATGATTGCTTACTTATCACAAATTGTCCATTGTGTTATGAAGATAAAAAATTATCACTTCAGAGTGAATTTAATCGTTTATCTACATTCAGTACGTGGTCAAATACAAATATTTGTGCCAAGGAATTAGCAACAGCTGGTTTCTTTTACAAAAACTATAGTGATTTTGTGCAGTGTGCTTTTTGTGATGTTGAAATATGCAATTTTGAGGAAAACGATGTTGCACTGTTTGAACATTATCGTTGGTCTCCAAATTGTAAATTTCTATTAAAAAATACTACAAATGTTCCAATTAATAAATATTATACAAATTATGTTCTTAGTATTGTTAAGATTTTAAATTACATAAAATGTAGTAAGACTATACATGAAGAAGATAAAGAGAAATTTATAAAATTGTTGAAAGAAAATTATAAACATTTTTATACATTCATTGTACCTGTAATTGAAAAAATAAAGAAAAACACAAATAATTTGTAATTATATTGTTTTATTATATACCTCATTACATAATATTACATAAAATTATCTGAATTTATACAATATATATCATCGTCTAGAATTTTTTTAATTTTATATACATTACTTACAGCACAAACATATGGAATAGAATGTAAGAAACATGTTTTATGAATTAAACAATTTTTTAAAGCTACTTTATAATTAAATTCGCTTAAATCTATAATATTACATGTTTTTACACTGAATGATAATAAAAATTCTTTTTTGACAGCACCTTGTACGTAAACAGTTTTTGATTCTTCTAAAAAATTTTTTAGCTCACAACACATTTCGTTATAATTTATATGTCCGTTATCCCATTTTAATCCGTGATGATTTCGACATAACCATGTAGCACATCTTTTGTTATGTTGTGGTAATTCTTCCCATGTAAATGGTGGTTTGATATAAAAATGTTGTTGTTTACTTCCATCTCTTGATAGTATAAAAATTTCTTTTGGTATTATAATATATCCATCAGCTTGAAATCCTTGTATGTCAATAATTAACTCCATTATATATATTTTTTGTACGATGTTCTAATTACTTTGAATGTTTGAATTAAAATGAGCTTGTAACATCACTTGACAGCAGATTATATTCAACTATCTTATCATGTATTATTAGAATGTTTGCGGTTGTATGGTACGAAATTCTAATATCAGCTGAAGAAGTTTGAAAAGTTTCATTTTTCTTTTGATTTGAGCAATGAAGTACGATGTTCTAATTGCTTTAAATGTTTAAATTAAAATGAATTTCTAACATCCCCTGACAACGGGTTATATTCAACAATCTTATCATGTATTATCAGACAATATGCGGTTGTATTCGCCGGGAAATTAGTGTCTGATTCAAATTCCAATCTAATATCAACTGAAGAAGTTTGAAGAGTTTCATTTTGATTTGAGCAATCAATTACTATTAATGGCGCAATTTCTTTGAATTTCTTTCTATCTAATAATACACCGAAATTTTGTTGATAGTAAGCATTTTGGAAATTTGCATACATGTGATACAGAACTGCATAATTATTATTTGAAAAGTCAATATTTAAGTTGTCGTATGGATAATATGTAGAATTCAAATACAATTTAATATTTGTTAAATTACACGAATCGAAAATGCTTGCATCCTTATCTTTTTTATTTTTACGATCAGTTTGAAATCCTACAATTACAAATCTTAGTGTTTCCAACTGTGTAGACGATTTAATAGACCATGTTTGTTTTTTAGCTGCTGGTAGTACAGGATATTCATATATATCCCAAGAACGATATGCTAATGGCAAAAAACGATTTGAATTTACAATGTTTAATAATTTTAAACGATTTTCATTGTTAACTGACACATGTGGCATGCACCAAACAATTTTTTTTATATTAAATTTTAATTCTGCTGTTGATTTGTAAGCAGCACTATCATTCCTTGCTCTTATCAAATTAAGTTCTTGTCGCACATTTAAAATAATTTTCTTGTTGTCTTCTGCAAATCCGAGTAACATTTTTAAAGGAATGCATACATTAAAATTACCCTCCTTATCCAAAATATTTTCATTATCAACAATCCAACCAGCATTTATTAAATTTTGACGTTCTGAATATGAATTAGATACATATCCTTTCATTGTGCTTGTTATTCCAACATTTTTAATTGTATCAATTTCAACAGTGTTTAATAAATATTTTATATCTTCAAATAAATAGGAAATACCATTATTAGTAATTTTAGTATCTATAGGAGGTGCAGATCCATCTTCTTTTGTTAATTTGCCTTCAATATATAAGTAACTTTCATGTGGTAATGTATAAATATCCTGTTGTTGTATTTGTATTCGAATTTCATCACAATTATTAAAAGATGAAGCAACAATTGGTTGATAACTATGTATTTGTTTGTTTGATATTGTATTATCAAACACAATATTAGATGTAATATTTAAAATATTACTCATAGTTTATATTTTAAGTTTTAAACCCAATGACTTTAGAAATTTCTTATTTTTTGTAGATATAGTCAATTTTGAGGTTAATAAACGTCTTTTTGACAACACTGACGGTACACTGAATTTTGTCTCTGATAGTTGAGTTCTTTTATAGTCAATACCCATTAGAAACTTTTTTAAGATGAAGTCTCACAGTAATTGTCTCACCACGAAAATTTACTATTCTCCCCTCTTGATCAGTAATAGTTAGAGTAATATTATTTACTCTATGAGTGTTCACTGGTAAATAAATCACATTTTTAGGTACTTCGAGTATTTTATACCCAGGTGCAACTGATGGGAAAAACTCATGAATAATATGTTCCAGTTTACCATTCTTATAAGACCCCGTAACTATATTACATTGAATAAGAATAGAGTTCACTTTAATTATATCAACTGGTAAATCACTTTCATAAATAATATTACTTTCAAGAATCCGTTTTGTAAATCCAAGCAATGCACCAATATTATTTTCCTTCGTAAAATCAATTCTAACTGAACTTTTTATTTCACATCTTAATGTATTATTGTTAGCAATTAGATTAATAAAGTTATTTTTATTTTTCTCTTTTTTTTGGATTATATTATCAAAATAAACTATATTAGGATCGTTAAGTTCTTTCTTTAAAATTTTATCTAAATCTTCAATTTCATATGAACCCACTGGAATAGTGTATTCTTGAATTGTGTTATCAATATAATAATAAAATTTATTATTAGTTTCATCAACGTTGGGTATTGAATGAAATGTTTCAAAATTAATTAAACCAACAGCATATTCGCTACGATTATTTAGTTCAATAGGTGGAAAAAAATCTGCACTTAATTCTGATTTATTTCCAGTTAATGTAATTGTTATGGAATCCATTATGAAACTAATTTAATTAGAAATTTTCTTTTGAATTTATAAGAAAATTTAAACATAAATGACCACAATTATATGAATTTAGTCTTTGTAATCGTTTATGATTATATCTGATTTTAATCTTATCCCCAAAATAATATACTAACTCTTTAGGTGGTGGTAAATTTCCAAAACTGTCAAAATACAAAACATAATTATTTTTTTTAATATATGCAACCCAATGAGTCCCAGGACCGTAGTTGTTATCTAAGTTAACAATTGCAGCTTCATATTTTAATGGAAATTTCGGTAGTGTGTCACGCATATAGATACCACGAAAATGTTTTATATTCGAACTATGTTTCTTTAAATCCCAATTAGTTAACGCCCTGTTCGGCAATTTTTTGATTTTTTTTTTTTTGTTCTTTTTAATTCCTGATCCTTTTTTGTACGGCTTTAAATATAAGCCATCACCAACAGTTTTCTTCAACATTTTTTGTACCCCATATAATGCAGCCCCACTTGTAGCACCAGCTATAAGTGCTTTTCCAAGAAAAGGTAATAAAGCTGCAAGTGGTAAAAATCCACCCTTCTTCTTTCGATTTTTTATGACACGACCACGGCGATGTTTTTTCACCGGTTTAGTTTTTATTCCCATACCAAATTTTCGTTTTGCTTTCATCATGTTTGTTACTGTCCAAGCAGCTGCTTTCTCTTTAAAGGATGAATCTTTTGATAATACTCTGTTCCACGCTCTTTCTTGTAAAATTTTGTCAGCTTCGTGTCTTTTTTTTAAATCATTGCTGTGGGAATAAGCAATGTCATGTTCACGACAAGCTTCATCTAACGGGTTGATACCCCGATGACCTAGAGCTAATCTTTTCCTTAATTTCGTACCAGGACCACAAAAATTATAACCAGGTATGAGTAGTTCAATAGGTAAAGAATCTATTACTTTGTTAATTATACCAGCTCCACTGTACGTAATCATTCAGTTCTGGTTTGTAACTAAAGTATAAAACAGTCTTACGTATATATTTATATATATATATACTCAATAAATAAAATGTCATTTATTAAGCACAAGCAATCTTTAAAAGTAAAAAATTTTGATTTGAAATCTCTTAAAAATGATATTAGAAATCATAGTAATTTATTACCAAATAACATACGTTGTATAATTATTGGACCTAGCGGTTGTGGGAAAACCAATATTTTGCTTAGTTTACTTACTCATATAAATGGTTTAAAATTTAGAAATATTTATTTATATTCAAAATTAACACAACAACCAAAATACAAGTTTCTAAAAGAATTTGCATCCAAAGTGAAGGGAATGGGTTATTACGAATTTAATGACAATTGTGATATTATATCACCAAATGAAGCACAACATAATTCTGTTATAATTTTCGATGATGTAACTTGTGACAAACAAAATTGTATGCGTGAATATTTTAGTATGGGACGACACAATTTAATTGATTGTTTTTATCTTTCCCAGACATATGCACACATACCAAAACATTTAATTAGAGACAATACAAATTTTATTATTTTATTTAAACAAGATGAAACTAATTTGCGTCATGTTTATAATGATCATGTTAACACAGATATGTCCTTCGATCAATTCAAAAATTTTTGTATAAAATGTTGGCAAGATAAATATGACTTTGCAGTCATTGATAAAGACAGTTGTGGCTTAGGTCGTTACCGGAAAGGATTAGATAAATTTTATCAAAAAGAATGAATGATAAGAACGTTCTACAAGATATTATATCAGTAAGTAAAGTATTACGAAAAAAATTTAATGCTGTAAAAAGGGGACATGTTGACACAGAAGAATTATTACAAAAAACATTTAAACCAATAATTACACCTTTAGAAGAATTCGTTAAAAACAAATCTAGTTCAGAAATAAAGGAAAAAACAGAAATTAATAACGAAACTAAAAAATTTAAACAAAAATTAAATTTTGAAGATTCTCCTAATGAACCTTTTTTGTCTCCAACAATTTCTAATGTAAAAACAGAAAATAAGTATGAAATATCACCAGAAATTTCGCCAATAACAGAAGCCAGATTATCAATTAATACACCGCAAGGACAAGAAGAATGGGAAAATTTAGAATTGAAATTTGGAAATGTAGCTTCAAAATATCTCATGAAATATTTATTAAATCATGGTGATATTGATAAAATATATGGGTTAAAATATGATAATGGAATATTTAAATTGGGAAAAAAATATATAGAAATAGATAAAAATGATATCATAATTGACAATATTCAGTATGAAGGAACAGAAGGTTTATACGAATTAATTTTTAAAAAAGATCCACAATTATACACCGAACATGATAAAGAGGTATATATAAATATTCTAAAACAAACAGATGCACATAAAAATACAACAGGAACACGAGTCATTATATCTACATATCCTAAATATTTTAACATTATTAAACCAAATTTTGTACGTACATCGTCCCGTTCTACTAAAGCTAAAAAAAGATATTCACCATCTGTACAAACAAAAATTAAAAAGAAAGGTTATGGATTGCTTCCTACTGACATGGAATTTACAGACTATAAGCGAGAATATGTCTATTGGGATTCTGCTGATGAGTTAGTAGATCGTCTACAATTACTACTGGCCTCGAAACAAGCGGGGAATAATAATGTAAACAATGAAATTATATCCATTATTGAAGAATTAAGAGAAGCTAATATAATACAATAAATATTTAAAATTTTATATTAGTATTAAAATGTCTGTTGACAAGTTCGGTAGACGTTTTAAACGACAAAAAAATTATAGTGATCAGTTTTCGTTGCGGTTAAATAATAATACATATGACGTAAATGACAAAAGATTAGTAAATGTTGCAAATCCAATAGAGCCATTAGATGCAACTACTAAAAATTATGTTGATTTACAAATTATAAAATCTGTAAAAGATGTGCAATCACATTCAATAAATATATCAATAGAAGATAATACAGAAGTATACAATGCTAAAATGAAACCAATTGCAAATGTTGCAGTGCCAATTAACAATACAAACGCAACAAATAAAAAATACGTAGATGAAAAAATTGACTCAGTAATAAACGTAGTTCCATTAATTGTAGACTCAAAAATTAATGCAAAATTGAATATATTTAATGATCTTATAGAAACAAAATCAAATAATAATCAACAAGAAATAGAATCTAATATAATAATATTACACCGTGAAATTGACTCAGTAATAAAAGTAATTCCATCAATTGTAGACTCAAAAATTAATGAAAAATTGAATATATTTTGTGATCTTATAGAAACAAAATCAAATAATAATCAACAAAAAATAGATGCTATAAATAGAACATTACCAGAAATTATAGACTCAAAAATAAATACTAATTTGAACAAATTTAACAAACTTGTAAAAGACATTGAAAAAAATACTAGAACCACAATTGAAACAATTGTAAAATCATTAGACTCAATTGTGGGTTCAAAATTAAATACTCATTTACACAATATTAATGAAAGAATAGAAGGAATAGTAAGAAATATTAATATTGAACAAACAAATATTCGTGACCAAAGTTCTAAAATTGAAAAACAAGATGAAAAAATCGTTAATCTTACGACTATGGTACAGAACATGATAAAAGAAAAAACTATAGTTCAAAACATGTTGAAAGAAAGAATAAAGAGTATTCAACCAGACGAATCAGAAATTAAATTGATTGTAGAAAAATATCTTAAAGATCATATTAAAATTGGTTTAAACAAAGACGAAATAGAATTATACAACTAAAATACCAAATAAAAAATATTATTACGAAATTACGAAGAATTATTTAAGAAATATATTGAAAAATTAAAAAACAATGAGTAAACTAAATGTTGCAAGAGAATTACATAAACCTGCACGTCGAAATTTTCAAAGACGAAAAGTTATAACAACAGGTATTGATGACTTATGGCAATATGATCTTGTAATTATGATTCCATATCAACGTGAAAATAAAGGATATAAGTATTTATTAACAATAATTGATGTATTTTCTAAATATGCGTGGGCTTTACAAGTAAAAACAAAATCTGGTGATGACGTCACCAAAGCTTTTGTAAAAATTTTAAAACAAGGTCGTATACCAAAAAATTTACATACGGATGACGGAAAAGAATTTTACAATAGCACATTTACGAAAGAAATAAAAAAATATGGAATCAATCATTATTCAACATTTAGTAATCTTAAAGCAAGTGTAGTGGAAAGATTTAATCGTACGTTGAAAACTAACATGTGGCGAGAATTTAGTGTTCAAGGTTCATACAAATGGTTAGATATGTTACCACGATTAATTAAAAAATATAACAATACAAAACATAGAACAATAAAAATGAAACCTATAGATGTAACACAGAAAAAAGAAGATCATTTATTAAAAACTGTATATAACAATATTAAAATTAGTAAATACAAGTCCATATTTGATAAAGGATATATTCCGAATTGGAGTACAGAAATATTTAAGATTGTAAAAGTAAATATTACAAATCCTGTTACTTATCTTATTGAAGACTATGAAGGGAATAAAATTAGAGGTGGATTTTATGAACACGAACTTCAAAAAACAAACTTTCCAAATATTTACTTAGTAGAAAAAGTTTTAAAAACTAAGGGATCGAAAGCTTTTGTAAAATGGTTAGGTTTCAATAAAACACACAATTCGTGGATAAATAAATCTGATATTATTTAAAAAATATATATTATCTGATCATCACAACAATGAATAATGTCCCCAGGGTAGAGTATCAGTCTGTCCATCAATGATATATCTTTTGTCATCATTATTTGTAAGACATAATTTGTTAATTTCACATGAAAATATTGTGTGATTTTTAGATATTATATTCTGTTGTCTTTTGTACATATGTGAATTTGTAAATAAACAGTCTTTATAACAGTCAATAGTGAGTGTTTTTGTTATTATTCCTGAAATTCCCTTAGCTCGATTGTATGATTTGTTATTTTCCAATGCAAAAGAATACATTTTTGATCTTAAACCCGCAAATTCTGTCATTAGTAACCCGCTATTCTCATTTTTAAACAATCCAACAACTTTTTTATTCGCTTGTGGTATACCATACTTATTATCTACTGTGTAGTCCGATGTGTCAAATCTGTGTATGTCTTCTTTTATGTGTATGTATGGGTCTTCATTAAATTTATAAATAAATGAGTCAGTGTCCATGTACAGTAATTTTGGCGTTGTATAAGTTTTATGTATGTAATTGTAATGAAAGTCATACATAAGTGTTTTGGATATATCTAATATAGCCATAACAATATAAATAGGTTTATTAAACAAAATTTTTATTTTACTTAGTTCAATTGAAACTAAATTTTCTGTTAATATTACAACTTTTTTTAAATTTGGTTTGACAATTAACTTCCGTGCCCCACCCTTTCCATTCCATTTCGAAACTAATTTTATATCATATCTATTTCTAATATTTTCCATACTTTTCCCGTAAACGGCGTTATTCATTTGTTTAAAGAAGTTTTTTTCAAAATTGTTTTTTGCGTGTTTGCGAAAATTTGTATTTTTGTCAATATACTGCTTAAGCCAAAATGATTATTTAAATTTTATAACACGATGAATTTTAATTATTTTTAGTCCAAATTCCAATACTTGTTTTAAATTTTTATAATGTATTACATATTTTTTTTTATCATATAGTGTTGTAAGAAGTTTCTTAAATTTTGAATTTGGGGTTTTTTGTTGTTCTGCACATACGGGCAAATCCTTATGTAGGTCGTGTAAGTTTATTGGATATTCCAAGTCAACTTCAAAAATGTATCCATCTAATCCATTGTCAGGTATATTAGTAATGTCTAGTGTTCTAATATTCTCGTCACTTAACCATGTAAAGCCACCATGTGGTAAACATTGTGTCATTGCCCAACCATACAAATTACAAGCGTCAAAGTACATAAGAAACTCTTGCGGTTCTTTTGGGTTAAATGAATTCATATAAATATTGTTTGCTTTGGCGTAGCGGTTTGAACACTGAGAAATACCACCACGTATGCCTCTTTCAAAAAATAATATCATATCAATATCAGTCAGTAACTCCAGCTCTACTTCTGTAATTTTCAACATGGCATCCCATGCTAGTCCTGCAAAACAAAATTATAATAAATAAATCTTATACATGAACAAAAAACATATTTAGAATATATTTACCTGGAGTTGTATAATAATGAACAGGGTCCAATTCATATGCATTTAAACAAATATTTCTAAAATTTTCAAATACATCAGACAAAAGCAATACATCTGTTTGAAGATACAACTCTAGGTAGTCGCCTAAGTTTTCATGATCAAATAATTTCCACACATTTAATGCATGGTTGTAATCATCATCTGATACAGATTTATCACATAGTCTGGAGTAAAACGATGATTTTGACGGTAGTTGTACTTCTTCTAAACATTCCCATGAATTAATATAATCATATGGAAATATACCTTTTCTTTTTAACATATTAAATTTCCAATCAGTAGGGTAGTACTTATTTAATAAAGTACATTGGGCGGGCACTAAATAGCTCACAAGTTTTTCAAGTGAACAATTAAGAAATCTATAAGAAAAAATATTAATAAATTATAAAAAACTAATCATTTATAAAAATACCTGAATGAATCTAAAAAACGAAGCATAATACCATTCACGTTTTTGGAAAATGAAATAAATCTCTCGTTATTCATAGGTATTAATACAATATTTTCTTCATCTACTCCAAATTCGCGTATAAAAAGGTGACTATCATAGCCACCAAGATTATGCAAGAAAATAGGAATATATTTAGGTTTTTTATAACACAAATTACATGATCTATGAGCAGCTCCTCGATATTTTCCTATAATTATTCAATAATAGTTAACAAATATTAATAATTAAATTAACAACTTACCAGAAAAATGACAATGGTCTCTTACTTTATCTTCTCCTAAGATTTTGCGACAAATGTGGCAGATCACAGCTTGATTATAATTTTGCCATTCTTCATTTGTCATTTTCAAAGGAACAATATTTTCAGAAATTGTTTGTATTAATCCTACTATATCTTTCATCCGATTCATGAACCATTTTGCTGCTTCCGGTCCACGAAATGATTCATAAAATGATAATGTATCATCGTAAGAACATTTTAATTGATACCCGACAGCACATGGTACATGATGTTGATAAATATTTGTATACGAATTGGATGGATTTGGTTGGCAGGTATAAACAGGTGTTGTTAGACATTCAAAATCTGCATAAATGACAAAAGGATGACGCTCTTTGTACATAAATTTTTTAAATTTAATCCATTTATTATCCTCATTTGGCATTTCAATTTTAACAGCGTCGAAATTCATACAATCTTTTTCATGTTGTTTTAAAATAGCTTTAGTACCAAAATATTGAAGACATCTCTCACAAATAAATGTTTTTTTTTTATTTTTAGATAGTTGAGATGATAAAAGACGAGAAAGTGATTTTATCCAAGCGTAATGTCCCATATTATCTTTTTTCCAATATAAAAGATTAAAATGATTGTCTAGCTTATTTTTTGTGAAATGTAATGGTCCAACAACAACATATAATTTTAATTTCATATCATATTCTAAACCGTAAACATTAATCGAAATTTTATTTTGTTTTTCAAATTTTTCAATGTTTGTCAAAGTCATAGGAAAATGTATGTTTTTTAAATTAAAAATTTCATCATGATTTTTAGGATATGTAGACACACGATCATTATTTTTTTTTACTGGATACATAGCGGAAAGGAGTGACCATACAAAACACTTATTGTCACTGTTTTTTACATTAATAACAGCATGCTTATTTTTTATATTTAGTGGTAGTTCTATATACGAAGAACCACCACAGTTTGTAGGATCGTATTTATTTATATTCACCTGTAAAAATTAAATATTTTAATAATAAAAAATATTATAAAAAATTTGAAAAAAACTTACTTGTAAATAAAGAATTCGTTTCAAAGCTTTGCCACTGTCACGTTCTTGGAATTCTGACATTTGATTTAAAATGGGTTGTTTTACATTTCGTTCAAACCATTCAGTAAAATCATCACTTAGACAAATATACCCCATCTTACAGTTATGATAAATATTTGTAGTTATCTCAGTATCACCTTTTTTAATTAGATATTCACACGCAAGCTCACAATTCAATTTCACATTTGATTTCCATTGAAACATAAATTCACCCACTTTGTTTATTAAAATAAATAAACACTGAGTTAAAAATGTTGTTGGATCAATAATATCATCTGTGTTCATAATTCGCCCACAAAATATACGTTTTTTAAAAGACGAACTAATTACGTCAAATGACAACATTTTTTTGTCGTAAAATTCAATTGTGTATTTAAATATATATAGGTATAACTATATATATATATATATATATATATATATACAGGGTGAATACTGAAAACCTTGACATAGGGAAATAACATGGGAAAACAGTTTTTTGCTGTTTCCATCTGTCCCGCTAAATAAAATCGGGTGTATATGGTATCGTTAGTTAGATTACTTAATTTTGCATCTAATAAAACCAAATGTTGTGTAATATGGCCTATTCTAACTAAAATATTTGATAAAATAAATTGTATTTTGAAGGTTATCCTTCATATTTTCGAATAAGAAACGTCAAAAACAAAATGCTCCATAGCCGAGTGGATACGAGGTCGGACTCATAATAAAAATAATCTACAAGACCTGGTTCGAGACCACCTCGGCCCTATTTTTTTTTTAATTAAATTACACTTAAAATATTTTTATTATATCAGAATGTTCAAATTTTGATACTAGGTTACGAATACCAGCAAAAATATTTTGAATATCTCTTAAACTTTTGCCCTAATAATAAAGTTTTATAATATTTATTATATCTTCTTATACCTACTAAATCCATTTTGAAACATGAAATACAAAATTATACACCAAAAACTAAATTCGAATTAATTTTAAAGTTTGACAGACAGCAAATAATAATTCTATTACATATTTGGATTTTTTTTATTTATAAAAATATGAATATTGCTATTTTGTTAAAATAGTCTGATATAATAAAAATATTTTAAGTATAATTTAATTAAAAAAAAATAGGGCCGAGGTGGTCTCGAACCAGGTCTTGTAGATTATTTTTATTATGAGTCCGACCTCGTATCCACTCGGCTATGGAGCATTTTGTTTTTGACGTTTCTTATTCGAAAATATGAAGGATAACCTTCAAAATACAATTTATTTTATCAAATATTTCAGTTAGAAAAGGCCTTATTACACAACATTTGGTTTTATTAGATGCAAAATTAAGTAATCTGACTAACGATACCATATACACCCGATTTTATTTAGCGGGACAGATGGAAACAGCAAAAAACTGTTTTCCCATGTTATTTCCCTATGTCAAGGTTTTCAGTATTCACCCTGTATATATATATATATATATATATATATATATATATATATATATATATATATCATTTTTTTGTGGTTTCTTGTATCTTGTGTTTTTACATTGTGTCATGTATGCATAATAGATAAAATAAAAACACTATTTAATTTTTTATTTATTATTTACAAGTAAATAAACAATATTACATTTCAGTAATTTAACTTAAAAATATTTTTTACAATAAATACTATTTATATACTTAATAAATAAAACAATATATAAATATATATTAATATAATACAATGTCTTCTATAATATCGGAATATTCCTGTAAAAATTCTTTCATAGCAATGCTATAAATACTATGTATAGATTCTGTCTTAATAATATTATTAATAGTTTCTGTTTTACTTTCCGTTAACAAGTATGTCGTACCAATTCTATCTAAATAATAATTATAAAAGTTTAAATGTTGTAAAACATTTATATAATTATTTATGACATCTGACAATCTAAATAAATTTTCAACAGATTCTAAATTCAGACATATATTTTCACCATACCATTTTATAAATAATAATTTTATATAATTAACACTATCAAATATTAAGTGATGTTCTTTTAAATTGCGATATTCAATATTACTTTGATTATAAAAGTAACTTAGAATAATGTTTTTTAAATGACAAAATTCAAACCAGTCTGTTAAACTAAAACAAATTATATTAGAATAATTTGTATTTGAAAGTCTTACAACAATTTCAAAATTTTTAGTTGGATCAAACCCTACGCTTATCCACTTATTTAATTCTGAATTTAATGAATATTTGTATTCTAATAAAAAATTTCTATTATTTTTATTCATTTGTTGAAAATTTAAAATAGTTGACACAAAACCATCATTGTTGAAAAAAGTAATATTAGACTGTTGTAGTTGTCCTTGTACTAGTTCTTGTTTTTGGTCTCGTGAATTTACAGATTCTTTATGTGTCTGCTGATTACTGGGCTCTATATTTTCTTTATTGGTAACATGAAGATTTTTCAAACACTTTGATGGTAATTTTTTTTTCGTATTTTTAGGAGTGTTTAGTTTTTTTTTATTCGTTCCCATTCCAGTACTTCTTTGAGATTTCTTTTCACTGAGCTGTTTCATACTAATCTAAAATAATTAAATATTTAATTAAAATATATTAGCAATTTAATATTTATAAGTATGCTTACATTGGAATATTTTCTACTTGCTTTGTATATTGTATGTTGAACAATATCTACAAAAATTCATAGAAAAGTATCTTTTATACAAAATATTTTTATCTATCCTATTTTACATTGGTCGTACCAAATATCAGTAGTTTTTTTTATTGGTTATAATAAAAACTATTCTGATTAGTTTTTATAACAACTATTGTGATTGGGTGATATTATTTTTGTATTTAGTTAATATTTGAAAAAATATAAAAAATGTTAAGTAAAATACAACAAAAAAAATAATCATATAGATAAAAAATATAAAAAAGGAAATATTGGTAAACCTATGTAGATTAAAAAAACCAAACCAATATAAAAATTAACTTATCATTGTTTAAAACAAAGAAAAAATGTAAAAAATAACAATTTTGAAGGAAATCATGGTTTTTAAACCATAAAAAAACCAAAACCAATATAAAAATTAATTTATCATTGTTTAAAACAAAGAAAAAATGTAAAAATAGCTATTTTGAAGGAAATAATGGTTTTTAAAACCATATATAGATGATAAAATATGTATATAAAGAGGTAATATATTCATAAAAAATATTATATTAATAGAAATTGTTGAAATAACAACAAGTACCTAACTACTCTACTGCAAGTAAGTAATTATTATTTCTTTATTACTTTAGCGTTATTTGTATTTTGTGAATTCTTTTAGAAATGGATTTTCTAAACAAAATTAACAAAATTGGATGTTTAGAACGAAAAATTATAAAATCATTAACAGAACTCGATAGTTCAAAATATAAAATTTGTGAAGCTCGAATAATTCCAACAAAATATGGAAAAGCAATTATTTGTGAATTAGAGGAATTTTCAATATTCCTACCAAATCGTTATAACACTCTAACCGAAGAAGAAGTTCAACTATTGAAAGACAAATACATTCAAGTTAACTTTAACAAGGACAATTATGCTGAAATAAAATTTTACTAAAAAATTAGAAATGTTTAAAAGCAAAAAATAAGAAAAAATATAAATAAAAATTATATTATTTTAGTTTCAGATTTGCAGTATAAAAAGTAAACATATTGTTAAAAAAAAATGTCTGAAATTATAGATTTTCTCGTCCCAAGCGATGATGAAATTTGCTTTAAACAGTTAATAAAAGAAGAGGAAAGAGAAAAAAGAGAAAACATTAGTTTAGATTATTTTAATTTAGATCATTATAAAATATGGAAATATGGAACTTCAGAAAATATTATACCATATTGCTTTAATGATAATAATCATATAAATATAAAATATTATACGTTCTTTTTATCAAATGGTAATTTTTCTTGGATGTGTCAACATTATTGTCGTGTATGTGCAAGATATTGGATGCAAAAACCATTTGTAAAAATATGTAAGGAACAAAGTTTTCTACAAATGCAAGGAAAAATTAGTGGTATTTGGTATTTTAAACCGCTTTTTAAAGATCATTTAATATTAAAAAATTGTGAAATGTTACAATTTTTAAAAGATTTTGAAAATAATTATTGTTATGAATGTAATACACAATTGTTTCAATGGAATTCCTCTGTTACTTGTCCCTGTATTGAATTAAAAGCTATGGAAACTAGCTTGTAACTCTTATTATTATATTATATATTTTTTCTTATTTTTAAATGTGTTTTAAATATATATGTATTACCTGTATTGTGTGTTCTTTTCTTTGTTATTACTCATAATATTCCCAAACCATTATCCTACTAATCTCATTTCTGTATAAGTATGGATACTCCAAAATGCAAATACTGTCGAAAACCCGAATGTGTGGGACTTCCAAAAAAGTGTCCGGGGTGTAAGGGCAAAACAACATGGGTTTTCACACCTCCAACCTGTGAATTTCCGGGGAAGATTTCATGTTACAAAACTTCCTGCATTTATTACACTGGATGTGGAAATGTGTTTCAATTTCATCCCAAATTGGAACTTTAATTGTTCATGATATGTCCTATAAACAAAAGTTATTAGGTTATTTAGTATTATCATTTCTTTGTAACTATTATTTTCATTTAAAAAATGTATATAATTTTTCTTATGTTACTGTTTATAATTTTTTTAATATTTACTATGTACCTTTTTTATATTACTAAATCTTATATATTATTTTTGAATTACCTTTTATATGTAACATATTGTATTTTCTTTTATGTACATTGTAATAAATTGTGTTTAACCAATACCACAAATTGATAAAAAATAATAAGCAAATTTTCTTATACGTTGTTCTATAATGGAAAATTTTAATCAAAAGACCACAACTTGATAAATATTATCATATTCTATAAAAGCAGCTGCTGCCTTATGCATTATTATCAGAAAAAATGGAATTTTTTCAAATATGCATGTCGGTTCACAAACATTTAGTAGAGAATTTGAATGTAAGTTATAAAATTATTTAAGTATTTTAAATATAACATTCATAATTTTACTTTATTTATCATATATATTTCAGATGATTGATGTTGATTTAATCGAACTTAATAAGTTGCCTCCCCCAGAGGCAACTCGTGTATATAGTGGCTTAATAGATGGAATCGAATGGCCACTTCAAATTTGGAGAAGTGGCCGCACTGTATACGTTATGTATGTAAATGTATGTATTATCAATTTTTTTTGAAAAATATTGTAAATTAATATTATTTAACAAAATATTTTAAATTAATTAATTTTTCTTTTGTTACAGAACTGAAAAATAAATTTTGTTATTTGATAATTGTTTGTTCTTTTTGTTATCACTCCTAATATTCCCAAACAATTTCATAGCATGTGAGTATGAATAAATATATTTTTCTTTTGTTTTTGGTAGTCACAATCATGAGTCTACAAAACAATGAAGTATCAAGTACAAATAATTTATATCCAATATGTGGAACACCACAAGATTCAAACGATGACGCCTGGTACTGCTATGAAATCGTATTTTATTGTTTAAACCATGCTTGGCTAGGAGATGAACGAATTATGGACGTGGGACCTTTAAAATTATGTGAATATTGTTTTCGAGAAAATTCTATAGATAGAACTTGGGTTACTGAGCCCAGATTTGTATATTTTTATAAAAAAGAATGTCATAATATAAATTTACATGAATTAGAAACTATACCACAAGACTACTATCGTTGTCATAATTGCGAATGTGAATTATATACATCATGGAATAGACAAGAATGTATATACATCATGGAATAAACAAGAATGTGTCAGACAATAATAATGAACAAGAGAGAAAAGGTATGTACTATTTATTAAAAGAAAAAACTATTGTATTATTTAAATTTTTACTTTTTTCACAGATTTATTTACACCTCACACACACACACACTCAGTGTTCTTATAAAATTCACCAAGTACGAGACATCAGGCAGAGGGATAGTCGCATTAGGACATTGTATACTTTTAACATGTATCTCAGCAGATTTTACTGTGATAAAGCGTACTCTGTTTTAAAAAATATAATAAATAAAATAAAAATGTATATAAACAATTGTAATTTTGAATTGTGTACAGATATAAATCATTCTAATTGTTGTTGTCCCATATAAATAAATATAAAAGATAGAGAGATAGAAAGTGTGTCATGTATACTTTTACCATGTATCTCAGCAGATTTTACTGTGATAAAGCGTACTCTGTTTTTAAAAAATATAATAAATAAAATAAAAATGTAGCAGAGGAATATAACGGTTGGGAGCGGAGGGAGAGGGCGGCAGGTTCGGAAAATATATAAGGAAGAGAAAGGGTGGAGAGGGAGAGGGCACCACACAAGAAGGAGATCTCTATTGGGAAACTACACAACAATACAAACAAGGCATGTGGGTTGCATAAAATTCAGGGACAACAGCACGCCGATGTGCTGCGCTGTACACAACACACTGGACGCATGTGGGTTGCATACAACCTAGGCGTGCAAACACTAGCTTAATACCAAGACCGGAAGCGGAAGTGAGCCAGAAACCTCCGATTATACCTACTGCGGTCGTTTCAAACGGTTCAGGCAATAATATGGAAATTACCGGAATTTCTTCGGAAGTTAAAATTGAAAATAGTACGGAAAATGCTAACAAGGATATAAGATCTGTTCGTATTAAAAATAATATTACAATACCTCCTAGGTCTGAAGCTGTGTGCTTAGCAGAAAGGAATGTTAAGTTAAATGTTTTAAATAAAGCAGGATGTGTCTTAATTGAGCCAGTCGAACTGGAAATTCAAGGAGTTATAGCAGCTAGAGTGCTTACTAGGAGCGATGAGACCGTGGTACCGGTAAAGCTCATGAATGTGTCGTAAGACAGTGTGTTTATCCCTGCTAAAACCATTGTGGGTTTTGAGGAAAATGTCAAAGAGGACATTAGTACCTTACGTTTAGCGAACCGAGTAGCGTAATAGCATCTGTACAAGTAGTAGATTTTCGAACCTTATTTCATTTAGATCACTTACAGAGTAACGGTAGGCAAAAAGTTGAAAAAGTGTTATTAGAATACAAAGATATATTCATACAGCCGGGAGTAAAGTTAGGTTGCACATCGAAAGTGAAACATCGGATTATAACAGATGATGTTCACCCAATTGCAAAAAGGCCGTATCGTGTTCCATTCACGCAAAAAGAAACATTGCAAAAACAAATTGACGAATTGTTAAAAGACGGTATTATTAAGGAGAGTGACTCACCTTGGTCAGCTCCTATTGTCTTAGTAAATCGAGAACTGTCGGACGGTTCGACGAAAGTTAGACTGTGTGTAGACTTTCGCGAGTTAAATAAAATAACGACGAATGATTCTTACCGTTGCCGAATTTGCAAGACACAATTTCGCATATGAATGGTGCTGCTTTATTAACAACCTTAGATTTAACATCAGGGTACCATCAGGTAGAAATTGCCGAGGAAGATAAGGAAAAGACTGGGTTTAGTTCGTCGTGGGGGCATTATCAATGGAATAGATTGCCGTTCGGTTTATGTAATGCACCAAGTACATTTCAAAGGCTGATGTATTGTGTACTAAGTGGATTAGTTGGGGAAAAATGTTATGTTTATTTAGATGATATATGCATATTTTCGGGAGATAATATAGAAGAACATTTAATGAAAATTAAAGACGTGTTTAATAGATTGCGGATATTTCATTTAAAATTAAAACCTAGTAAATGTGAATTTGTACGTAGAGAAACCGCGTATTTAGGTCACATTATTTCAGCAGAAGGAGTCAAACCAGATCTGTCAAAAATAGATGCAATAGAGAAATTTCCGACACCAAAAACCGTGAGAGACGTTAGGTAACTTTTGGGATTAGCAGGATTTTATCGTCGGTTTATACCTGATTTAGCAGAATTAGCGAAACCACTAACTACACTTTTAAAGAAAGATATTCCATTTATATGGGAGACAGTAGGTATAATCGGCGGGTACGAGCCCACTTCCTCTTCCGGTCTTGGTATTAAGCTAGTGTTTGCACACCTAGGTTGTATGCAACCCACATGCGTGTGTTGCGCTGCGTGCTGCTGTTGTTCTGTTGAATTTTATCTATGCAACCCACATGCGTTGTGTGTGTGTTTGTGTGCGTGTGTGTATTGTTCAGATAAATAATATAGATCTCACTCCTGCAACCCTCTCCCTCCGAACCTGCCGCCCTCTCCCTCCGCCCCTGCCGCCATCTTCCTCTGCCCCTGCCACCCTCTCTATCTCACTATCTTTTATATTTATTTATGTGGGACAACAACAATTAGAATAATTTATATCTGTACACAATTCAAAATTACAATTGTTTATATACATTTTTCATTTTATTTATTATATTTTTTAAAACAGAGTACACTTTATCACAGTAAAATCTGCTGAGATACATGTTAAAAGTATACAATGTCCTAATGCGACTATCCCTCTGCCTGATGTCTCGTACTTGGTGAATTTTATAAGAACGCTGAGTGTGTGTGTGTGTGAGATGTAAATAAATCTGTGAAAAAAAAATAAAAATTTAAATAATACAATATTTTTTCTTTTAAAAAATAGTACATACCTTTTCTCTCTTGTTCATTATTATTGTCTGGCACATTCTTTTTTATAAAAATATACAAATCTGGGCTCAGTAACCCAAGTTCTTTTTATTGAATTTTGTCGAAAACAAAATTCACATAATTTTAAAGGTCCCACGTCCATAATTCGTGCATCTCCTAGCCAAGCATGGTTTAAACAATAAAATACGATTTCATAGCAGTACCGGGCGTCATCGTTTGAATCTTGTGGTGTTCCACATATTGGATATAAATTATTTGTACTTGATACTTCATTATTTTGTAGTCTCATGATTGTGACTACCAAAAAAAAAAAGAAAAATATATTTATTTATACTCACATGCTATGAAATTGTTTGGGAATATTAGGAGTGATAACAAAAAGAACACACAATCATGAAATAACAAAAATTTATTTTTTCAGTTCTGTAACAAAAGAAAAATTAATTAATTTAAAATATTTTGTTAAATAATATTAATTTACAATATTCTAAAAAAAAATTGATAATACATACATTTATATACATAACGTACACCGTGCGAAGAACAGCAGCAATTACGCGTCTTTATTATGTTTGAGTGCAGTCCACCTGCGCCTCTCTGCTGCGTAGTATTTTTTCTTTTCGGTTTTGCTTGATCCTGGGGTTACAGGAAGCAAAAGTAATTTAGATTTCGCTTCCTGCAACCTGGAGTGGAGATGAGAAACACCGGTACAACAATCATCCCAATTTTCTTCTTCTTCTTGTTGCGGTTGTTGTTGTTCTTGTTGTTCTTTTTGTTTCGATGTTTCTTGACATTTCTTACACCAGTTGTCCATCTTACAATGACCTTTCTTACACGAGTTGTCCATATTATAAACTTTGAATCGTTTATAAAGTAATTTTTATATTGGTTTGGTTGTTTTATGGTTTAAAAACCATGATTTCCTTCAAAATAGTTATTTTTACATTTTTTCTTTGTTTTAAACAATATTAAGTTAATTTTTATATTGGTTTGGCTTTTTTTTAATCTACATAGGTTTACCAATAGTTCCTTTTTTATATTTTTTATCTATATGATTATTTTTTGTTGTACTTTACTTAACATTTTTTTATATTTTTTCAAATATAAAAACAAAAAATTATAAACATTTTTATACATTCATTGTAACTGTAATTGAAAAAAATAAAGAAAAACGCAAATAATTTGTAATTATATTGTTTTATTATATACCTCATTACATAATATTACATAAAATTATCTGAATTTATACAATACATATCATCGTCTAGAATTTTATATACATTACTTACAGCACAAACATATGGAATAGAATGTAAGAAACATGTTTTATGTATTAAACAATTTTTTAAAGCTACTTTATAATTAAATTCGCTTAAATCTATAATATTGCATGTTTTTACACTGAATGATAATAAAAATTCTTTATTCACAGCACCTTGTACGTAAACAGTTTTTAAATCTTCTAAAAATTTGTTTAGCTCACAACACATTTCGTTAAATTTATATGTCCGTTATCCCATTTTAATCCGTGATGATTTCGACATAACCATGTAGCACATCTTTTGTTATGTTGTGGTAATTCTTCCCATGTAAATGGTGGTTTGATATAAAAATGTTGTTGTTTACTTCCATCTCTCGATAGTATAAAAATTTCTTTTGGTATTATAATATATCCATCAGCTTGAAATCCTTGTATGTCAATAATTAACTCCATTATATATAGTTTTTGTACGATGTTCTAATTACTTTGAATGTTTGAATTAAAATGAGCTTGTAACATCACTTGACAGCAGATTATATTCAACTATCTTATTATGTATTATTAGAATGTTTGTGGTTGTATGGTAGGAAATTCTAATATCAGCTGAAGAAGTTTGAAAAGTTTCATTTTTCTTTTGATTTGAGCAATGAAGTACGATGTTCTAATTGCTTTAAATGTTTAAATTAAAATGAATTTCTAACATCACCTGACAACGGGTTATATTCAACAATCTTATCATGTATTATCAGACAATACGCGGTTGTATTCGCCAGGCAATTAGTGTCTGATTCAAATTCCAATCTAATATCAACTGAAGAAGTTTGAAGAGTTTCATTTTGATTTGAGCAATCAATTACTATTAATGGCGCAATTTCTTTGAATTTATTTCTATGTAATAATACACCGAAATTTTGTTGATAGTAAGCATTTTGGAAATTTGCATACATGTGATACAGAACTGCATAATTATTATTTGAAAAGTCAATATTTAAGTTGTCGTATGTATAATATGTAGAATTCAAATACAATTTAATATTTGTTTAATTACACGAATCGAAAATGCTTGCATCCTTATCTTTTTTATTTTTACGATCCTACAATTACAAATCTTGGTGTTTCGAACTGTGTAGACGATTTAATAGACCATGTTTGTTTTTTAGCTGCTAGTAGTACAGGATATTCATATATATCCCAAGAACGATATGCTAATGGCAAAAAAGATTTGAATTTACAATGTTTAATAATTTTAAACGATTTGCATTGTTAACTGACACATGTGGCATGCACCAAACAATTTTTTTTATATTAAATTTTAATTCTTCTGTTGATTTGTAAGCAGCACTATCATTCCTTGCTCTTATCAAATTAAGTTCTTGTCGCACATTTAAAATAATTTTCTTGTTGTCTTCTGCAAATCCGAGTAACATTTTTAAGGGAATGCATACATTAAAATTACCCTCCTTATCCAAAATATTTTCATTATCAACAATCCAGCCAGCATTTATTAAATTTTGACGTTCTGAATATGAATTAGATACATATCCTTTCATTGTGCTTGTTATTCCAACATTTTTAATTGTATCAATTTCAACAGTGTTTAATAAATATTTTATATCTTCAAATAAATAGGAAATACCATTATTAGTAATTTTAGTATCTATAGGAGGTGCAGATCCATCTTCTTTTGTTAATTTGCCTTCAATATATAAGTAACTTTCATGTGGTAATGTATAAATATCCTGTTGTTTTATTTGTTTTCGAATTTCATCACAATTATTACAAGATGAAGCAACAATTGGTTGTTAACTATGTATTTGTTTGTTTGATATTGTATTATCAAACACAATATTAGATGTAATATTTAAAATATTACTCATAGTTTATACTTTAAGTTTTAAACCCAATGACTTTAGAAATTTCTTATTTTTTGTAGATATAGTATATTTTGAGGTTAATAAACGTCTTTTTGACAACACTGACGGTACACTGAATTTTGTCTCTGATAGTTGAGTTTTTTTATAGTCAATACCCATTAGAAACTTTTTTTAAGATGAAGTCTCACAGTAATTGTCTCACCACGAAAATTTACTATTCTTCCCTCTTGATCAGTAATAGTTAGAGTAATACTATTTACTTTATGAGTGTTCACTGGTAAATAAATCACATTTTTAGGTACTTCGAGTATTTTATACCCAGGTGCAATTGATGGGAAAAACTCATGAATAATATGTTCCAGTTTACCATTCTTATAAGACCCCGTAACTATATTACATTGAATAAGAATTCACTTTAATTATATCAACTGGTAAATCACTTTCATAAATAATATTACTTTCAAGCACCCGTTTTGTAAATCCAAGCAATGCACCAATATTATTTTCCTTCGTAAAATCAATTCTAACTGAACTTTTTATTTCACATCTTAATGTATTATTGTTAGCAATTAGATTAATAAAGTTATTTTTCTTTTTCTCTTTTTTTTGGATTTGATTATCAAAATAAACTATATTAGGATCGTTAAGTTCTTGCTTTAAAATTTTATCTAAATCTTCAATTTCATATGAACCCACTGGAATAGTGTATTCTTGAATTGTGTTATCAATATAATAATAAAATTTAATTTATTATTAGTTTCATCAATGTTGGGTATTCAATGAAATGTTTCAAAATTAATTAAACCAACAGCATATTCGCTACGATTATTTAGTTCAATAGGTGGAAAAAAATCTGTACTTAATTCTGATTTATTTCCAGATAATGTAATTGTTATAGAATCCATTATGAAACTAATTTAATTAGAAATTTTCTTTTGAATTTATAAGAAAATTTAAACATAAATGACCACAATTATATGAATTTAGTCTTTGTAATCGTTTATGATTATATCTGATTTTAATCTTATCCCCAAAATAATATACTAACTCTTTAGGTGGTGGTAAATTTTCAAAACTGTCAAAATACAAAACATAATTACTTTTTTTAATATATGCAACCCAATGAGTCCCAGGACCGTAGTTGTTATCTAAGTTAACAATTGCAGCTTCATATTTTAATGGAAGTTTCGGTAGTGTGTCACGCATATAGATACCACGAAAATGTTTTATATTCGAACTATATTTCTTTAAATCCCAATTAGTTAACGCCCTGTTCGGCAATTTTTAGATTTTTTTTTTTGTTCTTTTTAATTCCTGATCCTTTTTTGTACGGCTTTAAATATAAGCCATCACCAACAGTTTTCTTCCACATTTTTTGTACCCCATATGATGCAGCCCCACTTGTAGCACCAGCTATAAGTGCTTTTCCAAGAAAAGGTAATAAAGCTGCAAGTGGTAAAAATCCACCCTTCTTCTTTCGATTTTTTATGACACGACCACGGCGATGTTTTTTCACCGCTTTAGTTTTTATTCCCATACCAAATTTTCGTTTTGCTTTCATCATGTTTGTTACTGTCCAAGTAGCTGCTTTCTCTTTAAAGGATGAATCTTTTGATAATACTCTGTTAAACGCTATTTCTTGTAAAATTTTGTCAGCTTCGTGTCTTTTTTTTAAATCATTGCTGTGGGAATAAGCAATGTCATGTTCACGACAAACTTAATCTAACGGGTTGATACCCCGATGACCTAGAGCTAATCTTTTCCTTAATTTCGTACCAGGACCACAAAAATTATAACCAGGTATGTGTAGTTCAGTAGGTAAAGAATCTATTGTACGTAATCATTCAGTTCTGGTTTGTAACTAAAGTATAAAACAGTCTTACGTATATATATATATATATATATATATATATATATATATATATATATATATATATATATATATATATACTCAATAAATAAAATGTCATTTATTAAGCATAAGCAATCTTTAAAAGAAAAAAAATTTGATTTTAAATCTCTTAAAAATGATATTAGAAATCATAGTAATTTATTACCAAATAACATACGTTGTATAATTATTGGACCTAGCGGTTGTGGGAAAACCAATATTTTGCTTAGTTTACTTACTCATATAAATGGTTTAAAATTTAGAAATATTTATTTATATTCAAAATCAACACAACAACCAAAATACAAGTTTCTAAAAGAATGTGCATCCAAAGTGAAGGGAATGGGTTATTACGAATTTAATGACAATTGTGATATTATATCACCAAATGAAGCACAACATAATTCTGTTATAATTTTCGATGATGTAACTTGTGATAAACAAAATTGTATGCGTGAATATTTTAGTATGGGACGACACAATTTAATTGATTGTTTTTATCTTTCCCCGATATATGCACACATACCAAAACATTTAATTAGGGACAATACAAATTTTATATATATATATAGTCAGTCATCCTTCTACCCTCAGGTGTAGGATGTATACATTTTCACTTAATCTTAATTTAATTTACATAATGTAATGTCCAGTAATTTCACATGTGCACTAATTTTGCCCACTGTTTCTTGTCCTTTGCGATTCTTCTTGCTTCTTGCATCGGGATGTTTCTTTTCGTCAGTATCTTCTTTATTACGTTATCCCATGTGTCCTTTGGTCTTCCCCTTCCCCTTTTCGGTGTAACGTTGGTCATCCACACTTGGCGTACCGGTCTACTTTCGTTCATTCGTATCATGTGTCCCCACCAGGCTAGTTGTCTTGTTTCTATGAAATCTAGTATTGGTTTGCATTGCAGTTCTTCTCTGATGGCTTCATTCCTTACTCTATCTAACATTGTTACTCCTTTAACTCTTCTTAGATATTTCATCTCTATCGCCTGTATTTTACTTTTCGTTCTATTTGACAATATCCATGATTCACACCCATACGTCAATATCGCTATATATATTGTGTTAAATACCGTCATTTTTGTTTTATTGCTTATTTCTTTTTTTCCTATAAAATTGTGTTTCATTGCGTGATATATTTTTGTCGTTTTAATTATTCTTTCGTTTATGTCAGCATCTTGTGTCCCGTTACTATCTATTGTTATGCCTAAATATTGGAATTTATTAATTTGTTCTATTTTTTCACTATTTACTGTTATATTAGCAGTTGTCGGTTCGTTAGAGATTACCATTATTTTGGTTTTCGTCGCATTTATTTTCATATTGTATTTATTTATAATTTCGTTCCAGGTATTAACATTTTGTTGCATTTTTTCCTCGCTGTTTGCCATAATTACTACGTCATCGGCGTAAGCACATATTGATATTTTTACTGGTAGTAGATTTCTATACCCTACATGTATCTTATTGAATTTTTGATCGCACTCTTTTATTATCTCATCCATAAATATAGTAAATAAGACTGGGCTCATTACTCCTCCTTGTCTCAAACCGTTCTTTGATTCGAAGATCTCGCTTTTCCTATTTTGGCTAATTACTTAGTTCGTGTTTTTGTTATACAGTCCTTTTATAGCATTTAGAAGATTGGTGCTTATACCTTTTCTTTTTAGGATTTTCCACATTATCTCTCTTTGTACTCTGTCAAACGCTTTTTCTAAATCTATGAATGTCATGTATGTTTTTGTGTTAGTGATCTTAGTCTTGTGTATTAAGTCCTTAACTGTGAATATATGGTCTTGGCTACTGCGTCCTTTCCTAAATCCACTTTGTACTTCGGACATTGTTGATTCTATTTTGTTACTTAATCTTTTTTCTAATATTCTTTCAAATACTTTCAGTGTCGTACACAATAACGATATGCCTCTGTAGTTGTTGCATTCTTTAGTGTCTCCTTTCTTATGTATCGGCACAATTATTGCTAATTCCCAATCGTTTGGTATTTTATCTCCATTCCAAATTTTGTTGAAAATTGTTAACAATATTTCTATGCCCTTTTCCCCCATGTACTTTAACATTTCTGGCGTAATTTTGTCATGCCCTGCTGCTTTGCCATTTTTAAGTATTCGTAGTGCTTCTTTTACTTCTTCTATTTGTATTTCCTGCGTTTCGTCTTCATTCACATTTTCTACCTGGTCTGTTAGAATTTGTTCAACAGGTTCTATCTGATTATCTTCATCTGTGAATAATAGCTCTTGGAAATATTGCTTCCATCTGTTCATGATATTTTGTTCTTCCGTTAATATTGTACCTTCTTTTGATTTCACTGTATTTGCTACTTTCCTCTTCTCATTTCTTAATGATTTCAGTGTTTTATAAAATAATTTTTGACTTTCTTTACTATTGTCTTCCATTTGTTTTCCAAATTGTTCCCAGCTTTTTTCTTTCGCTTGTGCTACTAATTCTTTAACCTTCCGTCTTTGTTGTTTGTATTGATCATAGTTTTCATTTGTTCTATTACTAAGATATTTTACCCATGTTTTCTTTTTCTTTTTTACTTCCTCCTTTATTTCCTCATTCCACCAGGACGTCATTCTTTTATTAGCTTTCTTTTTACTACTTCCACATATATTCTTTGCTGCTTGTGTTATTATATTTTTAAAAATATTCCATGTTTCTTCTATATCCTTGTCCTTATAGTTAATTTTCTCTATGTCAGTTAATCTATTTATTTCTTGTGCATATTTTGTCGCTGTTATTATATCTGTAAGTTTGTATGTTTTTATTGTCTCATATTCTATTATCCTTGTTTCTTCAGTTTTAGTGTTCTCATCTTTACTCATTTTTTTAATTCTTGCTTCTACGAGAAAGTGATCGCTGAAGATTTCTGGACCACGCCTCACTCTGCAATCCTGTACTAAATTTCTCTTTTTGTTTTCCACAAGTATATAGTCTATTATTGATCTATCTTCTTCTCGTGGCCCTTGTCTTGTGTATTTATGTACATTTTTATGTTGAAAAAACGTATTAGTAATTAACAAATCATTTAATATACAGTAGTCTATCAGTCTTCTTCCGTTATTATTTCTTCGGTTTTCTCCATATATCCCCACTGTATCTGCAGTGTTTTCATCTCGTATGCCTACTCTTCCATTAAAGTCTCCGATTACATAAATTTCCCCTTTACTATTCTCTGTAACTAGATTTAATTCTTCCCAAAATTTGTCTTTTATGTCAACTAACTCATCTTCATCCGGTCCATATATTATTATTATTGTTTTTTCACTTTCTTTTTCAATTTTCAACTCGATTTTTAGGATCCTCTCACTACATCCTTCCCAGGACTGCACGTAGTTTATTAACTTTTTATTTACTAGGCAAGCTACTCCTGCTACTGCTCTGTTTTCTTTCGGCACTCCACTGTAAATCAACATATGCCCATTATCTATAATTATTTCTCCCTTACCTTTTTTTTTGTTTCTGTTATTCCTAATATATCTATATTTAATTTATTAAATTCATCGTACAGTTCATATTCTTTCCCATTCATACTTCTAACATTCCACGTTGCTAGTTTCCAAATACTTTTCTTTTTGTGAGTATTCATGTCGGTCGTCGCCTGTATATCAGTCCTAGATTTTTTATTCCCATTTATGTTCTTGAGTTTTTTGGATCGTGATTCGGTTCTGTCTCTGTTTTTTCCAATTTATTAGTATTCTCATTCCATACATATTTTTCTCCGTCTATAATTAGATGTTGGTACTTAATTTTTACTTGTTTGTTGGCTTGTTTCTCGTTATATGCTAATTTCCTAATTGTTTTTTGTATGTCTTGTTCCCTTTTTGTCATATCATTATTTATATAAACTTTACTGTATACGCCTCTCTTTAATTTTGATTTATTTTTAAAGATTTCAATCTTTTTTTCCAAGCTTTCTATCTCTGCCATGACTATGTGATCCTTGATCTTTACTGCTTTCATTACTTTAGCGTTAACTTGCATTTGTAAAAACATAAAGCTTTCTAGTTTTTTTTATGATCTCTGTCTCATTATTTTCGACTATTTTTAATCCGCTAATTATTATGTTGTGTCTTCTACTTGCTTTGTCTATCCTTTCCAGTCTGTTGTTCATTTGATCTAGAAGATCCACCCGTTTTTTTAGATGTTCTATTTCCTTCTTCATAACAATATTTTCTTCCATAACCTTACTTATTGCATCTTTGTATTCTTGGTTTTCTCTGCGTACTTCTTTAATTTCCTGTAACAAAGTGTTCATTAGCTCTTTCATGTCTGCCATGTCGTTGGACTTATCTGTTTTTGTGGGGGTCCTTAATGTTTTTTTGCTCCTTTTAAAAAATCCGTCCTGTTGCCCTTCACGTTTGCGTTTACTGTCTGATTCGCTGTCTGATTCACGTGTAGATATAATATGTTGCCTAACTTAAGGCGCAAAGTCGCTACGTTGACGGCGATAGAAGCTAGCTCAGATCGACTCTTCAGAAGCTAACTTCTCTCCTGTCACGTAACACTTACTTGCTTTATTTTTATTTTTTCTTATCTCCGGTCAACGTCTCTTAAGATAATAACTGGCAACAAATTTTATTATTTTATTTAAACAAGATGAAACTAATTTGCGTCATGTTTATAATGATCATGTTAACACAGATATGTCCTTCGATCAATTCAAAAATTTTTGTATAAAATGTTGGCAAGATAAATATGACTTTGCAGTCATTGATAAAGACAATTGTGGCTTAGGTCGTCACCGAAAAGGATTAGATAAATTTTATCAAAAAGAATGAATGACAAGAACGTTCTACAAGATATTATATCAGTAAGTAAAGTATTACGAAAAAAATTTAATGCTGTAAAAAGAGGACATGTTGACACAGAAGAATTATAACAAAAAACATTTAAACCAATAATTACACCTTTAGAAGAATTCGTTAAAAACAAATCTAGTTCAGAAATAAAGGAAAAAACAGAAATTAATAACGAAACTAAAAAATTTAAACAAAACTTTAATTTTGAAGATTCTCCTAATGAACCTTTTTTGTCTCCAACAATTTCTAATGTAAAAACAGAAAATAAGTATGAAATATCACCAGATATTTCGCCAATAACAGAAGCCAGATTATCAATTAATACACCGCAAGGACAAGAAGAATGGAAAAATTTAGAATTGAAATTTGGAAATGTAGCTTCAAAATATCTTCTTGAAATATTTATTAAATCATGGTGATATTGATAAAATATATGGGTTAAAATATGATAATGGATTATTTAAATTGGGAAAAAAATATATAGAAATTGATAAAAATGATATCATAATTGACAATATTCAGTATGAAGGAACAGAAGGTTTATACAAATTAATTTTTAAAAAAGAGCCACAATCATACAGCTAACATGATAAAGAGGTATATATAAATATTCTAAAACAAACAGATGCACATAAAAATACAACAGGAACACGAGTCATTATATCTACATATCCTAAATATTTTAACATTATTAAACCAAATTTTGTACGTACATCGTTCCGTTCTACTAAAGCTAAAAAAAGATATTCACCATCTGTACAAACAAAAATTAAAAAAAGGTAATGGATTGCTTCCTACTGACATGGAATTTACAGACTATAAGCGAGAATATGTCTATTGGGATTCTGCTGATGAGTTAGTACATCGTCTACAATTACTACTGGCCTCGAAACAAGCGGGAAATAATAATGTAAACAATGAAATTATGTCCATTATTGAAGAATTAAGAGAAGCTAATATAATACAATAAATATTTAAAATTTGCTATTAGTATTAAAATGTCTGTTGACAAGTTCGGTAGACATTTTAAACGACAAAAAAATTATAGTGATCAGTTTTCGTTGCGGTTAAATAATAATACATGTGACGTAAATGACAAAAGATTAGTAAATGTTGCAAATCCAATAGAGCCATTAGATGCAACTACTAAAAATTATGTTGATTTACAAATTATAAAATATGTAAAAGATGTGCAATCACATTCAATAAATATATCAATAGAAGATAATACAGAAATATACAATGCTAAAATGAAACCAATTGCAAATGTTGCAGTGCCAATTAACGATACAAACGCAACAAATAAAAAGTACGTAGATGAAAAAATTTACTTAGTAATAAACGTAATTCCATCAATTTTAGACTCAAAAATTAATGCAAAATTGAATATATTTAATGATCTTATAGAAACAAAATCAAATAATAATCAACAAAAAATAGAATCTAATATAATAATATTACAACGTAAAATTGGCTCAGTAATAAACGTAATTCCATCAATTGTAGACTCAAAAATTAATGCAAAATTGAATATATTTAATAATCTTATAGAAACAAAATCAAATAATAATAAACCAAAAATAGATGCTATAAATAGAACATTACCAGAAATTATAGACTCAAAAATAAATACTAATTTTAACAAATTTAACAAACTTGTAAAAGACATTGAAAAAAATACTAGAACCACAATTGATACAATTGTAAAATCATTAGACTCAATTGTGGGCTCAAAATTAAATACTCATTTACACAATATTAATGAAAGAATAGAAGAAATAGTAAGAAATATTAATATTGAACAAACAAATATTCCTGACCAAAGTTCTAAAATTGAAAAACAAGATGAAAAAATCGTTAATCTTACGACTATGGTACAGAACATGATTAAAGAAAAAACTATAGTTCAAAACATGTTGAAAGAAAGAATAAAGAGTATTCAACCAGACGAATCAAAAATTAAATTGATTGTAGAAAAATATCTTAAAGATCATATTAAAATTGGTTTAAACAAAGATGAAATAGAATTATACAACTAAAAAACCAAATAAAAAAATATTATCACGAAATAGAAGAATTATTTAAGAAATATATTGAAAAATTAAAAAACAATGAGTAAACTAAATGTTGCAAGAGAATTACATAAACCTGCACGTCGAAATTTTCAAAGACGAAAAGTTATAACAAAAGTTATGACTTATGGCAATGTGATCTTGTAATTATGAGTCCATATCAACGTGAAAATAAAGGATATATGTATTTATTAACAATAATTGATATATTTTCTAAATATGCGTGGGCTTTACCAGTAAAAACAAAATCTGGTGATGATGTCACCAAAGCTTTTGTAAAAATTTTAAAACAAGGTCGTATACCAAAAAATTTACATACCGATGACGGAAAAGAATTTTACAATAGCACATTTACGAAAGAAATAAAAAAATATGGAATCAATCATTATTCAACATTAAGTAATCTTAAAGCAAGTGTAGTGGAAAGATTTAATCGTACGTTGAAAACTAACATGTGGCGAAAATTTAGTGTTCAAGGTTCATACAAATGGTTAGATATGTTACCACGATTAATTAAAAAATATAACAATGCAAAACATAGAACAATAAAAATGAAACCTATAGATGTAACACAGAAAAAAGAAGATCATTTATTAAAAACTGTATATAACAATATTAAAATCGTTGGTCGTGGTAAGTACAAAATTGGTGATTTTGTACGAATTAGTAAATACAAGTCCATATTTGATAAAGGATATATTCCGAATTGGAGTACAGAAATATTTAAGATTGTAAAAGTAAATATTACAAATCCTGTTACTTATCTTATTGAAGACTATGAAGGGAATAAAATTAGAGGTGGATTTTATGAACACGAACTTCAAAAAACAAACTTTCCAAATATTTACTTAGTAGAAAAAGTTTTAAAAACTAAGGGATCGAAAGCTTTTGTAAAATGGTTAGGTTTCAATAAAACACACAATTCGTGGATAAATAAATCTGATATTATTTAAAAAATATATATTATCTGATCATCACAACAATGAATAATGTCCCCAGGGTAGAGTATCAGTCTGTCCATCAATGATATATCTTTTGTCATCATTATTTGTAAGACATAATTTGTTAATTTCACATGAAAATATTGTGTGATTTTTAGATATTATATTCTGTTGTCTTTTGTACATATGTGAATTTGTAAATAAACAGTCTTTATAACAGTCAATAGTGAGTGTTTTTGTTATTATTCCTGAAATTCCCTTAGCTCGATTGTATGATTTGTTATTTTCCAATGCAAAAGAATACATTTTTGATCTTAAACCCGCAAATTTTGTCATTAGTAACCCGCTATTCTCATCTTTAAACAATCCAACAACTTTTTTGTTCGCTTGTGGTATACCATACTTATTATCTACTGTGTAGTCCGATGTGTCAAATCTGTGTATGTCTTCTTTTATGTGTATGTATGGGTCTTCATTAAATTTATAAATAAATGAGTCAGTGTCCATGTACAGTAATTTTGGCGTTGTATAAGTTTTATGTATGTAATTGTAATGAAAGTCATACATAAGTGTTTTGGATATATCTAATATAGCCATACCAATATAAATAGGTTTATTAAACAAAATTTTTATTTTACTTAGTTCAATTGAAACTAAATTTTCTGTTAATATTACAACTTTTTTTAAATTTGGTTTGACAATTAACTTCCGTGCCCCACCCTTTCCATTCCATTTCGAAACTAATTTTATATCATATCTATTTCTAATATTTTCCATACTTTTCCCGTAAACGGCGTTATTCATTTGTTTAAAGAAGTTTTTTTCAAAATTGTTTTTTGCGTGTTTGCGAAAATTTGTATTTTTGTCAATATACTGCTTAAGCCAAAATGATTGTTTAAATTTTATAACACGATGAATTTTAATTATTTTTAGTCCAAATTCCAATACTTGTTTTAAATTTTTATAATGTATTACATATTTTTTTTTATCATATAGTGTTGTAAGAAGTTTCTTAAATTTTGAATTTGGGGTTTTTTGTTGTTCTGCACATACGGGCAAATCCTTATGTAGGTCGTGTAAGTTTATTGGATATTCCAAGTCAACTTCAAAAATGTATCCATCTAATCCATTGTCAGGTATATTAGTAATGTCTAGTGTTCTAATATTCTCGTCACTTAACCATGTAAAGCCACCATCTGGTAAACATTGTGTCATTGCCCAACCATACAAATTACAAGCGTCAAAGTACATAAGAAACTCTTGCGGTTCTTTTGGGTTAAATGAATTCATATAAATATTGTTTGCTTTGGCGTAGCGGTTTGAACACTGAGAAATACCACCACGTATGCCTCTTTCAAAAAATAATATCATATCAATATCAGTCAGTAACTCCAGCTCTACTTCTGTAATTTTCAACATGGCATCCCATGCTAGTCCTGCAAAACAAAATTATAATAAATAAATCTTATACATGAACAAAAAAACATATTTAGAATATATTTACCTGGAGTTGTATAATAATGAACAGGGTCCAATTCATATGCATTTAAACAAATATTTCTAAAATTTTCAAATACATCAGACAAAAGCAATACATCTGTTTGAAGATACAACTCTAGGTAGTCGCCTAAGTTTTCATGATCAAATAATTTCCACACATTTAATGCATGGTTGTAATCATCATCTGATACAGATTTATCACATAGTCTGGAGTAAAACGATGATTTTGACGGTAGTTGTACTTCTTCTAAACATTCCCATGAATTAATATAATCATATGGAAATATACCTTTTCTTTTTAACATATTAAATTTCCAATCAGTAGGGTAGTACATTGGGCGGGCACTAAATAGCTCACAAGTTTTTCAAGTGAACAATTAAGAAATCTATAAGAAAAAATATTAATAAATTATAAAAAACTAATCATTTATAACAATACCTGAATGAATCTAAAAAACGAAGCATAATACCATTCACGTTTTTGGAAAATGAAATAAATCTCTCGTTATTCATAGGTATTAATACAATATTTTCTTCATCTACTCCAAATTCGCGTATAAAAAGGTGACTATCATAGCCACCAAGATTATGGAAGAAAATAGGAATATATTTAGGTTTTTTATAACACAAATTACATGATCTATGAGCAGCTCCTCGATATTTTCCTATAATTATTCAATAATAGTTAACAAATATTAATAATTAAATTAACAACTTACCAGAAAAATGACAATGGTCTCTTACTTTATCTTCTCCTAAGATTTTGCGACAAATGTGGCAGATCACAGCTTGATTATAATTTTCCCATTCTTCATTTGTCATTTTCAAAGGAACAATATTTTCAGAAATTGTTTGTATTAATCCTACTATATCTTTCATCCGATTCATGAACCATTTTGCTGCTTCCGGTCCACGAAATGATTCATAAAATGATAATGTATCATCGTAAGAACATTTTAATTGATACCCGACAGCACATGGTACATGATGTTGATAAATATTTGTATACGAATTGGATGGATTTGGTTGACAGGTATAAACAGGTGTTGTTAGACATTCAAAATCTGCATAAATGACAAAAGGATGACGCTCTTTGTACATAAAATTTTTAAATTTAATCCATTTATTATCTTCATTTGGCATTTCAATTTTAACAGCGTCGAAATTCATACAATCTTTTTCATGTTGTTTTAAAATAGCTTTAGTACCAAAATATTGAAGACATCTCTCACAAATAAATTTTTTTTTTTTATTTTTAGATAGTTGAGATGATAAAAGACGAGAAAGTGATTTTATCCAAGCGTAATGTCCCATATTATCTTTTTTCCAATATAAAAGATTAAAATGATTGTCTAGCTTATTTTTTGTGAAATGTAATGGTCCAACAACAACATATAATTTTAATTTCATATCATATTCTAAACCGTAAACATTAATCGAAATTTTATTTTGTTTTTCAAATTTTTCAATGTTTGTCAAATTCATAGGAAAATGTATGTTTTTTAAATTAAAAATTTCATCATGATTTTTAGGATATTTAGACACACGATCATTATTTTTTTTTACTGGATACATAGCCGAAAGGAGTGACCATACAAAACACTTATTGTCACTGTTTTTTACATTAATAACAGCATGCTTATTTTTTATATTTAGTGGTAGTTCTATATACGAAGAACCACCACAGTTTGTAGGATCGTATTTATTTATATTCACCTGTAAAAATTAAATATTTTAATAATAAAAAATATAAAAAATTTGAAAAACTTACTTGTAAATAAAGAATTCGTTTCAAAGCTTTGCCACTGTCACGTTCTTGGAATTCTGACATTTGATTTAAAATGGGTTGTTTTACATTTCGTTCAAACCATTCAGTAAAATCATCACTTAGACAAATATACCCCATCTTACAGTTATGATAAATATTTGTAGTTATCTCAGTATCACCTTTTTTAATTAGATATTCACACGCAAGCTCACAATTCAATTTCACATTTGATTTCCATTGAAACATAAATTCACCCACTTTGTTTATTAAAATAAATAAACACTGAGTTAAAAATGTTGTTGGATCAATAATATCATCTGTGTTCATAATTCGCCCACAAAATATACGTTTTTTAAAAGACGAACTAATTACGTCAAATGACAACATTTTTTTGTCGTAAAATTCAATTGTGTATTTAAATATATATAGGTATATCTATATATATATATCATTTTTTGTGGTTTCTTGTATCTTGTGTTTTTACATTGTGTCATGAATGCATAATAGATAAAATAAAAACACTATTTAATTTTTTATTTATTATTTACAAGTAAATAAACAATATTACATTTCAGTAATTTAACTTAAAAATATTTTTTACAATAAATACTATTTATATACTTAATAAATAAAACAATATATAAATATATATTAATATAATACAATGTCTTCTATAATATCGGAATATTCCTGTAAAAATTCTTTCATAGCAATGCTATAAATACTATGTATAGATTCTGTCTTAATAATATTATTAATAGTTTCTGTTTTACTTTCCGCTAACAAGTATGTCGTACCAATTCTATCTAAATAATAATTATAAAAGTTTAAATGTTGTAAAACATTTATATAATTATTTATGACATCTGACAATCTAAATAAATTTTCAACAGATTCTAAATTCAGACATATATTTTCACCATACCATTTTATAAATAATAATTTTATATAATTAACACTATCAAATATTAAGTGATGTTCTTTTAAATTGCGATATTCAATATTACTTTGATTATAAAAGTAACTTAGAATAATGTTTTTTAAATGACAAAATTCAAACCAGTCTGTTAAACTAAAACAAATTATATTAGAATAATTTGTATTTGAAAGTCTTACAACAATTTCAAAATTTTTAGTTGGATCAAACCCTACGCTTATCCACTTATTTAATTCTGAATTTAATGAATATTTGTATTCTAATAAAAATTTTCTATTATTTTTATTCATTTGTTGAAAATTTAAAATAGTTGACACAAAACCATCATTGTTGAAAAAAGTAATATTAGACTGTTGTAGTTGTCCTTGTTCTAGTTCTTGTTTTTGGTCTCGTGAATTTACAGATTCTTTATGTGTCTGCTGATTACTGGGCTCTATATTTTCTTTATTGGTAACATGAAGATTTTTCAAACACTTTGATGGTAATTTTTTTTTCGTATTTTTAGGAGTGTTTAGTTTTTTTTTATTCATTCCCATTCCAGTACTTCTTTGAGATTTCTTTTCACTGAGCTGTTTCATACTAATCTAAAATAATTAAATATTTAATTAAAATATATTAGCAATTTAATATTTATAAGTATGCTTACATTGGAATATTTTCTACTTGCTTTGTATATTGTATGTTGAACAATATCTACAAAAATTCATAGAAAAGTATCTTTTATACAAAATATTTTTATCTATCCTATTTTACATTGGTCGTACCAAATATCAGTAGTTTTTTTTATTGGTTATAATAAAAACTATTCTGATTGGTTTTTATAACAACTATTGTGATTGGGTGATATTATTTTTGTATTTAGTTAATATTTGAAAAAATATAAAAAATGTTAAGTAAAATACAACAAAAAAAATAATCATATAGATAAAAAATATAAAAAAGGAAATATTGGTAAACCTATGTAGATTAAAAAAACCAAACCAATATAAAAATTAACTTATCATTGTTTAAAACATAGAAAAAATGTAAAAATAACAATTTTGAAGGAAATCATGGTTTTTAAACCATAAAAAAACCAAAACCAATATAAAAATTAACTTATCATTGTTTAAAACAAAGAAAAAATGTAAAAAATAACAATTTTGAAGGAAATCATGGTTTTTAAACCATAAAAAAACCAAAACCAATATAAAAATTAATTTATCATTGTTTAAAACAAAGAAAAAATGTAAAAATAGCTATTTTGAAGGAAATAATGGTTTTTTAAACCATATATAGATGATAAAATATGTATATAAAGAGGTAATATATTCATAAAAAATATTATATTAATAGAAATTGTTGAAATAACAACAAGTACCTAACTACTCTACTGCAAGTAAGTAATTATTATTTCTTTATTACTTTAGCGTTATTTGTATTTTGTGAATTCTTTTAGAAATGGATTTTCTAAACAAAATTAACAAAATTGGATGTTTAGAACGAAAAATTATAAAATCATTAACAGAACTCGATAGTTCAAAATATAAAATTTGTGAAGCTCGAATAATTCCAACAAAATATGGAAAAGCAATTATTTGTGAATTAGAGGAATTTTCAATATTCCTACCAAATCGTTATAACACTCTAACCGAAGAAGAAGTTCAACTATTGAAAGACAAATACATTCAAGTTAACTTTAACAAGGACAATTATGCTGAAATAAAATTTTACTAAAAAATTAGAAATATTTAAAAGCAAAAAATAAGAAAAAATATAAATAAAAATTATATTATTTTAGTTTCAGATTTGCAGTATAAAAAGTAAACATATTGTTAAAAAAAAAATGTCTGAAATTATAGATTTTCTCGTCCCAAGCGATGATGAAATTTGCTTTAAACAGTTAATAAAAGAAGAGGAAAGAGAAAAAAGAGAAAACATTAGTTTAGATTATTTTAATTTAGATCATTATAAAATATGGAAATATGGAACTTCAGAAAATATTATACCATATTGTTTTAATGATAATAATCATATAAATATAAAATATTATACGTTCTTTTTATCAAATGGTAATTTTTCTTGGATGTGTCAACATTATTGTCGTGTATGTGCAAGATATTGGATGCAAAAACCATTTGTAAAAATATGTAAGGAACAAAGTTTTCTACAAATGCAAGGAAAAATTAGTGGTATTTGGTATTTTAAACCGCTTTTTAAAGATTAAAATTATTATTAAAAAATTGCGAAATGTTACAATTTTTAAAAGATTTTGAAAATAATTATTGTTATGAATGTAATACACAATTGTTTCAATGGAATTCCTCTGTTACTTGTCCCTGTATTGAATTAAAAGCTATGGAAACTAGCTTGTAACTCTTATTATTATATTATATATTTTTTCTTATTTTTAAATGTGTTTTAAATATATATGTATTACCTGTATTGTGTGTTCTTTTCTTTGTTATTACTCATAATATTCCCAAACCATTATCCTACTAATCTCATTTCTGTATAAGTATGGATACTCCAAAATGCAAATACTGTCGAAAACCCGAATGTGTGGGACTTCCAAAAAAGTGTCCGGGGTGTAAGGGCAAAACAACATGGGTTTTCACACCTCCAACCTGTGAATTTCCGGGGAAGATTTCATGCTACAAAACTTCCTGCATTTATTACACTGGATGTGGAAATGTGTTTCAATTTCATCCCAAATTGGAACTTTAATTGTTCATGATATGTCCTATAAACAAAAGTTATTAGGTTATTTAGTATTATCATTTCTTTGTAACTATTATTTCCATTTAAAAAATGTATATAATTTTTCTTATGTTACTGTTTATAATTTTTTTAATATTTACTATGTACCTTTTTTATATTACTAAATCTTATATATTATTTTTGAATTACCTTTTATATGTAACATATTGTATTTTCTTTTATGTACATTGTAATAAATTGTGTTTAACCAATACCACAAATTGATAAAAAATAATAAGCAAATTTTCTTATACGTTGTTCTATAATGGAAAATTTTAATCAAAAGACCACAACTTGATAAATATTATCATATTCTATAAAAGCAGCTGCTGCCTTATGCATTATTATCAGAAAAATGGAATTTTTTAAAATATGCATGTCTGTTCACAAACATTTAGTTGAGAATTTGAATGTAAGTTATAAAATTATTTAAGTATTTTAAATATAACATTCATAATTTTACTTTATTTATCATATATATTTCAGATGATTGATGTTGAATTAATAGAACTTAACAAGTTGCCTCCCCCAGAGGCAACTCGTATATATAGTGGGATAATAGATGGAATCGAATGGCCACTCCAAATTTGGAGAAGTGGCCGCACTGTCTACGTTATGTATGTAAATGTATGTATTATCAATTTTTTTTGAAAAATATTGTAAATTAATATTATTTAACAAAATATTTTAAATTAATTAATTTTTCTTTTGTTACAGAACTGAAAAATAAATTTTGTTATTTCATAATTGTTTGTTCTTTTTGTTATCACTCCTAATATTCCCAAACAATTTCATAGCATGTGAGTATGAATAAATATATTTTTCTTTTGTTTTTTGGTAGTCACAATCATGAGTCTACAAAACAATGAAGTATCAAGTACAAATAATTTATATCCAATATGTGGAACACCACAAGATTCAAACGATGACGCCTGGTACTGCTATGAAATCGTATTTTATTGTTTAAACCATGCTTGGCTAGGAGATGAACGAATTATGGACGTGGGACCTTTAAAATTATGTGAATATTGTTTTCGAGAAAATTCTATAGATAGAACTTGGGTTACTGAGCCCAGATTTGTATATTTTTATAAAAAAGAATGTCATAATATAAATTTACATGAATTAGAAACTATACCACAAGACTACTATCGTTGTCATAATTGCGAATGTGAATTATATACATCATGGAATAGACAAGAATGTATATACATCATGGAATAAACAAGAATGTGTCAGACAATAATAATGAACAAGAGAGAAAAGGTATGTACTATTTATTAAAAGAAAAAACTATTGTATTATTTAAATTTTTACTTTTTTCACAGATTTATTTACACCTCACACACACACACTCAGTGTTCTTATAAAATTCACCAAGTACGAGACATCAGGCAGAGGGATAGTCGCATTAGGACATTGTATACTTTTAACATGTATCTCAGCAGATTTTACTGTGATAAAGCGTACTCTGTTTTAAAAAATATAATAAATAAAATAAAAATGTATATAAACAATTGTAATTTTGAATTGTGTACAGATATAAATCATTCTAATTGTTGTTGTCTCATATAAATAAATATAAAAGATAGAGAGATAGAAAGTGTGTCATGTATACTTTTACCATGTATCTCAGCAGATTTTACTGTGATAAAGCGTACTCTGTTTTTAAAAAATATAATAAATAAAATAAAAATGTAGCAGAGGAATATAACGGTTGGGAGCGGAGGGAGAGGGCGGCAGGTTCGGAAAATATATAAGGAAGAGAAAGGGTGGAGAGGGAAAGGGCACCACACAAGACTGAGATCTCTATTGGGAAACTGCACAACAATACAAACAAGGCATGTGGGTTGCATAAAATTCAGGGACAACAGCACGCCGATGTGCTGTGCTGTACACAACACACTGGACGCATGTGGGTTGCATACAACCTAGGCGTGCAAACACTAGCTTAATACCAAGACCGGAAGCGGAAGTGAGCCAGAAACCTCCGATTATACCTACTGAGCCGTCTACATAGACGCTGTTAGCTTGATGACGAAGGGATGCGACATAACTAATGGATTCTGGGGCTACTGGATTACGGGTCGACGTTTTCCCCTTCGCATCAATCCGACTTTGTTTCCCGACTCATTTTCTTCCTTTCTTGGTTCTGCTTTCCTCTGTTGTCTTCTACAGAGCCTTTGCTGGTGTCCTAATTCACCGCAATTCCAACAGCGGAGTTTCTTTCTTCCAGCAGCATTAATTTCAGACGTAATTCGTCTTATCTTGTCTTCTAGATCTTCAGTGTCTTCGGGCCTCTCAGCATCGATATTTCGCATTCGCGATTGGTTACGTGAAGCTTGTTTAGCTGTTTAATGATCTAAAGCATATGAAAGTGCGTCAACCAGAGTTTTTGGTCGAGCCAATCGCAGTTCTTGTTGAGTTTTATTGTCACGGATCCCATAGATAAATGATTGGGTGGCCAGACATTCCAAAACACTGTCAGGATCTGTGGGATGTGCGAGACTAAGTAAACGAGCTATATCAGCTTCGAATTCTTGAAGGTTTTCTTTAGAACACTGATATCGGTTCCTCAGTTGCGTCTGGTACACTTGCTCCAGATGCGCATTGCCATATCGCATATCCAAGCGCTTAACAAGTTATTCGTATTCTTCTTGTTCATCTTCTTTTAGCGTTTGTAGGATATCGATGGCTTCTCAACGCAGCGAAACTGTCAGCGCTATAGCTTTTTCTTTGGAAGTCCAGCCATTTGCTTCAGCAGTTTTACATAATTCGGCCACGATGTCTTGCCGTTAAATTCAGGTGTTTTTATATGCATTCTAGAATTATTTTCTTTTTCTGGTTTCTTTTCCTGAATTTCATAAGTCTTAGTTATAGTAGAAAACCGCTGGGGACGTAATTTTAAAGACATTTTTTTGCAATTCTGCAATCCTCCTGTCGTATTCATACTTCAAATTTTTTAAATTGCCTTTTTCCAATTTATCTTCTAAATTTCTAGAACTTTTTTTCAATTGTTCGTGCAGTTTTTCTTCTAAACTTCTAGAATTTTCCATTAGTTTCTCGTTCCATATTCTAGAATTTTCTGTTAATTTCTCTTCTAATATTTGTTCAAAACTCCTACAATTTTCTATTAATTGGTCTTCTCAAGTAATTGAAGTTTTATCTAGTTTCCATCATTTTTTCTTCCAATGTTCGAGAATTTTCTAGAACTCTCCTCTAATTTTTGTTCTAATGTTCGAGAATTTTCCATCATTTGGTCTTTCAATACTCTAGAATTTTCTTCGGACTTTCTATAACTTTCTGTCATTTCATCTTTTAATGTTCTAGAAGTTACTAACTCATCTGGATTTTCACCAGCTTCTACTAAGGCTTGCCGTAGACGAAGTTGCAAAACAGCCTTGGTTCCCGATGTCTCTAATTCTCGGTCTTCCAGCTCCCTCTTGAAATCAGTTACTTTTAATTCACTTAATTTTACTTCTTAAGTAGCCATTTTATTTCTTTTTATTTATACTTCACAATTTATTAACCCTCACACCTGACATTAATTGTACCGTTTTATTTATTTAGGTGAAGTGTAAAATTGATTAAAACAGTAATATTTATATAACTATGTTTAATAAAAGAAATATGAATTATAAAGAATAATTAAAATAAGTAACACTATGAATAAATAAACATAAACACTAAGATTGTTTATTTAAACACTTAAAACTACGCGATATTTATTTCCACAATATTTATATTACCAACTATTTATTCATATCACCAACGATCTCTGCACGCATCAATATTAGACTATCCTCGCGTTCTCATGCTCGGGGTATTTATTGTGAAACAATTAAGTTCTGAAATATTCGCCAACTCTCTGGAAAACAGACCAATGGGGAGCAGACGGATCTGTTGTGACATGTCCGCTAGCGGCCGTCACCCGCGGCGAAACCTTGGGATCGATACATTGCCCTCTCCTTAAGTCTGTTTCGTCCCGGAACAGTTCTTTATGACGAAATCTGCACGCGTTACCCTTGGCGCATCTGGAGGTCTTGAAGAAGTAACAATCGACGGTCCGTTTGAGTTATTCTTGCTCGGAATGGTTGAAGCTGCAGACTAGAATTTCCACTCCGGTAAAGCGGAAGAATTTCTCTAACATGCTTCTAACAATCCTCCAAGCTAAACCATCTAGCCCACAGCTTATCCTCGGTACTGTCAGCTTCATGATGTCGTTCTTCAAAATATGGTGCTTCATATCGCACAACGAGTCCCATAAACTGTGGTATGACGGCTTCTCATTTGAGTATTGTTTGGTAACCAGGTAGCGTTTTTCCGACGGATGGATGTTGATTGGTCAGTTCTTGTACTCGTCCAAATTTTCGATTCCCATGTACTTCATTCGTACGCAAGTAGTAGTGGTAGTAGTAGTCTAGTAGTTGTCCATCGGTACCCTCTGTGTGGGTGTGTGTGGTAAGATACTCTTTTCATATTCAACATATTCTACTATGATCTGAACGGATTTAATTAAAATTCAAAAACACCTCTCCCTCGTGTAGGCTACTTGCACGACTTGGATTACACAGACACATCCATGATATTTGACATTGTATAAATATACGAATTTAATGTTTAAAATATTAGTACATAAAGAATCGCTAACATGTCCAGATCTCGTTATATACATGCGGGCAGTGGTTTAGTTAACTCATTAATCAATCGTCTTCAGTTCGAACTGCACATACCTGGCTACCAGTATTGTGGTCCTGGTACCAAACTTCAGAAACGTTTAGAAAGGGGCGACCCCGGTATAAATGAATTAGACAAAGCGTGTAAACAACACGACATATTATATTCTCAGAATAAAAAAAAATTGACAGCTCGTCACGACGCAGATAAAGTACTAGAAAATAAAGCCTGGCCAAGAGTGTTAGCCTCTGATTCTTCATTACGTGAGAAAGCTGCACCTTTCAGTTTAAGTAATACTATGAAAGTTAAACGAAAATTAGGAACGGCGATGAAAATGGCTGTAAAAAATTAAAATAAAAAACGAACATATAAAAAACCAACTTTTAATATAATAAAAAGGTAGCAAAGTTAGCTATTAAATCGAAAGGAAAATCAAGAAAACATATGGATGATTTAACAGCAAAAAGGGTTATGAAAACTGCACTGAAAGCAGCTAAACGTGAAGTTAATAATCACAAAACATCTGTTCCTTCTATAAGTAAAGACAAAGTAATTCCATTACCTAAGACTGGTGGTATTCTAACTCAAATATCAATTTTTGCTGGATTATCTGCACTTGGAGCTCTTACTGGTGGTGCAGCGGGAGTGGCAAAAACAATAATTTCTGCTATGAATGCTAAAAAGGAGTTGGAGGAAAATAAACGTCATAACCGTAATATGGAACCTTTAGTCATAGGAAAAGGCAAGTAAGTAGCCCCTACATCTAAAGGATTCGGATTATATCTGACCCCGTATTCAAAAAAACATTAAAATTACCGAGAGTATCACTAACTAATATAGATTTAGAAAACTATGCTCGTTATTACAAAATACCATTTTTTCGCGGAGTCTATATGCGAAATAATTTGCCAAGCAATCCAAGAATGAATTAATCTGCTATAGTTAATTTGGATGATTTGGCTGGTAAAAGAACTCATTGGATAGCTTACAAAAAAAGTGGTTTTAATGTAATTTACTTTGACAGCATAGGTAACATACCACCAACAAAAGAAATAATAGAGTACCTCGGTAATTCCAAAATTTTCTATAATTATAAACAGGAACAAGAACCTAGAACAGTAATATGCAGACATCTATGTTTAAAATTTCTTTTGAATAAAACTAGTGTATAATAAGTCAAGAAGATCATTTCGCTGTTACCATTCCAAGCGTGAACAAAATAATGTGTTTAACATTAACTTTACAAGGTACCAGTTCTATTCTAAATGCGATTTTTTCTCCACCAATTGAATTAAAAAAAATACCGAATACGAATTGGGTTTAGTTCTTTTTCAAACATACAATTCTATACAGAACATAGAAGAAAACAATAATAGATTATATTTTGGTAATTCATACATATATCAACCAGAAGAGTCTTGCGAAATTAAAGACATAAATGAGTATATTAAAACTCATTTACCTAGTGAAATTAATTTTGAACTGAGAGCCAATAATAACACATTAAAAAGTGAGTTAAAATGTAGTGAATGGATCTATTTCAATAAACCTAATAGTTTTGGACCTTTGTTGGGATATACAGAACGTATTCTTGAAATATGTAGTGTGTGTGTCGTGGTGTCAACACGTATGAGTTTGTACTCCGTGAAGAAATTAAAAAATATTTGAAAAACAAGGATATAGAAGGCTAGTAAAAAAGAAAGCAAGATACTAAGAAGAGACCTCAAAAGAAAATATAAAGAAGTATCGTCAGATAAAAAAATAAAAGCAAATAAAATTTATTAGCTGTTTGTAGGTTATGCACATACTCTTTTAAGAGAGCTACATTGATAGCAAAGCATAATTGCATTTTGCAAAGTAGTAGTAGAGCCAGCGGCAGATATCAGGTTACCGCACGAATCAAGTAAGGTGATAACGCAAACTGAACTGACGACGCATAGAACACCACCAAGCAAACCAGCAAGTAAAGAGAATTGCATACCTAATAAAATGGATACTCAAATAATACTAGATGCAGTAGCCGATTTAAAAAAGGAATTAGCAAACATAAAAAAGGAGATAAATTATAAATTCAATATCACAGCAGATAATTTAGAAGAACATACCCGTAAAATAGAAAATAGAAAAAAATCTAAAAGAACAGGAAAAAATAAACAGAGGAAAAAATCTTTTAATTTTTGGCCTAATAGAAGAAGAAAGAAATAAATTTCAACTAGAAAATGCTTGCTTAGATCTAATAAAAAACACAATAAAAATAGATATAAATAACAGAGATATTGATAATATATATAGACTAGGAAAAAAGGCAAATAAAACAAGAGCGGTACTAATAAAATTAACAACAAGAAAGAAATTAATAGAAATTTTGGCAAACCGAAAGTTTTTAAAAGGAACGAGAATAATAATATCAGAAGATTATCCAAAAGACATTGCAGAAGAAAGAAAAGTATTGATACCGCTGATGAAAGACATAAGAATAGATTGTAAATATGCCGTTTTGAAATACAATCATTTATATGTTGATGGAATAAAAATAGATAACAATGAAGCAACAATATTAATAAAAGAAAAAAAACGGCAAAAAACGAATGCATTCCAAAGAAAAGGAACAAAAGAAAAGTCCAAAAACATATGAAGATAACGACAAGAACAAAAAAGAACAAGATGCAAAGAGACAAAAACAACAACCAAATAAAGCAGATATACCAACAACTTCAAGTGTCAGACTTCAATTCACAAGTAGACCTAGAACAAATACTTACGATGAAAGACCAATAAAAAATAATTTATCAAAACAATCATAGCAACCAAACATAAATAAAGTAACAGGAAACCTGGTAACGAAAATGGCTAATACAAAGGAATTAGAAAATAAGTACAATGAAATGGCACCAACACACACACCCGTAATTCCAAGTCAAAGAAAGAAAATAAATAGAAAGAAAGGTAAAAAAAACAAAAAAATAATAATAAGATTAGAATTAGTACCTGGAATGTCAGAACTATGCTACAACCAGGAAAAACGCAAAAAATAGCTGCAGAAATGTTGAGGTATAAAATAAATATTGCTGCAATACAAGAAACTAGATGGAGTGAAGCAGGAAAAATTAAAAAAAAAACAATTATATTGTAAAATATTCAGGGGATATAAAACAAGGGCAATGCGGAGTTAAATATAGTGTTATTAGTAGTGAATGTCCGGAATACAAGAAGGCGGTTGTAAGAACGAGGTCGCGTGTAACAATTGATTGGTGGGTTGCATGCGCATCATCCAATTGAATTGTGGTCGGGGTAGAGAAATCATGTCTGACGCGAGTCGGGGGTTGTTGGCAGAACATATTGGGGTAGCCCTATTACAGGAACCCTATACGGTTAATTCTCGTGTTTGTGACATGCCAACCTCGTCGCGCGTTTACGCACGTATGGGGAAGGGGCCGCCCAAGGCTGCTGTGGTTGTTCTAGATGACAGCCTCGACGTGTTGGAGGTCCCTGAGCTCGTCACAACCAAGAGAGTCTGCGTAGCAATTATTGGGCCGGTAGATCAAATATTTGTTTGTTCATTATATTACCAATATCGGATATCGGGCAAGATATCGACTATCTGTGATGTGTGATTGTGAGAGTGAATGATTCTCCTATTATTGTGGGGTTAAATGCGAACGTCGGTTCGCCGTTGTGAGTTGGTAAATGGGAAACGTTTCGGTACGGTGATCGGGTTGAGCGAGGCTGACTAATTGAGGATCTAGTCCATACGTTCGGGTTAGTTGTGCTAAACCAACCGAGTCGCGTGTTCACGTAAAATAGCACGGGCGGGATGAGCGACATAGACGTTACATTCACTAATAGAGCCGGGGGATCGGTTAACGTGGTCGTGGGAGGTCATTGATGATTGGGGGATCTCGGTTCACAATGCCATTCGCGTCACGGTAACAGGGAGGGAGATCGATGTACGCGAATTGGTTATTTGTGTAGGCTGCGTGATGAAGAATGTAGATTGGGATACGTATGAGACTGAGTTGAAATCAATAGTAGACATGGATTATTCCTACTTTGTTGAGATGTGAGCAGACAGACAATCGGAGGTCCTCTTGGGCTGGGTAACCAGCACTAATGACCGACTCCTGAAAAAGAGAACGAGAGTCGCTCGACGGAGAGCAGTCCATTGGTGAACACATGAGTTGTTAGCCCTGCGAAGGGTTTCACGGCGCAAACGCCGGGCTTTCTAGCTTGCCAGACGTACCCAGTCGGATTCTTTGAATATATGTGAGGCTGAATACCGAGCTAATGTCCGGGCGTACCAAGAGCTGCTTAGGGAAGAGAAGGATAAGCACTGGAGGGAGTTCGTTCGTGAACAAGGTCGCGATGATCCAAGGGGGGCGTTGAATCGTATCTGACGCGGTTTGAGAGGCGATGCGGACATTCCCATAATTAGGCATGGGAATCGGGTAGCTGAGTCGTAGGAAGAAAACGTGAACGTTTTGTTGGCTAGCTTCTTTCCGGCCGCGGTTGAACCGACAATGGCAGTCGATGCCATTCGTGGGGAACGCGAGTTCAGCTGGGATGACGTCAAGTCGGCAGTCTTTTCAATGTCTATCGATAAGTCGCCTAGCTTAGATGAGGTAGACGCGACGATGCTTCGGCACGTATGGACTTCATTGTCTATCTACGTAAACTCAATGTTCAGTGGAAGCATGGACGTGTAGTTGTACTGCTGAAGTCGGAAGATAGAGTGAGGGATGATCTAAGCTCGTACCGACTGATAACCTCACTGAGTGTCTTCGGTAAGGCTCTCGAGCGGTTACTTGTTGGGAGATTGTCTCCTTTGTTAGACGGTCTTCAGAGGCAGTAGCATGGGTTTTAGAAAAGAAAGTCAGACGAGGACGCGTGGCGTGACGTGAAGTCTACGGTTCGTGAATCCGGAAAGAAGTATGTGTTGGGGGTATTGGTAAATTTTAAAGGCGCGGTCGACAACCTGTCTTGGAACTCGATCCTTGACAGGTTTCGCGAATTGGGTAGCGCGAATATCGCGATCTGGCGGGATTTTTTCCGGGACAGACGTGTGTGTATTTGGGGTCGTAGCGGGGTTGCATGGCATGATGTAGAACGGGGTACAGGGCACGGGAGCATGAGGGAATTCTTGCATGCTAGGGGTTTGGCGGATGGTAGTGAGTGTGATTGCGGTATGGGTGAAGAAACCTGGCTCCACGTGTTGGTGAGGTGTTCGTTGCTGGGGGACGTTCGCGATCTCCGTCGCCTCGAGATCACTCAGAGGGGGGATGGGTTTATCGTTGCAGGTGCTTTGCAGGATGAAGAAACCTACCAGGCTGCTGAGGACTTCGCGGCGATAGCCTTCACAAGGCGTGAAGAGAGGATACGGGGTGTCAGACAGGTGGTGCGGTAGGTTCGAAGGATTAAGGTTGGGACTGTTTGGTGATGGATGCTACATGTATGCGTGAGATGTGTATTTATGTTGGCGTGAATGAAGGGTAAATGTTGTGCGGCACGAATGTGCGAAGGTGAGTCGAAATGCCACCATGCTGCAGTGGTGGGGATCTGGACACCTATGAGGGCCAGGGTGTGGAACCATGGTAGTGCCGGGTGGATTAGCTTCGTCTTCTCCTATGGGCTGCCTTGGGGGAAACTTCGAAGTGGCGACTCCCCATCCTGGAGCTGGCGACACTTATGCCTGGCGTGTGAGAGCCTAATTGAAAAGCTGTTAGGGGAAGGGCTTCACCCTGAAACCTGTATCAGCGAACCTCAACCGAGAGGCTAAACCGGTACTCCGTTGACCAGTCCCGGGGTTTTCATACCTTGGTTAGCGTAACGGGAGGCGCGCTGTGGCCTGCGGCATGCGCGAAGGCGGAGGGAAAAACGTTTCAACAGGCAAATACTGCCTAGGGGTGCTTCGTTCATCCCGGCGTGTGAGTTGCGTGCCAATCAACCCTGATGCTAGCCTGCATAGCTAGTAGGGCTTTGGATAGTGGCCCGCCCCACCAGTGGGTCCCCTACCGCGCTTGCACACGGGAACAGGAATTGCTCGGCAGCGAACTGGTAGTCATCGCGCTTCGCTTTGACGCGGCTGATGAGCGTAACTCATCCCTGTGGCTGCAGGTTTGCCGACTGTAGTGCCGAGATGCGGAACAGTACACATTTCGTGTACTCTCTGCCGACAGCATGTACTTTCATAGCAACAAACACTCTAATTTATAATTTTTCAAAATCAACATACGCCTTTTAGTCTTAGAATAAAGATGTTTATTTTCAACACTTTAGATTACTCAAATAGTCTACGGGCCGTCGAAAATGAGTTAGTTCAGTTTTGACTTAAAAAAGGTTATTTTTAAATAAGAACCATATTCAGAGATTTGTCAAGATGTACCTAATGAAATAATAAATAAAATTACAAAATTTTTACAATGCGCCTTTCAAAGTTGGAAAAATAAAGAATGTTTTTCACAAATGTAGAACAATATTATATTTTACAAATTTGTCACGTGAGAATTGTTTAGGTACGTGTGCCATACATTTTATCTAAAACTTTTTTATATATTTGCTTATACTGGTTTTTTATTTAAAATTTTTATTTTGACATAAATAGGTATCATTGTATCATGTTGAAATTTTTTTTTTTTTATAAATCATGACAAACTCTTCATCAAGTCATATATTAATTATTTTCGGGCTATCATCACAAGATGCATATGGAAATATATTATTTAGTAGTTCAATCTAATGCTACTAATCTGCGCAGAAAATGAAAATAACATTTCTAAACAAATTTATGTAATATTTTACTTCCCTAATATAAATAAATTATAGTAAATAATAAATATAAAGCAAATTTTTCTATTTCTTAAAAAAAAAGTTAAGGACGGGTTCGTATTCGCAGATACACCCTATATAAGTTAGTGGTATAGTAGTATAGACAAAACGATTCTTCTGCTACTGGCTTTACTTCGCTCGATACTAATACTCCATATGTCGTAACAAACAAATTATATCTTGCATACTTGACAAAATATTTGATTTTTTGAAGATTAAAGACCTTATTTTTTTGATCTAGATCAAGATCAGGATTTGAAATTATGAAATGATCTAGATCAGCTCAGAAGATTAAGTAACTGATTTAGATTAATGATCTAGATCAAATAATCTACATCATTCACAACACTGCTCATGAATATTTTGCAGACACAAAAATGTATAACAAATACAAAAACACTTTAATAAGTATATGAAGATCAGAATACAAGTGATCATTAGGTGATTTTAGTTTAGTCAACACATTTGCTTGAAAAGCACTGATGTTTGATAAAAAAAATTCTTAATGGCAAAAGTCGAACGAGATAAGCTAATCACGAACGAAACAGCGAGCTTAGCGCAACTACTAACATTAGGCCGAACTAAAACCGTTTGAATTGTCAACAGACTCGGTGTAATGCAATGATAATACAAGACGTTGGCCATTTATGTATAATCAATTCGTATGATTGAATTTAGTTGTGGTCTATGTGAGAAAAAGCACAGAGGTTCTAAGCTTTGTTTGCTAAATATTAATTGTGACAGGATCATATGTTACCGATTTAGTAAATACTTTACTTATCCCTGTAATTTATCTTACAGAAATTTAATTAGTTTCATTTGTCTTAATTTACTTTTACTCATATCCATTTTACTTTTTGACTGTAACTTTCGTCGTCCGTAATGCAGAGTAAAATTAGCTCTCTTGTTCCCTATTGTTTGACTAAATAAATCTTACTTGTTAATATAACATTTTAAAACAATCACGTTCAAATGGCTTTTTTTACTAATATTAATCAATACAATTTTTTTGCAGCAATGCATGCCTTACTTCGTCAAATAAATCCTTCAACTGTCACTATTTTAGGTGCCACTGAAGTAGTAGGATGGTAAAAACCGGCATTAACGATCATTTTTTGTTTTTAGATCAAATAATATGTACATAATATGCGTGATTTCTGGGCCAATGAAACCTTGGGTTGGTAAGATATGCCCGCTAGGTACGCCAATATACATGCAGGGTGAGCCTTGTTCGCGTTGCGAAGCCAGCGCTTGCAACGAGAAGTACCGGGGACTATGCGGCGAGTCACTGCCGATCGACATGGAGCTAGGTAACCGCTATCGTGCGGATGACATTATTAGTTCCAGGGCTTCTCTTACCAGATTTAGTAATACAGATAGGTCTACGATACATACAAAGAACAACTGTCAATAAATTATTTACTTTTTCTCCGATCGTAAGAAAATTGACAACTTTTTGACTTGCTTTTATTTCGAAAAATGCGTTATTTTCGTATATTACTTGTTACTAGGTAACTAGAAATAATCATAATAACCATAGAATCTATAGTTACAAGAGTGGTAGCTGTGTTTTTTGTCGAAGTTAAAAAAGTCTATCCATTTATATAATTAAATAAAAAATAAGTAATACTTCCATTGGAGAAAAATAATATTTATAATTCGTAGGAAAAGTGAATCTCCCGAAATCCTGTGTTTTTGGTAGATTCAGCTAGCGTCTCATTCCACAATTATCCACTGACGTCCAGGAATATATTAATTTTCGTACTTATTAAATAATATACTATACTATATAAACGTAACAAAACGCAACAAAGGAAACTCTACCTGATGTCTTTCCTCGTAGATTAACTTAGGAAATCAGTTAATGTGAATAGTATCTTTCCAGTGCAAGATATTAAATTAAAATATTTTATGTTTATCGTAGGATACTAGTTCTATAAATTATTGTTAAAATCTCAATCAACTTACACTTGTAATAATAGAAAAAAATGTTAATTTTCCAGAATTTTTGTTCATATCCCGTAAAAATAGTACCCAAGCAACGGTTCACGTAGCATAGTAGTAGAGTGTACACTTGGTAATAAACAAAATTCGGAGAAATGGATTTTGACCCAGCCGAGAGCAAAGTTTATTTTTTTATTTTTTACCTTTCACAATTATTTATTATTAATGTTTTTAATCTTTTATTGATATGTCGATTTAAAATACGGCTGCATTAATTACTTATTGCGACTTTAAGATCTTCTGAAGTGGTCAATTAATAACAGCTGTTAGCAAAAAAAAAATACTAAATTAAATGTCACAGCATCAGTGGCGTGCGGTGACATTTGATTATTGGGAAGCTGTTTCACAAAAAAAATAATTTTGGAATAGGTCTGTCTTTTTTTATAATATTTTCTTTTTCATTAAAGGGTCTTGAACCAAAACTTCTTTTAAATAAATTTTCTATATCTCAGTTACATTCTGTAACGCTGGCCATCATATAAGAGCTACAATTAAAAATTAAACTATGAAATTTGGTCGAACTAAATGTGTGGTGGATACAAATAGGTACCTGTTAAAAATGTTTCTATAGTTTACAAAAATTCTTTTAAGTGTTATATAATAATTATTTCCTGTTAAGAATAAAAATACAAAATATTTTATTTGTTCAATTAAAGAAAAATCCACAGAACTCCCAACGAGTGGCTAATGCCGCTAATGAATAGAATAATGTGAAGCGGAACGTAGCGCAGCATCTACTAGCATTACTGCGTGTGGCTTGGGGCTCTCTAAAGCGCATGCGCGAATGCGTATATTATACACGACTCAATGTTGTCGCCGAGAAGCTACGTTGCGTAGCGCATCCAGTGGGAGCAGACATATACGAATTTATATTCGAATATACCGGGTGTAGAAATGGAAAGTGGCGCATAGCGATTTCAATGTTATTTTTTTTCAACTGCTGTATCTCTTTACCTAATCATTTTAGCGCAAAAAGCGTAAGAGTACAAGTTGTTCTAAAATTAAAAAGGTATCCTATAAAGTCAACTTACTTTCATAATTATTCATATTTAACGATTTATTAATAAAATAAAATTTAAAGTTTTTTAGGAAAAAAAATTAAGATTGCCTTGATAAATGAAAAAAATTTTTGAATAAATTATTGACAGTGACAATTACTTGTCATAGAAAATTTTGATTGACTCTGAAAATGGCAAATTTGACTACCCAAGAGAAAATTCAATGCTTGGAATGGTATTTGTGTAGTAACAGTCACTATAAGGTCTATAATTAACAGAAATTATTAAAAAATTAAATGTCACTATGACTAATTTTCAAAATTTGTTTCATTTATCAAGGCAGTCTTATTTTTTTTCTAAAAAACCTTAAATTTTATTTAATTAATAAATCGTTAAATATGAATAATTATGGAAGTAAGTTGACTTTATAGGATGCCTTTTTAATTTCAGAACAACTTATACTCTTACGCTTTTTGCGCTAAAATGATTAGGTAGAGATACAGCAGTTGAAAAAAAATAACATTGAAATCGCTATGCGCCACTTTCCATTTCTACACCCGGTATAATATAATCCGTTGAGTTAGATATGCTCCTTAGATATTTTGGCGATCGTATTTGATTGATTTTTTTAAACCTTTTAGTATACATGATAAGTAATAATTTATTAATTTTAAGTATTTCGAAGTACAAAAATATGAAAATGACAGCACAATATGTATTTATATTTGGAACAAACAAGCAAAGCGACGCTTCCAAAGCTTCCATGGACTGCACGCCACTGCACAGCATATGGTTTACAAGAACTTACCCCGTAAAATATTGAAAATAGAAAAAATTGGAAAGAACAAAAAAAAACAGCGAAATAATATTCAAATTTTTGGCCTAATAGAAGGAGAAAAAATAAATTTGTACTAGAAAACTCTTATTTAGATCTAATAAAGAATCTATTCTATACCGATATAAAAAACAGAGGTACTGATAATATACAAGATGTGCAAATTAAGTAATGAGACTGATTTAAAAAAAAATTGTTAGAATAGAATTACAATTTAATATTGTCTCCCTCAAAATAAATTTCTTGGGAAGCGGTTTTTCCTATCCTTATGGCAGTGCGAGAACTCGGATACTGGAATCACATTCAGTTAGTCGGTTACGGCCGTTTAAATTTTTTGCAGTGTCCCAAAATTAGTTGCTTTGAGGTGATTTTTCAATCTCGGTAAGAAAAAAAATTTACAAAAACTCAAGTCAGGCGACTAAGGAGCTTGCGAAGCTACAAGAATGTTTTTACAGGCTCAAATTTCATTTTATTAACTACTTTTGCGCATAATTTTCTCACCCTGAATGAATTAATCGAAATCCGTTGAACGATGGTGTGACTCAAATTTCACTTTTTCTCAATCATTCTGTACTGTCAACCGACGATATGAACACACACGACAGATTCCCAGATTCTACCTACAATTTCATCAGCTCTTGAAAATGAAGGCCTTCCGCTGCGTGATTCATTTCTAATCGCTTCTTTTCCTTCTGAACATGCCTAAAACCATCGAAAAACCTTGAAATAACACTGTCTCCTTTCCATTGCAGTGTGCTCAAGACTGTAGCTAAACCTGATAGCACACCGTTGTTTGAAATTGACATTACTCATTTTTAGAATGCTCTAGAAAAAATTGTTTCGCGAAAAAAAATCGCTACGGACAACCAAATGAGTGAGTATTTGCCTTACCTCTAAGTCCCGCAATTGAAGTTTTACAAGATTGAATTTCAATACTTAATTTACTCACTTCGTGTATAGATTAGCAGTAAAGGCAAATAAAACAAGACCGACCTTAATTAAATTAACAACAAGAAGGAAATTAATAGAAATTTTGGCAAACCGAAAGTATTTCAAAGGAACGATAATAGTAATATGAGAAGATTATCCAAACCACATTGCAGAAAAAAGAAAAACATTGATATCGCCAATAGAAGTCTTAAGAATAGAAGGTAAACATACCATTTTGAAGTACAATAATTTGTACGTTGATGGAATAAAAATAAATTAAAATAAAGCGTGAAGATTAATAAACGAAAAGAGCAGCAGAAAACGAATGCATTCAGAACAAAGTCAAACATATATAGGAAGATGACGAAAAAATAAAGAAAAACAAGACGTAAATATGCAAAAACAACTCAATAAGACATATATACCAGCACATTCAAGCGTCCGACCTATATCTCAATTCATAAATAAATTTAGAACAAAAAGTACGCTAAACGTCCAATAAAAAGAAATCCATCAAGGCAAATATAGCAACCAAATATAAATATACTAACAGGAAACACGGTAACTAAAATATGATCAGAAAATAATAAAAAGAGATGGCACCAACATACACGCTCGCATCTACAACTCAAAGTAAATAAATAGAAAAAACAAAAATTAATAATAAGATTAGAATTAGCACCTGGAATATCAGAAATATGTTACAACCAGGATAACAATGACAAAAAAAGACAAGGAAGATCTAAAAATAATAAAACGCAAAATAATACGAATAAGATTAGGATCAATCAAGATATAAGAAAATGAATACTGAATAAGAATGAATCATGAAATGAGATGGCTTGGTCATGTATGGCAAGCAGAATAAAGAATTTAAAAATAAATAATCGAACCAACCCCCTTATTATCAAGGTTTCTAGTATTCATCCTAATGTGTTCCAAAAAAATGTTATCATAGGTATTAACATGAGAAAATACTTTTTGGTAAATAAAAACTGTCCGGCGTCCGGCTAACAACTAAGTCACATTTTAATAGCTTACAAAAATAAACTCAAAACTTTCACGTCATATATTTATTGCTCTACACGCAAGATGACACTTGTTAAATCGTTGTTAAGAGGTTAAAGTAACGGCCTACAGAGTCAAAGGCTGAACGCCTGGACATCTGCCCCCAACAGCCACCAGGAAGCAGCCAACCCTCTGGACGGTCGCTACTTCCCCGCACTGCCTCACAGCGAGCAGTCTACTCTAAACAACAACAGCCGCATACCATACGCAGTCAACAGCAAAATAAGCGTTAGCAACCCTCGGTAATCAAAAATAGAAATACCGGCTAAAATAATTCAAAAAATGATATAAGTAAAAATGCTCATATTGACGGAATGTAATATTAGTAGAAAGATACTGTAAAAGGATCTTGTTTAGATCAGCAGTTCTTATAGAAATGGATAATCTAACTCCTCCCGCGTAAGTATGAGCTCCTCCGGAGAGTATCAGCTGGGGTTGAAGATGTGGCAAACTGTTGAAGTTCTGCGATCTGGTCCTCGAGTGTAGGGGTTTGTTGCTGCTTTAGAATCTGTTTTTATAGTGGCAGTTTTCAGTTCTTTATACAGGGTGAGTCATCGAAACGCCCACCTTCGATATTTCTGTTGTAGTTAGAAATACAGCATAAATTTATTAACAGAATTTATTCGTCCATTCAAGGAGCATAATGCAACAACCTGTATATTTGAAAATAATTTTACTTTATGCTCCTTGAGAGGACGTATAAATTCTATTAGTAAGTTTGTGTTGTATTTCTAACAAGGGTGATATCGAACACGGGCATTTCGATGACTCATCCTGTAGATGTTTTTAATTTGTTCTGTTTTGAATTTTGTATATTTTGTCTTATTTACCTTTTGCTTGTTGTGCATGTATACTGTTTCCGGAATTTCAGGAAAATTTTCGTGTATCTCGTTAAATTTTTCAACGATATTTGCTTTGTCGAGTTGTAATTTTGGCCATTTATTATGTTATTTAGGTAAGATTTGTGAACTTATTATTTGTGTTTTTATATTCTAGTAAGGCATAGTAAACTGTTTTTTATGATTTCATTTTTGTAATTTTCCTGTAGATTAAAAAGCCGGATGTATTCAGTAAGAGAAGAGTGGAAACGTAATAGTAGACCGTTGTAGTTCGGATGTTGCAAACTAGTGAATAAAATTTCTCTCTTAGGATATTATATGACCGTTGTCTGCTATACCTAATGCAGGGATACCATGATGTTAAAAAAAACTTGGTTAATATGTTGCAGAATTCTGTAGCATTTGTTGAATCTAGTTAATAGACCTGGGCGTAGTTAAAGAATGCGTCGATAATAGTTAAAAATTTACGATTTTCTATGCTCATAGTGTCAACATGAATTGTCTGAAAAGGTTCGTTAGGAATCGGTTTATGTTGTATTTGGTTTTTATGGGGGTTTCGTTCATATTTAAACTTCAAATAGATTTCGCTATGATCTTTCAACTGGTTAAGTCAGTAATACAATTTTTTTTTATTTGATTATGTGTTTCTTGAATGCATTTATGTTTCGTTTTTCCCTCATGGTAATTTTTTATTGTTTCAGATATGTCGAATTTATTTTCTAAATTTATCAATTTAGTGTTGCATTTAACAAAATTTAGTTCAGAATTTTAAAAATATTTTTGTAGGGTTGCACTAAATTTTTCGTAAACAGGGTGCTCGAAATACATGTGATATTTCCTTTGGGTACGATGTATTATTAATTAAAATCAATTACACCGTTTTCAAAATTGCTTTTATAGAATTGAATGTAAAGTCTCATTTTATTATCGTGTACCTTGGATAGTTTGTGTTTGACTGGGAAATGTAATACTTCTTATATTATCTATAGATTTTTATCTATAATCACAGGGGATTTAAGTTCATAGTTGCGTCTGTATGGTCTTGTTTTATGTCGTTGTTTTGTGTTCTATCTTCTATATCCACCACTAGGAAAACGCTGTCGTTTTTATTTTTGTTTTTGAAAGTTTTATGAAAGTTTTCCATAAATTTTATAAATGTATCGTTGTTTGTGCTATTTGTTTCATTAGTATTAAGAATAGGTTTGGTGCTTGATGGTAGAATATATACGGTTATTGTGATGTTGGTTTTTAGAAGATAAATTCAAGCATTAATTTTATGTCGTCTCATTGTAACAAATCTTTACCGTAGCCCAATTTTGGGATACTTGAGCATTTTATATTGTTATTTAAGCAGAAAGACTTAATATTTTTTAAGGTGTAAAACATATCGAAATGTTCGGGTATATCAAAATAATTATTTTTGGTAATTACATACTTAGATCTTTACTAATGCATTGGACTAAACTGTCTGTCGATGATGCATCGAATATATATCCTTCTATTTCGATAACTTTATAGCCAATAATGTCTGTTTGCTAAAAAAATTTTGATATTTACTCATCTGTGGTATGTTTTATTGCACGTTACAGATTTGTGATCAGGATTTTCCAGTAGGCGCGGAATGCGACTCAATGCGTCAGCGTTTTTGTTCAGTTTACCTGTTTATAGATGATTTCGTAATCATACTCTTCTGGTTTTAGACGCCATCTAAAAATTTCGAATTTAGTTCTTCTAGAGAAATTAACCATTGTAGCAGTTTATAGTCCGTAATAATTTTGAATTTTTTGACAAAGAAGTATGGTCTGAAGTCGCGAGTAATTATTTTTCTATAGCGGAGTAATTTTGTTAGCATACGCGATTGATAAATCTGAACCAATAAAGCTTTGAGATAGAATGGCACCGACAGAAAAGTTGCTAGCATCAGTCGTAAGTTTAAAAGTTTTTGAGAACTCAAGGTATTGGAGGATGGGTTCGTTGATTAAAAGATTTTTGCAGGGGTTGAAGCATGCAATATATTCAGGGTTTTGAACGATTATTGTATATCCTTTCTTGAGGCATTTAGTAAGGGATTTTGTGATAGCTGTGATTTTTTTATAAATTTTCGATAATAGCCTAATAATCAGAGAACTCCTTTTATTGTTTTAGGAGTTTTTAGATGTAGGGTAGTTCTTAATGGCGAAGATTTTATCGGGATTGGGTTTTACTTCTTTGGAAGTGATAACATGGCTAGGTACGCGATTTTCCTTCGTAAAAATTCAGACTTGTCCATCTGAATTTTTAGATTAACCAATTTGAGTCAATCAAGTACAGCTCACAAAATTTTCCAGCGAGCGCGGGATGCGATTCAATGCATCAGTTTATCTTCTCATAGATGATTTCGTAATCATACTCTTCTAGTTTTAGACGCCATCTTACAAATTTTGATTTAGTTCTTTTAGAGAAAATAACCATTGTAGCGGTTTATGGTCCGTAATAATTTTGAATTTTCTGTGAAATAAATAAGGTCTGAAGTATTTCGTACCCCAAACAGTAGCGCGTAATTCTTTTTCTATAGCGGAGTAATTTTGTTTGCTGTTATTTAATGTCTGAGTTGCATACGCGATTGGTAAATGAGCTTTAAGATAGAATGGCATAGACAGTATCAGTCGTAAGTTTAAAAGTTTTCGAGAAGTCAGGGTATTGAAGGATGGGTACTTTGGTTAAAAGATTTTTGCAGGTGTTAAAGCATGCAATATATTCAGGGTTTTGGACAATTATTGTGAATCCTTTCTTGAAGCATTTAAGTATGCGACTTCTCTTCGTAAAAAATCAGACTTATCTATCGGAATTTTTAGATTAACCGATTTTAGTCAATCAAGTACAGCTCACAAACATTCGAGATGTTCTTGTAAACTAGTAATAAAGATAATAACATCACCTAGGTAAACAAGACAGATGTTATTAGTAAGATTCCTTAATACATTGTCCATCACACGCTGGAAAGTAACAGGTGCATTTTTTTGGCCGTTCTCACAAACTCATAGTGTCCGCTTTCCGCCGAGAAATCCGTGTTTTGAATATCATTCTCGTGCATCTCGATTTGGTGTCCAAGTTTGTCTAGTAATGTGTTAATGTTTCGGATAGGGTATTTGTCGCCACTTTTTCTTCTCGGAGACATCTAATTTCTTACGGACAATCTCCACGAGTGAAGACCACGGTGAACGTAATGACCTAATTGTGTTTTGTTTTAACATTTTCTCAGTTTATTCTAGTACCTATTGTCTGTGGATTTCGGGGTACCGATAGGTTTTTGTATAGATCGGTAGTTCGTCCTTGGTTCGTATTCTGTGTCTGATTTCGTTTGAAAATGTCAGTGATTTATCGTCAATGTGGAATATGGAGGAACATTTTTAATTAATTTTGTGATAGCTAATTTTTCTTCACAGTTCATATATTCCATTCTAATTTGACATATATCGAATAGTGATTTTGATGACTGAAATTTATATTATTATCAAATTTTATAAAGGTTCCAGAGGGATTTCGTTTTCTTGCGCAATCATAATTTTGACAGTATCGCTAGTATTTATAACGGTGTAAAAGAAACAATAATTTTCGATTTTTGCAATACTCTCTGGAATTTTTATATTGTTTAAATTTATTTTTGGTATAAATGCTTTACCTTTTTCAATATTGTTTTCATGGAATTTCTATTGAAGTGTAATGTGGACGAAGCTTTAGCTGATAATAGTGAATTTCTCATACTCATTGGAGTCGAGTTAGAAAGTTTTGCATTTGGATTGGATTTGAATGCGCTTTCATCAGGTGTTTGTACGTGGTTGGAGGGTTTGTATTGGTGATACTTGGGATGTAAGTTTGGTTTGTAATGTTAATTGTGGAGTGTAAGGTTTTCTTATTTGTGGTATTGATAGTGAATGTTTTAATTGCGGTGTTGGCAATAAATATATGAATTGTGTTTTGTTTATTTGTGGATTAAACTGTTCTGGTCTGGTTAGCATATTATTAGTGTAATTTTTATATACGTTACTCCTGGGTACCTATTCTGTAACTTATATCATTAGTGATACGCGTTCAAAATTGTTATAATCTGACTGCCATCTAGCGGTTTTTAAGTGCAACAGGGAATATGACGTCACTCATTTTGTAAACGATTCACTAGCGCGAAGGATAGTGTTATATTCATATCACTAGTGTTATACTGACGTTTGGTTTTTGCGTTGTCAGCATTGTTTGAAATTTGAGTGGTGACATTTTGTGAAAATTACTAAAGAGAATCTAGAAATTATGCAAAGGTACGCTATTGACAACACATTGATAATAAACACAATTTTGTACAATTTGACAGTTGTGCCAGGAAGTAGTGCCAACTTAAAAATTATTTTACTAAAACTTTCAAATAAAAAAGTTCCTAAGATTACAACATTGAACATTTGACACGAGACGTCAAACAATATAACACTTCAAATCGTTGAAAAGTTACAGAATAGGTACCCTGATCTGAAAGTCATTCGACAACATGTTTAAGGCTGGGTTCATATCGGCAGGGTTCTTTGTCAGCATACGCGTGCTTAGTGGTACTTTTATACTGCGTAAATGTACTCGCAGGGCATACTCTCTAAAATATGAAGATAATACTGGTGCTTCAGCGGGTGTCATCACATTAACGTAAGAGTTTTGTAAATATAGAAGATCTTGAATTTTGTTATAATAATCAAAAGTGGATTCATTGTCTTGTTTTAATTCGGCGAGTTCCATGCTAAGTGTATTGTAATCTCTTTTGTCTGAATATGAATTTATAAAGGCTTTTTTAATGTCATCCCAATTACAGTGGTATTCGCTAACTGAGTGGCTGTATCGCCTTTTATTTTAGCCCGTATAGGCGCCATAAGAAATTAATTTTAAAAATATTTCGGCTGTTTTGCATAAAGAAAAATATTTTCAACCTTTTCACACATTGTTGTTAATAATTTTGGATCTCCGTAAAAACCGGGGATCATATCTATGTATTCTTTCTGGATGCCGTAGCTATTTTCCTATTTGGGATAGGCTTTGTATTTCTGATAATATATCGTCTAAATTTTCTAAAGAAGGTAGTGGTGAATCACAGGAAGCGACTGAATCAGTGTCCGAATTTGTATCTGAATTGTTACTGATATCGCTGGATGACATCATGACTGACGTGATGATTATTTTGTCCACGGATTCCTTTTGTTCCTTGTGGACGGATGCCAATATCTAGTGCTCTGGGTCTCGATGTTCTCTTGTGTAGTGTAGAGTCTGGACGACGTTTCCGCTGTAGTTCAGGATTCCCAAGAATTCGTTGAAACGAAACACGGACAATATTTTCTTTTTTAATCGCGTTTGGGAATCCTACCGACTCCACCAGTTAAATAATCGGAATCGACCATTATGAGAAAAATATATTTTATTTTGAATTACAGTTTACACTTCAGTCTTTCAACTATGACTAAGTGAAATAATACAAAAAATGAAATAAGTAAAAATGCTTATAATTACGGAATTTTATATAAGTGGAAAAATACTGTGTGAGAATCTTGTTTGGATCAGCAGTTCCTATGGGAATGGATGATCGAATAGAAATTATTTGACCTTGTAACGTTCTTTGTAGATCTTATAGTTCTCATAGTTCTCGAGATAGCAATGGTGTATTACTAAATATCAATTAAAGATGAAAATCATAATAATAATTATTTTAAAAAGTAAAAAATAAAAACTAAACTTTGTTTTCCGCTGGCTCAGAACCCATTTTGTCGGATTTTGTTTATTACCAGGTGAACACTCTACCACTATGATATGAAAACCGTTTCATGGAAATTATTTTTTACGGGATATATATAATCCTGGAAATTATACATTCTTTAAAAAAAAATCTGTTATTACACGTGTAAGGTGACTCATTTGTACTATATTCCACATATTTAGTATCCTCCTAAAAGTATACAAAATTTCAAGTCACCTGGAGAAATACTATTCACAATTAACTGATTTCCCATGTTAATCTTCCATGTGTCGGTCGGACTAAAGCACTCGGTATAATTTAATATGATTGACAAAATTCTATATAGTCGAATTCACGTATGAATGGCATTCCAATGTGATGACGTTGCTCACTACGTTTATATGAGATAAGGTAGTAGTAAAAATTGATATTTATTAACATCTGTTGGGTAGGCATACTGAATATTATTATAAGAATTAATGTAATAAATTTACTTTTACTAATCATATCATAAATAGTTCGTCGAATTACTGATTGAGTAAATTCATCATTTCCTGTAACTTGCTTTTTACGATTCCTTTTTTTTTTGGCGATGATAAGGTTCCACATTTCATTTCATTCTGGATGTTTGATATTGTGGAATGTGACATACCTAAGTAGCACAAACTCTCAAACACAGTAATAAACAAAAAATGTATAAATATAAATAATACTTACTGTCATTAAATATATAACCTCAAAATATAATACTTATATGTTCTGAAGTAGAAAATGGAATTAGAGGACAAACTAAACGTTTTTCTTTATGAAAGAATGCAGAAGCATTCAAAATAATTTGTCTGTCTAGATAATTTTTTTACCACTCATGTTCAATTACAAAACGACGAAGTGCGAACAATAAACATAGAAAATATTTATGCAGTTCAAGGACAGACGTACGTCAACACACGCTTTATGATATTAGCAACACTTCAAACAATCGCATAGCTAATAATGCATTTGCGTTACTTAATACATACACTCTAGTGACGTCATCACATTGGAATTTTAAAAATGCCATTTATACGTGAATTCGACTATATGTCTATAGATGAGACCGTGAAAAAATAATATATACACCGCAGGAAAGATTTACATTTTTTCCTCGCCTACGGCTCGTGTTACATCAATTTGCATTACTTTGCAGCCATTACAGAACACAATATTGCATTTTGCATAACTGTTGACTAAGAATTTATTCTGTTTTGTTTTCAGTGATCTGCCGACTTGAAGGAGTGCTACTGCGGATGTTTTTTATTATTTGCTTTATTTGTTTTTTGTTTTATTTATACAGTTTTTAAAAATGTTATTTAAATAAATATGTTAAATAAATTAATTGGAGTTCTTTAATTGAGGCGTATAAGTTATAAATATCTAATACATAAAATTTAGAAGTTATATCTATTTGTATGATTGTCTTTAAAACTATATAAAGCTTAAATAAATATTTCTGAAATACCCCTTTCGGTTAGAATTTTAGTGATGCATTTGGTATGATTCGCAAAACAGTGATTATAAAAACAATATAATAAAATTCCAATGCATTGAAATAATCATACCGTCGTTATGAAACGTTAATTTGCGAGACAAAAACTTTGCATCGCAGAGCAGCTCACACAGAAACAGCTAATTCCTGGGAAGAACCTTCAGCATCAGTAGAAGACATCAACTACACGGTGCTCGTAAATCGAGAGCCCGTGGCCACCGACGCAACTCTACTCCGGTGGTAGTAGCTCAACTCAACAAGTTAACATTGAATGAAGAATTAATAAATATATTAGATAATTTTTATGTGAAATTAATATTAAAACTTGTTAAAAATTAGTGAATTTACAATAGCAGAAAGAGTATAGGTATAAAAGTCTATACTGCAGTGTTGCTTAAATTTATTATTATTCTGGTGTTTTATCACCAGATCTGGTGACTTTATAACTTATTTGGAGACGTAATTATTTCTTATATTTGTTCATAATCTGGTGATTTTTGATTTATTTTAAAATATACTTATTTTTTATATCACAGCTTTAATTTTATAAAAAAGAAGTAACGATATGATGATTAATATTTTTCCATTGAACTCTAACGACCGTGTTCGACCACCGATCTTGACTGTCTTTGCTATTTTTGCATCCTTCTGTCAACACCTACTTGTGCATTTCTGAGGGTTCGCTTTTGTTAGTTTACTACACAATACATACTGTCATCTATTATGGGAAAACTGCCCTGAAAAACAGAAATAAACAAATGTCGCGGTAAAGACAACTTTTGAATATTTGTCTAGTGATTTATTTTTTTAGACCTGGCAAAACTTCTCTACAGGTTAGGATAATAATTTTTTGACTTAACTACAATTTGTTAATATTATAAATTATTATATAGAATGTAGTTATATTTGCCTACATATTAAACAGTAAATATTATATTCTAAATTATAAGAATATATTGGCATTTTTCTAAAAACTTTATTAATGTTTAATTAATAAATAAAATTCAAGAAATAAATTATTCTATACAAATTATGTTTATATCTCATCATTCCAATAAGGAATATAAATAATTGAAATATTAAGCTAAGAATTCCATCTATTTATAAGCAAGTGTTTCTCTCATTTAAGAAATGCTGATTTTTAAACTAAAACCTATTATTTTTATTATGGCCGTGGTACATACAACGTTTTATTTCATTTTGGTACTTCAAATAAAAAATCTCTATATGTATGTATTCCATGCTGTAGTTTCTTTATAGATAGTTGGCATTGTTAGACTGTTTGTTGTTGAACAAATTGAATATCATCGAAGTGTCACTGTTACTGTACATATATATCAATTATTATGGCGAAATATTAATGAAATTTGAGACTGCATAGAACAAGTTGGTTTCTAAAAATGCTAAAAATTTATATGATAAGGAATTTGAATAGTCTTGTGAATGCTAAATGTATTGTTTGACATTTATTTATACATTAACCACAATTTTATTTTGTTTGGGTAACTATTGCTTAGCAACTGTATACGCCCTCGTGCGATAAAAGCCAAATTACGCTATTTCCAAAATGAAATAAAATATATAAAACATTCTTTATGATTTATTGAAATTTATCATTTATTTATTAATATGTAAAGCAAATAAAAGATACATGCAAGACAAATTATTTTTACGAGTATGCCAAAGAAAAAGTTAATGTCTCTTACAGTTGCTATTTTAATATTGGTTTAGAATTATATCATATTTTTACATAATTTGTAATTATGTAATTAATTAGTATACGATGTTTTTAAATGACCATGTGTTTTTACAGACAAGAATTTGAATATTCTAAAACCTTTTTGATTAATATTATAGTTCATGTCTATTTATTTTTATTTATAATTAAATTTGCTCCTAGTAGAATTAAAGATTTGAAAAATAAATGGATACTCAGTGTTGGTAAGGGACGATTACAGGAGTCAGTCTTTTAAAATAGCATATTGCGGAGTAAATTCTACAATGGTCATCTTACAACATAGATATCCATTTATTTTTCATACGTTTAAATTCCCACCTAAACTTATTGGAATCTAATTTATGATGTTTTATATCAATATCGCATACAACACAATTTTGACAATAGTATTCCAGAATAATTTTTTTATAAAATTATAATTGTACTTGCAGCTTAAAGTTTAAATAGTTATTTGTGTATCAAGAGCGTAAAGTGAATTTTTATTGCTCATGCTCGTAAATTGAAGCGCGAGCGTTGCGAGCGCTACAATCGAGCTAGAGCAATAAAGATACTTTACGCTAGAGATGCACACATAATTTTTTCTACGACTTTACTAAAATTCAATTCAATCTTAACCAATTTCTTGTTTTGTGTTGCTGTAACCATGACGACATGAGTAAATAAATAATCTAAGCGAGCAAATTAAGTACTTTACCGCTCGTTGCTTATGGAGACGCGCGGTAAAGTATTTATTTGCTCGTTCCTCAGTAATCATTGACATTACAATGACAAAAGAGAGCATAAATATCAACTTTTCATGATGGTCGTAGAAAAAGGAAATAATAGTATTTGGATTAATTTAAACGCATAATAGCGAAAGAAAATGTCATGTTCACATTATTTTTTATGAATATGTTGCCTTAGTCATGGATGCTCATATGTTGTTTCTTTATATAGTAGAAATTTTTAAAGAATGAAAAGACATCATAGACCTGAAAAAAAGTATTAAAAATTAAATAAATCTTATAAAAATAACCGAGTAATGTTAACATTTGAAAAACCAAGAAGAAAAAATGCTACTATATAAAAGGTACATATGAATGATATTTTCAATTATTTTAAAATAAAACAATGTTTTTCATTAAATGTCTCTTTATTTAAAATAATTGTAGTTAATTTTTTCAACACAGGTTGGCTACGACTCGACTTGAATATGTTTATATATGTGATTCGTATGTCACGCCAATCGGTTGAACTGTCATATTATTTGTTGTTGTTGTTGCTATTATTCGTTTTCGTGTTAAAAGATATTCTAGAGGTAGGTCATAATTTATATTTTAATTATTAAAATTTGTAGAGAGCAACATGTTTGAGAAAAATGTAAATATAAACGTTGTATTTCTGACGCAATAATCTACTTACAAATATTGATGTATGCTCCTTAAAAATTTTGACTATACATAAATTTTGTTTTTCTACACATTTTACACCTACAAATTAATGAAATCAATATTACATACACTTCAATTGCATTTGTAGTTTTCTATAATTTTGCATTGGTTTCTGTATGTGGATTTATTTATTTACTTATTTGTTTAAAAAATGGTGGGCGGTGTGCCCAACAGGTTAAAAACATAACAGGAAAGGAAAAAATACATGATATATAAACAAAGTAACATTACATAGATATACAGGCTGTAAATGAAACTAGGGAATGCGATTTTTCTTGGAAGTTATAAGAGATACAAAGAAATCTTTCAAATAAAATTGTTAGTGTTTTTAGTAAGCTACATAAATTAATGTAAATCAGAAAAAAAATATTTTCATTTTCGGAGATATACCTATTTTTGACTTTTTTTTAAATGGTACGCCCTGTATATTTTTATACTATTTAGTACGAAATAATTTTTGCTTTAAAAAAGTTTCATAAGTTGTACCTTCTAAACTTCATACAATTCGAGATATTAAAGAAAATATTAAAATAGTTTTACTCGAAATTAAAGCTGGCTATGAATACAAAATTGTTGAATTACGACACATTTTAATTTACAAATGTACATCAAATTTTTCACATTCTCGTTAATTGAGTATTCTTCCATTTTTACAATAAATAATAGTCTAAGTTATCAATCTTTTTCACAAACTTATAACAATAAACTAATACAAATGTCAAATTTTGTTCCATAGCCAGCTTTATTTTCCAGAAAATTATTTTAATATTTTCTTCAATATCTCGAATACTATTAAGTTTAGAAGGTATAACTTATGGAAGTTTTTTAAAGCAAACATTATTTTGTACTAAATAGTATAAAAATATACAGGGCGTACCATTTAAAAAAAGTCAAAAATAGGTATATCTCCGAAAATTAAAATATATTTTTTCTGATTTACATTAATTTATGTAGCTTACTAAAAACACAAACAATTTTATTTGAAAGATTTTTTTGTATCTCTTATAACTTTCGAGAAAAATCGCGTTCCCTAGTTTCATTTACACCCTGTATAATATAAAGTTAACAAATAGGAATATGAAGAAATATATCACCATTAGCAATTATACTAACATAAAGAAAAACAAAACAAATTGTAGGCGAAAAATAAAGAATATTAGTTCGAGGTGTGGGTAGATAAAAGATTTATTTGGAACGAGTAGTAATAAAGGGAATATGAAAATAAAGTATACTTACGAAATTAGGATCACTTATATTACCGTGAATTTATTTACGAAGATATATAAAATCATTGGTATAGTGTTTGTGTGGTGTGAACACGTCAGAATTTGTGCTCCGTAAGAAATAAAAAAATTTAAAAAAAAACAACTAAATTAAAGACAATTAACAACGAAAACAAAGGGACTCCAAAGGAAGATATAAAAATAAAGATAAGTATCGTCAAGCAAAAATGTAAAAGCAAATAAAAATTAGTAGCTGTTTTTATAAGAGAGCTACATCACCAACAAAGCATTACCAAGAATCGCATGTTGCAAAGTAGTGTTTTGAGCCAGCGACAGATATCGGGTTACTACAAGTATCAAGTAAAGTAATAACGCAAATTGAACTGCCGACGCCTAGAACACGAACACAGCAAGACCAGCAAGTAAGGGAAATTCCATACATATAATAAGATGGATTCCCAAATAATCCTAGATGCAATAGCTGATGTAAAAATGGAAATAAGAAACATAAAAATGGAAATAAATTATAAATTCTATATCACAACAGATAATTTAGAAGAACGAACCTGTAAAATATTGGAAATAGAAAAAAAAGGGAGAGATAACAACAAGCAGGAAATTAATAGAAATTTTGGCAAACCGAAAGTATTTGAAAGGAAAGAAAATAGTAATATCACAAGATATTCCAAAAGACATTGCAGAAGAAAGGAGAACATTGATACCGCTGATGAAAGAAATAAAATAGATAAACATGCCATTTTGAAATACAATTATTTATATGTTGATGGAATAAAAATAGATTAAAATAAAGCTTCGAAATTTAACAAACGAAAAAAGCAACAAAAACAAAGTCAAAAAACATATAAGGATGAAAAAAAAAATCAAAGGTTAACAAGATACAAAGAGACAAAAACAACAACCCAATAAGGCAGATATACCAACATCACAACATCAAGTGTCAAACCGATACTTCAATTTACAAATAGACATAGATCAAATAGCTACGATGGAATATCAATAAAAAGAAATCCATCAGAATAAACATAGCAACCAAATTTGAATGTATGAACAGGAAAAACGGTAACGAAAACGGAAAATATAAAGGAATCAGAAAACAATAAAAAGAAATAGCACCAATACACACATACTCGCCACTAAAACTCAAACTAGAAAAATAAATAGAAAGAAAGATAAAAAACAAAAACTAATAAAAAGATTAAAATTAGCACCTGTAATGTCAAAACTATGCTACAACCAATAAAAATTCAAGAAATAGGGGTAGAAATGTTAACGTATAAAATAAATATTGCTGCAATACAGGAAACTAGATGGAGTGGAGAAGGGAAAATTGTAAAAATTATATTGTAAAATATTAAGGACATAAAAAGCAAGGACAATATGGAGTGGCATTTCTTAGTCTAAATGAATTGAAAAACAATTTAATAGATTTTCAACAAATAAACGAATGATCTATTATGGATTAGATACGACACCATTAAAAATACCATTCTTTAATATATATGATCCAGCTAAGAATGCGAAACCGAAAGAAAAAGAAAGTTTCTATCAAAATTTAGAAGACAGATATACAGCAAGTAGCAGGAAGACACACAATATAGAACAACACACATATGATAACGGTCAAAGACTATGTAGACTGGCAGTATGAACAAATGAGATAATTAGCAGCACAAAATTTAAATACCCAAAAGAATATAAAATAACGTGGATATCACCAGATAAACAAACACAGACACAAATTGATGAAATACTTATAATAAGAAGAAAATAATATTTTGTAACAGATGTAAGGACCTACAGAGGAACAAGTGCAAATACGGACCACTTTATGGTGGCAGAAAACCTAAGTCAAAAAGTGAAAAGAACCACAAAAAATTTAAGTAAAAAATAAAATGGAATACAGAAAATCCAGAATAATGAACGTTATTCGTTCATTCGAGAAATAAATGAAAGAATATGATAAAAATTTAAACGAAATAATAAATCTTGAAGATGATACAGACAAAAAATGGAATAGTATAAAGAAATACATACATCAAATAACTGAAAAATGAGTAGGAAAAGATAAACAAGATATATAAGGAAATAACAAATGAAAAGAAAAATTCAAGAATAAAATGGTTACAAAGAAAAACGAAGACAAAAAGAACATGAAAAAATAGAAAACGAATATAATAAAACATAAATAAAAAACAAGGGGAAATGGATAGAGAATCAAAGTAAAGACATTGAAGAAGAAAGGCTGCAAAGAAATACAACATAATTATAAGATATATTCATTAATACATTAAAATATTCATTATAACACATAACATTCATTTACTAGCACAACTGTCGCACACTAAATTTAAAATAAAAAAAATTAAAAGCATATCAACACATCTAAAAACAAGATATAAAAATAATATTATTCAGTCAGTTTAGTTGTTGAATAAACGTGTTTCAAATCCTGAAAAGATCTGTGTTTTATTTGCACATCAGATTACCCACAAATTAGTGACCCCGACGTGATCCTTGTGCAATAAACTCATATATGATCTGTGCGTATACATCATTTTTATTCACACCTTTATATTAATAGTGACTATTTATATCTTATTTTTATAATGGCTACCGGTTCAAATAATATGGACACACCCAGTGAGTCGCATTCCCTTGAAGGCATAGCTGTGAAAGTGCCTCCGTTCATGCCAAATGACCCATAGCTATGATTTTTGATGCTGGAGTGTAGTTACGACACCAGCCCGATAACATCTTGTCTCTTTCTGTACGATAGGAACACGAAAGTTCAGTTTCTTGTTTACACTGGTGCTGATCTTTGTGTGTATCCCTGTAATCTGTTACCACAACAGCGACCTAAGTCAAAATACGAATTTTCGCAGCAAACGGTACAGCAATTTCAACTTACGGCACTATAATCTTGGGTTAAAGCGAGAATTCACCTGGAGATTCTTCATAGCAGATGTATTCAGACCAATAATCAGGGCAGATTTTTTGGAACATTATGATTTTACGATCTCTTTCAAAAATTCCCTGCAAATACTCGACCCGACGGTAGACCCAAGACTATATTACATTCGACAAAACACCACATTAATACCACACCTGGACCGCCTATCGCTCAGAAACCTCGACGACTAGCTCCAGACAAGTTTCAAACTGCAAAGAAAGAATTTGACGCCATGCTGCACATCGGCATTGCTCGTGCATCCCAGAGTTCATGATCTTCTCCATTGCATATGGTACCCAAAAAGAAAGATGAATGGAGACCATGCGGCGATTATCGCGCTCTAAATGCCAGAACAGTTTCAGATCGATATCCCGTTAAGCACATTCAAGACTTCATGCAATCACTTTACGGTAAACTTATATTTTGACAATAGACTTAATGCGAGCTTACATCCAAATTCCTTTCGCTGAGGAAGGTATTCCGAAAACTGCAATTACAATACCTTTTGAACTCTTTGAATTTAATTACCTAACTTTTGGACTAAGAAATGTAGCTCAGACTTTTCAGCGCTTCATAGACGAGGTGCTCCAAGGTCTCGATTTTTGCTACGCCTACATAGATGACATTCTCATCGCTTCATCATCTCTCGAAGAACACCATAATAATCTCGAGATCATATTCCAGCGGTTAGAGAAGTACGTCGTAGTCGTTAATCAAGCCAAGTGCGTCTTTGGACAACAGGAAGTCAAGTTCCTAGGGTATCTGGTGTCTCCCTGAAAAAGTTTTCTACATTCGAGTTTACCTTCTTCCAGACACAGTGAAGAAGTTACGATAGTTCTTGTGTATGATTAATTGTTTTAGAAGGTTTCTACCACAGCTGGGCACGGGCCGTGAAAATAATCGGGTCACTGCGGGTCACGTCGTGACCCAACGTGAACGTTATTAAAAAAAAAATATTCCGGCCGTAATCGTGAGTGACCGTGCATAGCAAATTGTATTAAATAAAAATACAATTTGATTAGATAACTTTATACATGAGATAATAAATTTTGAATATAAAAAAGAATAATTATTTTAGTTTACTGAAATATGATTATAGATTCTAGCACCCTTCCGAGGAAAATAATATGTCTACGGCTTTGATGCCGCACTTGTTTGAACTAGTCGCTTACAAAAATAAAAACATGGACTAATCTGCGTGTTATACTTCTACTCTGCAAATCATATCATTTTGTGTCGATCTGTCGACGTTCAGGGTTGTGTCATTTACGCGCAGTTCTTTTTGTACAGGTTATTTAATTAAATTAAGGTGTATTTTATCTAACTATGGAACCAGAACAGGATAAATTAGAAGGAAATTATTCTTTATTATTAAAAAAAAAAGAATTAGAGACCAGATTGAACGACATTACTGAGAAACAATTTTTTACATTTACTTACAAGAAAGGGCATAAGAGTGATATTTGAAAAAAAATTGCTATTGTTTCATATAAAGAAACTGTACAAAATTAATTACAGTACACTGGGTGCAAAGCATTATTACAATATAAAAGTAAAACTGGCACATCCAGCCTGTTACGGCACAAATGTTCATCAGTACCACAAATTGCGGCGTCATGATCCGTAGAAAGATTTCTAAAAAAGAAAATTCCTAAAAATGTAAAAAAAGAAATACAAAATATGGAAATGTACTTCGTAAGCAAAGATATGCGTCCTCTAGATGTAATAGAAAGGGATGGTTTTAAAAAATTTGTTCAATTATTATTAAATATAGGAGCTTCTTATGGAAAGCAAAATGTCGTTGAAATTTTAACAAGCAGAAAAACATTAATGCGTTCTTCTATTCCTGCGAAAGTTAATGATATAAAAAGTAAATTAACAAATATATTAAATAACTTTTCAGTAGCATTTACTACTGATATATGGACAGACCAATAAAAACAAAGAAGTTTTTTGACCCTGACCGGGTATTATATTAATGAGACTTTTAATTTGAAATCTTTTGTCTTAAGTAAACATTAAACGCTTTGTTTTGTATATAATTTCTGAATATGTATAACCTACTAAAGCCGAGGAAATACTGCTCAAAGCGACTATAGTTACAGATAATGGTGCAAATATAATTAACGTACCTACTTAATGCATACACAAGAGTTTCTTGTTCGTGCCACAATTTAAAATTATTGGTTCATGACATAATAATTTTTCCGAAGAACTATTAGAAACCATTTCTGCGATTAAAAAATTAGTCGGTTATTTCAACCATTCCGGCTTTATCAGTTGGTTTGAAACAGGACGTTAGTACAAGATGGAATTCTCTCTATATAATATTAAAAAGTGTTGATGTATACCATGTAAATAAAAATATTTTATTAGAGAAAAAAGAACTACATCGTCTTAATTCAATAAACGTAACTATATTGAAAACAATTCTTGAATTTTTAAAAATATTCAATGAATGTTCAGAAAATTTAAGTGGAGAACTTCAGCCCACTATTAATTTGGTATTTCTATGGCACCAAAAATTGATAAAACACTGTAAAATAAACCCAGACGACTCAAATATTTGAATAAATTTTAAAAATTTGCAAAATTTTATATAAAAAAAAACGTTTTCAAATTGATAATATACATCGTACAGCTTCAGTTCTGGATCCTAATTTCAAAAATTTAAAATTTCTATCTTCAGACGAAAAGACAAATATTATTAATTCATCAGAATGGTAGAAGAAATAAAGGTGGACAATGAACAAAAACAAAATGATGCGACGCATTCTCAACCATTGATGGCTAATGATGAAAATACAATTAAAAATTTAAAACAACCTAAAATAAGAAAATTAATGGACCAATTCAAAGATTTTGCTGATAGTAGTTCAGATGCGGATGAAAATTTATCAGAAGACGAAGTAAAGAAATTTCTAAATGCTAAAATAAATCGTCTAAAAGATTCAGATTCCATTTTACATTATTGGAAGCATGAAACTCAGTTCCCAAATATAAAATTATTAGCAGTAAAATTACTTTGTATACCTGCAAGTTCAGCTCCCAGTGAGCGTTTATTTTCTGCAACTGGCAGAATACTGGAAGAGAGGTGCACTTCACTTCTATCAAAAAATGTTGATTATCTACTACTTTTAAATAAAAATTTTGATTTAATTTCGAGGTAAGTAATATTTATGATTCCGAAAGTTTTAACATATTAATTTTATATTTTCTTGTAGGTTTAAGCCGTAAAGCCCAACTGAAGATTCTTCTAAAAAAAGAAAATAGATTTTATACAATATGAGTATTATTTTTTTGTTCCTCATGTTAATAAATTATACTACAATTAATTTCATTTTTTTGTACTCCATTTTAATTTACAGATGTTTCAAATTTTTGTTGTTTAAGTAATTTTTTTACAATTCACATTAATGGGCTTTGACGTGAACAAAATTTACTTTCGGGTCGTGAACGTGAAGGGCCGTGACTAAAAATATGTACACATGTGAGTGATTGGCCGTGACATGAATTTTAATTTCGTGAACGTGAGTGAACGTGATTAAATAATCACTCACGTGCCCAGCTCTAGTTTCTACCCAAAGCTACTAATCTTCAAGCTCCGCTCAATGACCTACAAGGCGACATAAATGGGAAGATACCGGCCATATGGATTCCAGAGACCTTCGCAGCGTTTAAAGCTACCAAAAAGTATCTTGCACAGACAACTCTGCTAGCACATTCACAATCTAATGCACCTGTGGTAGTAGCACTACAACAATGGGTTAATGACAGCTGGCAACCGCTTGAATTTTTCTCTAAGAAGCTAAGCCCTGCAGAATACAAATATGTAGCATATGATCGCGAGCTGCTCGCTATTTATTTAGCCATTAAAAATTTCATGCATATGGCGCGAACCTTCACATTCTATACCGATCATAAACTCATCACCTATGCTTTCCAGAAAAAGAATCAAGAGTGTTCTCCTCGTCAGTTTAGACACCTGGATTACGTCAGCCAATTCACGACGCTTTGCCTTACACTTGGCCTTACGATTGACTACAAGGCGTTGGCCACCGCACAGAAAGATGACGCAGAGCTCCAGAAATTATCGAAAGAGAACTCTTCTCTTAAATTAAAACTACATCACATTCTGGAAATTTAAATATCCATTTTTTGTGATGTATCTACTACAGCAGCACTCCCCTTCATTACTAAAGACTTCCGAGAGGCTGCTTTCAACACCGTTTATCAACTTTCCCATCCTGGAATTTCTACTACTGTGAAGCTCGTCACGCAGCGTTTTGCATGGCCAACAGTAAAAGAAGACTGTCGACCGTGAGGCCGAAACTGTCTTCAATGTCAACTCTCCAAGGTCACGAGACATTGCTCTGCTCCACAATAAAGTCGATTTGAGCACATTCACATAGACATTATTATAATTGTATTAGCAGAAGGCAACCGATATTGTCTAACTATGGTAGACCGCTACACTCGTTGGCAAGAAGCAATTCCATTGAGCAATCAGGAAGCTACACCAGTTGCTCGTGCCCTATATGACCATTGAATTGCTCGTTTTGGTACACCGCTGCGAATAACGTCAGATCCAGGAAGACAATTAGAGTCTAACCTTTTCAAGCAACTTAACAGCTTACTAGGCAGTGATTATGTATCAGAACGCTCGCTGTACACACACTCTCTCTACAGTGCTGCGGGGTATCCGTTCATCTTGGAAAGAAGACATACAAGCTACATCAGCCGACATGTTGTATGGCCAATCACTTCGTCTTCCAAGAGAGTTTCTGCAGCATACTTCTAATACGAAAGATAGCAGTAACTTAAGACAGACCTTCGATAGTATATGTGCAACTTGAGACCCGCTGAAATATCCCGCCATGGCATTATAAAAACATTTCAAAGATTTAGAAACGACAAATCAAGTTTCTGTACACCAGGACGGCCCCAAACAACTCCTGCAGCATCCCTATGATGGACGTACAAGGTCCTGCGTAGGTCAGAGAAAACGTTCCTCGTATAAATAATTTAATTTTGAACAACTTTGTACTGTTGTAGTTTTGCTCTAAATTTAGCAGGAGAGGGAGTATACCAAATTTTTTTGAAATGAAATGTGATATTAATATCCTATGTTCCGCATTTCGTTGCATATATAGTCACTTAGCATTCCAAAGCTTTCTACATCCAATTTTTTTGGGGTGATTTTGTAACGAGTACCATAAACGTTATGAGGGAATATACGGGAGTAGTTATTATGGTCCAGAGGCAGCGATGTAATACTGTTTTTGATTAGTAGCAGAACTCCACCACCATGGGTTACTAGACAGTCACTGAAATCAGTACTATAAACTGTGTAAGATAAATCACAATCCCCATCAAAGGAATGATGTCGTATTTCCACGATGAACAATCGGAATATAATATAGGAATTTTTTGAATGAGGCTCTAGACATTTTGATAGAAGCTGCTGAACGTAGATTGATCAGAATTAAGCAATAATTGCTATTTTAAGTCAACAATATTTGTTTGAAATGTTCTAAGGGCTTCATTTTATATACATGGCAGTTTTTATCCCATATATCATGAGGAACATCTGTATTGATTTTGTGAAGATGATTATACTTAATACAATTACTGCATTTGAGACTAGAGGTTGCGCAATTTTTAAAATAATGATCTTGAGAACATTTAGGACAATGAAATTAATTTCTAGTACACTGTTTAGAAGTGTGATGAAAACCACACCATTTGAAGAAACGTCTAAAATCTATGGCTTCATACACAGCATATGTCATATCCAATGAAATTCTTTTCGTATTCAATAAGCTTGTTATACTTATATTATCAACTTGAATGTGGGCTTGATATACGTCTTTATTCTTTTTAGTCAAGCAGTATTCAAGAACCACACATTTTGAATAAGAATTTGGAGACGTAAGTAGTCGGTAAAAGTGTTAGCGTCGAAATTTTTTAACATTCCAACAATTCGAAGAGGAGGATTTAGAATCGGTAAAATTAATTGTAATATTAGCCTTAGCAAGATCAACGATTTTTAAAATTTCATATTTGGTTGTCGCTATCCGTTGTGATGTTTTAAGTTTTAATATAAGATCTTGTTCGGAAGTAAGTTTACGCATTGTAGAAGAATATCAATGATTTACAATATAATCAAATTTCTTAACAATACTGTTTAAATTTGGAGTCGATGTGAGTATAGATTTGATCCTTGAGTGCAGACAAAGTAGATGACATTTTCAAATTAATTTCATTGTTAATATGACTTGATAAGTAAAAAATACCCTTTGAATGATTCAAAATCCTATCTTTGCCTTTGCTTACATTGACATATATATTTTGACAATTTGCTTATTGCCACACGAATTTTCATTAAATATCTGTCTGTTGGCCACGTGTCATAAAAATTCTACGTCGCCACTGGTTGCATTTTACGCGACGTTCATTGTAAACCGGAGTCACCTTGAATGTTAGATTCTTAATTATTTAAAATAAATTATAATATTTTTTCTTTATAGTCAATTCTATCGGTATATTGTTTTAAAGTCGTAAAACAATTTATTTAAATTTTTTTACCTATTTTGGTTGTAACTCTAGGTTCAATTTTTATAGACTGATATTCCCCTAGGCTACGCGTAGATATACGTGACACGTTGTCGAATCACGCGCTCTTCTTCCCTGGCCGTGAAGTGAGGCAGTTCGCTTAGGACTTTAGTCTTTGATCCTGGATGGCTACTTCTTAGTTGGGTGAGTGATTTCGTTGTTTTATTTTTATTACTTTTGTACTGGACAATGCAGTTTTCATTTTTTTGCACCTTCGCTATGTGCCAAACAATTAAGTCGCTCATATACTAAAACGTAGTTTTAGTTGCTTTTTATTCAGTTTAGTTACTTTGAAGTTTAGCATTACTATATTTGTTCGCAAAATTATTATTTTTTCATCTTTTCGTGTCCTAAACGACCTGGGGCCTGTTTCTCAAAAATTACTAGTTTACAAGTTACTAGCTACAAGTGAATTTTTTAATAGTACTAGTAAATTGTGTTTCTGAAAGAATATTTCTGACAAGTATTTTACTAGTTTACAAGTTACTAGTTTACAAGTTAGTAGTTCATAAGTTACTAGTTACAAGTGAAATTTTTAATCAAGTGATTCAATTTTCTGACATTTTCAAGCAAGTGTTTTACATTGGAAATTGAAAATAAATTACAATTACATTCTTGTCAATTCTTGTCAATAATAATGTCTTCGCTAGATGCGAAACTATCAATTTTGGGGATGATTAGAGATGTAAAGAATATTTTATTTGGAGCATTCTCTAACAAATTAAACAAAATTGATAAAGTAAATGAATGGACCAAAATATGCCAAACTTGTTACGCTTTGGGTTTAGTAAGACAGGACAAGGACTATAAATATATTAGGGACACATTTTGGCTAAATTTAAAAAATCTACATTGGTAAGATTTTTTTCCTAAATAGTTACGCTGAAAACTAAAATATATAATAGGGCATATTTATTCCAATAGACTAAAGTTGACAATGCTAAACAAACTGGAGGAGGTGGTGGAACTTATTTGCCGAGAGTCTAAACCTCTCGTTAAACTAGACTATTAGGTTTCTGTATGGGCATAATTTATTCTTGCTTTAAATAGTTTTTGACGAAGCACAACTACTTCTTCATCACTAGACTCAAAGTCACTTGACCACATTATATTATTTTAAAAATATATTAACACCAAACAACAACAAACACCAAATGAAACTAAATAAATATTAACAAAGAACTATTAAATTACATATGAAAAAGAATAACACACAAACAATAAAATTATACGACTAGTAAAATTTATAATAAAAATTTACAAGACTTTTGACACTTGTAGCTTTTCTCTAGTAAATTACTAGTCTGACGCAAAACACAAATATTTTGAGAAACAAAATACTAGTATTTTATGTCAAATACACTAGTAAATACTAGTTCCCAACTTGTAACTAGTATTTTACACTTGTACATTTCAGAAACAAAAACTAGTAAACTTCACTAGTATTACTACTCTTCGCTTCGTCACTCGCTTATTCGCATTTAACACGAACGCCAATATTTGGCAACGTAGCATTGGATTTGTTGCTACTTTCATAACTATTTTGACATTTTATTGAATTGATTGTTGTATTATTTGAATCGTCATTTTTGTAACTGATTTGCTGTTACTGTTGTAAATATGGAGATAAACAGTGCCAAAATATCCGATAAACAAAGAGCAATGCTTATTGAATTGATTAAAATAAATCCAAAATTATTAAATTCAAAATTTACAGCATCTTTAACATTTAAAGATGCGCAGGCCAAATAGGAGGAAATATCTAACTCTCTAAATTGTATTCCAGGAGCTAGGAAAAATTGGAAAAGTTGGAAAAAATACATAATTTTCATTACTAACAGTGTGATTATTTTTTTCTAAATATCAAAAATCTCAATTACTTTTAATTTCTAATATAAACAACTTGAAAGTGAATTTTCAATATATTATTATAAATTACTAGTATGTATTTCTTAGACATGGCAAGATATAAGAAGCCGAACCAAAACAAAATTTGGTAAAAATATGATGCACAGAAATGGAACGGGAGGTGGCCCTTATGTTTGAAGATGTACCTTCCCAATATGAAAAAGATATATTTGAAATTATAAAACCTGTATGTTTAAAAGGTCATGAAGAAGTCCAGGAATCTTCTTGCAATATTATTATTTCCGAAAATATAGCTACGAAAACTGCAATAACACAAGAAATTAATAAATGTAAGAAAACAAATACAGATAAATATAGTTCCACAATAATTTTACGATTGTATACATATAATATAGATGAAAATGTACGGGAATTATTGGAGTTAACAAATAAGTTCTTAATAGATATCCCGAAGATATCCGGAGTCTCCTAATAAAAAATAGTCAGTGTGTTCGTTTTGGTGCAAGGTTTGGATAACTTGCCGAACATTTGAGCTGTTCCAAATAAACGAATCGTGTGAACTTCCCCAATATCGAGCATTAACACTCAAAATTTTTAAATCGGCGTCGCATATCAGCTGTACATTTATGGAATGATAACCTTTGCGGTTTACATAGACATGTTCCGGGTACTGAAAGTCGTCATTATTAGGTGGAAATATTGTTATGTGTGTGCAATCTATGCACCCGATGATGCCAGGAAATTCATATTTCTCAAAAAATCTTCGTCTTACTGCATTTAACTCGATAATATTTCCAGGAAATTTAACCTATTGTTGGAATATTTCTGGCCTATTTAATGCGTCGACAACTTCTACGACACATCTAATCACAGATGATTGCGACAAATTGAAATTTACATTGGAACCAATGTCCAACTGGTAGCCACCAGAAGCAAAAAACCTTAACGCTGTTAATATCTTCAACGAAATATCAATATCAGTGGGCCTCTTCTTTGGTTTCATAAACGGTGTTACCGCAGTTGTAATATATTCATAAAGTATTTTGTCAATTCTAAATAGTATTTTGAATTGTTCATCTGTGAAAATATCTATATTATTTTTTATACCTCTATTTCTTATCTCTTCCACATGTTCTTCATTATTTAACTCTTCTATTAACAATAAATTGATTAATTCATCCATTATTAACGAATATTACAATAATTGATTAACGTCACTTTCAAAAGACAAGCGCACAAATGACAAGTATTAGTAGTTAGTAGCCTGTGATGACAACCGATATGCGGTGTGACGAATGCTATTCTCCACTCGCTTTGAACACGAACGCGATTTCACGTATACGTAACGATGTTAAATATTCTGTTTTATGAGAATTTCTTATCAAAATGTTTAATAAATAAAATTGTATTTTGACAGTTGTTATTTATATTTATGGATTAAGAAATTTGGATATTCGCAAAAATATGTTTTCTCAAGCTAATTCCCTAATAGGCTAATACAAAACACACAAATGTTTTTTTTTTAGGAAATATAGAAGGGAAATGACAAGACTAGACAAAATAAGAAATATCGCAATCAGAGAGCAACTAAAATTGAAACCCGTAACACAAACATACAACATGCCCAACTGAGATGTCTAAATACATACAGTACAAGTATTTGAAGCAAGAGAAACAGGAAAAGAAAAAGAGGACGAACCAACACCTGGAAGCAAAAAGTACAACAAGCGTAAGAGGTCGGGGAGAAAACTAGAAACACACAACAAAATCACAACAGATAGAAAAGCCGGATAAAATTCTGGATAAGAACACCAGTTTTAAAAACCACCAGATTGTGTAATTAAAAAAAGAACAGATTTATTTATTTTCCTTGTAAAATAATATACATTGTTTGTTTCATGCAAATTACATAAAAATACAAATAGAGTGCCCCCCGTACGCCTTTGATAAACCTAGTAGCAGCTATAACTTTTATGTGCATTTTCGATAAAATACAAATATAATTTTCATTTAACAATTTATATCTATAAAATAAGTTGCATATTACAGAAACGACTGTCAAATCATTTACATCTTTCTGATACCAGTCTTTCTTATTATGATATACAAATTTTTAACAGGATTCTTATCAGAATACAAATTAAATACCATATATAGAGATAAAAGTATGGTTTGATAATTCCTAATATTAATCACATTTAAAATACTAATATATTTAATACAAAAGGAGATCGAAATGATTATTAAGGCGAGGGAAGGTCAATAAAACTAATAATTAATATGAATATTGTTAAATAATAAATGTACCCGTTACTCACATTAATTTACACAAGAGGTAGATTATCGATGCTGAAACCAGTAAGCGGGCAACCTGGTTCCTTTCTGGGTGTTTGTCCGCTTTAACATTAACCACAAGACTTTTCTGTTAAACATTAAATTATCTAACATTTTCAGTTTTAAAATGAGTTTTCATGTGAACAATTAATCGAGACATATTAGTATGATTTACTTTTTTTTAGAATGAATTTTCATGTGACGTTGTAAATTAGTTTTCTGTGTGAACGATTTATTACAGACATCACAATGTTGGTCTTTTATACCGGAATGAATTTTCATGTGAACATTTAAATTTTGCTTGTATCTAAATGATTTAAAACAGATATTGCATTTATGTTCCTTTATTCCCAAATGGATTTTCTTGTGAATATCTAAAGTCGACTTCGTCGTAAATGATTTAGAACAGACATCGCATTTATGTTCTTGTATTTCCAAATGGAGTTTCATGTGATTATTTAAATGGCACTTCCTCCTAAATGATTTAAAACAGACATTGCATTTATGTTCTTTTATTCCCAAATGAATTTTCATGTGATTATTTAAATGCCACTTCCTTATAAATGATTTAAAACAGACATTGCATTTATGTTCTTTTATTCCCAAATGAATTTTCATGTGATTATTTAAATGGTCTTTCCTCGTAAATGATTTAAAACAGACATTGCATTTATGTTCTCTAATTCCCGAATGGGTTTTCATGTGAGCATTTAAATGCCACTTCAGCGTAAATGATTTACTGCAGACTTCACACTGATACTCTTTAAATGCGGAATGAATTTTTATATGCCATTTCAAATAACTTCTAAATTTAAATATCTTAGGACACACAGAGCACGGCCACGCTTTGTTTACTCGCATGCTCTCTTGTTCTGTACTGCGGCTTTTTAACTCAGTTTCCGACGTAAATATTTTAGTGCTTGTGTTACTGCGGAAGTCTTTTTGTCCATTATGAGTATTTAAATGTTGTCTTAAATTATGCTTTTTAAAAACTCTTTTTTTACAAATAGAACATTGAAAATTTTTAATTCCATTATGCAACACGATATGTCTATTCAAATCGTATTTATGAATAAATATTTGTTTGCATAGAATACACGGTAAATATTTTATTCGCCTATGTACTTGTTTCTTACGAAGCGATAAATTAGTTTTACGTATGAATAATTTGTTACTAATATTACTTTGATGTCCTTTTTTTATACATTTTCTTGTTTTTATTACAGAGGGTACTTCTTTTTGTTTCATTTTGATTATTTTTGCTATTTTTTCTTTTACAAATATTTCTTCGGGCTCAGCGGAACTCTTCTCCCACACTTCCTCCCGTGTGTCCGCCCTTGAATTCTCCTCCTCTGTCTTGTGTTCTCTTTTATCTTTATCATCAGTCAATGTATTACTTTCTGCATATTCTTCCTTGCATATGTTTTCCTTTATATAATTATAAAATTCCCGGTCTTGTGTTGTTTCTATCAGTTGTTCTTCCTTAATGGAGATGTCTGTGTGCAATGCACGCAGCTGCACGTGTGGGGATGTCCTGTCTACCCGCAAGGCAGGGTGTAGGGATGCGTTGTTTATGTGCGGGTAACACTCCGGCCATGTTTCCTCTTCAGGTTCTTCCTTAATAGACATCTCTTCTATTTTTTCGGGTTGGTTATCAGATGTGTCATTGTGGCCCACAACAGGGGCCCTGCCTGTGTGTAGCGGGGGCCCCGGGGCCCCGCGGGCCCTGATGCTGCTCTCTAGACGCCGGCTGCTCTCCACACTGGAATGTTTGAATTTGCTGAAGGCGTCGAGGGCCCCCTCACACACGGAACAGATGCGCAGTGGAATACCCAACTTGATAATTGTCTGAAATGAAATAAACGAATTATTGTAATCGCGAAATCAGATTTAAATCACGTTTATTTTTTTTATAAAAATTACTTGTTATGCAGTTGTTATTCAACATTTCAGATGTACGAGAGTTGATGGAAAAAGTGTTACCTTGTACCAATACATTCAAGAACTACTGAACTTGGTCGGTAAAACTTTTACTGGTATATTATTTCCAATTTATAACGTAGAAATTTTTGCACTAATATATGATGTTTTGTTAAATTTACTTTGAAATGTATTATGGCTGGTTTATGATGGCTTTAATTTATAAATTTAGATTTATAAACTTAGATTTGAAATTCATGATTTACCGTGTTGGTTTAATTAATTCGAAAATATAAAATGTGACCAATCAACATGTTATATTGGATGTCGTATTTTGATATAAATGGGATGACATTTATTAACATCTTAAAGAATAAAACGCAAAGAATACAATAATACATTCATGCTTATCACATTTATCATACATCAGTCTGTATTGTTCTACAGATAATATTAAGAACAAATCCATGTTTTCCAAATCCGTTTCAACTGTCACTCTTTGTGTCACTTTTTTCGCGTCCAAATTATTGTTTTAAATACTGTGAAATAATTGGACACATTTACAAATTAGAATACAAAATATGGTCATATTTTAAATGTAAATTGTAAATCATAAATGTTTTTAATTCTTCATAAACCAGTAAAATTTATATTTATAAATGAAATTCGTAAATCTTAATTTGTAAATTAAAGCAGCCAACACAGTAAAATCTGGTTATAACGACATCGAAGGGATCCCAAAAATTTCGTCACTATAGTCGGCAGTCGCTATAACCAAAAAAGTAAAATAACGTTAGCGTATGTGGGCTTTGAAACAAGTGGTTACAATTTGAACGTTATAACCAGATTGTCGCTACAAGCGGTGTCGCTATAAACGGATTTTACTGTAATTTAAATTTTTCTTAAAATTTTTACTTATTCTTTACAATGCTTTTTTTCATAATAAATTCTATTTTGTGAAACAGGTTTTTGAAATTAAAATATCGGATTTTGACATTGACGTCTATACGTACGTATGTATCTCGCACAACGTAAAAATGATTACCCTTAGAATATTAGAATGTTATAAATAAACATAAAACATAAAAAAGACAAATTGTCGAATATTTAAGTTTTCTTGCCTTTTTCAGATGTTTTTTATTTTCCTATTTCTAGAAATTTGTTGCCTAAAATAGGTATACAAGTGGCTTATTTGCCTATCTCTTTATGATGTTTTTAGTGCCCACTTGACCGCAACTTAATAAAATCAAATAAATAATTCCCTAATTTCTTAGTTTATATTCATTTTAACGTACATGTGTTTTATATCGTTGAAAAGAGAAAAAATTTTCTGTCTAATACTATTAAGCCAACTTTGAGCCCCATATTAAAATTGAAAGTTAGTTTGAATTTCTCGAAGTGCTCGAACTACAAAAATTTTGAAGACCGCTCACAATTCCTCGCAAAAAAGTGTCTGTAAAATATGAAAACTAAAAACTTGTATGAATCGAAACAAGAAAACGTAAATTAACCAAAATCAGTTTTTTACTCATATCTAGTGACCTATGCATTTTTTCTGGAAAACAAATACATCATTGTAGGCCAAGTAATGCGGTAACTTTGCCCCAATTTAACCGAATTCGGATCTCTTATGGTTCTCGAGATCCCAATGGTTAGCCTTTTAAAACGGACACCTGAATATTGTCGATTAAACGACCTGTCGATTTTACGAAAAAGTCATGTTCTTCCGTAACCTAACCTCACTTATACACTATTTGGTAACAAATATACAAAATATATGTGAGATGTTTATAATTTTTGTAAATTCACACTTTGTGAACATTAATTTTACTTACAATTTCAGGAATAAGATACTCCACTTCGGACACTATTCTGTCATTAACAGGGACGCAGTGGTAGTCCTTCGTGCACATAAAACACAAATCCATTACACTATTTATATCTTACTATTTGTGCGAATAATATATTGAAAACGTTGTAATAAAAAAATATGTACACATGTCAACAAAAACTTATTTTTGAATAGCTTAAAATACTTAATACACAATTGTAAAGTAAAGTCCCTAGATGTACCGCATTCCATACAGCCAATGCGTTAAAGAGAGATGGCGCTCTTGCTAAGCGATACTCTATCTGGTGGCGAATTTCAAAACTACAGGAGCTGTGATAAACGGCAGTTTTATTTGCTTGTGGTGCTTACACAATTTATTTCACCATTTAATTCGAGATTATTTGTTATTGTTATAACAATATAATAATATACGTTTACTCTATTTTCCAAAAAGGGTATAATGTTTTTTAAACATTTGCAATAAATTAGGAAAATAGAAAAATAGATAAATTCAAGGACTAAATTTTTAAATTAAAAATACTTAAGAAAACCCGTCAGCAAATTATATGAAAGTGTGTTGATATATTTTGAAGAAAATGACTACTTTTGTAGACATTAGTTAATATAAATGTATATAATATATTTATTTATTACCCTTTATTATACAGGATGTTTACGGTCTTTTTATTTTATTTTTAATGGGTGCTACTACAGGTTAAAAGAAGGCGAAAAACATTAAAACACCTTAATAAAATATTTATAATAAAAGAGATATGTATATTTTATTAAGGTGTTTTAATGTTTTTCGCCTTCTTTTGACCTCTAGTATCACCCATTAAAAATAAAATAAAAAGATCGTAAATACCGTGTATACAATATTTCCAATTGCAATATAGATTTTCTGAAATATACTAGAAACGAACAAAATACAAAGATAATGAATCTAAATTAAAATAATATTTGCAAACAAATTCATTATAATAATATTATTTTAACTTCATTCTTGCATACTCGTGTTTTGTTTAGTTATTGCCATAGTATAATGACAAAGAAATATTTGAAATGTCATTTCATATTCTTATTATTTAAGATGCCACGTAATAAAATATATCCAGTATCCAAAAATTCTTCCCAGCCATACACATTCAAAATATTCTTTCAATTTAAGTTTTACTGAATCATTCATCGTATAATAAAGACATTAAATTTCATTCTAAAAGAATATCAATTAATATTTAATGAGATTTCATTTTGAGCGCATTAGTTTGATCAAGTGTGATATAATATAGCCTACCTAGTTTAATAAGTAATCACTTGTTTCTTTGCTCTGATATGTGTGTATTTAAACTGTCAAATTACAATCATTTTTTCACTTTGTAATTTATTACTTTCTTAATAAACAGTGTTCATCTACTTGTTTCTTATCTGCATTTTTCCAAACCCAAAAATATTAATAAAAACTAGGAAAAAATCTTATATTTTCTTTAAAAAGAACTTCAAACTTCATTCTATGTTCTCAAATGATGCAGAGAAATCAAAAAAATTATATATTGCTGCAAAAAACAAATACATGTATTAAACAATGAAAACTATACTAATATATAAAAATAAATAACTTTTACTTATTTGTTTAGAAGTTACTTTAAATATTAACACATCTATAATAACATATAACATGTTGTCTTACGAATAGATATATTATGTTTTTAAATGTTCATGGCATTTTTTAATACCCCCGTTCCTCACTTACAAAAATAACATCCAACAAATTATCTTGTGTAATGCAGATCGTTTGTTTTCTGACAACTTCTATCCATTCAAAAGAAACTAAAGTATCACTCGCAAACTATCACGAGCTGACGTCATCAATATATCACTCTATTCTATTTAATAACTAGGAAGAGTGAACTGAAGTTGGCGCACATATACTATTTGATGGCAAATGTAGATATTTTTTATAAAGTCAGGTTTACAAGATACGACTATCAACTTTTATTTTTCAAATGACAACCTATAATTATTAATAAAATAGAAACCGCCATTTTTCCTCTTTTCAACGATGTATTAACTTTTATTAATGTATTTGAAAAATTTCGAGAAAAATGAGATCATTTAGAAATGTCACAAATAATTTTTAAACAAATATCATAGGTGGCTATGTTTCTCGAAATCGGGTAAACATCCTTCTCAGTAAGTAACAAACAAATGTATACATTTTTGACATTAATTTAATTGTTTTACATTGTTACGTTTTGTTTATTTTCATATAGCCACCTATAATATTTATTTAATAATTATTTCAAATATTTTTAAATATCTCATTTTTCTCGAAATTTTTCAAATACATTAATAAAAGTTAATACATCGTTGAAAAGAGAAAAAAATGGCGGTTTCTATTTTATTAAAATAATTATAGGTTGCCATTTGAAAAATAAAAGTTGATAGTCGTATCTTGTAAACCTGACTTTATAAAAAATATCTACATCTGCCATCAACTAGTATATGTAAAATAATAAAATTTTTATAAGAGCCATTTTTTTCTATTACTTATAATAAAAAAGTTAAAGGGGGATGCGTCTTCCCAGACTCACCCTGTATATA